>CM052541.1:130132783-130231707 GCA_028533065.1 Trachops cirrhosus | reverse complement strand
AAAACAAGGTGGAGGGCCAGATTCGGCCTGTGGGCCTTGTGTTTGCCACCTGTGATATATATGTACTACCACTTTTTTAATCCACTCATCTGCTGAGGGACACTTAGGTTGCTTCCACATTTGGCTGTTTTAAATAATGCTGCAATGAACATACTGATGCATATATCCTTTCAGATAAGTGTTTTGGATTTCTTCAGGTAAATACCCAGAAGTGGGTTAAGGTAGGAAGTGAAACCATCTGAAATCCAGAAACTCTATTCTGATTCATATATGTCCTCTTGAAATATAATAAATAATAGTGCTCCATATGATGAATTCTGGAGGCATTGAATTTTGAGTTTTCCTTAATATTTAAATTTGACCTTGAGTAAATAATTTTCCATTCTCTACAGTAGCAGATAATAATGCCTGCCTTCATAAGAAAGTTGGACCAATATTCTCTGGAGATTCTTTTCATCACTAGGTTTTCATATTCTGTTGTAGAATTATACTGCATTTGTAGACTTGTATTATTAATGACTGTAGGTGTATAAGAATCTGGTTTAATCTCTAGTTCTTGGTTTATGTTTGATCTCATTATGAGGTCCAAAGAAATCATTTAATATTTATGTGCCTAGGTTCCCATTTCTATAAAATATACCTATTTTTTTGCAACACTGATAGTCAATGAATAAACATGTAGCCTCCTTTTAATAAAAGATTGTATTCTATAAAAAAAAGTTACCAATTCAAAATACTTCTTTAAACTTTTAGTTCATTTATAAATTTTATTTTAATTATCAATTGAGCATATCCTAATCATTTATAATAGAAATTTTACAATGTAAATATGTATATTCCCTTAGATACTTTTAAACTGGAGCTACAAATGTAATATATTTGATTTCCTTTTGAAGTACACTAAGATTATTAAAGAAGTTTTTGTATGTACTTCAGTAATTCTCATTAAGCTTTAGTTACATATATAATAAACTCTGGGATCTTCTACATGTTATAATATTTTTTAAATGCCATAAGATTTAACTAAAAAGCATGAGTTTAAGCAAATTACTTAATTTGTTCTCAGTTACTCATTTGTTGCTCTAATAGGATAAAATCTCTCATTTGAAAAAAAAATGCTTAAAGTGCCAAAAACTGCACAAAAGATATTTCATCACACACAAAAAGAAATTGTACTATAGGCTTGATCTGCATCATCACTCTATCCTCAATTTTCAGAGCCAGAATTTTAATTCACTGTAAAGTTACTTAACCCTTAGAAGGCAACTCCTTTCTCAGTTAGCAAGGCTGAGATTGTTTGAAGAGCAGGGCTATTACCTTGAGTATGAAATCTGGAATCGTAGACATCCAAGGTAATATTTGTCATAACCCTAAAAACTGAACTAAACTTTCTTTTATTACTAGTATGTCATGGGGTTTGCTTAGAACTTCACAGAGAGCACTTATTTGATATCTTATCATTTCCTAACTTTTACACCTTATCGCAGAAAATTTAAGTTTTTCAGATAAACTATTTTCTAAGTGACTAATGTTTACATATATACTGTAGTGTATTTGAATGTGTGTATACTATATACGTAGCTATATGTATGTACATGTACAGACACACAACTAAATTCCTTAAATGCTCTGTTGTTCTCACATTCTTCACTTCTCTAGAGATACTTACGTGTCATCTGTTGTAGCTCTATGACCAGGTGCCCCACTGTATAGGTACAACTCCAAGCACCATAGACCATAATGTGAATGGGACTTTCTGAAATTGTGAATTTAGGGCCCCTAGAAAGATACCAAAGCTGTTGCATGGGACCTCAACACTCTTTTTAATTTGAAAAAAATCCTGCAGTACTTTATATTATTCTCATCAGATAGATTTCTAACTATTAAAAATGATTTTTTTAAAAAACGCTTAAATTAGATTGTGTCCTGTGTCTTACCCTTCAGTTATAGCTTCTAAGGTCATTCAAAGAACAGCCATGTAGGAAATCAAAAGTCCAGGAGAAGTCAGTCTTCAATACAACTTGACCCATTTCATTCAGGGCTCTCTCTTTTCATGTTTCAATTCTGGTATGTTTTTCTCACTTTCTTGTTCTCTCTCTCTCTCTTTCTTTCTCTCTCTCCCTTTCTCTGTCTCTCTCAACTTCATTCTAAGGCACTCTCTTCGGGAGCATCAGAAAAGGTCAACACCAGCAGAGCAGCTCCAAGGCAAAGGTGAATTCTGAGTTAGAATCTTATCCCCATCACTAAATAGCTGTGAGATTGAGGCAAGATATTTGAGTACCTTATTCATTAATGAGGATAATAAGAGTTTTTCTATTACATAGTTTTGTGAGAAATAACAAGGTATACATAAAGAAATTTTAGCACAATAGCTAAATATAAATATAAGTTCACCACAAAATGAAAAAATTTATATTATTCCATTCTCTCTTTGCTTTCCAAATTGTCGCATTGTCCTACCAGTTTCTTCTGGCTGATATAACAGCCTCGCTGAGACTTTAATTTAGGCAACTAAGAACTTGCAAACTTTTATATTCAGAAAAAATCAATGCTATAATTTTTAAGGAACACAAATACTTTTTTAGAAAATATTTTCAAAATTCTCTCCATAAGCAGAAATTTAACTGAAAAAAAAAACAAAAGAAAATAATAGCAAAGATTTTAGCAGTGTTTATTTACTTCATTTACTATCAGAGGGCTTTCTTTAATAACTAGGTTTTGTTAATTTACACAGCTATTCAGTAACTTTAGCCTTATTTAACATAAAGTCACTATTTTCTCTGAGCTACTACAGTATATTATCACACTCTTCCCAGGAGACTATTAAATGATCTTTCAGAAGTTAAACAAGGCTCTATATTTCTCAGCTACTGTATTTCTCCTTTCTTCCCCTAAAGACATCCACATTCACTTGCCATTTCCCTCGCCTAGTTACCAGTTCCCACCTTCAAACCTCCCTTCATGTGAGCTAGGCTAGCTTTCAATGTTTTTAATGTATTTTCTCTAATAAAAGGTGCCGCAGTTGACTCTTGATTCCTCTACACCAAATTTACTAATTCTTCCTTTAGCATCCCTATAATTGCCCTATTAAGTATAAATATTGTGTGCTCAATATGTATTTTGGTTCTACAACTAAATTGTAAGTTAGTGACCCCATTTTCAGGATGTCAATATTGTACAGAAAAATAATTTTAACAACCTTAATAAAAACAGAAGAATGTTTAAAGGGAAAAAAGGAGTCTAAATGGAAGGTAGGTACCACGCTTTTTACTCATCCTTGCATTCTCCCTAAGGCCTAGCACAGGACCAGGCATATAGTAGCATGCACTTAATCTCCTGTAAGAAAATTCAATAAATAATATGTAATATACTTATCAAATCCAAAATGAACTCGAACCAAGAGCACTACTTATTTTGATTAATGAACTAAAAACAGATTCAAAGAGGTCTAAGGATGCTGCAGAATCATAAGAAAATCCAATGATACAAGATGTAACAGAATAAAGTGTTGTCCTTAGGGAATATCAAGAAAGTATGTAATAGTATGCTCAGAAATCAAACTTAGAACCAATTCTGAAAACTTTTACTCACTACAAGAAAACCTATACTAAAAATTCTTTGTAGATTGATCAAAACAACTTATTCTATCTTTTCATCAACTTGTTCATGACGAGAACTTACCACCCAAATCTTTCCACCCCTGGTTCCCACCCCATAAATTCTGAACCAAATCTAAAATTGAGAATAACTGGTCTTAGGTGCAGCATTATATTCTGAGCAGTTTTCTGCCCTAGATCAGATTTGTCCATTGAAAAAAAGAGAATATTTTAACAATGTATTTGCATAGCATTCGGTAGTTTACAAAGTTGTTTTTACAAATGTCAGCTTATTTGATCTTTGCAGTAATCTTCTAAAGTATTCAATAGAGACTATTATCATGATTTTTATGAGAACTTTGAAATTCAAAGAGAATGGTATTTTCCCAAGGGCATAAAGAGACAGAGACAAGGTTAAATCCAAAACTGACAATAAAAATAAAGTTGGTATTAGATTTCTAATATGGGCATTTCTTAATAACAAGGGAGTGAAAATATATGCTCTTGTGTGGAAATACAGAAGGAATTCATTGAAGGAAGCATAGAGAAAAGCTGCCCAGGAAAAAGATCATACTTTACCTAGCGTGATAATGACCTTGAGTGAATTCTTTATCTTTTAAATGCCCCTTCTTGCTTTCTTGTCTATCTCTAAAATTTAACTACCATATAACTAATAAAAGCTATAATTCTATATTAGATATCAGCCAGTAAATGAGATAAAATTAATATCTTAATTTCATTGAATATTCACATTTTTCATGTTTTCATTATATATGGTGTATACGTGTGTATAATATATACATTGATTATATATATTATATATACTTACAGACAATCCAACCTTATAAATAACTCCATTAAACTCATTAAACTAAAAGGATATTTTTTCTATAGAAATGGTGATCAGTCAACACACAAATAGCTACAGCTGAATTTTAGAGAATTTCAGTATGTAATTTGAGGGCATGGTTTGGCTCACATTACTGGGTTGTCCTACCGAAAGCGTGACCAGACCATACGAACTGAGAAACACATTTATCAAAAGTGAAATGTTCAATGACTTCTTTTACTATGTACTGAATACACTGTGTACCTATCATGATTATGAGGTTATGGCTGAATATTTAGTCTCCTGGTTTTGAACATAAACGAAGGTCTTCATTTATATGCCCAATGGTATTTTTCAGGTGATGCATGAGATTCCCAAGGTAGGTAAATTGAGAATATACAGAAACCTGTGTAAATACCAGATGATTAGTGATAAAAATTCCACCCATTTTTGCAGAAAGCCATTTTTATAGCAACTGAAGGCAAGTTACAAAGTTGTTAAGTAACAGACTAGAGATGTGTGGATCATAACTGAATAAATCTTTACTTCTTTTTTACTGTAGAGGTTTTTTTCATCAAAATATCAAATCCAACCAGGTTAAATGGGCCTGAATCACTTCTTGCCTTTAATGTTAGATGCCACATGCAAAGGAACTGCTTTCACAACATCAACACAAACTTTATCACAGTTCACTGTATCTTTTGCTCATATCTCTTAGCATGGCTTGAATTTTATATTTGCATGACAATTTCTTTAAATCTTATATTCCTACCCCCACTAGATCCTATAAGGACAGGGACCAGGTTTCTGATTTGCATATCACTGCATCCTAGAACCTAGCAGATGTATCAAATGGGTAGATGACCAGAGGAGTAGAATGTGTGGCTTCAGAGAGGTCTTCAGTACACTGAATGCAATAATGGCATATCTGAGATGGTCCAGTTGTCCTTAGAAGTCATGATGACCAATCCCACAGGAAAAAAATGTACATATGCTTACAATGTCACAGAAGTTTAGCACTCCTAGCTAAAATTTTCTAACCTTCTCATTTTCTTTGCTATATATTTGTTTAAAATATTTTATACTCACAAATAATGGTTATTCCTGAATATTTAAAATTGTGTAAAAGGTGAGTTTGAGGACACTGGAAACTACAGCATTGCTCATGGAAGAAGAGTAGTTGGGACCTTATGGGAATTAAAAAAAAGATGAATGGGTCAACAGAGTCCTGTGGCTAGAGGAAGACCAGGGTGGAGTTTTATAAAAGAACTGAAGCACTGTGTAGGAATGAAAAGAAGCCCAGTATAAACTGCACCTAAAACTGACAGAAGTGGCCTCTGGTCTACATGCCTCTCTCATAAAGCACATGGTACACTGAAGGAAAATTGCTAGCTTCCACGGACATTAGTCCAACACAACTGCAAGACAGCATGTTGTGTTCTGTATAGACAGAGAAAGCTACCATCTTAACCTATGTTATGTCTTCACAATTTTGAAAATTTCAGTTTTATAGACAATGAGTCCCTTTATGATGGACAGTTCTACTTGTTTGTAATTTACAAACAGTATTTTTTTTAAATAACAAGTTCATACACAAGGGTACACAATGGTAGCTGTCCATGCTCATGTTCGCAGCTTCTCCAACTCTACTTGCCTTTTCCTTCCTTGACTTTTCCCACTTAGATGAATTCCCAGTGTGCCAGAACCACAGTGGCTCAAAGATCTAAACATGCACGTATCTAGGCAGACATTCCTCTATTGAGCTTCACAACCTGTTTTCTTTACCCTCATATTATATTTTTTAAGTTTCCTTCTATTTTGTGCATTTTCCATTTTTCAGTAACATACGTGTTATATTTAATGTGGAAAATCAAAGTAAAAGTATAATAATAAGTCTCTACTTAATGTGAAAGTACCTGACTAGGCTCAGTGCCCTTACTAGTCACCTCCGTGCTAAGGATTCCACTGCAAATGCTCTTTAAAAGTCCTCTTTCTTCTATATGCCCTGGCCAACATTTCACCTCCATCATTTTTTCTCATCTACCTTGATGGTAAACCTCCCCTATAAATTCGGTTCTTGCTCTAGAATTAATGTTTTGAACATATTTCCTACTTTGAACTCCCCACACCAACCCATAAAAGGACTCAGATCTTTTTGTTTTGCTCATGTCTGTAGCCAGAAGCTGGTCCAATCCCATCCATCCCAAATTTCAGGAATGCCTGCATGGGTCACAGCCAGGGGCCCTTTATTTTTGCAACAGGGACATCCAGTGAAGGGCCTAGGAGGGATCCTGAATTTAAGGGAACTTCTGTGAATTTAAGGTCTGAAAGTTGAAATTAACATACTAATAAAAGACAAAGGAATTAAAAATCAATTTTTAAGGTTGTCACTGTTGTAAACCCTAGAACGTGCTCAGAGGGCTGTTGAAATTACAGTGTTTTAAACTGATATTTTAAAACTTCAAATTTTATGTAAACAGAAGAAAGAAATCTGAATTATCTTCTACTCATATATGTGCTCTAACAACAAGAAATCCAGTTGTTACCTAATATGCTTCATAGATTCAATCACACATGGAATTTAAAAATGAAGTCAGATAAACGGGAGTCTCCCTAAGGCTCCCACATTGTTTCTCCAACTAAACCACTTTGCAAGGGACAAGTATATTCACAATATCTGCCTGTCAAGGACCAGTATCAGAACGTCTCTTGACATTTTGTTGAGTTTATTATTTACTGAAACTCAAAATAAATGTGATGCCCATAATCAGTAGAACACCAATCCACTGACCACCACAGAAGATACAGTGGAGAGCTCCCCAAGGGCTAGAAATCAAGACAGTTAAGTTAAATTCCTCTGGAAGTTAGAAATTCATGGTGCATTATGACATGGGTGCCTTGTGGGGAAAAGAACAAGATTAGTTAAGATTCCTGAGCTATAGAAATAAGAAAAGACAGAGGGAAAAGAGAAAACCAGAACACTGGACCTAGCTAAGGCCACCACAGGAGGGAAAGTGAGACTAAATAACCTTCAAGTGGGCTGTTTCCCTCTTAGTTGGCAGGAAGAGGCACTGGGCTTGAGCACATTGTGAGCAAGCTGGGATGAAGGCAAAGAGGTTCAGTGACCTCACTGCACAGTGCAGGAAACATGCACAGCTACTAGAATCAAGTCATGGATGTTGATGTTTGATGGAATCTAACAATCAGCTGATCTTCGAGAGCTGAAGTGATTTTCTCAGTGACATAGAATGTAAATAACAGTTCTGAGACTAGAATTGCTGGCTCCTACTTCAGAAGCCTTTCACACTAACCATGGTCCAGCAAGCCACACATCTCTGTCAGACCCTTCAAGATGCCTTGATCTTGTGGTCTTCCTCAACAGATACTAAGGAGGCATACTCTCCCTCAGTTTCAAACAGAGCACCTTTCAATGTAAGTTAACAACAAAACAAAATCCAAAAGAGTCTGTGGGATTTACAATGTGGGTGGGGTGGGGGAATAAAATCCAAAGAGTACAAAAACTCTAATGAACATTTTTTAAAAAGCACTATGTCATCTGACTATATTTAATCTTTTCATTATTTTACCTTAACCATCTAGAACGTCTCTGAAATTTTTCTAAATACATTACCCTTGAACAATTTACAGTTCCATGGGTTAGTCATAACAGATCTTATGTAAAAAAGAAGATCAAAGGCAACAAAAAATTTACTGTGTAATTAAACTGTTTAATTGAACTCAACACTTTGGAAGTTTAAATTTAAAAAGCAGAGCTATGTACCTTCATTGTTTACTTTAATAAGAAAATTTTACAGATGAAACTACATCAATAGAAAATAAATCATAATATCACTTATCACTTTAGTTCCTCATCTGGGTTGTGAATTATTTGAAAAATGTTATATATATATTATAATTATATATGATATTGATATATTATATATAATATAGTATATATAATATATCATGTCAGACTACTGCTAAAATAATTTTAAATAATGAGTGTTATCAATTTGAATAAGCTTGTTATTTATATCTTAAAATATAAAAGAAAAGCATATAGTCTCTATGAAAAAGTAACTAGAATAAAGACAAACTTCTGTAAATGTTTTCTTTCCCTACTCCCATTTTAACTTATTTTCCAGTGGTTTATGGTCACAGTTAGAGTATAAAATCAGGTGTGTAGTGTTAATTGCCTAATGCTAACTTACAATCCCAAATGTCTTTTAACCTGTAAGTACCAGATTCTTGAAACTATAGCTGAACCAGAAGCACAGCATACAGGGAGAGTCCTGGAGAATGCCAAGTATGACAGGGAGGCAGGCCCAGTGGGATATAGCAACTCATAACAAGAAACCCAGCAAAGGAATGAGCTGCCTGCCAGATCATTACAGTCATCACAACACTTCCAGGCCTTGCATCACCTACTGAGATACTTGCTAAGAATTCAAAGCACAGATAACATTATCACAGTATCACTTTATCTTAGGACCACCCAAAATCTCTTGAGAACTGAAATAGAAAGTTTTAACTTAGTTATTCCTCCTCTATCACAGAAAAAAAAATGAATTAACAACAGGGCAAACTGACATTGTCATTTGCAAACTGTGTGGAATTAAGGGAACTAAATATGTGCACTAGTATTGACCCCTATGACCTGTAGGAAGAACAGCTCTCTAGAAAACTTCTGAGTGACAGGAGGGGCAGGAAAACATTTTATACTATATTTCTCAAATGCCAAGAGCTAAAATGACTTTTTAAAAAATTATTTTCTTCAAGTTTGTTAACTATATGAAGGTCTGCATCCCTCTTATAAAATATAGTGGAACAATCTTATTCCAGAGCCTCTAGAGAGGACAGGCCTGTCCTGAGTCCCACATTGAAATGATTTGTTCATGAATGTTTAGTTATAGATTTCATATTTACACCTAGAAAAGCAGATCAGTATTTCCATGTTACAAAATATGCTGGGTATAATTTATAGTCTAGCATATGCTATATTCTGCTCAGGCTGAAAGAGAAAATGTCAGATGCTTCTAACACATGTTATTTGACAGATTATATTCCCTTCCTTACTTAATGAAACTCAGTCATCTGAGACAAAAATCTGGAAGTCCTCCCATTTTCTTGCCTCTCTTTCATCATTCATTTTACATAGATCATAAAGTTCTGTCTATTCCCTCCTTAGCATCTTTAAAATCTCTCCTCTCTTCTCCATCCTCACTGATCACAATTACATCAGTTTCTCCTTTTGACCATTGAGGACCCCCTTAAGCCTTCATCCTCCTTTCTTTTTCCCATCACTTTCACCCTCTACAATCTAGCCAGCAGAAAAGCTCGAGATTGGTGTGATTATTTTATTCCCTTCTGGGTGCAGACTTTATAGCCTGGTTCTGTCTGACTCAGTTTTCATTACAGTCTCGCCACCCTGTGTACACTGCATGCTACGTACTGAAATATCTACCATCCACCAAACACACATCCTGCTCTCTCACACTTTGCTGTTCTCTCTGTTTGTAATGCCCTCACCTCCATTATTCATCCTCACTTTCCAACTATAGCTTATCCTTCAAAACTCTGCAGATATCTCTCCTATATAAAATATTTTGTTCTTTTCTCTTGAATTCACTCCCTTCCCCATGTTCTCCCAAACCCCTATATGCCTTTATTTACCTTAGCATTTAAACCCCTGTCCACCAAGGGCCATGTGAAAGCAGGGTCTACTCACCTATGGGTGGGTCCCCATGGCCCACTGAATGCAGCCCCGAGCAGACACACTATAATTAACATCTGCAAATTTGAACTGAATAAACCAAGTTGAATATTTATCAAAATTATTCTTAAGTAACCTCTACTAATAGGAACAAAGAAGGATAGACAAAAAATAATTAAGAGACTGACACTGCAAGTAACTGAAAGTTCATCTTTTGATATTTTGACACCCATGAACCAATTAATCTGAACTATATACAAAACCAGAATGCCCATACAATAAACAGAATTGTCCTAGACAGATGGCTATACAATACAAATATAAGGCCCTTTGAACATAAACATGTCTAAATTATTGACTGTTCTTCTGAAATTACCATTGTTACTAGTAATACGTAACCTAAATCTTAGACCTAAATTCATGTAGGATGCCTGAAATAATAACAGGCTGCCTGAAAGCCTACACCATTTTCTTCAGCCTAGAATAGTCTGGGGTGGAAGAGGCCAAAAATAACTCAAACTCGTGTCCCAAAATTTAAACCCAGGTGCATTAATCCACAGGCAAACTATGCTCTACTCCCTTGCTCTAGCTAATTCTCTAATCCAAGATTTCCTGAAGTCTCTGAGATTATCCATTTATCCAACAAGTGTCAGTCTGATATTTTTTTTAAATACTGCCAAAAACAATGCTTTCCAGACTTGCTCCATTATAAATAAGTGGAAATAGAATGGACTTCTTTTTTTCTCATTAATTTGGTGTTCAGAGTCTTGAATGTCTTTTAGTACTTTCCCTTATACGCTGGACACAAATTACACACTTGAAGGCATTGCAAAGTTTTAAACTTTTGACTATCTCAACCATTTGCTACTTGTCAATTCCTTCTGCTTTCCTCCCTCACTCAAACCCCTTGAGGTCCTGCTTTCCTTCTTTATTTCAGAAGACAGGATTCATTGAAGGAGCCCTCTCATGTGTGTACACTACTGTACGAAAACACTCTAGAGGTTCTTTGCAGCCTGACTGTCCCAAAATATTTTTCAATCTTGTATAATTCATATTTTGTGGACTTTTTAACTAAATTAATACCTGAGAGCATTCACTCATATCAATCAATATTAATAAATATTGATCAAAGCCAGTAATTTTTTCCTTTGATGTTCACTAATTCTTTCAGAATTTAATAACTCTTCCCAAACACATGCTCGTACAACACAAACATATTACCTATAATTAATTTCAAGTGCTTTGAGGACCCTATAGAGTTTAACCACACTGTGTCTAGAACTGCTTCTCAAAGTTTTGACATTCTTTATCCACTTAATGGGTTTTCATTTTCATGCAGAAAAAAATCCATAATGATATACAAAAATTAAAATAGCACCCACTTTGAAATTATTGTTAATAATTGTTTTCTATCTGTGAGACAGCAGCAAAGCATTTGGTGTCTTTGTCAGATAATTTGCACAATTGGATAGACATGTACCCAGGAGTAATAGAATAATGGCTTACTAAAAGTATGTTTAAAGTTCTATTAGTTGATAAATGGATGACTATTTCCTTCTCAAATACTGGAAGGTTGGCTGTCATAACTTGGGATAGCTACAGACTTCTATCTACTCTCTGGAAAACTACATGATTCGAAAAAACTATTACTTCATATTCTGTAACAACAGTTGGATCTATTTCTAAATTATGACCAGGCATATGATCTCAATTTATCTTTTAGATGAGTGAAGAAATGTATAAATCCTTGGGCATGTGCCTCTAGCAGAAGCTGTAACACTCACTGTATATGCACACCAATTATTCTCGTACATTTCCCAGTCTCCCTGCAGTTAAGTAGAACTATGTGACTCATTTTGGCCAATAAAATAAAGGTTACATTGCCATACATCAATTCCAAGTTGAGGCAATATGAAGCCTATGTGTGAGTATCCAGATTCTCTCCTCCTCTGTTATAGTAACTTCAGATGAAGCAACTAGAGGATGGTAGAACTTCTTTTTTTAAAATATATTTTATTGATTATGCTATTACAGTTGTCCCATTTTCCCCTCTTTATTCCCCTCTGCCCTGTACACTCCCTCCCACCCATATCCACCCCCTGCCCAGTTCATGTCCATAGGTCGTACATATAAGTTCTTTGGCTTCTACATTTCCTATACTATTCTTAACCTCCCCCTGTCTATTTTCTACCTACCATTTATGCTACTTACTCCCTGTACCCTTTCCCCTATCCCCACCTACCTGCTGACAACCCTCCATATGATCTACATTTCTGTGACTCTGTTCCTGTTCTAGTTGTTTGCTTAGTTCAATTTTGTTTTTTGTTTTTTTTTAGGTTAGGTTGTTGACACTTGTAAGTTTGTAGTCATTTTACAGTTTACATTTTTTATCTTCTTCGTTTTGTTAGATAAGTCCCTTTAACATTTCATATAATAAGAGCTTGGTCATATTTGATTCCTTATGGAGCCATCACTGCCCCACAATGGTTAGAAGTGAGAGTAATTTAAGTCTTTATGATTTTAAGGCACTAAAATTTCAAGGAAACCTTTACACTGAAACACAGCCTTAACTTAGTCTAACAGAGTTATGACTGTAGCTACTGGAACATTTGCACACAAGTCCAATCTACTTTAGTGATCTTGATGTCCTCAGCCTTTGCAAATCATAGTATTTTAAATTATTGAAAATATCTTTCAATAATTGGAAAATATCTTTCAACCATTGGAAATCTTAGACATGTTATATTACTTGTGTCATTTTAAAATCTTTTGAATTTTTCCTCATTTCAAAAAAATTTTGTACCTTTTTTCCTTCAACAGCAGGCATGTTTCAATGTGAAAAGCAGGATCATCTTGTAGTTGCAACAAGCGTCATGATATTGCATGCTGAAAAGACATGTCTGGTGACCAGATTCTGACTAGATTCTCAGTTTTGTGCTTCTCTTATACCATTGAATCAGGATCCTGAGGAAAACTGTTGTCATCAGTAGCTAAACAATATATAGATTGGAGTTTATGTTATACAGCAGAATCTCTGTGACTAGAAGTCTACCCAAATATTTTCTTTCCTTCATGTACACCACACCTGAGAGTGGAAAGTGGCTGGCCATCGAGGCCTCACATTTCTCAAACTCCATGTTATTAAATGTAACCCTATCATTGAGTTCCAACCCCTAAGGGAGGAATGAAAATGATGAGTGCTACTTACAGGTCTGGCCCATAAAATTCTCCAGCATGGTGCTCCTTCATGTCTTTACCAGTGACTGGTGTAAGAAGACCCCCGGAGTAACCTTGAAGAGGACAAACTCTCTGTAAGTTTTGGTCCTTGAAGAATTATTCAAACAGGGATACCCCCTGTTTTCACTTGTCCAGTATAGCTAGTGATCAAGGAACATCTATTATAACCTATGACATTACATATTAAAATATTTGGGTATATTTGTTACAGAAGTTAACTGTTTCTAGCTAGTACAGATAAAATCTCTTCTGTTCAAATGGCCATTGCATTCCTGCTGAATACACAAATAGTGCACAGAAGATAACTGGTTTATACCCTTTCAAGTGTGTATTAAAGAGCACAATATATATTTTAAACTATTTTTAAAATTATCATGTAGCATGAGTTTCCATTGTTGACTAAAACAAAAAACTCAGAAGTATCACTCTTTCATATAAGTATCAACCTATTTTCAGAGGTGATTCATATTCAGTACATTATCATGCTTGTCTACTTCATATTCTCACTAGTTTTCTGTTATTACTATTGGCTCAATTTTCTAAATTGTAGTACTTCACACACTATTTCCATGATGATGATGATAATTACGCTTTAATTATTTAGTGGTAAGTACTACTTAGGGCACTAGAAACACAAAGATAGGCAGGTCATCTGGATGTGCTCATAGTCTAGCCCAACAATTCTTAAATGTCTTTCCACACACACCTAGAAATGTTACTGATTTTTATGTGAAGAAAATGCTACTGGTCAAGTGAATTTAGGATGCTACTATATAAGAGCATCAGCTCTGGAGCCAGATTACAGACTCAACCCCATGTAACTCTATGACTTTGAAAAATCTGTTTAACCTCTATATTCTTATTTCTTTATTTGTGGAGATAAAATTTTACTCCTTACTTTATGGACAAAATCAAATTTAAAGCAATTAGCACATTACTCGATTCATAGAAAGAGCTAAATATAAATAGTTAGGATTGTTTTACTCTTTTCATTTCTATCTTGGAGACTTGCCACATACAACAGCCTAGTATAGTATCTGAGATATCATGCAATAAGGCAAATCAAACATGAGAACAACAATAACAAAGACTCTGCTTACCAGGGTGAAGATGATGACAGACAAATGACTGACAGATAGAGAGAGAGAGTGTGTGTGTGTTCTGGGGGAAGACTATGTTTTTATCATTACAGTTATTGTGTACATGTATCTGTATTTAGTTATTTGGGAAAGTCTCTATTTTTCTTATCATTATACTTATTAACATTCAACAGCACAATTTTCCATTAATAAAAGTGGTATGCACTAGTCAGTTTAGATATTAGAAGGGCACCTGCTCAACACAGAAACAGTCTTCAAGAAGAAAATGTCTTCTTGGCTAACTATATCTTGGAAGATTCTCCTTCACTTAAGACTATAAGTTAGTTGGGCACTTGGTGAAAATTTAGTTAACAAACCATATTATGTTCATTTCTGCTTCATCAGAGAACTTCCTTCACAGATTGAACTTTCCCTTGCATATTAACCCACACTCCCAACATGAGTTTGTCAGGATTGCTCAGACTTGACATCTCTGTCACTTTCACCTAATCTGCTCCTCCCTGATAAGGGCCACTAGAATGCCTCACTGTTTAAGATCCTTTGAGAGTACATTTCATGACATGTATCTCAGAAGAAGAAATCGGGCGCATTCAGGATGGTATGGCCAGAGACTCATGACATGTATCTCTATACTTTCTAATTTTCTTTTGCAAATTTCCTGGTCAAATTGGCAAGACAAATATTTTTACACCAAGTAATATATTTAAGTCTGGCAGAGTACTGGACCTAGACTAGACACTCAATAAATGATTGGTTTTGTGCTATTTTTTATCCCCCTCATGTACATGTTAATAGGCACTATACAGTAATTTCATTATTATAGGAAGTCCGTATAAAATAGGTTTGGCTGATTAAAAATTCCGGAGTTCAACGTTAGCTGCCTTTATACACCAATGTTTTTTCTTACTCAATTGAAAAAACAGTTGAAATATATATTTACTTCATTTTAATTTTACTTAAATCATGTTTAACATATTGTATAATTATTATAAACATCAGTTATTAGAGTATAATATTTGCAGGAAATGACTAAAGGACAGAAGTTTGCTCCTGAACTAAAAGAACCTAAATTACTTTTCTATGGTTCTTTTTATTGTTATTGCTTCTTTTGTTGTTATTGTTTGCTTTGGTTTATAGGAGAATTACACCTAGTTTGGTTTTTGATTTGTATGTCCTTGTACTGTTTCTAAGATCTTCATTATTTTTAGTGTGCCTGGCCACACCAGCTTCTATTCCCACTTCAATATTATTTCTAAACTTTTGTTACCTTGGAAAATAAATAACCAAGTTATTAAACTTGAGGTTAAAATGTACACAAATTAGATATGAGAGCAGGTCAGAAATATTCCTCCTACAAAGTACTTTGGGTGCATGAAACCTGAGGGTTTTTTGTTAATGAATGGATTCCTGTGGAACTTTAGAAAATGACATTGCTAGAGACATGAATTTGAGGTATTATTATTATTCTACAATATTAATGAAACAAAAACACTAAAAAGCAGAGCCTTGTAAAGGTAGAGTCATTAAAATGGGAGATATAATATTATATATTTGTTTACATAATGTTATTTTGCAGCTAAAATACTGTGGGTACTAAATCAGATGAATTTACTTCTGTAATTCAAAAATTTCTTCTACAAAGTGTTAAGTAACATTATCATTTAGAAATCACATTCTATTTGTGGAACACAAACCATGAAAATGTGCCTTGAAATTTTTTGAAAATATCTATTTCTTATTTTAGTTCCTTTTCAGAGAAGTTTTATCAATGAACAAAAGCAGTTTTGCTCTCTAATATGCATAAAGCAATTTCCTTTGAACATAAAATTTTGTAATATAAAGCAGTAGGACATAAAACATAAAGTAGAGTTACTTTGTAACATTTTGAAATATATTTACATACCAAAATATATGGTAATTAATGTTGATTATAACTATTTTGGTTTGTAAATACATAAAAACATGAGTCAATGGAATCAAGCTATTAAAAATGTCCCAAAAAGTATGTAACAAACCAATGGAATATAGTCAATAATTTCTAACATGGCCAAATTAAAAGTCTGCCTGATTCCAAATTCATTACACCTATCTGGAGGGAACCACACATTGATGTTTCTCTCCCTCTCTTGCTCCCTCTCTTCCCCTCTCTAAAAATACATAAATAAAATCTTTAAAAACAATATTTTCATCAACCTGAGGGAACCCCATCCCAAGTGTTTTGCAGAAAAAAAAATTTTACTCTATCCAAAACAGGTCAGAGATTTTCTTGAACTAACTTTTCTTCACATTTAGAGACCAGTATTACAAATCGTCCACTTCAAAGCATGACCAAATTGATAAATCACTTGTGATGTAAGATAATGTTAAGAAAGAGCTTACATTTTCCTTACAAATTTGTATTTTAATAGCAAAATCACTGTCTTGAAAAAAATTAGAGATAACCTAAATGTAGAGAAATTGCCTTACAATTTTCCTGTGATCATGTAAATGAGAGAAATTGCTGTCCCCCTCACTATTGTAAGCCAGATAAGTTTATGTATCCTTGCCACTCCAGATGTGAAAAAGGAAGTTCTATATATAATTCTCCAAGATATAGATGAGAATAAGAATGTGAGAGATATATCCTTATGTAATGATAAATTTGGCACATTATATATGATTAATGGCACATTTCCACAAGTGCAAAAAGCAAGGGCCCCTTAGCCACAAACTAATTGCTAATGTGTGTCACTTCAGTTCAATACTTAATTACCTTCAACTCATCATCAATTTAAAACATATGTAAATATTTCCTGTTATAATTTAATGAAACATCTCTAGGTTTATATAATCTTTTGTGTATTTGGTAATCATTCAAGAGAAAATATTTTGCTAAAAAAAGATTGTGATTTAGTCCCTTATGCTACCAGTTTCAGAAATGTCACTTTCATTTTATTCATAGCAAGATGTATCCAGTGTTAAGTTTCAAAACTATTGCTTCATTTGGAGAAGATGGCTTTACAGCAATCAAAACCATGTTGGATTATGCCGCAGATATATCAAAACTTTAGTTATAGCCTTGATTTTAAACATCCATAAGTGAAGGGCTATCATTTTTTCAATAAGGCAACAAATATAATTTAGTTTTCATGTTGTAGCTTTACTGAAGTATTGTTCTAGAATAGCAGTGTGCAAATACAACATAATGCAGATACTGAATATAAGTGCATTATTTTCTATTCTTGTAAAACACTAATATAAACATTTATCAAACACTATCTCTAGACTAGGTACAATGTTAAAGGCTAGGAAAACAGACAAATAAAGCTCACAATCTTTCTAAGAAGTAGCTGTGTAAGCATCAACATGTAACATGGTACAACTGGTTCTTGTTATTTGCAGTAGTTGTCTTCTATAAAGTTGCCAGGAACAGTGAATTAGCAAAGGAAAACAGCTGATTCACAGTAAGATAGTGAATTTTGTGGAAATTTAACTTATCCCACTCTTCTTCCCCTTTTTCAGCTCAGAAAAATAATAGTCTGCATTCCCAATATTGGCAGGAGAATGGATCTCATTCATGTGGAATTCTAATTATTTTGATCTCTGTAGTAGCTCCCTAGAGGATCAACTCAAAACACTTGTCTTCATTTTGCCTAATTTGAAACTGACTCAGTGTCAAGTTGCATCCTGAGGACACTGGTAAAAAACAACTGTAGGTTGATATGTTAGTTGCTGCTGCCTGAGGCCATGGATGATAGCTGGGACTGTCATGGACTATTATGGACTAGCCAGGAAGCTTCAAAATGCTAGGGAATGAGATATGATAGGGGATTTGAAATGTCTCTAACTTATTCTTGGAAATACAGAAGGCCACACACACATGGTTAGGCATATGTGCATGCTTAGTAATGATCTGAGAAGATCCTAATCTATCACTTCTTGCTGACCTTGAAGGCCTGTAGAAACAGGAAGTGAAAGCTAAGGCAGAGTTTTTAATGGTCTGGTTTACCACTAAGAAGAAACTCCCAACACACAGCCAAACTGGAAAGACTAGGAGGTATTTTGTTAGTTTGTTTACTTTTGGCTACAGGTATTTAATGAAATTGTAAAATCATGAGCTAACAGAACCAAGACTTCAGAAGAAACTTCAGGTACCACCCACAACAAAGAATACAGAATTTCCCAAATTATTTTAGAAAAGTCACCAAACAACTATAAGAAGTAATAATAACAATGAAGCTAAAGAAAGGAGAAAATCTGACTTTCCAGATTTGCAACATTATAATAATTAAAATGTCTGATTTTAAACACAAAATTACAAGGCACTCAAAAAACAAGAATGTATGGCCCATACACAGGGGAAAAAAAGGAAATCAATAGAAGGTACCTGAAGAAGTTCAGGCATTACTAGACAAAGACTTAAATCAGCTATACAAATATGTTCAGTATACTATCATGTCTGAAAAACTAAAGGAAGTATGAGTATGATGTCTTATCAAGTAGAAAACATCAATAAAAAGACAGAATTATATAAAATAAAATAAAATGTTAAAAGTTAACAAATATAGTAACTAAAATAAAAATTCACTAAAAGGATTTCAGCAGATTTGAGCAGACAAAAGTATTCAAGAACTTTATGATAAGTCAACTGAGACTATCCAGTCTGACAAACAGAAAGGAAAAAGAATAAGAAAAAATTAACAGAGCATCAGAGACCTGTGGGACACCAGAAAGTGCCAATATACACATCATGGGAGTCCTAGGAGAGGAGAGGGCTAAAAGGCAAAAGAAACATTTTGGGGGAAAAAACCTAACTTCCAAAAGTTGATGAAACACATTTATATAAACACTGTAAAAGCTCAACAAATTCCAGATAAGAGAACATCAAAAAGAACCACACAAAGCACATTATAATCAAACTGAAAAAAATTCAGGACAAAGAATTCTGAAAGCAAACAGTAGCAACTAATCACATACATGTGATACCCCAATAAGATGAGCAGATGAGTTCACATCAGAAACCATGGAGGCAAAAAGGTGATGGAATTACCTATTTAAAGTGCTAAAAGAAAATAAATAAATAAATAAAATCTTTATTAAAAGGTTTCATTTATTTTCAGAGAGAGGGGAAAGGAGAAAGAAAGAGAAGGAGAGAAATGTCGATGTGTGGTTACCTCTCAAATGCCCCCAACTGGGGACCTGGCCTGCAACCCTGGCATGTGCCCTTACTGGGAATTGAACCAGTGACCCTTTGGTTCACAAGCTGCACTCAATCCACTGAGCCACACCAGGAAGGGCATGCAATTTTTTTTAACCTCACCTGTGGAGATTTTTTTTTATTACTTTTTAGAGAGACAGGAAGGGAGAGACAGAAACATCAACGCAAGAGAGGGTCTTCAACCAGGTGCCTCCCATACAGGCCCAGACCAGAGATCAGCACTGAGACCAGGGATCATATAGGACAGCACTCCAACCAACTGAGCCACATCAGCCAGGGTGACAAAGATATTTAAAAGGTACAATAAAATATCTATACAACATAAAATAAAGAAATATTGAGGAAATTGAAGAACAGAAAAAGATACAAGACACACTGAAAAACAATATCTAGAATATGAGCATAGGAGTGGATGAAAAAGCAAAGGGAGAAAATTATTACTGGAAATGAAAGGTCAAGCAATGAACAACTTGCAGTAGTAGAATTTTTATCCCCAGGGGTATTAAAGTGACAGAAAGGGTAAGAGGTATCAGGTAGGAGGTGAAGGTCCAGTAGCAAATATCTCTTCTGGATGAGGAAGAATGGCGGGAGGAGCAGTAACACAAACAAGGAGGCAGAGAAAAATACTGTAGTCCCAGAACAGTTGACAGGTGCCAAAATTATGGTTCACAGCCATGAAAGAAAGCAGGAAGACACAACCCCTGATGCTGACCAATGAGATGTGAGAGAAAAGAAATATGCTGCTTAAGAAAACAATGGGAAAAAAGAGTCCTCTTGGGTGGGGTGAAATAGGTTTCAGCTTAGCTAGTAGGTAATGGAGATATTCACATACACACACCAAAAATGATCTAAGTCTATTTTCCTCCTTTAGCACTATTTCTACAATGTTTCCTTTTCCATGTGCCACAGCGATGATAAGACTTGGGTTCTCCAGCAACAACCATTAAGTAGATCTTTAAAGAAACACAAAAAGAGTGAACTAACATAGACTCAATTCAATAGTATAGTGTTCTAAGTAACAATTAAAAAAACAAAACTTTCAAAACAGGCAAAATATTCTCAAGTATGCCTATATTAAGACACTAGCTACTGTAGTAAAAACAAAACAAAAGTATTTAGCAACAAGTAAATATTCCATATTCAAAAGACAATCATGTAAATTTTAACTGAAAAAGGAAATCTGAACAGCAAAATAGTTTGGTAGGCTGAATAATCATGCAGAGAAAACTGCAGTTCACTAAATAAAGACATTCATTCACTAAAGATGCTTAATTGTGTGCTATTATTAACTTTCAAAGAGCTGATCTACCAAAATGAGCTTATAAAGCTAAAATTGTACAAAAGATAAGAATATTCAAGTAAGAGGTCTCTGCTGCACTGTTTGCGTCCTGAAGCCTTTCACTTTTGTCTGCTTCAGTTCATTCCTGCCAGCTCCTAATGCAAATAACACCACATCAGAAAGGAGCGTTGTTTGTTTTCCTAATGAATTTTTTTAATTCTAGAACAATCCTTATATTTTAATGTGTTCTCTTCACATTTTGAAACAGCCACCTTCTCATTCTGTGACTTTCATCACCTTAGTGCATGGTTAAATCACAAACTAAGTGAACAGCATTTAATGTATATGTAACACTGGTCTAGTTTCTTAATTTCCCTGTAACTCAGTTTCCTCATACATAAAATGCAAAAGCAATATTATATATCTCATAAGATTGTGGTAAAATTAAATAATTTAATACACATAATATATTTTATAAAGTGCTCAGCACATATCAAGCATCAAATAAATGTTAGCTGATGTTGCTTAATAGGCAAATGTTTATTTTCTATTTCAGTTTAATCAAAGTAATAAATGCACATGGCTAAAAACAACACTTTTAACATTCTTTTCTTTATCCAGACTAATTTCCCAAAAGCAACACGTAGGTCAATGATAAAAGCCCAAGATTTGGTGAAGTTATGTGGTAACTTGCATGTTTTTGTCTGATAGAGAATATAACCAGTTTTGGTTGGGTTGAAAGATAATTGTAAATGATACAGTTTATTGTCTTGTAGGCCATTAAGCAATTTTGTATCTAACTCAGCAATCTTATTCTAACATTACCTTCTTAAATTGCATAACTATATTTAGTAGCTCAGATGCTCCCTGAAATGCATTTTACTAGTTCATAGCATCTTACTAATTCCCTCTTTAATTAATGAGCTGAATAAAATATATGACACATCTTCATTTTATAACTGCATTAGTCATAATTTTACCTTTTTGAAAATTATGCTTGAACATAGCTAATCTCAATTGTTTCCTGCTGGGGCTACTTGATTTATGTAAAAAATTATTCCTAGTCTTACTTCTGAATTTATCAGATTTAGGTATCTAAGGACTAATTTATTTATCTAAGGACTTCCTGCTATTACTGATGAGGATTCACTCTCTGTAGGCCCAGAGCTTTTAATATATTTCTGATTAATAGTTTAGTTACTCTCTGACTTACTCTTACAATATTTAAGTAATAAAATAAATTTAATTTTTGCTTCTTCAACTTAGAACAGTATCACTTAATTATTTTACAAGATGCAATTGTAATAGTATGCCCTGCTTTTCAGATCTTTATCTGCTTTTCACCTGTGTTTTCTCATTATCTTTAATGAACAACAGTTTGAATAGGATACATATAAGGAATTTGTTTTTATTCCTCATGCTGACATTCTCTGAGATCTTTTTATGTGTAGTTTAATAACTTACGTTATGGAGGGGATATTTCTTGTAACCATCATCTCTTACACTTCTTGGGCTCCAATATCATGAGCAGTGCAATATTGTCCTATAGACCATGGATGCTCGGTCCATTTTTAATATGTTTCCTCTTTTTGCTTCCACTTCAATAATTTCTATTGACCTATCTTCAAGTTCATTGAATTTTTTCCTCTGCTATGTTAACTTTGCTAACAAAACTGTAATAGAATTCTTGTTCTCTGATATCCTGTTTTTGAAATTTCTATCATATCTATTTGACTCTTGGTACAGTTTTCATTTCTCTGCTGAAATTCTCCATCTGTTCATGAATTCACATTTCCTAATAAATTATTTAATATATTTTTCAGTTATTTTAAATTTCCTAAGAATTGATTCATCTGTGTCATCTCCAGGTCTAGTTCTTTTATTGTTTCTCTCTTGAAAATTTGTATGGTTCTTTTTTTAAACGTTTGTGTCTGTGCATGTCAATATTTTTACTGTATGCAGTTCATGGTGTATAGAGAAGTAGAGGCTGAGTTAAATAATATTTGCACAGGAATATGTCTCTTCTGTCTTCTGTGGTATTCACTGTAATTCTAAAATATAAACTTGTTGATCTCTACTATCATTTCTGTAAATGAAATTTAATTTGTAGAATCACTTGATTCAGACTTAAAACTATTTTATTTTTCTAGAATTATCCTTCATGCTATCACTATTTTACTTTTTTTAATCTGAATGGAATTGCTGGAACTAATCAAATATTTCCTCTTCTTAAGTTACTTTGTATAAATGTATGTTTTCAGATGAAAATAAGTCATCAGCAATATACACTTGGTCAATATTTCCAGACACTACAGAGAAAATGCTCACCAAGTATAGTTCAATTGCAATATAATTTCATCTTGTACATAAATTAATAGGAAGATTAAATAAATGAAATCAATTTGGTAGTGTTCACCTTTGGGGTAAGTCATAAAAAATCTTAGTCTAATATTTCTTTTTAAAATACTTTGCTGCTCTATCTCTTCAAAAAGATACAAATATTTTTATAGATCTATAATATCCATGTTAAAGGTAAAAAATCAAACATAAAGATATTGTAAATCATTTAGAAACCAATTAGAACTTGGGACAGTTTGCTCTAATTTGGTAATTATTGATACTCTGAATTAATAGAAATAAAAATTGTTTAAAATATTTCAGACTCATGCAATTTTCACTCCATGGCACTAAAAAAATTAAGCTGAATAGCCTCCAAAAATTATCTACATAAATATAAAATCAATAAATAAACCAGTTTGGTTGCAAGATAAAAGACAGATGATCCAGTTGAGTTTCTAGTAAACAAATAATATTTTAGTATAAGTACGGGCTAAATATTACATGGACCATGTATTTTACATAATAAAAAAATGATTCATTGAGTGAGAACTAAACCATACAACATAAAAGGGAATATATGCAAAAAAGCTGGAGTAAGACAGGCGAGTTGGCCTTTAACCATAAGTACATAGGAGAATTTATCGGCTTCTCTGATGCTCAATTTTTCTCATCCATAAAATTGGGTTAATAATATGCTCCAAATATTGCTGTATATGTTGTATGTATGTATGTGTGTGTGTATGTGTGGAGAGTGAGAGAGACACACTTCCAAAGTCTCTCTACTAAGAAACTGATGCAATTCTAAGTCAAAGAAATGGAAAATGATACAGACATTGTGGAAACCAGTTTGGAGGTTTTTCAAACACTTAAATATACAAAATATACACCAACCAAGTGACCAGCTTCTCACTCCTACATATTTACCCCAGAGGAATAAAAATTTATGTGCACTCAAAATTTGTATATTAAGATTTATAGCAACTTTATTCATAATCACCACAATCTGGAAACAAATGTTCTTCAAAGAGTGAATAAAACAACAAATTACACTAAATCAACACAATTTCACGGCTTAATACTGAGCATTAAAAAGACTGAACTACGATATACTATGTTCATAGACAATGTTCATGAACTAAAAGAGTTCATATTATTAAGATGTCAATTTTCCTCAAATTAATCTATAGATTCAAACCAATCTCAAAAAAATCCCAGCAAGTATTGTTATAAATATTCATAAGCTAAATTTAACATTAATGTAGAAATACAAAAGCATAAACACACAAAACAATTTTGGAAGAGACCAAAATTGGAAGACGCATGATATCTGATATACCTATCACAATCACGACAGTGTGGTGCTAACCCACGGAAGATGTACAGATTAACAAAACAGAATAGAAAGGGAAAATAGACCCATACACATAGGATGAGTTGATTTTCAACAAAGGAATAAATTCTTTTAAAGAAGATAATCTTAACAATAAATGGTGCTGTAAAATCTGTAATCAGCCCATATGGAAAAAACAATAGCAAGCCTTACCTCCCACAATGCACAAAAACTAGCGCACAATCAACCACACAGCTAAACCTAAGGCTAAAACTGTAACCATAGAAGAATATCTTTGTGATGTTTGGAGAGGCAACAATTTCTTAAATTAGTCACCAAAGGTTCTAATAAGAAAAAAACAAAATTCATAAATTGGGCCTTTTTAAAATTAAAAACTTCTTCACAATAAGAACAAACTCTAGACTTGGAGAAAATATTATATGTATATGTGTATGTATATATGTGTGTGTATATGTATGTGTGTATATGTATACATACACACACACACATATATGAAGCACCAGTAACAAGAATATAAGAACTTTTAAAACTCATTAATAAGACAGCACAGAAAAAAATGGACAAATTTTAACAGTATTTCATAAAAGAAATTATATTAATGTTTAATAGGTACATGATAAAATTGTCAACATTAGTCATCAGGGAAATGTAAATTAAACCATAATAATATACCATTATACACTTAACCAAAAAGGCAAAATTACAAAGACTGAAGACTGGCAAGTGTTGATAAGAATGCAGACCTACCAGAACTCTCATACACTGCCATGTTACCAGCTGGAATATAAAGTGGTACTGCCACACTGGAAAACCATTGCTGAGAGTGTAGCTAAACTACTCCATGACATCACTGCCTCGGCATCTAGTTTATGTGGCCAAGCAGCCTTTGAGGTTCTTAAACTGATTCTAACCCCTCCCTCAGTGCATGCCATAGATAACAGCCCACAGAGGCCTGACTAAATTTAAGTTCCTGATATGACTCCCCCAAAGGCCCTCGGTAATTACAGTTCCCCCTAACCCCGTTTTCCAGGACCTTGCCCTTATAACAAAGCCCCATTCTTTTTGGTTGAATCTATCTACCCAGTCTCATCCTGGGAACCCCAAAGCACTCTACCCATGAATCCTAATAAAGGCGCATACATTTCCTGCCACATTCTTTGCCTGCACCCTGCCTTCAATGAGTCCCCTGTGGCCCCTTGAGGCATGCCATGTACTTCCTCTAGGGTCTCTGAGTAATAAACTCCTCTATGTCAATTCCCTGTGGTCTTTTCTTAAATCATCTGACACCCCAGGGCTCTACTTAACAAATGTTAACCTAACACAGTCACAACAACCAAGGGTGAGATTTTTTACATGATATTAAATATTAATTTATGATACACATACAGACTAGGACTACTTAGCTTCCCTAGGAATTACTCAAAAGATATAAAGACATATGTCCACACAAAGACATATACTCAAATATTCAAGGCAGCTTTGTTTATAATAGACCAAAACTGGAAACATCCCAAATGTCCATCCAGGCATAAATGGAATACATGCTTTCAGTAGAAAAATATGAGGCTAATGTGCACAATGCCTTGATATGCCTAAAGAGAGCCTCACAACAAAGTAGCAAATTTACTGGGTGAATCTGAGGAAGAAAAATTTCACCACTTCTGAATAAAGTCTGTCAGCAATGGACTTTGCAGTGAAATGGCACTTATCAGCCCAAATAAAAGTATTAATAACAGCCTGAGGCTCACCATTTTATGTCAAACAAAATACCTCACGGGAATGTCTAATGTACACAACAAATTATGGCAATGACTAATAGAAAAATGCTATCAATTACGATTCAGGGTTTATGTGAAGGCAGTAATGCTGATTGGAAAAATTCATGGATGTTCAGGAATAGGAAAAGAAAGTGATCTGATCTAATATATATTTTTGTGAAAAATTGGCCATCATGGATCTGATCATGCAAATTGACATATTTTCTTGTTAATTCTCAAGCATTCTTATTCAATGTCAGTGTTCATTAACATAGCATGGCATCACAGAAAGATAAAAAAAGGTGTTTTGAGTTTCATTAACAATAAAATAATTTACTCTTTTAAACTCTAATTATGATTTGTTCTTTCCTTGGAAATACCCGTATAATTTTCACTTATACAAAATCATTACTATATAGCATACATTTTCTGACACTATTTTTTAGTAATTTATTTTCATACATACACATACACACGTGCACACACACACACGAGTAATTGCTGGGGAAGTGCCATGTTCCCAGAAATGGCAAATGAAAGAAAGGAGTCCAAGTAAACTGAGTTATTTTATTTCTCTGAACTATCAAATTCATCAGTCTATGCCTATTCACCAGAGTCATGATAAACTAGTTCATCTAACATCAGTCTATTAAACAATTTCTCCACTAAGGTAAGTTTGCCAGGGGTAACCCAGCGTGATGTGTTAAATGAGGAAAGGAAAAGCTGATTCAGAAGTAGTTGGTAGTGTAAACACAGTCAAGCAACACTTACAGTCTCTCTGCCCTCAGAGTCATGGTGATTAATGAAGGAGGTAACTAAAAATAACTGCACAACAGATGGTAAGAAGCATAGCAACAGCACCTGATTTTCTGCAACGCCTTTTGTGACTGCTAACCTGCATAAGGAATAAGGAAAAAACTGACGCAACTTTAAAAAAGTGAGGCAGTGTTTGTAAAAATCTAGATGTTAAAGAGTAACACAATAAGCATAGATGGCTTGCCCCTAGCTACTGGCTAAGATTTTAAATTCCAGGAGCTTAGAAATCCAGCCAAAGGATGTAGCCTTTCTTCAGAGCCTGGGACAGGATCCTGCAGCCACTCCAAACACAGCACGCACCACAGGCCCAACATGCAGAATCGCATCTTGGCACCACACCATCGTGTGAAATGTTACAAATATGACACAGCAGCCAAGAAAAATATGAAATTAAATGAGATGTATAAAAACAAGCTTGTGCGAGCATGAGAACAGCTTTTGAAAAAATTGGTCTCTTACTCCATAACCTGTTCAGGCCAAAAAAGGAATGTAACCATTGGAAGCTGGTTTCATAGTGAGCATAATCTCAAAGACAGCCCTATTCATTAATTACCTAGTTGTTGCCTCCTTTCTCATGCACTTCCTGCTCTTATTTGGCCAGAAATATAGACATTAGATTGTCAGGATGATCCTGTATTTTGGAGGGTTAGTGGTTGGGGTGAGAAAAGATCGTAATGGCATTTTTCTCTTTGTGACTTAGAAAAACCTTGCTACTTTAAACAAAGATCGAAATAAATGGAACTATTGCTTGTATGCTTATTACTAGTTATATAAGTACTCAATTTTTATGAGCAGGGTTATTGTACATAGTTGTGCAGTTGGACACATGGGTACCCCCCCAAAGTGCATATGGGGGCTGAGATCTTCCTCCAGGTTGAAGAGCCTCCTCCTTCTAATTTGCCTGTCCCTCCATGGTGCCTCTTTGTAATTTGTCTGCAGGGGGAGGGGATGTTTATTACTAAGTCACAAATGTAGTGCTGTGCAAGCAAGGATCCTAAATATGCAGAGAAACTAATGAGAGAATTATAATTATAATATAAACAATATCAAGGGAAACTAACTATAATAAGGGCTAAAGAAATAACAAAGGGAACTGAAAGTTGTAGGTAAAGTTTTTATAGAAGATCTAGAAGGCTGGACCTTGAAGAAAGGGCAAGGGTATCTGAAGAGAAGGTAACAGGTATCATAGGCATTGGAGTTGAATGGGAACACAATCAGCATATCCCCAAGAGCTACCTCTTTCATTTAAATTTGCATGACATCAGAGCTGTGCTCAGTAACTGAAAATACGCATTTTTCTATTCACCTACTTTTATCAGTACAGGAAACATTTTAATCTTTTTAAGAAAGATATCCCCAAAGAGAGGAAGAATACTTATTTGCTTAACAGAGAATATATTTCCACTCTGAATTTTG
Organism: Trachops cirrhosus; assembly: GCA_028533065.1. NCBI lineage: Eukaryota > Metazoa > Chordata > Mammalia > Chiroptera > Phyllostomidae > Trachops > Trachops cirrhosus. The sequence continues at coordinate 130,203,076 of CM052541.1, read as the reverse complement.
TCTCACAATAGTCTAGCTCAGGGTATTATAAAAATAAAAAATTGTCAAAGAAAAACGTGGATTGACTAGTTGCTTTGAAAAAGCACTTATTCAATTGAATAGTCCTATGTATGTATTCTAAGAAAAAAAGGTTAAGTAAGGTAATCACAAAGTACTGAGGAAAAGATAAAAGATGTAGGCCATGAAGATATACAATGTATTAATGTGAATAATATTTAATGTGAGGAAACTGTGGGGAAAATTCCTTTTTCTCCTTCTATACTTAGATGCATTGGTTTAGAATAACTTTTTTCTCTTTAATTGTATTTTTTCATTACTATTTATCCCCTCTGACCTCCCACAATCCTCATACCATTGTCCATGTCCACAAGTCCTTTCTCCTTTTTGCTCCATCCCTGCACACCCTAACACCCCCGCCCCCAGAGCTGTCAACCTATGATCGATCTATGAATCTGTTTTGCTTGTTAGTTCAATTTGTCCATAACTTTTAAATGATACATCTCACAACAATGACAGAAGTCTTCCATGTTTCCATCTATCTTCAGACTTGAGGCTGTGATTACCCCACCATCTGAGTTCACCCGTACAAGGAACCTCATTCACCTTCTTCTATGCCTTTAACCCTTTAATTATCATTACCCCTTCCTTTCTTTTCAGTGTCTGTACATCATGCTTGCACTTCTCTCCATTTTCTCCCTCACTAATGTTCAGTGTCCTGAGCCACTTCGTAACAACCAACATTGTTATAATCCAACCTAGTACAAACTATGTCTTTTATGCCCATATATGTATAGAAATGAGGGCAACCATTTTGGTGCTCATTGGATTCTTTCTTAATAAACCTGCACATCAGAAGTTCTAAAGTATAGCCAAATTGGAGCAGATACAAAGGAAGCAACCAGGATGGAAAGAACAATAGAAATGCAGTCTCTTGAGGGAGAGAAGGGTTCCTCCGGGGTCACCCACATATTGTTTCTCTGCCTACACCACCACCCCTTCATGACACCTCCCACTCAGTCGGGTTTCCCACCGGTTATTCTCCAACCTGCTGTCATCCCCTCCGCAAAGACTGATCTGACTTCTTGCTTTTTGGGCTCTCACAGTCCTTTTAACTAACGGTTAAGGTACTTATCATGGTTCCTTGGGGGGAAAGGATCATGCCCATGCCCCCACATGCATGAAAATGTGAAAGAAATAAGAGGGAGGGAGAAGGGGAGAGAAAGGAAAAGAGAAAGGAAGGAAAGAATGACAAAGTAAAGATGAAAAAAACAGTGTTTAATTCTGAAGAAGAGAAGCTGTTAAAAAATAAAATAGCATAATTAAAACATTTGAAAGAGTTTCATGTAGGAGAGAAGTCTTATATTCATGGTTGAAAGAGCAGAAGAGTGACCAATGGTAAGAGGATCCAGGAGGCAGTTTTTGACCCACACTGTAAGTAAGAACAGAAATAAGATAAAGTACTATGTTCTTTTCTCTGGGCATTTTAACATAAATCCTGGAAAACTACTTTAGAGAGACACTGACAGCTGTCAGAAGAGAAGTGGGGTTGTGGGGCTATGTGAAAAAGGTGAAAGAATTAAGCAAAAAACACCACAAAAACCTCATAGACACAGACAACAGTATGATAATTACCACAGGGAAAGAGGGTGGGAGAGGATGAACGGTGATGGAAGGAGACTTGACTTGTGGTGGTGAACACACAATACAGAACTGTACACCTGAAACCTGTATAATTTTATTAAGCAGTCACCCCAATAAATTTAATTAAAAAAGAAAAACAGTGATGTGAGATTCATACAGTAGATAATAGTTGGTCCAGAATAACACTGAAGACATTCTCAAGCTTGGAATATATTCTCTTGTTGAATTTCAACATCTTTGGGAGAGGAAGAATGTTGCTTAACATTATATTTCTCTCTCTGTCTCTCTCTCCCCTCTCCTTCCCCCTCTTCCTTCCCTCCCCACTCTCTGTTATTCAGCTCTGTCCAGAGGGTAGTATTTTCAGCAAATATTTATTTTACAAATCTGCATTGGTCTTCTGAAAGAACAAAAAGCATTTCATGAAATCCTTATGGTAAGTTATCACATTACACAGATTGACATCTGAAAACACTTTTTAAAAGGACAAGGCAATGAGACATACCACAAGTAAATACTTTTGTGTCTACTGTACATGAGAGAAAAAGAAATTCAAAATGTATGAACCATATTTGTCAAAAAATTGCCTGAGATCAGCAAACAAAAGTTATGAGCAGACTACATACAAACAATGGTAATTTCTAAAAATAGTCATTATACATTTGTATCATTTTTTTTAGCTTGTGGATATATCTAGATTGTTTTATGTTGATCAAAAGTTGAACAACTTTTTGCCAATATTTGAAATCTGGCAAAACTTAAAGTGAATTTTTCCACTATTTATTAAGCCCATATGAATTTCAAAGATTATTTATGAGAATGGTTTGATTTACTTGGAAGGTTTCTAGTAATGGACTTGTTTATAGAAGCATGGAAATGCCTAGAAAATGTACGCAATTAAACAAATTTTTCAGATAAATTTTTCCATCAGAAGGAATATTAATCTGAAATTATCTGAAGGACTGGGATTCTAATCCCTCTCTGGCCACATTTCCTTAGCAGCTCGGCCATTTCCTGGTACTCACTCCATGCCAGGGACTTCACATGTGTACCAGCGAAAACCTGGCTGAGTTTGTTCCCTAAGAAATTTATTTTTTGATTGTGAAAAGACTAATCAGAAATTGGACTGGGCTTGCTGTAGCGCCATGTGAAGTTAACAGCTGATGTCCCAGATGGTCTTACTTAAGGCTAAATAACTTAGATTTTAAGAAAAGAAACTGATATTCAACTTCTGTGGGAACCGGGTACTACATTATTGATGCCACAGGACCCACACTGGAGGTCTAACCAAAAAAGAGGAAAAAAGGAGATAACAATCCAATATTTTGTATAAGATCTTAAAATGATGTTTTCCAACATAACAGTGCCAAAGAGTTCAAAATCATTAGTATACTTTATTAAAAATAACCTGAGGACATGTAACTGCATAACTGCTCATTTCCACAAGCTTCTGAATATAAAGGAGACATAAATTTACTCCTTGATTATAGTGTAGGAAAAAGGTTGTACATAATTTTATGGATAAATGCAAACAAATGTTGAGTAGCTTTTAAAAAGACATTTCTTTTACATGAAATCTGTATTACTGCATTTTGCCATGTATAATGTGCACCCACACTTTTGGCCCAAACTTTCAGGAAAAAAAATATTTTGTTTTAATGTTTTAATTCAATTTTATTTATTTATATTTAGATACTTTTTTGCATTATAAAGGAATATTAGCATTTATTTTTGAACATATTATGGTACAAGAAATTTTATGTAATAAATAATTACAAAACACAAGAACAGGTACAAGGTATTTCAGGCACTGCCCATATATAATGTGCATCCTTATTTTTCTCTCCAAAATTTGGGCAAAAAAGCATGCATTATACATGACAAAATATGGTAAATTGATTATTTAACTTTCAATAAAAACCATCTTTAAATTTTTAAATAATTTTTGGAAGCTAATTTAACCAAAGAGTGTGCTCCAAATATGTTTTTACCATCTCCCTCTTCCCCCCAATTTTAAACATGTTAGGGTATTTTGTTCACTTAGGGAGCACATGGCAGCCGCCCAGCACTCTATTACCCCATGCACTGAATCGGCTGCAGACTCCAAGGGAGCAGCTTTCAATAACATGATTTGTGGAAGGAGTTACTATGCAGAGCAGTCACCATTTAATATGCAGAAAGCTTAGTAGAGTCAGATGAGGGCCAGGAAGTTGCAAAATTTTTTTAAATCAAAAGATGATATTTAAGATTTTGAATATTTCAGTTCCAAGGATTTTATTTGATTTTCTTAACCACTAAGCTACTAGCCCCACATGTTTTCTTTTTCCAACTTTTGATTTTCATGTTTACAGGATTCTCCTGAAAACATGACTAATAGTTTAGAACAAAATCTGATTCAGTGACCATAGGATCAGACCCATTCTCTTCTCCACATGTAACATAATAATACCACTTATCCTATATGAGAATAAAATGGAAAAGCAAATAAAACACCTTTCATACCTTCAAGTTACATACAACATAAAAAGGAAAGATCTTGAAAGTTTACTCAATGATGTTTTTAGCCTACAAAGTATTTCAATGGTATGACCACTCCTCTGCTGCATTTATATCTACCACAATCTGCTGAGAGCTAGGTTGATGACAGGGAATGAAATCAAGGAAACAGTATATAAGCTATTGCCACTATTGTCTTGCTTTGACTAAACCTGGCATTCAAAGATAAGGACGATGTCTGAGGCAAGATTTGAGTCTTTATTTTATTCCTTCCCTCATAACCTTCTTACCTGTTTTGTGCATGACATCCTGACTCTGCCCACTTTACTCCTCCTTTCCTTACTGCCACTAGATGGTAACTTTCTTGAATCTCCCCAAGTGGCCCCGCCCCATGCCTTGTACATAAGTGCTTAGTGATGCTTCTTGAATTATAAAGCTTGCTCTAATAAAGACAAAACCATAAAATATTATCAAAAGGGCAAAAGAAAACTTTCAGAATAATATTGATTTTAACTATATCCCTATCAGAAATTAAGGTGTTTGTACTTAACTTCCTACAATGTCATGTGCACAGTGAGCTCACTAAGTGTTGAATTTCTACTGGTCAGATGATGAGTGTGTAGGGGCATTAAAAAAATAGGAAAGAGAGAGAGAAGAACTTTGAACACCTTGATTTAAAAAGTATCCCTAAGAAAATAAAAAAAGATAAAATGTATTTTTACTTCACCACATACAGCTGCTGAGCAAAAAACATTTTCTTTCTCCTGCTCTGCTGGTCACCTCCCTGCCTCCATGATAATCTGACACTTGTAGCTATTCAATTCACCTGCCTCACTTGCCAGTAGGGAAGGTGTGAGGGGTTCCACAGAGAGGCTCTTGATGACAATATTCACTCCCTAATGAAAAGACCAAGACCCCTGAAGATGGTAGTGTCACCGCATCCCCTTCCTTTTGCCTTTCTGTGAGTCCTGTCCTCAAACAGCAGAAGACATCTTGCGACCATAGAAAACTATACCAAGGGCCAAAAGGCAACAAACACACACCAAGAGCCCAGCAAAGAGCAAGGACTGAAGGAGCCATGGACTCCCAGTTCTAGACTTCCAAAGTGAGACGACGTAAAACCCCATTGTTTAAATGACATTTATCTGATTGTTCTGTACTGTGGGTGAGGTGGGTGCTCTGCCAAACACTTGATATGCATCACCTAACTTTATTCTGAAAACATCCTGTAGGAGATGCCTTGACCTGTTTCAATGGAAAAGAAAATTGGATCTCAAGGGATATACTTCTCTCCTAATGTCATACTCAATGGCAAGCTCAAGGTTCAAAACTACAACTGCCTGAGACTGAACAGTCTATAATTTAACTATATTTTAACACAATAATCTGTTCTTCTTATTGTTTCTCAATATGAAAAGGAAAGTATGTTCAAGCAACTATTTCAATGTAATTGAGTCTTACTTCAAAAAGATGGCATATGAGAGCAACTTGCCAGGTGTTCGGTATGCCTAACAAATCAGCACTTGATATAATGAAGAGTTTGTTGATTTTATACCCTATAACCTGGGCATGTAACATAATCTCCCAAGAGAGTCAATCTCACCTCAACTCTAGAACTATGCATTTCTAACGTTCAACAGGACAGTTTCATAGAGGGCACTCAGTAAATATCCATGTATGGACAAGTAACTGAGTGAATGCTGACAACTGGAATAAGTGAGGAAGAAGACACATGAGGGTCAGGTCAAATTAATTGTTTTCCACAGGAGGATCAAGTAGCAAGTAGTATGTCAAGAGCTTCCTGAAGGAAGAAAAAAGAGTGGGAGAGGGAGAGGGAGAGAGGGAGGGAAGAAAGAAGGAACATAAGAGAACCTCCTGCCATAATTTAATTGCAGCCACATCTGGAGATTGTAGTGCTGGTCTAGGTTCCTCACATGGATTTTTAGGGTTCCCACGAGCACATAGATGAGGACACATCTTGTTCTTCACTCCTGCATTGTCTGCCAGTTGTTCTCCTGATCTTGGCTTCTGGTCCCTCTGATCCTTTATGGCTGGAAACTTGACCCTTGTATCTGAGTTTCCTTGATGCCATCAGGCTCTATGAAAGTTTCCACACACGGCGGTTATTTGGTCATTGACCTACCTGCTAAGGTATATATTAATTTTCCAAGTCTTGCATTTCTGTCCTGACATTAGTATGTACTACTATTGCCTTCTTCATCATTCTCCTTGGATTACTCTCTCCTGAGAGTTTCTTCTGGACCTGAACCCAAAATATTTTAAGGCGTTTTATCTCACTCCCATTTGCTATGTCTGAATGTTGTGTCCTCCAAATTCACTTGTTGGAATTCTAATGCCCAATGAGATAATGCTAGAAGGTGGAGCTTTGGGGAAATTATTAGGTCATGAGGCTGAAGCCCTTGTAAATGAGGTTAGTGCCCTTATAACAAGAGATCCCACAGGGCTCCCTAGTCTCTTCCACCATGTGAGGAGAGAATGAGAAGTATGCAACCTAGAAGACGACCCTCATCAACCATGCTGGCAGTGATCTTGGAGTTACTGCCTCCAGAATTGTGAGCAGTAAATTTCTACTACTTATAAAACATCATTCATTCCATTCAAGGCACTGCTGAAACATTAAAGTGCACTAATGCAGTGGTTCCCAGAACCAGTGGACCAGTAGAATAAACATCACTTGAAAACTGGTTAGGAATGCACATTCTTAGGCCTTCCCCCAGACCTACTGAATCAAACTCTCTGAATTCTGGGTCTCAGCAATTCATATTCTAACAAGCCCGCCAGTGAGTCTCATGATTACTAAAAAGTTTGAGAACAACTGCATAAATTATACAATAGGATACTTATCTTGAAAGAAATATCATTTTTGTTTAAGTACAGAAACTATGAGAAACACTTTCAATAAATCATTGCAATGGGCAGATAATAGACTGTTATTTGAAAGAAAAGTCTGAGTCAAAAATTAAAATGCAGATAGTTTTTCTAGGAAATAATAGCAGGAAGAAAGGGTGAAGGAGTATCAGGGTCACTGTTATCAGAAGCAGAAATTCAGTTTTGCTACAGAAAAAAAAAATATTTCATCCAAAGTGTGGGAGTGTGGAACAACACTTACCCACTGATTCCAGTTCCCCTTTATTTGAGGGTTTCCCGAGGATTAGCAACACCCTTGCACTATGAGTTACATACATGTGCATGAAACCGAACACAACAGCTTTGTCTGGGAAAAACCCTGCAGCAGAATAGAAGGCTTCATGGCAGACCCCTGAGGCAGGATGCTCCCTATGCACAGATCTGCCCACCATGGCTTATATTCATACCACATGGGCTGCTAGGGTAGAACATGAAGCACCAAATACCTGTCTTACGGTTCCTGTCACAAAATTACACTGAAGTGCTTTTAGGGTTTCAAAATGACAGACCTTAATCCTGGGAGAGAAAAGATTGCTAAATTGCTTTCCTTGTTTGTTTTTAACTCACAGTAATTTCATTTTTACTTTAGTTATATTTGAAGTGACTGATGATAGGTACACTTTAAGAACAATTATTATTTCCTACTTGAGTCATGTGTTATAACTGGCCACAGTTACCTGGCAAATGTTTCACCAACTCTGACAACCAGACAAACTTAAATGGGAGTCGGGTCTGAAAATATAGCTTAGATAATTCTGGACAGTTACAAAACATGATTAATAAGTCTGCTAATTAAAGGACTTTTTCCCCACTGCTTCAAAAACTCTGTTTATTCCCAAACAGAATAGAGACTTTAGGTACTTTGAACCAAATGAATCATTTCATAGCTTCCCTTTATTTAAAATTTTCCCATTAAAAGGAAGATTGATATTTCTAGTTCTTCTTTTCCTTTCTCAAAGAGGAGGGCTATAGTATATTGCATTGAAAGTAGACATATCTCTATGATTTAAATAGAATTTACTGACACAGCAATCATGTCCAATCATGTAATCCATAAATTCAGCTCTCCTGCCTCTGTATCTCCAAACTGCACACTCAATGCCAGAGCATGGTGGTTGTCCCCCAGTGTTTCTTTTCCCCTTCCTCCAAAAGAACCCCAATTTTTAGCCAGGCATTTGACATATCGGAATAAAGCCTACTTATCCCAGCCTCCCTTGCAATCATGCCCTCCTATGTACAATCATGTGACTAAATATGATCAATGAGATGTCAGTGAAAAGATCATATGACGGACAGCTTTTGGCAGCATTTCTTAAAATCCAGCCTGAACATGCACTTTGCCCCTGTTTCTTCATCCCTTCCTCCTTCCTGCTAACTTATATAGCTGTGAAGATTTAGCAATCATTTGATGCTTTAGATATTCTGAGGCAGGGGTTAGCAAACTACAGCCCCTGGGACAAATTTGGTCAGCTGCCTGATTCTATATAGCTGACAAGCAAAGAATGGATTTTACATTTTTAGATACTGAAAACCAAAAGAATAGTATTTCATGACAAATGAAAATCATTTGAAAATCAAATGTTAGTGTTCATAAAAACAATGTATTAGAACACAGCCATATTCATTAATTTACTTACTGTCTATGGCTGCTTTTGCATTACAATGACAGAATTGAATACTTGCAACAGAGATCATATGGCCCTAAATATTTAGTATCTGACCTTAACAGAAAAAAATTGTAGACTTCTAACCTTGGCAACAGAGGTCTAGCTAGTCAGAACAATAAATATAAAAAATGTCAGGAGCAGAAGCTGGGGTCCTTCAGGACTTTATTTGGTGAAGCTGCCATGTAAACCTGAACCAAGTACCTCCAGACCTTTCTGTGAGAGTAAAATAAACTCCTGCTTTTTTTTAGCCACTGTTACATAATGTAATAAACTGAATATTGGTCCCAATTGCTCACCCCTCCCTGAATCCCACCTTCCATGTGTCTTTACAGTTCCTCACACAATAGGCAGAGTATACTTCCTCAATCCTGACCTTTGGCCTTGGCCAACTGGATGTTAGCAGCCCATACACAAGCAGAGGCTTGCAATGTATTTGTTCAGTTTAGCTTTTCCCATTGTGCTACTGCCATTGTCATGAGAAGAAATTGGCCTAGTGGCCCACATGTCCCTGAAGAATGAGAAAAAGATTGATTAGAAACTCACCTTCAAATCTGCAGTTGAAGCAGAACTACTCCAGCTGACCATACTCCAGCTGGGGTCGTTTAGTTGAAATGACCCCACCTGACCTGTGAATATGATAATAAACACTGTATGCAACTGAGTTTTATTTATTTATTTTTAGAGGGGAATGGAGGAAGAAAGAGAGGAAGAGAAACACCAATGTGTGGTTGCTTCTCATGTGCCCCCTACTAGGGACCTGGCTCACAACCCAGCCATGTGACCTGACTAGGAATCAAACTGGCAACCCTTTGGTTCTAAGGCCCATGCTCAATGCACTGAGCCACACCAGCCAGGGCACAACGGAGTTTTGAGTGGTTTATTTTGCAGCAACAATTGACTAATAGAGGTGGTAATTTTAGTTTCTGTTTCTTGCAGTCAAAGTTAAATCTACGTTGTTTTTTCTGGCAATTATCCCAAACTGAGAAGAGAGGCAATTCCACCCTTTCAGAAGAGGTATCACACTATGGAATAACAGACTTAAATAATAATAACAACACAGAACTTCAGCTCTATCATATAACATTTGTGTAATCACAGACATGTTTTTTAACCTCTCTGAGCCTAAGTTCTTCATCTGAAATATGACAACTATTCTATCTACATTCTGTTGTTCTCTCAAAATTTAATAAGATAACGTAGACAAAATACTTGCTAGATAATACAATTATAAATATTAACATCTACTGAGGGTTTCTCATGTGCCTGCCACTGGGCCCAAACAATCACCTGAGATACATTCTGTTTTTATCTCCACATTGCATATGAGGAAACCAAGGCTTAGTGGCTTTACGTAACTCATCCACAGATACCTAGTTACAAGATGGCAGAGCTGGGGCTCAACCGCTGGGAGTCTCACTCCAGAATTTATGATCTTACCTTCCAGCATTTACTATCTTCATCCTCTTTCCTTTCTTATATTCCTTGTATTCCTGGTAGTCTCATTAATACTTACTTTCAGGACAAAGCCATGTATCTGATAAGCTAAATGCACCAACTAAATGTTTACACTGAAAGCAGAGTCAATTACCACATGTTTATTGTAAGAGCAGACGAGACAGCACTCAGGTACACCCTCGAACTTGTGGCATCCTGGTGAATGTTTAACAACTAACTCACCTTCCCACCCTGAACCTTTTGAAGCAGTTGTAGATTTCCAGGATGCAATTGTCACCAGGGCTGATTTCAAACTACCAACTGAGGAAACACTGATCACAGCTTGGGAAGAAATGTGCATGATGGGCTGTCAGGAGTCTATGCCACCACTGCCCCCACACCAACCACATGAAAGAAGAGTCGTAAGAAAGATTGTAAGCAACTCAATTTGCCTTCAGATGATAGAGGCAGGAAGAAGTCTGAGTGGTTAAAAATTTGCACATACAAATGGCTTCAGAGCCCAGATAATTAATATTACTGTAATACAGAGCAAAAGTGTTAAGAGAATAAAAATGGTGGGGCCAGTGATGTGCTAAACAGACAGTGTATACTACTGCGAAAAAAGTATTCAAAGTCAGGTTTGTTTAAAATATGAGCTGACTTTACACATTTGCACACACACAAATCCAAATACAGGAATAAGGTGTGAGATACCTGTTTTCAAGTTCTGTTCTATGACTCAAAAATTAGTAATAGGCTCTGTGTTTGAGGACTGTGTGTGAATTAATTACCCAGGAATCTCCAAAATAAATTTTGCTCATGTAGCCTTTATCATGTTCCTATGAAACAGTATTATCTTCACTGTAACAAAACAAACACTAAGTGACAAAATTCTATTGATGTCTTCATTGCCCGTTATCCTTGATTAACCCAGTATAGCAAGCCAAATGTCTGCTTTGAATTTCAAGCCGTATTTTTTCGTAGATTCTATACGCCTCATGAACACAAAGGTGCCCTGCTTGAAAATGTTAATCTCCAAAGCAGCATTAGTTACTAAGCTACCAACTCTATTTCCATGGTTTTAAAAAAATACCTCAGACAGAGATTTGGAATGAAGATACCCAAAATCTGGGACCAATCAAGAAATCACTCCCTAAAAATCTTGTTAGCTCCATTAAGTGTTTCCATCTAAAAATGAGTCTTACTTTAGAACAATTCCAAATCCTCTGAATTAATTTTCCATTTTCCTTTTCACTGTTCCAGCACTTCTTTTCATATATGCCTCTGTTTTTTCCAGCCTGGCAGATGTTTTAAAACTTTAATGAGTAAATTCAAGTTCTTAAATTAATTCACAAGGATAGGATTATACCCATCTACTTTGGCCAGTGAATTACCAGTTTAAATTAAATCACCAAGCAACCAAAGTCCATATTCTTGTAAAAATAACCAAAATTCATCATGTATCAATAATCAAAATACATGCTTAGACTGTCTAAACATTTCATAATTTTTTTTGCCAGTCTTTATAATCTACATAAACACATGAGGTTATGCCAAGGAATACAACCTTCACTGGTCAGCTGTTCAAGTCTCATCAAAGCCCACCCAAAGGAAAGTGGTGGTTATGGCATATGGTTTGAAGCACATGCAGGCACCCACTCCTGTAAATCAAGAACTTCCACCATGTGTTCTAGAATCCTGCAGCTGATTTTTCAGAACAAGGTCAAGCCAAGGTGGCAGATTTCAGAGTCCCACACTACCACATAAATCAAGTGAGTTCGGCTTTATTTATTGGCGTTCTGCCAAAGATTTCGTCTGAAAAAGAAGGTTTCTGATGTTTAAAAAATTTGAAAACTATACTTTAATAATTCTATATTTTATACTTAATCATGAGCATAAGAAACCTTTGGAATTACACTATACCATATTGATTCCAGGTCAGTAATGATCTTGACTATCGTTGTTAAGAAACACACTAGAAAACTCCACTATAAAACCTTTACTGTGATTGCTTAGTAGTTACTGAGGACTCTGCACACTGTGTACCTGATGCCTCCATACATAGCAATATTTGAAAAAAAATTTAGAGTTAAGTTGGATAAGCAAAGCCTTCACTATGATATTGAAGAAAGTATATCTAATCCTATATGACTTTTTACTTTTACCTTGTAGAAATTTGAAATGAAATCCATGTCCCTGAAATAACCAGTTTATGTACACAACTTTATGACTTAAGTTCTTGTTTCCATTTTTGTCTTCAAATATTAACTTATATTTTCACCAGACTAACATGTTTTATTTTTTTTACTATTTTATCATATGTTGTATTATTTCAAATATAAGCTTGATTATATGAAGGTCTGTCTGGAAAGAGTCCAGCCATTGTTAATATAAGGAGAACAGTTTGGGAGACATCATATAACCTGGCTGCCAAGGAGAGTGAACCGGTATGCGCATGCGTGAACAAGGATGACTTCACTGTACTAGTCAGCGGGGATGGTAAACAGCTTTAAGTAAGCATATGTACTGTGTAGCTGTCACATTCAAAATGAGCAAATAGAGCAATGAATCTGCATCAAATTTTGCATTAAGCTTGAACATTCCTCCCTGGAAACTATTTGGGTGAATCAGAAGGCTGCAGCTATTGGAAACTGGTGATTGGATACTAGTGCACCACAATGCACACACTCATGCATCATATCTCGTGCAGTGTTTTGGTGAAACATCAAATCACCCAGGTGACTCAGTGCCCTTACAGCCCACATTTGACTCCCTGCCACTTCTGGCTTTTTCCAAAACTAAAATCATCTTTGAAAGGGAAGAGATATCAGACCATCAATGCAATTCAGGAAAATACAACAGGGAAGTTATGGAGATTGGGAGAACTATGTGAGGTCTCAAAGTACCTAGTTGGAAGGGGACTGAGCTGAGGTACAACTGGCCTATATACAATGTTTCTTATATCTAGTATCCTCTTCAATAAATGTCTCAAGACTTCCAGCCAAGATGGAGGCATAGGTAGACACACTTCACCTCCTCACACAACCATAAGAAAGATCACAACTAACCCCAAAACAAAAAACAAGAACTGCCAGAAAATCAAACCATATGGAAGTCCAACATCTAAAAATATATTCATCCAGACACGTAGGAGAGGTGATGATGGGGAGCCAGGGCAGAGAGAGCCCAGTGTGGCAGCGACAAAGCAGCAGCAAAGGCGGCAGCAGCGGTAGCCGAAGAAACAGACAGTCCCACATTCACATGTGGCAGATAAAAACCAGGAGAGACACCTGGGGAGTAAGTAATCCCACCCCCAGGCCAGAACGCACAGCTCAGGGTTCCAGTGCTAGAAAATAAAGCCTCATAACTTCTGGTTGTAAAAACCAGTGGGTGTTGGGATGGTAGAAGAAACTGCCAGTCTCTCAGGAGAGAACATTTAAAGGGCCCTCATATTCCTAGAACATATGCAAACCTACCCACTCTGGGAACCACCACCAGGGTAACAGCTAGAGTTGCATACAAGAATTGGGTGAAGTGACTGGAAACAGGGGATTGCCGAACAAGCAGCACTATTCCCTCTCCGACCCCTCCCCCACATTTAGCACTGCAAAGTGGTAAAGCAAGTTGTCCCACCCTGGCAAATACCTAAGTCTCTGTCCCTTGTAAGTAACAGGTGTCCTAAGACAGGGAATCAAAGCAGCCCTACCTAAAACAAAGAAATAAACACAGGGAGGCTGTCAAATTGAGGAGACAAAGAAATACGACCCAAATGAAAGAATAGATCAAAATTCCAGAAAAATAACGAAGCAAAACAGAGATAGCCAACCTATCAGATGCAGAGTTTAAAACACTGGTGATAAGGGTGCTCACAGAACTCAATAAGTATGCCAAATGCATAAGAGAAAATGAAGTCTACACTAAGTGAAATAAGGAAAAATCCACAGGGAACCAACAGTGAAGGGAAGGAAGCTGGGATTCAAACCAATGATTTGGAACATGAAGAAGAGATAAATACCCAACCAGAACAGAATAAAGAAACAAGAACTCAAAAAAATGAGGAAAGTATAAGAAGACTCTGGGATGTCTCCAAAAGTGCCAACTTTTGAATCATAGGGATGCCAGGAGGAGAAGAGAAAGAGCAAGAAATTAGGAATCTATTTTTGAAAAAAAACAATGAAAGAAAACTTCCCTAATTTGGTGAAGGAAATATACATGCAAGTACAGGAAGCACAGAGAGTCCCAAACAAGTTGGACCCAAAGAGGACCACACCAAAACACATCATAATTAAAATGCCAAAGGTTAAAGATAAAGAGAGAATTTTAGAAACAGCAAGAGAAAAGCAAAGAGTTACCTACATGGGAGTTCCTATAAGACTATCAGCTAATTTCTCAAAAGAAACTTTATAGGCAAGAAGGGACTGGCAAAAAGTATTAAAAGTCATGGAAAGGAAGGACCTACAACCTAGATTACTCTATCCAGCAAAGCTATCATGTAGAATGGAAGGGCAGAAAAGTGCTTTCCAGACATGGTAAGCTAAGGGAATTCATCATCACCAAGCCACTATTGCATGAAATGTTAAAGGGACATATTTAAGAAAATAAAGATCAAAACGATAAACATTAAAATGACAACAAACTTACGACTATCAAAAACTGAATCTAAAAAACAAAAAACAAACTCAGCAAACAGCTAGAACAGGAGCAGAATCACAGACATAAAGATCATTGGGAGGGTTATCAGTTGGGAGGAGGAGGGGTTGAATGGGAGAAAAGGTATATGGATTAAGAAACATAATGGGCAGGTACAAAATAGACCTGGGACTGTTAAGAATAGTTTAGGAAAAGGAGAAGCCAAAGAACTTACCGTATTTTGCCATGTATAATGTGCACATTTTTGTTCAAATTTTTGAGGGAAAAATAAGGATGTGCATTATACATGGGCAGCACTAAAATGTGGGCGTGCATTATACACAGCAAAATATGGTATATGCACAACCCATGGACATGAACTAAGGGGGTGATTGCTGGAGAGAAGGGGGGTACCAGGCAGAGGGTAGAAAAGAGGACAAAACTAGGACAACATTAATAATATAATCAATAAAATATACTTTAAAATAATAAAATAAGCATCTCTATTTTGCATAGTCTGTGGCTTGATACTTTCTGGACAGACCTTGAAAACAGAAATCTGAAATAGATAGGTAGAAATATATTTCTCTTTCATGTGAAAAGTTTCTATCTATGAGAACGTCCAGGGCCCCAAGCTCCCTGTCTCTCCCTCAGATCTACGATGTGGCCTTTATTTGCTTGATCCATGATGGTGCATCCACCATGTCCACATCCCATGCAGCAAGATAAAAGCCAGGCTAGAAGAGCAGCACAGACTTTCTCCTTAAGAACACCACCAGGAAGGGTCGTACATGTCAGTTCCACATATATCACATTAGACAATCCAGTCACACATATAATCTGTATATCTGTGTCTTCGTCGGTGGATTTTATTAACATAAAAAGGAAGCAAAGAACAGATTCTGGAAGAAGACAAGAAACTAATACATTTTCCTAGTATCATGTCACTGGTTCTCAAGTACAGCATACAACAGATTTACCAGGAATGTGCTACTTAAAATCACAAATTTCTGGGCAAACAGTAGTGACTTGCTGAACTAGAATTTCATAGAAAGGGGCCTGGTAATCTGTAGAGTTAATAATCATTCCAGATGATTTTGATCATCAGGCATAGTTGATATATAGGAAGTTAATTAACCTTCTTGTTTTCAATAAGAAATCTATCCTATACTAAGTAATTCAGCTATAATTATCTCTTTAAATCACTTGGAAAATAAAATGTAACACAATAAATAATATCACCCCAATAATTGTCCTCAACATCCAACACATATATATCTTTCTATTGGCCTCTTTTCTTTTCCAGTTCATCTCTTTTTAATGCATGCCTGCCATTTCCTCCTAAATTAGGATTTTTCATCTACTTGAGCTCACCTCCATATTCCTAAACACAGCCAACCATAATTCCAACACTGTCATTGATGGTAAGTACATGGTGTCATGAGGAAACAGCCACATTAACAAATAATTACATTGCAATAATATGACAACTGCTATGGTGGGGGCATGGGCAGACTGTTCAAAATGATGAATAAAGCGGGGACATCATAGAATTCTCGAAATGAGTCTCAATGTAAAGTCTTGGAGTAAATGGAAAGAAGACACAAAAACAAAGATGCCCAGGTTAATATGAACAGCAGAGTCATCATAGGCCAAAGATATGCAAAGGCTTTTTGCAGTTCACAAGGCTACATCGAAATCCTGATCAAAAACCTTTGGGAAAATAGAATATCCCCTCCTAATTCCTCCTAGCAGCATTTTCGTGCTATTGTCGAGGTGGCCATAGACTGACAGTTCTCCAAGAACCTTCTCCCTCAGCTCTCCATGATGCTGACCAGGTCATCATCAAAATGGATCCTTTCTGTTTGAATTCTTAAGTCAGACAATTCAGAGAGACGGGGGAAAAAAAGAAAGAAAGAAAAAGTAAAACAATTTTCATATACAGGGCTTCTCACTAGGCTCACAAAACTGTGGGTTATATACAAGTGGATATGATGGCCAGAATAAACAGTACTTCTGCCCAGCACCCCATTAGCCAATTCTTGACTTGCTCCAATAAGTTTGTACTTAATCACACTAATTGTGTGTTTAAAACTCCAAGCATTCTAAAGTATGTTTATTTACAATAGAAAATTATTTCTTATTTCTAACTTTAAAAAGAAACAATGAGAAATCTGAATAATATTAAGAACTACAATAGACCCCACATACACAGTTTTACTTTCCATGGTTTCAGTTACCTGTGGTTAACTGTGGTACAAAACTATTAAATGGAAAATTCCAGAAATAATTTATAATTTTTTATTTTAAGTATATTTTATTGATTATGCTATTACAGTTGTCCCAAATTTTTGCTCCCCTTTATCTCCCCTCTGCCCTGCCCCCCTCCATCCTCCAGCATTCCACCTACCTTAGGTCATGAACATGGATTGTACATAAAAGTTCTTTGGCTTCTACATTTCCTATACGATTCTTAACCTCCCCCTGTCTATTTTATGCCTACCAATTATGCTTCTTATTCCCTGTACCTTCCCCCACCCATTCTCCCCCTCCCCATCCCCACTGATAACCCTCCATGTGATCTCCATTTCTGTAATTCTGTTCCTGTTCTAGTTGTTTACTTAGTATTTGTTCTTTAGATTCAGTTGTTGCTAGTTATTAGTTTGTTGTCATTTTATTGTTCATAGTATTTGATCTTCTATTTCTTAGATAAGTCCTTTTAACATTTCATTTAATAAGGGCTTGGTGATGATGAACTGCTTTAACTTGACCTTATCTGGGAAGCACTTTCTCTGACCTTCCATTCTAAATGATAGCTTTGTGGATAGAGTAATCTTGGATGTAGGTCCTTGCCTTTCATGACTTCAAATACTTCTTTCCAGCCCCTTCTTGCCTGTAAGGTTTCTTTTGAGAAACCAGCTGATAAAAATTGGATCCAAAGAGGAACACACCAAGGCACATCATAATTAAGTTACCCAAAATTAAAGATAAGGAGAGAATCTTAAAAGCCACAAGAGGAAAGGAGAGAATTACCTACAAAGGAGTGCCCAACTCATAAATTTTAAATTGCATGCCTTTCTGAGTACTGTGATGAAATCTCATGCCATCTCACTCCCCCTCTCCCTCTCCCTGGATGTGATCACCGCTTAGCCCAGTATATCCATGCTCCATACACTCTGTGCCTGTTAGACACTGAGCAGCCATCCAGGTTGTCAGATTGACTGTCACAGTATCACAGTATCACAGGGCTGGTGTTCAAGGAACCCTCGTTTAACCTATTAATGGTCCCAAAGTGCAAGAGTAGTGAACCTGGTTTTTTGGATATGCCAAAAAGAAACCATAGACTTTATCATAGGTATGTATGTAAGGAAAAAACACAGGAGATATGGAGTCCGGTACTAGCCAGTTTCAGGCATCCTCACGGGGTCTTGGAATTTATCTTGAAAAAGGGAGGCCTACTATGTATTTATTGATATATTTTTAGGTTCACATATATTCCATAAAGTAAGATCTTACTTACCCTTCCATCTTCAAACTAAAAAACATGCACTTTCAAAACCACATTTATCAGGACATTAACTGTATAGGCTGATACAAATAACTAGTATGGAGAAAAAGCTATGTCACTAGACAAGATCTAAAGAAGAAAAGGTTCTCATCCTAGGTATCTGAATAAACCTTAACATAAAAAAGGAGTCATAAGACAGCAAATATTCTGAGAAATAGAGCCTTTGTAACCAACATAGATAGAAAAAAAGGTAAAGAGGACTTGGGAGTTCATGCCCAGGTATGTATGTTCAAGATAACCAGGTCCAGATTGTTCCTGGTATTAAAAAATAGTAACATTTTATCTAAGTCCTTGCTTTATGTGCAATTGTAACAGTTAAGGAGGTACTGTATCATATATAACTGAAATTAGTTTAGGATATACAATTTAAAAATTCACAGGCCTTTGCAGTAGATAAAAATTAACCTCATTTTCCATTGTAAAGCTGGCATACAATATTCTCACTAGAGCTAAATAATTCAGGATTATTTTACCATTACTATTTCTTTAATCAAATACAATGCGTTATAAATATTATAAATCAGGAATTAAAGCATCAGACTTTTCAAATCATAGTTACTCATCCAAAAACTTTCAGACAACATAAAAACTAATTATTAGACTTAAAAAAGAAAGTTCACTAAGTGAGTGGATAACAGAAAATAAATAAATATAGATAATTTTTTCATATGTCAGCAATTACTATTTAGAAAATAAAATGCTGATTTAAATATAAAGAAAATATAAATTATATAAAATGCCTAGAAATAAATATTAATTTTAAGAAATCTATAAAAATAAAAGTCTTAGTTTGAGGTGTATAAAAAGGATTTGATTAAGTATGAAGCAAATTATGTTCATTATTTGGGAAAGTCAGTATTATAAAAATGTTGATTGTCTGTATATTGATTTTAAATAGTTATCTAATATACTTCCAATAAAAGTCACAATAGAATTCTTGATATGTTGAATTCTTGAATTCTTGATTGAACTGATTCCAAAGTTTTTTAGAAAAAATAAATGAACAAAATAAAGGAGAAATTTTGGTGTAAGAATGAGCAGGGCAGAGTGAATTAGCACTTTCAGATTTTCAAATATAGTATAAAATTAAAATATTAGCATATATTATGGCTAATAATATACAATAAAGTAAATTAGAAGCTGAAAATAGAATTCAGTTTAAAAATACATTTCCCTGGAAATCAATAAGTCTATTTAATAAATGGTGCTAGAATAACTGGTTATAGAAAAAATATAGTCTTCACATTATTTGCCAAAAAGTTCTAATAGGCTAAAGACCTAATTTTTAGAAACTGAAACCATATTAAAAAAAGAAAATATAGGTAAAGTTACATGATTATTGGAAAGAAAAAAGGTTTTAAAAACAAAATAGAATGATAAGATCAGTTGATTTACTTTATAAAAATTTAGAAGTTCTGTGCATTAAAAAGAAACCATAATAAAAACATTCAAAGGAAGATGACAAGGTAGGAACAAATTATTCATGAAATATATTGCTGGGAGGATGGAAGGCTGATATTCTTGATGTATACAAATTGTTTAGAGAATAGAAATACTGTAAGAGAAAAATGGCCAAAGAAATACTAATGACCATCAAGTATGTGAACAAAATCTTGTTCCATCATAATCAAAAGCCTACACATTTAAACAAGGATAATGTAAATTTTTTTAAGTTTGGCAAAGACAAGCCAATTGTATGCATGGTTAGAAATGTTGTAGGGAAATAGGCTCTCTTCCCCTTGCTGGAGGTATATAAATTGCCAATTCTGCAGGGGATTTCAACGGTATTCATGAAAGCCTTTGAAAAGAGACCAATGTCAGTACTAAGGAACTGTTGAGGTATAACTAGGCTCATTCCATCTAAAAAGGGTTCTAAGCACCCAATTTCATTATAGAGAGAGGAGTTTCTCCCCTGCTATACCACCAAGCAACCCTTCAGAACACTTGCTGCATGTCTTACAATTCAACTCAATTCTACCACTATCTACCTGGATACAGTGTTAGATTCCACAGGTTAGGGTTCAGACCTACAAGCATGCCTCTGCCTACACTTCAGATGCCAGTCACAAGCCCAGGTCATCACCTGTGGTGACTGACTGACTATATATAGTTCAGAAGTTCTGAGGACCCCCTCCTAAGGTTTAATTTAATCTGCTGGTAGCTCACAGAACACAGAAAAATATTGTATTTACTAGACCAGCAGTTTATTATAAAAGAATAAACCCCTGGAAAATACAGATAAAAGTGACACATAGCATAAGACATGAGAAAAAGACACTGACTTTCCATGCTTATAGAGGCTTCATTAGATAGACATGATTGATTAAATTATTGCCCATGGAGTTTTATTCAGTCAACCTCTGGCCCCTCGCCCCTCTCCTCTTGCCAGAGTTAGGGATGTAGGACTGAAATTTCTAACCTTCCAATCACAAAGTTGGCTCCACTGGCAACCTTCCCCCATCCTTGGGTTTTGCCTAAAATTTACCTCATTAAAATAACAAAAGGTACCTTTATGGCCTTCATCACTTAGGATATTCCAAGAGTTTAAGGAGCCAGAAACTGGAGGAACACCGAATATATATTTCTTATTACAAATCACAGTATCACAATACTATAAAGTAAAAATCCTGATATAGAAGTAAATATATTTTTGATATGAAGAAAAAATGATAAAGAGCTGAGTGAGTAATAAAAACAAGTACAAAACAGTATGGGAAAAACAATTCTTTAAATAAATAAATAAATGTATGACTAAAAATACCTATGACAAAATATTAATCATTGTATACTCTGGATGATGACATTATCAATAATTTTGTTTCTTCTTACCTTTGTTTTCCAGATTTTTGCACTGAAAATGGTTTCATCTAGAATTAGGCAAAAACACTAAATAACAATAAACCCCACAGAGAAACAGCATAGATGCCTGTGACAGTTAATTCTGTGTGTGAACTTGACTGGCCACAGGGTGCCCAGATTAATTTACCTCTGGGCATGTTTCTGAGGATGTTTCCAAATGAGGCTCATGTCGGCACTAGTGGACTCAGCAAAGCAGACTACCTACCCAATGTGAGTGGGCGCCGATCAACCAATCCATTGAGGGCATGCATAGAACAAAAAATAGAGAAAAGAGGAATCTGTCCTTTATTTCTTCCTCTGGCTCATTGATGTTGCGAAGACAGCTCACTCATCTCTCTGGCCTGTGGACTGAGATTCACACCACTGACTGCCCTGGTCCTCAGACCTTCAGATGTGGACTGAATCACACCACTGACTACCACCTCTCCTGGGTCTCCAAGTGTGCAGACAGAAGAAGACTATGGGATTACTCAGCCTACATAATTGTGTGAGCCAATTCCTCATAATAAATATATATGACTATTCTTATACAAAATATATATCCAGATATATATGATCTATCATTGAGATATGTCATATATATCATTATATACTGGTTTTGTTTCTCTGGAGAACCTTAGCTAATACACCTATAAAGCAATCTAAGCACTGAAGAAGCAAGGATTCCTATGCTTTTAATTTAACAAAGAAAATTAAAAACTGGCTATTAAGCTAAAATAAGTAATGCAGCTATTTAGCATTGCTCAAAAACATACCTAGATAGGTGGCTCCATTTGTCACATGAAAATTGTTGGCTTGGTGTTGTCTGGGCACTGGCTGAACTGTAGGTTCAGAAGGTGCCCATGTCCCACTGACCATGTGATTAGATCCCTATAGGAAACCAAACTTTCAGGCCAACTGAGGCTTTCCTCATCAGTCTGCTATGGCTTAAGAGATCATAAAAATCATTTCACCAAAAAAAAAGTGGCAGCCATTCTCAAGAGTCCCTCTGCTACCACTGGGGGTGCCAGAAGAGGTGCTAACTCAGTTACCAATTGAGCAACAACCTGAAATGTGAAAGATCCAATCTCTAGATCTGGTAAGGAAAAATACATTAATGCACAGCTTGGAATCAACAAGAAAGTTTACATTTCTTCAATTTTAGAGCAGTTGAAGAAATGCCTTTTTTGCTATTGCTGCTCACAGTTTCTTCTGTATTAGCTGAAGTTTATGTCAGAGGGATAAATTCTATCTTCTACTTAACTTGGCTTCCCTTGTTCTAGTTCACAAGCATTGTTTTTTCACTTGCCTACTTCCATGATCTCTCATCTGCCTCCTGCTCTCACTCTATCATGTCTCTATTCTAGAGGTGTCCACTTGAGGCCCATGTACTCCAGGGGCTAGGAAGTCAACCTCCTAGAGTACTAAAAAGTATATTAGGTCTTCTATTTATATTTATTTTTATCTCCCAAATTTAATAAACATAAATTAAGAAGTAGTATATTTTTTACCTATACTAGTAAAACAAGACTAGTACTTTCACTCGTAGAGATGCTGTAAGGATTAGTTAATCCAGAACAGTGCCTAGGAAAAAAGTAAAGTCTGAATAAAGATTGGCTATACCTATTATTAGGTAAGTCAATGCTAGCATGTTCTGGATGCCCGCCACCCATTTCCAGTGGCATGGTAATTGTCCTGAGGGGAAAGAGGCATTCCACGTGTGGCTAGTTGACAAGGAAGGGCCTTTCAACATACTGTCTCACAAGGTTGTTAAAATGGGGTTTTGATGATATTATTCAGTTTTAATCAAACTGGTCATCATTGAATCATGATAACAAGATCTCTGCACACACACAAAAAAGAAGTAAAACGGTAAACTGAAGGTTGCACTAAATAGTCAAGCCCAAACACAGAGAAGAAAATTGCAGCACTGATGTACTTAAACAGCTACTTTCTGAGATGGTCAATGATGAAATAATAGTATCTAATGTAGTAATGTGATTTCCCCCATAATAATACTGGTGACTTAAAAATTCTTACCCACACATTTAAAAACCCCAAAAATACATTTTTCTCACCTACTACAATTTTTTACAAATAGTATTGTAAATGGCACAAGTGGATGTTAGTACTAGAGTTCTGACTAAGAAAGAATTCAGAGCCAAGACCCAAACTTGCAAAAGAAACTTCATTCAGCAAGCAAAGCAAAAGTCCACTTGAAAGAAAGTTTCAAAGAGCTGCCTTGGAGTGTGGGCTAGGGCTCCTTTTAACCCCTGGGAGGGGTTCACTGTTATGCTTTAAGCTGACCTATCATGGCCTGTCCCATCAACCTCTGTCCTTGTATGGAAGTAAGATGGTGCTTTTCTCCAGCTTACCTGTTCTTTCCTAAGGGGGTCTACAGGGGGTTAGGGGGTCCTACCACATAACTAGCTATAGGCCAGGGGAAAAAAAGGTCAGGGGGAGATTGTGACCCACATCTTGCATAACCAGACCATCTAGGGGAGGAAAGGGTACCTTAGGGGCAAGATCCTAATTAACAACACTTATTTCCAGTACTTGCTCTCCCAGTTCTGCCCATTGCTAGGTGTCTGGAACTTCTGGCCCTGATATCATTTGTACCTGGCCTATTGACCTGCTCTGCTCATACCTGTCTGACTGCCTACCATACAATCAGTGTGTTATAGAGCTGGTTTATTAAAAATTTAAAATTCTACACCTTTTAATTAGTTGGTAATGAGCATCTGATAGCAAGAAAATGAAAATTTCCTACCCAAATTTTAATACAGGACTTTTCATAATTTAAGGACAAGATTTAAAAGTAAATAAATACCACTTTGTAATGGATATGACTGTCTAACCACTATGCTGTATATCTGAAACTAATACAAAATAACATCAAATGTTATTAACATGTTATTAAATGTTTATTTAACATTTAAACATTTTAAATGTTATTAAATGTTTAATAACAGAAATTTAAAAATAAATTATAAAAGTAAATACATATCATAAATTGAATAAAATTATGAAAATTGAATAAATATTATAGCAACAATGGCAGGAACAGAATTAAAGCATCAAACTAAACTCAGACCAGCATTTCATATAGCTCTATCACAAAGTATAAAATACAGGGTTTTTTTGTGTGTTTTTTCTTAAAAAGATATTTGATCACACTGGTCTCAATATAAACATACATAAATTATATTTAGAAGTAAAATTTTATCACTATCTTAATTTTGTATTAGGAAGCACAAGTATTTTACTACCAATAGAAAAATAAAATTTTTAAAATTAATAATGGGATCAATTTCATTTCTCTCTTTTATATACTTTTATAGTACACATAATTTTACTACTATAATACTAGAAATGTAATTTATAAACAATAATATGTGGTGAGTTCATGAGCAGTCAAAAAAGCTGGAAAAATAAACACTGCTCTAGTCTTTAATTCTCACAGCTGGTAAAGTTATTCTCTTAATACACACTTGAATCCTGCCTCATGCTTCTTTAAAAATCTGTTAATGGCTCCCTATGGCCTAATGAACAAAATACAAACTCCTTAGCAAAATACATGAGTGACCGGGTCAAACATTTTCAGCCTAATATCTATCTGGCCTTTCCTACTCCCTCAGACATGACTAATTCCCCATATTTCCATAGCACTTGACCTGTTACTCCAGCATAGCACTCATTTTACTCGGCGTAAACTAGAAGTTTCTGTGGAACAGTGAATAGAACAGTGGACAGAGTCAAGAAACCTCTGGTTCCATGCAGCTCTACTGTTGCATAATCACAAGACTGACTTGGCACTGTATCTGAGCTTCAATTTTTCATCTTTAAAATGAAGACAACGAGACTGGTAGAAAATGATACACACACATTTCCTGGATAAGCTATTGGTCTTGAATAGTCACTTATTTAATAAATTCTATTTGAATCAATACACCAATGAGTAAATGACTTATTGTGAGAAATGGACTTTTATGTAGAATTTGACTCAAAGTAAATTATATTATATTCTTATTTATACAGATCTCTAAGGGACTCAGGAATTCTGACTAATGAAATACACAAATTAATATACAGATTACGTGTTACAAGGGAAAAAACTAATTTTCAAAAATGTAAATGTAACAAATTCATAATACTTGTAACTTCATTTTAATCACCTTTATTTCTAAGACATTCAATTTTGTTGTCACTTAACATCTATAGCATTTAATTTGTTTTTGTTTCTGACTATTTTATTTCAGGGATAAAAGAAATTGTCTCTACTTGGTTTTCAAAAATATTCACCGCTTCTCACCACTTATTCAAGAAAAGCAGTGTTTGGGTATTAAATGGCCTAGAACCTTCAATCTAGGATGTTCGACTTCTCTCTAAAGCTCTTCAGTATATGGTGGAAGCCACTATTGCTCAAGTTCATCTTAGACCCTTCTTAGGAAATTCGGTTAACAAAGACATTACAGTAAGCATAATTAAATTTTTACAAAGTATGTAGCCCTACAGCCTGACAGGTGGTATACAGCTCTGGGAATTGACGAGCCCTTTCACTTGAGCCTTGGGGAATGAAAAGAGCAATGAAAGGGTGTTAACTTTGATAGAAATCAGTGTCATCTTTTTCTTCACTCCACACACTTCTGGAGGAAGCAATTTTAACCACACAACTCTTCCAAAATGCATACATATGTAGAAATAATGAAAATACCCAATGAGCACATGAGTGATTTAAAGGACAAATAAAGCTTCAAACTTGGCTGAGCTCATGATGATTACTAAAAGCAATATTTATAACATGCCAGGAAGGCATCTATTTATATATATTTACATATTAAATACATATAATATGATCCACATTTTGAGTAAAGTAAAATATGAACATATGTATATAAATATTCCAGAGGCACTTCTCTAGGTGTATTGCATGGATGTGTTTCTCAGAAAGTGTCAAAAGAATTCATGTGTGGTTGGGGTCAACACGAAGGCAAAAGCAATTATACAATCCTTGTAGAATACTGAACAGTTTCAATGCCTCCGCTTGAATCAAGCCACAAATATATTGAAATACTCTGGCTGAGAACATTATTAATAAAATTATTTACTCTGAACTTACTTTTCTTATGTGAAAGCAAGATCCATTTATTCATTCAGGCCTCCAATAATAGGCAGTTGGAGACAGTGAGCGAAAGGAAGCAGAGGTGACTCCCCATTTCCTGAGAGAGCTTACTGAATATTCACCTATCACACAAGGGCAAGGAAAGAAGAAACCTCAAAGAGATATGAAACAGGATCCTTACATCACTTTTTGTGGCCATCATCCTCAAATGTTTGGACTCAGAATCCCTTTATAACCTTAAAAGCCATAAGGACACTGAAGAGCTGTGGGTTATATCTATCTATATTTACTATATTGGAAGATAGAAGAGAAATATTAAAACATTTATTAATCATTTTAAAATAACAGTAGTAAACATTTTCTTATGCAAAATAACTCTATTCCCCCCAAATAAATTAGTTGTAAAAATGGAACTGTTTTACAGTTTTGAAGATCCTTTAAAGGTCTGGCCTAACAAAAGCTAGCTAGATTGTCATGTGTGCTTCTGCATTGAATCAGTTGTGATGTGCGCTGGTGTGGCTCAGCAGATTGAGTGCCAGCCTGCGAACCATAAGTTGCCGGTTTAATTCCCAGTCAGGACACACGCCCAGGTTGCAGGCCAGATCCTCAGTACAGGATGTGCATGCAGGAGGCAACCAATCAATGTATCTCCCACACATCGATGTTTTTATTCCTCTTTTTCTCCCTCCCTTCCTCTCTCTCTAAAAATAAATAAATAAAATCTTTTTAAAAAATGAAATTATTTCTTGGTTTTAAAAATGCTGTAAGACCCTGGAGAGCACACCATTGAACTTTACTAGTATGTTTCAGACTGGAGACCATTCACATTTAGTTATTCACCAAGCAGAACAAAGACAAATCCTGAAACTCATGAATTTTAGAAACAGAGAAAAAGAATGTAGGGAAAGAAAAGTATACAGTGAAGTTTTAATATTATATACAGACTTTGACTTTCAACTTTCATGTCAGTAGGTGGAAAGAAGACTCCTGGACCATTGATTGAAGGCACCCTATTCTCTATAAGAACCTTAGCTATTAGGGAGATAAGACTTTTTGAAACTCACAATACAAATCTGAGTAAAAACATTTTAATAAGTTTCAAATGCACTTAAACTTTTTTAATTTCAAATTTCCAAGTGACATTGAGCCTGCTGGTATTGGAAACCAACTTTGAAAACACCAAGTGCTGTTTCTAAGAAAAAGGACTGAAAAGACATGCCATGACAACCCCCAGTCTTGCCCTCCTCCCACAAAACTACCCTTAAATGAATAATTAAATTAATGAATCATTAAATTTTTTTCCTAAAATTTATATGGATTTAAATATCAAGTTGAATATATCGTGAAATTTATTTTAAACTGTTAAACTCACTGTATGTAAACCCAAGTGGTAATCATTTGATAAATCTATCCAAACAAGTTTAGTGTATTGGGATGTATTTGGTGAGATGACAGTAAGGACATGAGTTGAAGTTTATGAAACTGAAGAGTGTTTGTCCCAGAGTGAAATATATTTATTTAGAAATATATTTATTTCTAAAATATATGCTATGGATGTGCTCAAAAGTGTACAAAATCTATAAAACTAGATTCCTTAAGCTTTAGAGATATACAGGCTCCAGCACAAATAGTGACCCTTTTTAATTACAAAATCTTTTATTACAAAATGAAAAGCATGGCCCCAGCTGGTGTGGCTCAGTGGATTGAGTGTCAACCTACAAAACCAAAGGGTCACTGGTTCGATTCCCAACCAAGGCACATGCTGGGGTTGTAGGCTAGGTTCCCAGTATGGGGCACATGAGAGGCAACCACACATTGATGTTTCCCTCCCTCTCTTTCTTCCTCCCTTCTTCCCCTCTCTCAATAAATAATAAAATCTTTTATTACAAAATCATAAGATTGTAATCCTGTGACATAAAAATATCACACTCAAGCACACCATATGACATTGTAGGTGATATGTCCAAATTAAAACTATAAATTACTGCACCCATACTATTACCCTACCAACCACACTCAAGCAGGCATTACTTCTGTTGGACCCTATATATTACTGGGTTGGCCAAAAAGTTTGTTTGGTTTTTTTCCCATAAGATGGCTCTAGTAGTGTTTAGTTGTCTTTAACTTCATTTGAAACAACTTTGTTAGATTGTATTGTGACAGCTGTCATGTCAGCATGCATTAAAAAAAACTTATCAAAATTGGTGAATTTCTATATGGCCACTTTAACACTGAAGATGGAAGAAAATATGCAATACTGTCAGCATATTATGCTTTATTACTTCAAGAAAGGGAAAAATTCAACAGAAATGCAAAAACAGATTTGTGCAGTGTATGGAGAAGGTGCTGTGACTGATCAAACATGTAAAAAATGGTTTGCAAAATTTTATGCTGGAGATTTCTCTCTCACTGACCAATGTCCCACAGTTGGGTAGACCAGTTGAAGTTGATAATGATCGGATTGAGGCATTAATAGAGAACAATCAATGTTATACCATGCAGGTGATAGCCAATATACTCAAAACATACAAATCAATAAAGTTATTGGTGAAAATGAAAAATGTGTCTTTTATTTTATGGAAAAAAAACTAAACAAACTTTTTGGCCAACTCAATAAAACAGAAGGTGTGTTAGTGAATATAATATATTCTTATTAGTGCAAAAGGTGGAAATGGTTAGATATCTGTATCAATAGCTAGATAAGTAGAATTATTAGTTTTCTAATACTGCCAAATCAAATTGCCCCAAATTTAGTGGCTTAAAACAACACAAATTTATTCCAGAAGTCAGAATCCAAAATGGGTCTTACTCTGCTAAAATCAAGACATGCATCTAAAGGGGGCTACCGGAAGACCTGACAAGCTCAATAACTGAAAGTTTCCACACAAGATATTGTGATCATAAAAATTCCTAACTCAGCAGCTTATGATGAGAAGTCAGGTCCTAAGACTATGTGATGGAGTAATCTTTATTTTGAGCAATGCCTCCCATGGTTTTTGTGCATCAAGGGTAATATACTTAATATGTCAGAATGACCTCTTCTCCAGACCTCCAGATATCAACATCCTGGTACCAGAGCAAGATGACACCTGCAGTCCCATTATCTTTTACCTGCACACCTCTGCACCAAGTGTGTTAAATGTTAACTATTCCTTCACCCACCAATGTAAAAGAAGTATGTATCTCTCCATTTTACTTTTTATCTAATCCTAGAGATTTCCCCACTTTTCCCACCTCCTTAATCTACCACCAATGGATGTCATGTAACCTTCTTTACATCTTCTCCTTTGATTCTGATGTATAAACTTTCTTTGGAGCACATTCTCAATCTTCTGAGATTTTGCTTCCAGATCTGGCCTTCATCCTCAGCTCAGATAAATTCGTGAAACTCTTTTCTTCAGGTTTAGAATTTTTCATCAACAAAGGTGTGGGTAGTTACATTTCTTTTGTATGTTCTAAGGAAAATACATTTCCTTGCATTTTCCAGCTTCCAGAGGCCACTTGCATTTCTTGGCTCATGGCCCCTTCCACCATCTTTAAAGCCAACAGCACAGTATCTTCAAATGTCTCTCTGACTCTGACCCTTTTGTCTCCCTCTTGTAAGATAAGGACCTTTACGATTATATGGGGTATACCTGGATAATCTAGACTAATGTCCCCATCTAACAACTGTTAAAGGATTCATATCCACCAAGTCCCTTTTCGCATGTAAGGAAACACAGTCATAGGATTCAGAGATTAGGATGTGAATATCTTTGGGACAGGAGCATTATTCTGCCTAACAGACATAAAGGGTAGGGCAAAAGTAGGTTTACAGTTATTTGTATGGAAAATAACACAATAATCAATCAATAATAATACAAGAATAAACTCTGTGCTTCACTAACTCACAACTGTAAACCTACTTTTTCCCAACCCTGTATAGATATTGTGTATGATGGTCTGAGATAGGAAAGGGATTAACTATTTACTGTGTATTATTTTGCACTTTGAATCTTTCCCTATACATGCATGTTCCAAAACATTATGTTTAAAATGTCACCAAAATAGTTGATCATTTAGACATTTTAGGAAGATACAATGGTACCTGTCAAACAAAATCAAGAGTAAATGTTATATTCAACAGCTTTAAAAATTACTTTAATGTAAAGAAGACCCTTGTGAGGTTGGACATTAATTTTAAATATTCCTTAAATTCTGAACTTTTGGTAGCCTTTGTCTCCATTTATTCTAAGATGACTACAATCTGCTTTAAGCAGATTTGCAGTGAATGTGCATTTAGGAAATATAGCCATAAATTTAGAAATAATGATCATGAGGTTACAATACACATTTTTATTTATTGTTTATTTATTAAGTTTAATTTATTTATTTAAGTTTATCATTTATTTAGTTTAATTAGGTCAAATGAAGATATTGTTCTTAGAAATATGAAAAAAGGAAAAGACAAGTAATAACAGTAAGGAGTTTATTATGGTCTGTGCCAGATATCACCTTCACTCTCAGGTACCACAAAGTAGTAGGTAAAGTAGTATCGGAATGCAGAAATGTGCTCTCATCTGTGGTTAAGAGAACAGAAGTGGCACAATAGCTACTCTGTTCCATGAAGATGGCTAAATGTGGAAGCAGCAGTCAGGACAGTTGAGGAAAGAACTTTAAAGCCTCAAAAGCATAGAAAGAATAGTCGGAAGCAAGCCTCGATTGGCATGAGCAGTAGTGGATGGACAGACAGCAATACTAATATATGCCACATGCACAGCTTGCTTTGCTAAGTCCTAACAGAAAAATGACCAGAAACCATAAACTTTATTTTCCTTCCTTTAGTTCTACTAAGAACCTTTGTTTTTTACAATGATCTGGAAATTGCAACAACAAAATCTCTTTTCCATTGTTTTACTCCCATTTTCCTAGATATTAAATGTTGCAATGAAAACACCAGTTTTATAGGTTCCACTGTTTTTGATCATTAACATTCTGTACAGCATGCCTCAGGAAGGATAAAATGAGATTTTCAGATTCTAATTCTTATGGAGGAATTAATGAGGAAGCCAGGAAAAGGTGGTAGCTTAGATACCAGATTCATGAATGAACAATGTCATGTCTATTTGTGAAACTGATACCTTGATTGCAATTCCTCCCACTAACTTCATTCTTAAATCTTACTAAAACATGTCCTATGTTTTTACAATTCATTAATGGATCACTATATCAAGTTTGTTCTTACACAACTCTGTAATTTATCCCATTTGTGGTAATAAAAAATCATATTTATAGTTTTTAAAAATTACTAACAGTTCTGTGATTTTATCACACAGAACTATATCACAGCATATACATAAATCTAAGTATTCAATTGAAAATTTTTATATTAACTGTTTCATCCTATAAAATATATATGAGTAGATGGGCTATTTCTCATCGGCACACAGTTATTCTTTTTTTTTATTGTTGTTCAAGTACAGTTTTCTGCCCTTCCCCCCCCAACCCCTCCCCACCACCTCAGCCTTCCCCCACCATCCCGCCCTCCCCACCTCCTTCCCCTGTTTCCACTCCACCTTGTTATTGTCCATATGATCTCACCTTTAAGTGGAACCTAATCAACAAAACGAACAAGCAAGCAAAATATAACCAACCAAAGACTGAAATTGAGAACAGGCTGACAGTGACCAGAAGGGAGAGGGGAGGGGATAATGGTGAAAAGGGTGAAGGGTTTACAGGAACAATTATAAAGGCACACAGTTATTCTTAATTGCTACACTGTTTGCCCACCCCTTATTAGTAAATTCAAACTATAAGGGATTTTGCCCTAGAGAAGGTAATGAAAGGCAATATTTTGAGTCCTTGTTATGTTCCAGCACTGTTTTTTTAATGTATGTCATTTAATCCTGGTGAAAACCTTGTGAGAATGGTGTCATCCCCAATTTACAAATTAGCAATACAAAACACAGAAATTAACAAATTAACTTAAGAATTCTCAGCTGGTGATTTAAACCCAATCTAACAAATCCCAAATCCACACATGCCTTGTCCCTGCACAACATAATCATCCCCATAGGACTTTCTTGTGGAACTAGAAATGAGTCTACTAGGAATTTAATTTTGCTTAGTTATTCAAGATAAAAATACATGCACAAACCTATACAGGTAGTCTTTAATAACATTCTGTTCTATTAAAATATTAGGATATTAGTCACCTTTAAAGTCTTTATTAATAAAAAGAAGAAGAAGACAGTAAGTTATTCAATCCTGGTATCACTTTGATACATTACAATTATATTCATGATCTAAATTATATCTGGAGTGAGAATGATAGCAAGTGACAATCTAAACAGACTAAATTTTTTTAATTTAAATTACTTTATTGTTGTTCAATTACAGTTGTATTTTCTCCCCACCTATCCCATTCACCCCCTCCAAACCCACCTCCCTCCCTTGCTTCCACCCTCCCCCTTGGTTTTGTCCATGTGTCCTTTATAGTAGTTTCTGAAAACCCTTCTCCCCATTGTCCCCCTAAACATAGACTAAAATTTGACAGCAGACAGCTAAGGTTGAAGAGGTCAGTGAACTGACGTATTCTCTAAAGAGTTTCTTGGTTTAAGGGGCAGAAAATACTGACTTCCACCAGGATAAACATGCTGCTGGTCAAGTCCCTCTTATCTCTACAGAGGTTATTTGGGCTTATTTCTCCTGTTTCTGTGGGAGACGCTCAGCCAACCAAGAGCTACACACATCCCACTTCTCCTAAGGAGTGAGCAAGATGATTCACAGCACAGTAAACACTTGTTTCAATTAACACTTCATTGTTATTTCTATTTTGTTTCAATGATTAGCTTTTACTTCTTTCTTTCCTACTGGTTTCTTACAGCCTTAGAGACAACTGGCACTCAAAACCTGCTGAGAGAGGCAGGCTGAGAAAACCACAGGCATTTCCCACAACTACTACGCCCAGAGTGCAGTGGATTTTACAGCCGAGAGATTCGAGCTGTAGGGCCTAATGTGTCTGCTGGCAAACAGGATTCAGTATTCTTCCCGTTCTCATCCCTTCTCTCCTGGCCCAAGCCATGCTGTGGAATTCCAAAAGTGTCTCATAACACTATTCAATTTTCAATCAATCTTCATAAATCTCTTTCATAGCTTCATCTACTTTCATCAGCAATTTGTGATTACCTTTTCAAAACCTTTTGACACATTTCTTTCTCATAGCTGTCCTTGTGCAGCAATTTTTATTGGCAATGAAGCGAAGTCTACTGAGTCTCTGAATGCCAGCCCTTCTACCACGTGCCTGCATCATTACAGTTAGAAACTCACTCTTCCCAGCACATATTCTCTGTGTGCAACCAAAGGTAATTAAGACTTCGAAGTCATAGTTGTATGTGATAGTGATATATGTATGCCATTTTTAGCTGTATGTTTGTCCAAGCAAAGTTTTCATAAAAACTGCAGTTTACATTTGGAAGAAGTATTTATCAATTTATTAATTAACCGTAGTAACCAGTTTGTGAATAGTAACAGATAAACTAGGGTAAGAACTTGAGAGATTCACCTTCAAAGCATTACCCAGTAATTAGAAAGGGGATATTTATCACTGATTGCCATCACTTCAGCAACCTGAAAGGTTTTGAACCATTTCTGCAGATGCTCGTGTTAAAGCACTGTACAGGAGGGGGAGATCAAGTGAGAAGAAACGCCCCATCTACCTCCCCATCAGCCCAGCCCCAAGGCTGAGTTCTTCTCACCGTCAGTGCTAATCAAGTTTCCAGTCAAGGTCTCACATTGAGGATAAAGCTAAATAATCCAGGATGACAGAGCTGACTCCTTTAAAATTCATTTTGGACTCTAACCCTTCTTCTTCACCCAATCTTGATGCCACCACTACCTTGGTTCAACAAGATTCATGATATGTTGGTCTTTTGGGTGATTATAATGATAACAAATATTAATATTAAACTTTTCTATTTAACTACTGATTTAATCATCACCATTTCATAGATGATGAACCAAGGCTTACAGAAGGTAGGTATCTAAGTTAAAGGCAATCATCTATTAAGTATAAAGCCAATTTAAGACTAATTTTTTATTATTTCAAAGTTGACTCCTGCTTCAACTATGTCATACTAGCTTTCCTTGATGGAAAAAGAGTGATCCACTCAGGGAGATTCTTATTGACCACAGAACCAGTTTTGATTCTGAATGTGAATCTCTCTTTCAAGTAGGTCATTATTATGCTGATGTTATTTGAAATCGAACAAGCAAAGATATACAGTTCTTTGTACCCTAGAATGTCAAATTCTGTTTTAACATTTATCTTTTCTAGAGAATACATATGAATCAAAGAAAATCTTTTTAACAACTCTATAAAAATAAGAAGTATGATTTTTAGTTTTGCTTTTTGACAATATGTCAGTGTATGTCAAACAGCCAATTCAACAACTAGTGCCCCAATGGCTACAAAGTGAGGAACTGACAACACAATTAGCAAATAAAGCGCACATCCAAAGTGCCTAGAAGATACATAGCACTTTGAGTTTTAACAGATTAGCCAAAGATATGTTACCTACCTTTCCTTATATAAAAATTATGCCTTTCAAGTGCTTGCTAATGGTCATTTCACTTTCCTTAGATGTGAACACCAGATCTAATTAAACAGGAAATTTAATTTCCAATAAATAGATAGATAGATAAAATATACCTAGGTCAATAGCTCTTAAATACAGCAATAATATTTTACTATATGCTAATGTCCTTAAGTAATGTTGATTTTAAAAATCCTGTTCAAAATATTTAACTAACCTGCCTATGAATCAGAGAGTTAAGTTTAACTAAGACTGTAGAATCTATGACAAAGTCTGCTCTATTTGTTTGAAGACTAGTAAGTCTTGAGGAGAATAAATATAGCAGAAAAATAGTTTAATTTTCTCAAAGAACTTAGATATCACACTTGTACTTGTTCCCTGAGATATCAGAAAAACTTCACATAAAAGCCAAGGGAAGAATTTGAAACTTAATTTAACACTTTTATAAACTTTGTTGACTCAAAACCAACATAAAAAATATATATTCCAGAAAACAAAGCAAGAACTATGACACTACTGTATTGTTAAGGAAATGAAACAAACATTTATCGAACACATAAACAGACACTCAAAATTAGTACAAATATTCACAACCATAACAGATAGGGTTGTCCCAATTTCAAAGGAACTAAAGTGCTTTCCAATGGTCTTTTAAATTGTTAATGGTAAAACTCTAATTGATGTATAGATCTAACAGATAAGAAGTCTCCACCCTTTTTGCTGAGTGCTTTCAGCCATCATCCTAACACTGTTTTCCTCAAATATTGTTTTACACTCTGCAAGTGAAAATAAACAATTTCCACAAAGACAAGATTTTTCTTTAGCAGGTCCCTCTTTTCTTCTAGTAGGCCTCCAGCTACCAGCACCACCTCTACACCACTCCCTTTCCTTACTAATGTCCTTTGACATCATCAGCATAGTGATTCTTTTAAATATTATCTCCTCAGTTTATTACTAGAGTTCTAAATCCAATAAAATTTATCTTCCCAGCACCTTAGCCCATTAAAACCTTGCTCAAACCAGGTGACAGTTGAATGATGGACATTTCATGTACCCCAGCAGTCCAACTAGACAATTTGTTTCCCCTAATTGGGTTATAACCAGAAATTCTTTTGTAGAAGGGTCAGACCTCTTTCAACCTCTCCTTCACAAACTAAGGTATGCTGAGTAAAAAAGCTAAGAGGCAGGGCCTAGGTTAGTAGGTTTCCCAGAATACTATTTTCTAAAGGTACTACTGGCCCAACTCATATTGGAGGGTAAGTGGATTTTCTATTTCTCTGTTTTTCTCTAGAAAAGCAAGATGTAGTTACAAATATTTGGATATAAATCCCAACTTCAGCCCTTATCAGCCAAGTGGTTGATAAGTTAATAGATGTTAACTCTCTCTCTCTTTCTATTTCTCTCTGAAATACTATTTTTCTTTCATGTGTAGAATGATGATAAGATCACCTAACTTGGGTTGAAGTTTAAGCAAAGTCATGTGTGTAAAGTTCTTGATACAGTACCTAATCCACAAAAAATGTTCAGAAAATATCCAGTCTTCATATCCGAGTTCACCGACAAAATGTAGCATATTGTCCTATTTTCATGATGCTTATCCTACACATTTCGGGGCATTCATTTTAAATGATTAGTTTAACTTTAGGAATGATCTAAGTTCAGGTGCAAAAGTGGAAAGTGAAAAAACAGAGGTCTAGGAAATAAGACAATACACAATTGTGACGAGGCAAGAGATGTGATTAATAGTACTGGCAATCAAAATAATTTGAACAGTTACAGAATCAATAAATAGTCTCCTGCCTGAGCAAATATCCTCTAACTGAAAAATATCTGTGTATTTGCAGATCATATCAAGCCGCCATGGATTTCAAAAGTGATTGAAGACCTTAAAAACAGAGTAATTGTTCAACTGCTGCTATTTTACTGCGAGACTTTATATATGAACCATAATGGAGAACTCCATGTTTGGTTATGATATAATTAAAATGCTAGGAGACACCTATGCCCTTTACAGAAGACATGGCAGGAGCACAAGAGTAACTATCAGCACAAGTACATTAGCATGGATACAGCAAATGAAGCATCATATGCAATGAACTGTAAATGGCATCCCTCGGACACACTTTACCATTTTTCTGGTCTCTAATAATGAAAACAAGTGCCATAATTAAACCTATAAGTTTTTCTAGGTGAGTTTTACATATTTGGGAAGAGGAAAAAGTGATCCCTCCTGCATGATATCCTAGCACCAATGGATATTAATGGGCCAGGACCTAATAAATGTATTCAAAGACATGAGAACAGACATGAAGAAGGGGAACTCCTTGAGTTCACTACTCAAGCCCACAAACAAGAATTTCGGTAGACCTCCCATGATGTTCTGGATCACACCAATGCCCACGGAGCACCTACAGGTGAAACATCATGAAACACCACACCACATCTGAATGTGATAAATACATAAAGCCCTAGATTTCAGGGCTTACAACTACATTCCAGAAAGGGGTGATACTTCTGGTTTCCAACAACTTTCTTCTTCATGTTCAAAGATCAGATTAAGTGAACTAATCTGAGCCTCCTTTGGAAATACCTAAGCCAATGGAAGAACAATTAAGCCTTTGGTCTAAAAACTAGAGATCTGCCATGGCCTCTAATAATTGTGCTGTAATTACCTCTACAGCAGAGAGTATGCTATTGCCAGAAAAATAAGCCAAGATAATGGTGCCAGAGCCTGATTTAAGCTTCAGTTAGCTCATTCACCCACCCTTCACAAACCTTTGCCTTGGCAAATTCGGGTAAGCAGAGTTGGCACCAAGAGTTAGCTTTAGGCAAATCTGTGAAGCTTATGCAATTTGACTGCAAACACTCTCAGTTCTACTTCCATCATCATCTTTAACTTCTATTTTTCCATAACCCCCTGCAGAGCTTTAATAAGCCTTCTGATTCCATTTCTATGTACCTCCCCACCACCAAAAAAAAAAATCTAACTCTCCTGGGTTTCGTTCTGTAAGCAATGGGGTACATTGGTTTAATCAAGCTTGTTTCTAAACACTGTATTCTGAGCCCCTAGGAAGTACTAGGAATACCACATTGTTAAGATCTCATATCTACTCTAAATGACTAGCAGTTAGTTTGGAGGAGAAGGCAGACAAATGAAACAACTGATGACAATAAAACATTAATGTGAGTTATGCTCCTATGTGCAAAAGGACTTAAGTAAGAAATCAGTATAAGAATGCAAACAAATTGATTTTTGGAGGAGGTGAGACTACAATTGAACTTCGAAGCATGAGGAGAATAATGTGATAAGTGGGGAAAACACTGCCAGACAGAAAACAATTTAATCACAATAAAAATAAAATAAAGGCTAGTGAATTTGATCCTATTCTGCTTAAGAAAAATGTGACTTTTTATTGAGATTTCATTTCTTCAACTCACACAGAAACTAAGTGGCTAGTACAATATTTGGGGGACAAAGGCCTTGGAAATCCTTGAATTCATACCTTGTTAAAGGTTGTCTAAACACCCGGACCCCTGCCTAGCACACAGGGACCAGCCCTGGATGGCACTGAAACCACAACCAGCTTTGGACTTACTCACCTGTTCCCCACAGAAGGTAGGATCAACTGTGGATCTCATCCTATTTGCTTGTGTGGCTTTACCAAGACAGCATCTTTCTCCCTTAGTAGCACACAGAGACATATACACATGACTTTGTTTTCTACGTTATGTTAAAAGTCATGTCCTAAGTATTTGGACATGGTGAAAAACAAAAACAAAAACAAAAGACCTTAGAATAAATGACATTTTTTACCTGCAAAAGTATTAATGCCCTGCCATGTACTAGCTATGTTTCTATGACAGTAAAACAATGAGTTGAAAAGTGAAAATTTTCATCAAAATGTGTTTTGGCAGCAGGCAGAGAAAAAAACTGAAAAATTCAGTTGCTTTCCTGATTTCAGAACCTATTCAGAGTTTGGTTTATTTTTAAAGCTGAATTTGATCAAATGGGTATGTGTGCGAAAACTCTTTCCATATGGAACTACTCACAGGACTAAAGAACAGCTTCATTATGGGGAACTTGGTAAAATGCAGATTCCAGTTCAGTAGGGCTGGGGTGGGGCCTGAGAGTCGGCATCTCTAAAGAGGTTCCAGGTGGTGTGCACACTGCTGGTCATGAGCCCCACCCAGAACAGCAAGGCAGGGAATATGGGAAATAGTTTTAAATCTGTGATATTACTATTCGTTTTGCATGCATGCTGTTTTATATTTTAAAACTGATAGGCTTTACAATTATAAAATTATAATAATGAATATTCTTTTTTGAACTATACGTCCCTCAAAATATTTCTACTGCACTCAGTGAGGGAAGCAGAGAGATCCCCTAAATACATAATAGCAGAGTGGAGACGACCTGCAGGTACCTTTAGGCCCAATACAATTCACCAGCTGAAGCCTCTAGAAAGTACTGAAGTAAATACTATAAAAGATTTCACTGCTGCCTCCCACTAAAATGTAAGCTCCAGGAGGGCAGAAACTTTTTTATTTGTGATTTTTCCTCCAGTACAGAAAATATGGCTTGGTATACTATAGGCATCAAATGTTTGTTGAATGGTTGAATGAGTTAATAAATGGAAGGCAAAAAAATGCAATGCCTTCACTCCACTAATATTTCTTCCATGCTAGTATTCTTAACTCAGCCCTTCTCTATAAGATTATATTTAAATTCAATCTTTCCAATAATATCTCCTGCAATGGAGGCAGCTCAGGATCCTCCTAGGGCTGATAATCAGTGACTTCCTCCCCACGTTTCCATAAGGCAAAGTGAAAATTAAAACATATCCTAGAGTCTCTTTTTCCATGAATATCTCAGCACAGTGTCCTGAGCCAGACCCACAGCTCATTTTTCCTAACATTTCTTAATTAAATTACATTATATTATAACTGTAAAAGTAGGTAAAAACAAGTTAAATTTGTCACAGAATTCAGGATTCTTGCACATCTAATATTGAATGCAACAGTTTTGCCTGTATTTCCCTACTATCTACCATCTGCAGTGGTTTCTGTTAATAGTGGGAGAATACAGTGTTCTTACCACTTGGAAAGAAGACTTTCAAATAATTGTTCCTACCAAATCATGTTTACAGAAGGAATCTAAAATCAATGAAGTTAAAATCTAATCTTGATCCATTCTTAATGGCCTATAAATTCTGTTTACCAAGAACAGTACTTGCCAAAAAGAAAAAAATTAAGAGGACAGGAACAAGTTTAAATGTGTCTGTTCTTTCTACAGTACCACTTTCATGCCTAGAAAATTTTCACTACATCTTGGCCTACTATTTCTTATGTATTATTTCTCTGAACTTTTAGAAACAAAGCTTGGGTGACTGTGACTCTTCATGTTTGCAATCACATTGCCTTTTCACTTTTAGTTTCTGGCAACCCGGTGTCCTACAGTGGTATGAGAAGAAATACTCTATCCCAGTACAAGACAATCCAGTGTATGTCCACTCTGGCTTAGTTTAAGCTTCACAGATCTCACCACATTTGGCCCTATCATTCTTTCACTATATGAAAACACAAAGCACTTTGTATTAAACTTCTTTTCCCTCTTTGCCACAACTCTCACCCAACAATAAACCCATATTCCCATTTTGAAATGTTTAGCTAACTCTAAAGGGTTATTTTTTTATTTCTCCTCACTCCATATTTCTGGTTAACAGTAAAATCTGGAAGGAGATTTGAAAATTTCTGCCAATTTGACCATGTCTGACTCAGGGGAAAGAAGGAATGAAACATACAGAATGGAATAAATTATCTACTCCCAATTTAATGTCTCCTCTGTTATTAGTCTAAGGTGATGTTGGTAAAAGCAGTAAAGCATCTTGGTTAAAAACATAAGTTATCTGACAGACTTGAAAACTTTGGTTCAAATCACTAAGCAGATGTGTGCCCTAAGGTTACCTTCTTATCCTCTCCCCCCAATCTCAGCCTTCTCACATTTTAATGTGAGAGAGAAAAGAGAATAACCCTCAAGGGGTTGTTGTGACAATAAAACATGATACCACCCATAGAGTACTCAGCTCCATGCCTGGCATGTAATGGGAGTAAGTACACAATAAATATTAGCTAATTTTTAGTAGTATGGTAGTAACATAAGAATTCTATAAAAACAAGACAAACCAGCAAAGTAGTCATAAAATATTAAACAACACATCAAACCAGTAAGCATTGGTAAGTGAGAGGTTAGTGCTATTTGTTGGCAGAAAGCTCTGGTGTGAAAACCATTATTGCCTCATTCTAAAGAAAGATGACTTGCTTGCAAACATTGGCTTCTGTATATATTAAAATCACAATTCCAATTTCAAGGAAGAAATGCATCTTCACACAGGCACTTATAATCTATTAATAATACTGACATCTAGCTGACTATCTTTTGTGCTCAAAATGTTGAGGCTTCTCATTGGTTGGTGAGTAGTCACCAGGCTCAGTGACAGAATCAATACAGAGCCCACTTCCTAAGCAGACAGTGAATTGGATCTGGATAGGTACCATGGTTGACTATGACTAAAAAACTCCAAGATTATTGCACTACATGTAATTTGCATGACTATTGCCATAGAAATCTGGATATACAAATAAGGTCGTATATCTCAGAAACTTCCCCTACATGTTATCACAGCGCATTTGCCTGTCCCTCTGACTGAACTATTCATACAACAGCACAATATACCCAGCACAATTATACTGGTTATCTGATAATTAAGTGTTAACCGGGATGACAGGTCAATTAGTTTAAATGCTCAGTGTGACAACCCCAACCACAGGTTAGGAGAACTCCGTAGGAGAAACTCCTGTGCAGAGTTCTTTATCATAATGCTGGAGGACATAATCTGGTCACTTCACTCACTGACCAGGAAGCAGAGCCAGAGATGAGAAGTAACCATTTCAAGGTCATACAGCCTGAGTGGCACAGCTGGGATGATATCATGGTTTCCCCGTTTCTAGTCTCAGAGAAATATCCTCCTTACCTTTCACCACATCCTCTATGTGTCAAGTAAAATATATTTATTCTCCTTATTAAGTAAAATATATACTAGTTTAATGAACTATTTCTATTTAATATAAAACTGCAATGGTGAAAAAAAACTGCAACTGCATAATAATGAGTTTTGAAGGATTTTTTCACCTTCTAGAGGTGTAACTGACAAATACAATTGTACGATATTTAAGGCATACATTGTGATGACTCAAAACACATGTACACTGTGAAAGAATCCCTCCCATTTAGTTGATAGTTCATTAACATGTCCATGCATGTGTGCATAACACATACATGATGAAAACATTAAGTTCTACTCTTAGCAAACTTCAATAATATAGTGTTATCAACTATAGTCACTGCGCTGTACCTTAGAGCCTCAGAACTGATTCACCTTAGAGCTGGAAGTTTATATGCTTTTACCAACCTCTCCCTATTTCCCCAACTGCCCAACCCCTGCCAATGACTTTTCTACTCTGTTTCTATGAGTTTGACTCTTTTTTAGATTCTACATATAAGTGATTCTATGCAGTATTTGTCTTTTTCTAGTTTATTACACCTAACATAATGTCCTCAAGGTACATCCATGTAGTTACAAATGACAGGATTTCCTTCTTTCTCATGGCTGAATGATATTTCATTGTGCATATATACACCCATATTTTTTATCTATCCATCTACAGACCATTTACATTGTTTCTATATCTTGGCTATTATGAATAATGCTGCAAAGAATATGGGGATGCAGATATTTCTTCAATATCTTATTTCCATTTCTTTTGAATATATGCCCACAAATGGGATTGCTGGAACATGATATGGTAGTTCTATCTTTAACTTCTTGAGAAATCTTTATACTGTTTTCCCTAATGACTGAACCAATTTACATTCCCACCAACAGTGAACAAAAGATGCCTTTTCTCCACATCCTTACTACTACTTGTTATTTCTTTTCTTTTTTTCTCATTTATTGTCTTATTGTTGTTCTATTACAGTTGTCCCAACGTTGCTCCCCCCTGCCCAGCCCACACCCCTGCT
This sequence comes from Trachops cirrhosus, assembly GCA_028533065.1. Taxonomy (NCBI): domain Eukaryota; kingdom Metazoa; phylum Chordata; class Mammalia; order Chiroptera; family Phyllostomidae; genus Trachops; species Trachops cirrhosus. Next base: position 130,160,103 of record CM052541.1, on the reverse strand, counting down.
CCCACAGTGAATCCCCACACACAATGGAATACCACACAGCAGAAAGAAAGAAGGAGTTACTACCCTTCACAACAGCATGGATGGAACTGGAGAGTATTATGCTAAGTGAAATAAGCCAGGTGGTGAAAGACAAATACCATATTTCTTATCTTTTTGATAATAGCCATTCTAACAGGTTTGAAGCTATCTCACTGTGGTTGTGATTTGCATTTTCCTGATAATCCATGATGCTGAACACCTTTTTATGTTATCTGTTGGCCATCTGTATGTCTTCTTCAGAAAAATGTCTATTCAGACCTTATGCCCATTTATAATCACATTGGTTTGGGGTTTTTGTGTGTTTGTTTGTTTGTTTTTGCTATTGAGTTGTGTGACTTATTTACATATTGGATATTTTGGATATAAGCTCCTTATCAGATATATAATTTGTAAATATCTTTTTCCACCTAGTAGTGTGTCTTTTCATTTTGTTGATGGTTTCCTTTGCTGGGCAGAAGCTTCTTAGTATGATATATAATAAATAAGTTCAATTTATTTATTTCAGTTTTTGTTGTTTGTGCTTTTGGTGTCAGAGTCAAAAAATTATTGCAAGATCTATGTCAAAGAGCTTATTGCCTGTTTTCTACTAGGAGTTTTATGGTTTCAGGTTTTATATTCAAGTTTTTAATCCATTTTGAGTTAATTTTTATGTATAGTGTAAGATAGTTGTCAAGATTTATTCTTGTTCATGTGGCTGTTATCTTGATGCCATCTATTGAAGAGACTGTCCTTTTTCATTGTATATTCTTGTGTCTTTTGTCATAAATTAATTGACCATATGTGTGTACATTTATGCATATTTCTCAGTTCTCTATTCTGTTCCATTGATCTATCTCTTTTTATGCCAATACCATACTGTTTTAATTACTATAGCTTTGTAATATAGTTGAAATCAGGGAGTATGATGCCTACAGTTTTGTTTTTCTTCTTCATAATTGCTTTAACTATTTTTTGGGGGGTTCCATACAAATTTTAGGATTGTTTGTTCTATTTCTGTGATAAGTGCCACTACAATTTTCATTGGGATTGCACTGAACCCGTAGATTTATTTGGGTAGTATGGACATTTTAACAATATTGACTCAAAATATCTCTTAAGTTATTTGTGTCTTCTTCAATTTTGTTCATTAATGCCTTATAGTTTTCAATATACAGGTCTTTCACCTCTTTGGTTAAATTTATTTCTAGATATTTTACTCCTTTTGATGTAATTGCCAATAGAATCATTTTCTTTAATTCTCTTTCTGATAGTGTATGGAAACATTTATTAGTTCTAACAGTTTTTGATGGTGTCTTTATGGTTTTCTATATACAATATCATATCATCTGCAAATTATTCCTCCACTGGTTATTTAGACCAACTAATTTTTTCTATTTTTATTCTCTCAAGCATTGAAATAAGTAGTATCTAAAAACAGCCTTATAAATTGACCTCCAAAAGTCCACATTCTTAAAGTATCTCTGTAATATTTATATAGTATTTCTAGGGAGTGACTAGAAATTAGTTAAAGTAGTATGACTGTTTTCTGAAAACTGGAAGTGCACACATCAGCTAAACCTTGATTCTCTTCTTTGATCTTCCCCAAAACAACACTCTACTTATCACAAAGTTATTAATTAAATTAAAATTCTGTAGAGGAGATGGAAGAGGCCACTTACATTGTTGAGTATATACTATTTATGAGAAATATTATGAGTAGATGTGTTCCTTATCCCCTTGCCTCCATATAAGTACACATAAAATCTACCAGAGACTATTCTACCAAAATTTTTATCATGCAGAGAAAAATATGCATGGCTTCAATACAAGGGTGCCATGCACATATTTGAGGTATGTTTGTAGATAATTCTCTGTGAGTCTTTCACATAACTGCACACCTTATGAGAGAAACGATGACTACCACCTTTTTGATGAACTATCATTTGAAGGATAACTATATAATAAACACACTTGTAAGATGGCAATAATGTCCCCTTTTAAAGCAACACTTCTCAGTCAAGAGTGATTTTGTTCCTCAGGAGACATTTTTGATTGTCATGACTGGGGGTGCTACTGATATCTATCGGGCAAAGGCCACGAAGCTGCTGAGTAACCTACAATGCACAGGACAGCTCCCCACAACAAAGGGTGATCTGGCCCAAAATGTCAATAGTGCTGAGTTGAGAAAATACACTTTAGAGCAAAGAGTAGACATGCTTACTTCCTATTATAAAATAATCAGGATCCCTAAGATCAGGGTTCATCTCCTGTGATGCATCCTACTGTCTGTACAGGTGTCATATGGAAATAAAGGAGATACAGCATGTGGATGGAGAGATGGAGGAAGACAAAAATAGTGAATGGGACAATGAAAGAGCAGATGGCATAGCTTGGTACAGCATTTATAATCAAAATCAAGATTTTCTGCAGGCATGCACACATGTGAAAATAATGGCACTGAAAAAAGGTGGAAAGGATATTAGATAAAGTAGTGTCTGTGAATCCTCGCACTGAATCTTGAGGTAAATCTCCAAATTATAATTTCTACAGACTTCTCCCTGCCCCCTAACTGTCCTTGCTCTCCTTAATCTTCTGATTCAGAACCTCTGGGTCCCCAGGCTCAGAAATTGGCAATTGTAACAAGCTTCCCAGATACCTTTGACCTCACAATGTCTGAAAATCAATAGAATTGCTCTGAATTTTATACGTACAGTATGTTGAAGCCAGAATCTCAATTGTTTTACCTCCTGACTGCATCATCCATTCTTGTTCAAAGTCCACTGTCTCATTTCTCCTATGAAAAGGAAAAGGTGTCCCCCACTCTTTACCAAGTTGTTCTTAACCTCTGCCTGTTGATTATCAATACCCCTCCTTCTCCTTCCTTAGTCCATACCTTTAGTCAACATAAAAAGCCAATGAAGTATATTTCTGTGGGCCTGGAGGTATAGCTGAATTCATCATTCAGATTGTTTTAAGTTACTGACTAAAGTAGCAATATATGAGTTGAATGCAAAATAAAATTTTTAAAAAGCTAATATTTAAACATCAAGTTTTACATGCACAGCTGGGTCCTTGATGAATTTCAGTCTATAATGGTTCTTACACAAAAGGAAAAAAAAGAACAAATTGACAGAGATAAAGACTACCTCACAAACAAGGAGCCACTTTTAGTTTAAAATGTAAAATTAGGTACAAAAGAAGAATGGTTACTGAACACAGCTATGGTTCGGCGTCCCTTTGCTTAATCCTTCTGGGTGTCCATGGTTACAAGTACCAGGGAGGTTTCCTAATAAAAGACTTCCTTCTAAGGCCTACACATCATTGCAGGACTGAGTAATTTTTACTACTATTCAATTTAGATTGTTACATCATTTTCACAACCATAAAAGTAGAAGGTTCCTTTCCATTAATTTTGCTAACTAACCATTTAAAATGCTTTTCATTTAGATTTACTCCCATTTTGGGTTTTTTCTTTTGGTGGGCATTTTTAAGTATAACGTTTAGCATTTTTAGAACTAAAATGTTGGTTGCTACATTTTTAACTGTAATGTCCTTTAAGAAATTAATTAAAGATGATGTCCATCAAACCAAATACTTATTGCTACTCAGAGTCCCTTCCCAACTTTCAAATGTTTACTGACATTTTCAGCCATTTTTTTCTTACTGCTCAGTGCAGAATATCAGGGATTTGCCTGAGCAACTGCTCTGTTTTCATCCTATGGATGGATTTTCATCAGTAATCCATCATATTGTCCTCTCTACCTTGATGTCCTAAAAGTTCAAAGCCAAATTGATGGCCTCCCTTCAGTACCCATAAAGAAAGTCTCAATCGCAAAAACCGTGAACTCACCTCACCCCACATCTTCTTTTTTTCATGTTTATTTTCTCTTTTGCTCAATTTGCTTACTTGGTTGTATCATGTATTCTTTAAGAGTGGCTTAAATAATTTTTGAAACAAAGAAGAATAAAAACAAGTTAGACTTGAGTATTGCAACAGTTCTCATTGAAACAAAGCTTTGTCCCATTATGCTCACCAACTCCTAGTTGAAAAAAATCATCCTTAAAAAAAAGTCCTTTTGTGGATGCTTAGCCACTCGTGGAGGCATTCATATTTTTTTAAATTATTTTATTGTTGTTAGCCAGGCAGTGAGGGACAAATAGCATATGATCTCACCTTAACTGGAACATAATCAACAAAAGAAAAAAGCAAACAAAATATAACCACAGACATTGAAATTAAGAGGCACTCATATTATTTGTTCGGCAACATACATCTAAAATTACCATTTGGTCCCGTTAGTAGTCCATGTACACACCATATTCCCAGAGGCTAATCAGAAAGCTCTTCCATCTGCTGCTCGTTGACTGTCTGTGCAGTGAAGCATTCCTAGGAATGCCCTAGAGCCACAAACTTCTCCTTCCTTTCTTTTACTTGCAACATCAGCAATTAGGAAGGCACAAAACAAAAATAAACTAACAAAATCCCACCGTGCAAGCCTCCTGTGGGGCACCATTTACTGTTTCCCTGCTCTTGGCTGCTTGGTGGTTATTGGCATTACTTGCCTCTTAATGGCATATTTCTTTATATTTGTACAGATAAAGCAGGCTTGCTCTCAATTCTGTTAGTTTGGCTTTCTGTTCTTGATCAAACAATATGGTTTAAAAGGGTCTGTGATGTTAGCTTAATGTTATTCCTTTAAGAGCATTTCAACCTGGATGCAGAGTCCATATATGGGAAGGTATGCGCACAGATGATTTCACGAGTACAAATCAGTGCATCCTTTTAAGGGAACTCCTTCAGATCAGCAAATCTGCCTGCAATATACAACTGCAGGACTGTGACTTTTACCCAGGCTGCTAAGGAACAAGTATCTTTGTAGTGATGCAGGAAGCCCAGGAGGAAGTGCCAGCTAAATGTATTTGGTGACTCATACCCATTTGCTCTCCAACTCACTTGCAGTTTGCTCATTAGCATCAGTGCTGGGGGCTAATGGATACTCCGTAGGAAGTAATTTTTCTTTGTAAATGTCTGGTGAAAAATGGAAATGAAAACCCTGTGAGGGCTCTCTTCCTGAGAAAGCTTTTTTAGGCCAACAGAGACTGTGTCTGGGAAGGTCTCATTACAAGGTTCAGTTGTAAATTTGGTGTTAGGATTATCTTTCTTCTAAGATAGGTGTTCAATCACAAAAACAAAGTATAAAAAATTACAGATAAATCAGAGGTTGTGTTTACTTCTATTGTCTGTTTGTTTCTTTCACATTATTAGAGGGGAATTTTTAACCACCCCCGTGTATTCATTGTGTATCCAAGCACCCAGTGTTGTATTCATCAATGTGTGACAATTGTCTCTGGGGAGAGAGAAAAGGCCCTGACCCCCACTGCTTCCTAATTTCCTTGGTGTAAATGCTCTCACCATGGATAATTTCAAGCCATCACATGAGTCACTGAATGCATAAGGAGAGGAAACTGCAAACATTTCAGCACCAGCTCTAACACCACAAGCCCTCTAAACATTGGGGCTCATCTTCACATGGAATGAGAAATCATCATCCATTTTCACAGAAGTCCTCAAAAAAAGCAAATGCCACATATATACACAGTTATATAATTGAAATTTTCAAGTCTCTATATTTTAATTCTCATTCCTGACACATTCAGCTCTCTCAGGTCCCACTAGCTGTCCTAGGAGTAATAAGGCATAAATAATAGAAATGGTCAATTCACTGAAGATAAAAACTGGGGTGCCCTCTGGTATTAGGAAGGTTTTTAAACTTTATATTTTGTACAATAAGATCCTAGCACCACGGCATGAAACCAGTGACACACTAACAATGTGGAGTAGCTTACTGCCCGCTATTACAGGGTTTTTTACATTTGTTTTTTATCCAAATGTTCAATAATTTTATGGTGATTATAAGAGGATATATATGACTATATAAAAATAATTCTAGGAATATGCAGTGACTTTATGTCTTTATTTAACTTTGAAAAGCAAAGTGAAAATATTGCTACTTAAATGAATTAAATCCAATACCTGATCAATTTAATGTCACAGTTGTGGATCCACTGTGAAAAAAACAAGATGGACTATAGATAAAGTACTACCAAAATATTCTATGTTAAAACTCTAGCATGCATAGAATTTTAAGACAAAAGGCAACTAAGAAAAAAGATAAGTCAGTCTAGCAACACATTCCTCAAGGGCTGGCACGGTGGGTTAGAGATGGGCCCTGGAGGTGGACTGAAGACCAGCTCTCCCACTTACTAGCTGCATGAACTTGGGCAAGTTGCTTATCTTCCCAGTGCGGCAGTTTCTTCCACTGATAAGTGGTAATAATAAGAATGCCTAACTCACTGGGCTTATAAGGGTTACATCTGTCAGTATTTAAAATGTCTACAGAGGCATTTTATTAATAACACCAGTATTTGCTAAATAAGCATAAAAAGAATTACCAAAGACTAAAATAACAAATGGATTTGGGATCTAATTTAACCTTTTAAGGGCACTGATTTACAGAAGAAAGTGTAATAACTTATATAACCCTTCGATATTGCTCCCGCTCCCCTGACCATCTACATCAATGCTAATGCAGCATACCAGATTGCAAGTAAAACATTTAACAGTCTAGGTGAAAGAAGCTACATCTTTTATTTCAATTAACCTAGAGAAATTTCTTAATTGTGATCATTCGGCTAGTATAAAGGATACCATTTTGATTATCACAAAGACATTCATGGAAGCACAAAACATCACCACCCCCCTCATTGTGTAATAGCAGTGGCAGGGGTAGAGGGACAGCAGGGATTAAGGCTCTAAGGAGTTCTGAGGTATTACTAGTTACACTTGAAATGTTGCTGTGAGTATTTAATTGACCTATAATTCATAACTCCTGTAAAATATCAGATCCTTGAATTGGACTTAAGAGAAGCATTCTTTCTACTCTGATCCCTAAGCGATGATAATGAAGTGTTCCAGGGTTAGAACTGCACATCAATGCAATGAAAGAAGAGACGAGTCTATGTCTTCCATTATGTTTGAACTTTCTAATCCTCACCTGCCCTGTTTTGTTTTTTGCTAATCTCCTCATACTGTCTGATCTTCCCCCCAAGTTTCAAATCAAATGGACCTTGTCTCTACCAAGTTCCACAGTAGCCTGTTCACTAAAATCACTGATAAGATTTTTAAATATATATATGGGCATATACACACACACACATATATGCATATATTGCTAAAGCCTCAGTCAGAATTTCCTTCCTCATCACACATTTTAGGAGGCCACTTGTGGAAACAATTTCTCATAATGATTCTAACCATGGGCATTGCAGGCATGTCGCAGACTAACAAAAGGAACAGTGGGAATCATTTTGGTCAAGGAGGAATTTACAAAGAAAATGTTTCTTCTAATTCCTCATTGAACCATACTACATAAGTGGTCACTTTCTCTAACTGACAAAATTTTCTCCTATACTAAGACTCCCAAAAGCATTAAACATTTCCTGAAGCTAATCTGGTTTTACCATTTATTTTTATTTTTTCACATTTATAAGAATTGAGCACATATTTTTTGTATTCATTCACTACTTCTTATTTTAACATCTAATAGGTCAAATGAACATGAGATAGCTGAGTCTTAAGCCACACTGAATAACAAACAGAACTTATGCAAAACATCTGGGAAATAGGTACTTCTTATATTCTTTAGATGCATGTATTTTTAAATGTAATAATAATCATACCATACAAGTACCATTTTCATGATCATGGCCAATTGTCACTTCAGCATGAAATAGTAATAACCACACAACAGGGAGTAGTCAGTAGTCAAGTACCCAATATGCATCCTGTGTTTTGCATGTGTCATCTCAATGACCTCCTAACAACCAAATGAAGTTAAGTTTTCCCAGGGGCAGACATTGACACTGCATACCCATGATCTATTTCCACCTTTTTCCTTCCTAGCAGAACTCAAATTTTATTCAGAAGGTCAGCATATTCAGGAAAAATAGAATGTCCTATATTCCCTTAGAGCTGGGGACAGCTGTGTCACAGCTCTGGCTAACGAAATGGAGGTGGAAGTCCACTTGGGAAGGCTAGCTAGTTTTCCTCATGAAAATTGAACTGGCATGCCCTTTTTTGAAAACCCTTCACTTGTTCTCACCTAGAATATGGATACTGTGCCTAGTGCTTGCTCATAAAAATGAAAACTACACACTAAGAATGATGGAGTAGACAAGTAGACAAAACCTAGAATAATGATGGCATGAAGGAACAGACACACCAACTCTGACCTGCCTATTTCCAGACTTTCTGATAAGTGAAAAAAAAAATTAATCCCTTGTTTGTTCAAGTTGCCATAGTCAGAGTTCTGTTACATGTAGCCAAACACAATAACTTCTATATCTCCTTTTTAGATATAAGAAAATACAAGCTTGGGAGTTCTAGTATTAAGATAAAGACCTAGGAGGCTCCTGAACTCACCTCTTCCCAAAGGTACACAGAATCTGCAGCTATCCATGAAACATTTCTATGTGAAAGAAATCCAGAATCCAGCTGAGTGACTTCTACATATTGGGTGAGCAAGAAAAAACCCACATCAAAATCAGAAGAAAAGGCTGAGACACACTGTTGCCATAAACCAAATCTCTGGCACAGCTTCTCCCTAGAAAGTGAAGGGTTTGGCCCCAACATATAGCACCCCAACTTTAAAGAATGTCACCTGAGGGACAGGTCCCCAAAATATGAGACTCATAGACTATAGTAAAAAAAACAAACATCCTTAACCGGCACTAGAGAACACATCATGGCTATGGCCCCAGGGCTCAGCACAGAAGGAGCAGGAAAAAAATGCCCACCTCCCCATCTTTACCTAAAAATGGTCTATGTGCACACATTAAAAGCTGCTGCCTGAAGGTGAGGCTTCTAATTTAGCACACATCTGTGGCTGATTACCATGCTCCCCAGAGACTAGGAAGGCCAGCAAAAGCCATCTCTGTGATCCCTCTGTAACTCCCTAACAGGAGCTTGTGCACATCTTGTGCCCTCAGAAGATGCACCCCTTGATCACCTGGCTCTGAAGGGCCAGTGAAACTTGTGTTTGAAGGTCCTACAGGACTGTATTAAAGAGAGAAACAGTTCTCAACTGATTATATCCCCAGGGCTCAGAGGGAGGACACAGAAATGCCCCACTCCCAGTCTTTCCTAAAAGAGGCCTATTTGCATCCTTTTAAGTATCTTGATTGAGTTCAGCTTCCAAATCAGCCTGCATCTAGGTGGACTGAGATCCCCACTTTGGGACAATGACAGGTTTTTGCACACCCTCCACAACTGGTAGCCTCTAAGAACAAAGAAGGCAGCTTGGACAATCACAAAGGTTAGAGAGACAACCAAGATATAGAATTGGGCTGGCAAGTAAGGTTTATCTCCTACAGTGCTCACTTTATCAAGATTGGAAGATGTAGCTGTTGTATCTAATGCATAAAAATCAACACAGAGAATCAAGGAAAATGAAAAAACAGAGGAATATGTTCCACAAAAATAAGATAAAGCTCCAGAAACAGATGTTAATGAAAAGAGGATACATGGTTTACCTAAAAAGGAGTTCAAAATAAGTCATGGATGCTCACTGAGGTCAGAAGAACAAAGTAAGAACTCGAACAAAGAGATATAAAATGTTTAAGAAGTATCAAACAGAAAACCTGAAGCTGAAGAATACAATAACTACACTGAAAACTTCAACAGAAGGACTCAACAGCGGACTAGATGAAGTAGAAAAGGATCAGCAAACATAAAGAGCAGTGGAATTCATTCATAAGAGCAAATGGGAAAACAAATGAAAAAAATACAAGTTTAAAAACAGTAAGCTGTGGCCCCACACTGCTGAAATCTGACTCTAGGAAGAATCTGGGACAGACCATGTTGTGTGGATCTAGGACAGGGAACATTTTTTCCTCCCACATCTGACCAGTGAAGAGCCCTACCTTCACACAGCCAAACTTGGTCTGTTTGGGCCTAATAAACTGTGCAGGCCTCACCATGACAACTCCCTGAGATCCTGCCCCACCACAAAGGTATACAAGCATCCAGTGAATGGCAGCAAAACTTGGTATACCCTGGGACATTTATTAAGTGGCCTCAGATCCAGCACTGGCTCCAAGTTTTAACTTGTATTGATCTGGTGAACACCACTCATCTCTACCTGGTGACTCACTGAGAACCTAACTCATGCAACTAGAGTACTACTAGAATACTACAGAGTAGAGTACTACTCTAAGCCTAACAGTCACCTGGCAGGCAAAAGGAGGCATAGGTGGGTCTCAGGTGCCTCAGGACTTTTGCTGCCCTGCTCCTGGGACCAGTGCTGGTAAAAGCCAGCCTTGCTGTGCAGCTTGGCCTGTCCACAAAACCCCAGGCCCAATAGAGGCAGCCACAAACTATGGATTGCTTTGAAGCTCCAAACAGGTTGTCCAGGGCCAGTCACAGTCAGTGTCTGACATTGGTCTGCACCAGACTGCATCCCAAGAAGACACAGAACCAACATGTGTAATGGCCATCTACAGACAACTTCAGAGCAGGACCCAATTAGGTTCACAAGCAGAATATCCAAAGAGAGATCTTGGCCACCACCAGGGCCTGCTGAGGCAAATGTTGTTTCATGTGGTCAGGACCTGCACAGAAGCTTATATATTGTATTTGAGGTGGATACTTACAGTCAACCAGCCTGGGGTTGACCCCACACATGAATGGGACAGTAGCAACAAGACTCAATAACAAAAAAAAGAGCCCACATAAACCACACAAGGGACATTTCTGGAGTACTCAACCCAGGTGATCAAAGAGACTGTATCACTGGGTCCCACTGGACACCTATTACATAAGGCCACCCAACCAAGACTGGTAGTCATAGCAGGATCTACCGACTACATAGGAACAAACACACAGAATCAGCCAAAATGGGAAGACAAAAAAACATGCCCTAAAGGAAAAACCAGGAGAAATCTCAGAAAAGGAGCTAAATATAATAAAGGAAAGCAATTTATCACATAAAAAATTTTTTAAAATGCTTATAAGGATGCTCAAGGAACATAGTGACAATTGCAACAACATGAAAAGGGACATAGAAACAATGAAAAAGAAACAGTCAGAAATGAAGAAAATAGTATCTAACATGAAGAATACACTCGAAGGGCCCTGGCTGGTGTAGCTCAGTAGATTGAGCATGGGTCTGTGAACCAAAAGGTCACTGGTTTGATTCCTAGTTAGGGCACATGCCTGAGTTGCAGGCCAGGTCCCCAGTGGGGGGGTTGTGAGAGGCAACCACACAATCATGTTTCTCTCCCTCTCTCCTTCCCTTCTCCTCTGTCTGGAAATAAATAAATAAAATATCTTTTAAAAATAAATAAAGAAAAGGGATGGGGAAAGATATTTCATGCGAATGAAAGGGAAAAAGGCTGGGGTAGCAATACTTATATCAGACAAAACAAACTTTAAAACCAAGTCTATCGTAAGAGACAAAGAAGGACACTACATAATGAAAAAGGGAGCAATCAAACAAAAGAATATAACCTTTGTAAACATATATTCACCCAACATAAGAGCACCTAAATATGTAAAGCAAATCTTGATGAACATAAAGGGAGAGACTGACAATAATACAGTCATATTAGGGGATTTATCACCCCACCAACACCAATGGGTAGATCTTTTCAGACAGAAAATCAACAAAGAAATGGCAGCATTAAATGACATGCTAAATAAGATAGATTTAATTGATATTTTAAGAGTATTTCACCCCAAAGCAGAATATACATGCTTTCTAATTGCACATAGAACATTTTCTAGGACAGATTACTTGTTAGTAGTCTGACAAAAAAAAAGTCTCAATAAATTTTAAGAGTGAAATCCTATCAAGCATCTTCTCTGACCATAATAGTATGAAACTAGAAATCAACCACAAGAAAAAACTGAAAAACACGCAAATTTATGGAGACTAAATAACATGTTACTAAATAATGAACAACTATAAAGGACACATGGACAAAACCAAGGTGGGGGTGGGGGAGGAATCAGGGGAGAGAGGTAGGGATGGCTGGGGTGGGGAGAAAATGCAGACAACTGTACTGGAACAACAATAACATTTTTAAAAAAACAAAACAATGAATGGTTTAACAATGAAACCAACGGAAAAATCAAGAGAGACTTTGAAACAAATGAAAATGAGGATACAACCTAAAATCTGTGGCAAAAGCATAGCAAAAGCAGTCCTAAGAGGGAAATTCATAGCATTACAGGCCTACTTCAGAAAACAAGAAATATCTCAAATAAATAATCAACTTTATACTTTAAAAAAATCTTAAAAAACAACAACAAACAAAGCCCTAAGTGAATAGAAGGAAGGAATAAATAAAGATTTCATCACAAATAAATAAAATAGACTCTAAAAAAGAATACAAAAGATCAATGAAACCAAAAGCTGGTTCTTTGAAAACAAGATTGACAAAACTTTAACCAGGCCCATCAACTAAAAAAGAGAAAGGACCTAAATAAATACAATCAGAAATGAAAGAGGAGAAGTATCAACTGACACCAAAGATATACAAAGGATTGTAAGAAAATATTACAAATACTATATGCCAATAAATATCCTGAAAAAATGGATAATTCCTAGAAACATACAATCTTCCTAAACTAAACCAGAAAGAAGAATCTGAATAAACAGATTACAACAAGTAAAACTAAACCAGTAATCAAAAAACTGCAACAAACAAAATCCTGGACTGGATGGCTTCACAGGTATATTTTACCAATCACTCAAAGAACACCTACTGCACTTCTCAAACTACTTCAAAAAATTCAAGAGGAAAAAGGATGCCCAAACTCATTTTAAGAGGCCAGCATTATTCTAATTCCAAACCAGATAAGGACACTACAAAGAAAGAAAATTATACGCCATTATTTCTGAATAGAGATTTCTCCAAAGGGGACATGCAGATGGTCAACAGACAGGTAAACCGATGCTCAACATCATTAATTATCATAGAAATGCAAATTAAAACCACAATGAGACATCACCTCACACCTGTCAAAATGGCTATTACCAATAAAGCAAAAAACAAGTGTTGGCAAGGATGTGGAGAAAAGGGAACCCTCATGCATTGTTGATGGGATTACAGATTGATGCAGCCACTGTGGAAGGAAGTATGGAGTTACCTCAAAAAATTACTAATGGAACTGCCTTATGACCCAGTGATTATACTTCTGGGAATTTATCCGAAAAACACTTGAAACACTAATTCAAAAGAATATATGCACCCTATATGTTCATAGCAGTGTTATTTACAATAGCCAAGAGTTGGAAACAACCCAAGTGACTTGGAGTGGTGAGCACACAATACAATATACAGATGATGCATTATAGAATTGTACATCTGAAACCTATATAATTTTATTAGCCAATGTCTTTTTCTTCTTATTAACAAAAAAAAAAAAAAGAAAGAAAACAGTAAGTAGCAAAGCCAAAATCACAGAGCTCCAAGATTTGCACTTAGCTTTCCTTGATGCAGAGCCCACACTCTTTCCACTCCTCCACACTGACTTTATAGACACACAAACATTCCGTGTTAGCTCTGGAAAAGACCTTATGCAGCATACACCATAAATTCTCATTTTAATTATGAGGTACCTGAGGCCCAGAACAGCTAGATGATCTGTCCTCCTAACATATGATCAAGAATGAAATAGAATAATCTAGTGCTCTTACCAGTGAATATACTCAGAAATCATTGGTATAAAGCAGATGGAATGCCAAAATCAAATGCCTTTGATTAAGGAAAAGAAGGTGAGATCAAGAATCTTGAAAAACACAAGAAAAAAAAACAAGCAAATTACAACAGATTGTGCTGGCAACAATGAGGTGTGTTGTTACAAGAGACAGATTTGGTACCACAGAGAAGGATCTGAGGATTTCCAGGAAACAGAAACGCTGTACTGTAACTGAGGAGCACAGCCTCTGAATGACCCCCGGGTGCGTGGGTCTTGCCAGGAAGGCCCTATGATGAATTTCACTTTGTGTTCTTACACCAGCAAAGCCAAACAAAAGTTAGTTTCTAAAATGAAAATAGCATTTACTGTGTATGTTCTGAATGTCTATAGTCCAAGGCTCCTTTCTTGCTTCGCGACCCTATCACTGTACACATCCAGTAGGGGGGAAAGCAGGTTGTTAGGTAATGTACACAACGATGTACACACACACACATGCATTCACACATGCACACATGCACATACATAGCGGTGGACCCAGGGAAAAAAGTAAAAAGCGATCTATAAAAATGTCAAGTTACAGCTGGAAGGTAGAATCATGACTGATATTTTTCATATGTCTCACTGCTTTCCTATATTTTCTCAATTTCTACACTGAATATATACTACATTTATAATAGAAAAGTAAATGCAAACATTTAAATATCCATTTGATGACTACATGGTATTAAAGTTACAACATAGACAAATTTGACCTTGGGGGTTTTAAATGTATTTGCACATAAAATATCGATCTAATTTTTATAATAAACTAGTACATGAGATGTAAAATAAACTGATTCAAAATCAGTTACATTATATTTGCTCACCACCATTTTTGATAGTATAAGAAATGAAAAATGTATCAGATGTTTGTGGTAAAAGATGGTTTCTTTAAAAATCAGATTATTATTTTAATTTTCTAAGACTGAATTAAATTACAACCATATTTTATATTTGAACATATAAATGTGCACCAAAATTTTCAAAACTACCTACTCTCACTTAAAATAAAAGCTGGCTTAACTCATCAATGTAATTGCTGAGCATGAATATTGTTCATAGGTAGATATTTATTCTAGAAAAATGCATTTGAATTTATAATGTCTAATGTTGGGGAAGAGGTAATCATGGCATATCCCAAAAAGAATTTTTGTCTCAAAATATTGAAAGAAATATTTCACATAAACAGTTTTGAATGTTTATTTTTTTAATATTTGCTGTTGAGAAAATAAATAGGCAAATGTCACTACAAACATTATTTAAATGAAAAAATCACATTCACAGATTCACAGATTCAGAAATATTTTATTTCCAATAAAGTGGCATAAAATAGAAGAAAAATAACTTAAACTTTTTAAAACTCTTGAAGCAAGGAAAAATATTGGGATTTGAGGCAATCTCAAACTAACTAAAAAATCCAGAGGGGTAAGATATACCCTTTCCCAACTCCAAGGCTTAACAAGTCAGACACTCAAACTTGGGACTTCACTTTGCTATAGGTAGCTCACAGCCTTTATCCAGTCTGCATCATTTGTGCTTCCTGGTGCCGAGCTGAAATTCTTATGCAATAATTATAAATTTCCCTGGGGAGCAGGGTCCAGAGGTGACAGCAGTAAGTGGCCATTAGTGATGGCACCAGTATTCACATCACAGTCAGGCTACTCCTATGGTCACATTCTTGGCTGGTTTTGTGTTCATCGGTTCCTGTCCATTTTCCAAGTCTAATATTTCAGGATCCCCATTGACTTTGTGAACTACTCAACAGATATCTTCCTTTTAAGAAAATGCAAAGCTTTCATTTAGAATGGAAGGGCAGATAAAGTGCTTCTCAAATAAGGTCAAGTTAAAGGAGTTCATCATCACCAAGCTCTTATTTTATGAAATGTTAAAGGGACTTACCTAAGAAAAAGAAGATAAAAAACATGTACAATAAAATGACAGCAAACTCACAATTATTAACAACCACATCTGAAACAAAAACAAGAAGAAACTAAGCAAACAACTAGAACAGGAATGGAACCACAGAAATGGAGATCACATGGAGGGTTAGCAACAGGGGAGTGGGAGGCTAAGAGAGGGGGGAAAGGTATGAAGAATAAGTAGCATGGACGGTAGGTAGAAAATAGACAGGGGAGGGCAAGAATAGTAGGGGAAATGTGGAAGCTAAAGAACTTATGACACATGGACATGAACTAAAGTGGGGGAATGTGGGTGGAAGAGGGTGTTCAGGGTGGAGGGGAATGAAGGGGGGATAATAGGACAACTGTAATAGCATAATCAATAAAATATATTTAAAAAAAAAGAAAATGGTCATGCATATTAAATGGCCTGGTCAAGACTGAACAGATGACTGTGAGATATATATGACCACATAACCCACATTGTACTAAGTAAGGCAAAAGCATTTGAATGGGGTGGAAAAGGTATAAGCAAAAAATAAATTATATAAGTATATATTGGTTGGAGCAACCAAGACAGTGGACTTTGGTAAATATGTGTCATTTTGAAAGCCCATCAAACAACACACCTCCTATCTGGTATCAATCCTAAAACAAATGAGAATCAAGGCTTCAGCTACCAATATGGAAGCTAAAGAGGTTTCTTTCAGATGCCAGACAAGCCACACATAGGCTTAGCCAATCAGGTACTTCCAGCTAGAACTGGGAATATAGAGGTTGTGACCTAACCCCTCAGAAAAAGCTACAAATTACACATGGTGAGTTCGGCACAACTGAAAGTATATGCACCTGGCAGCAAGTATCCAGGAACACAGAGCGGCAGCCTCTCTTCATTGTAGCAGCATAGCATTGCTGTGGAATGATCTTGAGTGCTACTGGCCTCCCTTGGTGCCTCCCAATTTCCTAAGCCTCGTGCTCCAGTGCCCCGTTGCTTTTATGAGCTATCCAATTTACTTACAACAAAATTCTTTTTCCATCTTACTTAGACAGCTGTTTTGTTTGCTTGCAACCAAATACACTGATTGCTACAGGGCCAAAGACCCAAAACTCCAAAACTTAGCATGTATACGTTCCATAAATGCTAAATTCATGGTTGTTCGGTTTGTGGGTATATTTTCCGTAAATGTTAAGTATGTGGCTAGTAGCTACCACATTGGACAGCGTAGCAGTAGATCAGGTTGGCCTGTTAAGTCATTGTAAGGTTTGAAATTTAATCAAAATAGGTGAGAACCATTGGATAATTTTCAATGATAAGATAATAAAAGGTGAATTATCCACTGGTATTTTATGGGTTCTTTTTTCCTAACATTCAAACATAATAAAAATATTCTGGAAAATATTTTGGCATAATATATGAATCTAATGTTTCCCCCCCAGTTACAAACAATTATACTCTACCACTTATTGGGAATAATAGAATATACGGAAACCAATCATTTCTCACCATCCCTACCACCCTGTCCTGGTCAACCACCATCACCTCTTTTCTGGATCAGAGATGTCCCTCCCTGTTCCTCTCTTGCCCTGCTGCAGCCTAGTCTCAACCCAGATGCCAGAATAATCTTACTAAGACCTAAAACAGATCATAAAAAACTCAATAGCTCACCATCTCCCTCTACATGTTCTACTAAGGCCCTACCTGCCTTGGCCTCCTGTTCTGTCTATCTGTGACTTCATCTCATACTAGTTGCTGATTTGATCACTCTCCCTCAGCCTCTCGGGCCTTCTTGATGTTGTAAAAACACACCAGGCATTCTACTGCTTCAGGACTTGGCCCTTATTTTTTTCTCTTCCCCTATAAACATATCTCTTACCCTCACCTCCTATTCTTTTCCCATTTATGTGAGTTGTTTTTTACTTTCATTAAAAGAAAAGAAAGAGTCTAGAAAATACCAGCTTGAGTTACCTTTATTTTTCTTCAATTATGACAGCCCTCTATCGAATATATGAAAGTGAACCTAGCATGAGAGATGACCACCATTTACCTCAGATGAAAAGAATTTAAGAAAGAGAAAAACTGAACACTTCAAGTAAAAATGCTCTAGTCACTATCAACCATTCCAATCTAAATAACTGAATGAATTTTTCTTTATAAAACCAAGGATGTTAGTATACAATCAACCCTTGAACAATG
This sequence comes from Trachops cirrhosus, assembly GCA_028533065.1. Classification (NCBI taxonomy): domain Eukaryota; kingdom Metazoa; phylum Chordata; class Mammalia; order Chiroptera; family Phyllostomidae; genus Trachops; species Trachops cirrhosus. The sequence continues at coordinate 130,142,192 of CM052541.1, read as the reverse complement.
TTGAACAATGTCAGTATACAATCGACCCGAGGAATGATGACCACCCAAAGAGTATAAAATCCATGGATAACTTTGACTCCCTAAAAACTTTACTACTAACAGCGTACTGTTGACCAGAAGCCTTACTGATAACATAAACAGTCAAATAACACATATTTTGTAAGTTATATAAAGCAAGCATGAAATGTGATTAAGAAAATCATAAGGAAGAGAAAATACCCTTACAGTAAGGCACGTATTTATTGAAAAAATCTGCGTAGAAATGGATCATACAGCTCAAACCCATGTTGCTCAAGGGTCAAACATAGTTTTTCTATTTTCACCTGAATCTGTTAAAATTCAGTTAAAGCAATTTTAAAGGGACTTAAATTTGTACATGATTCATGGCATTTTGTCACACAATTAATTTTTCAAGAAAACTGTAAACAATCAAAATTTTAACAATGTGCCCTGCATCCCTACCAGTGTAATAGGACATACATGTTGGGTAATTTTTTCCAAGTGTGAGGGGGGATTTGCACTTTTCCAGTCACACTGTGCTTTGCTTTCAACTAAGAGTGTGCATTAGCAAGGAGGTGGGCTGAAGTTAACAATGCAGGCGTGACTACTTACACTGGCCCACCCAGGCACTGAATCCATAAACATGATTTCATTTATATGGTGCTTCAATCAAGTGAATTAAGCAACCACAGTTAATTAGAGATCTAAACCTCTCTGCCACTGGCATACCTCTAACCTACAAGTCAATCCTTCCATTGCCTCTATTATTGAAACACTCCTGGTTTAAGAATGGGCTTAATTAGCAGTCAATACCATAAAACAGCCATAAAAACTACATTAAATATTTTTCCCTTACTGTTTTACTTAGCGGAACAAGAGCATGCTAAGATAATTGTTATCTTCCCAAACTGACAATTTCATAAAGAATAGAAACATCAAAATTAACATTAATTGTAACTCAACTTGATTGGTTTAAAGAAGCAGTATAGTGTAACAGATAGGCAAACTGGGGCTCAGAACTTTGGGGTTCAATTTCCGGCTCTTACTGTCATGTGACCCTGGTCAACTAGGCTGCTCTCAGCCATAATTTCCTTATCTGACAAAATTGAGTAACGGGAACTAATTGTTCTGATGGATGTTAAGTGCCTGGCATATAGTAACCAGTCAATGCATTTTATTGTTACAAACACATTATTCTGGTACCTTTTTACAAGGACAGATTAAATAAATCAAGAATGGAAGAGGGGAAACCAGCAAGGAGGTTGTTGAAATAATCCTGATCTCAAAAACGGATCTGAGAGACATTCAGGAGACATAGCAACAGTTGGCATGTGGAGGCAAGGAGTGGTCAAAGCAATGAAATGCAGGGAAGGGTGACTCAGAGAGAAAAGTCCTAAGTGGCTTTCATGAAGACTATGTTCTACAGAATTCTGGAAGAGGGAGTGGTGAAAAAGCCAGTAAAATTTAAGTGAAGTATTATCTTCATGCTAAATTCAGTGTTTTCAGATTCTGGATTCTAAATTCCCAGGAACTAGATTTACTTAGCCTTATAAATAAATAAATATCATTCCCCTCATATATTTTACCACTATTCTTATAATCCATGTCAATGCTGTGGTGATTAATAAATTAAAATTTCTTACAAAGACATTTCTAAAAGGTAATTTTTGTTGTTATTTACATGTTTTAATTGTCAAGTATCATGCCATGTTTTAGTAAGTGGGCCAGAAGATAATTCTTTTTATTTTCTTTAAGGAGAGTCCCAAATCAGAGCATGGAGAAGAAACTGAAGAAAGGACGCTTTGAGTCATATGACAAGTAGAGGGATGATGATGGTGACGACGATGGTGGTGGTGAAAGTGATGAAAGTAACAGCTAACTTCTCAAAACAAGTTCTTCACGAGGGTGAAGACCAGACTGCAGGGAGGCAAAAGTAGGGAAAATGGGGGTGATCTAAATGACAAGATGTTCAGCAATGCCTGATAGATGAGCTGCTGCAACCTGTCTCAGCTTTGGTGGATGGGGGAAAGAAATGGTGAAGAACAAGAAAGAGGGAAAAGAAATGAATGCCAGAAGCAAGAATTAAAATTATCTGACAAATGAGAGCATGGGAAGTTGTGTCTCCCTGGTGGGGAGCCAGGAAGATATAGGAAGACAGGTGGTAGAGCCACTTCTAAGGACACCCAGCAACTAGGTCTCCTAATTCCCAGTCTTGGCACACAGTGCCCAACTTTGCTGGGGAGAAGAGGTGACTACCTATGCCGGGTTAGATCTGCAGAAAGATGATTCCACTCTCCAGACTTCTCTTCTATGAACCCCATCTAAAAGGTTCAACATTAGGGGAGATGAAAATATGTAAAAACTGAATTGTGATAATAGTTGCACAACTTCATACATTTACAAAAATTCATTGAATTTACCAGGGGTGAACATAATAATATATAAATCTTATTTCAATAAAATTGTTTTAAACAGAAAAAAGGGGAGTCCCTGTTCTTGAAAATAATACTAATTATGCACACCCAGTTCTTGGTAACCACCTTCCAATTTCAGAAATTTTCTGATTATTTGAGATTTTAAAATAACCACCACAATGGAGAGGAATTGAGCAGAAAGCCACAGAATATTCTGCTGTATCCAAAAAATGTGACTTATGTTTGGTAATTGTTTTTCTTTGCATCAATTATTTCGGTTGCTGTGACTGTTCCCATAAATATTTGTACACAGCTGGGCATAATTCTGCAGTGCTTACTGCCCTGTTAAAACCTCTCCTCAACCCAAAGGACTTCCAACAAATACTTGAGTGGAGATTCCTCCAGGTAACTGCAATAAAATCTGTATTCCCTGTGAAAGGACTTAGTTTGATGGGCTAAAAGGAGAACACCACCAATCTAGAAGCAGAAGGAAATGCTAAATAGAGAGATGAGTTGCAAACACTGCCTTCCTGTCATTTTGACACAGCCAGGACATTACTCACTGGATCTGTATTTTCAGTTGGGTTGTACATAGCAAGGTTACTATCATCCAAGTCAGAAAAGATATGAGAAAATAATTACTACCAACTCATCTTTCACTATCAAAACTGAAATCACATAAAAAAGTATTCAACAATTACTGAAATACAATAACAGTTATATTTATCATATCCCCCTAGAAGCTCAGAACAAGAGTACTTCTGGCCTAGTTAATTAGAGTGTACATTCCCATTCTCTTCCCACCCCACCACTACAATCACCACTGCCACCTCACACACACACGCCACACACACAAATTTTTGTTTATAAATACTTTGGTGGAGTTTTTAGTATTTGGGGGAAATTTTTAACACGTGCTACGCATTTTCAACTCTACAACTCCTCATTTCAAAACCAAGGACAATAGTTGTAGAATTCTGTTCTTGGTGAAAATAGCACAGGTGAATTTGAGACAACATCCAACTACTGCACAGAGGTCTAAGAGGCCCCAAATTTAGCAGAAAATTTAAGAAGACAAAGAAATAGGAGGCCAGGTTTAAATCTAGCTCAGCTACAACTCCTGCCTCCCCTGAGGCCAGTCACTTTAGCAATCTGGGTCTCTAATTCCTGGCACAAATGAGAGGCTAACCCTGAATGATATCTGTAGTGGCCTGCAGCTATCGAATCCAGTGCTTCTCTGAGCTACCTGCCCATTCTTGAAGGTCCTGCATATTTTGTATTTTCCCAAAAAAGAGGCAGCACCATTCTGGTCCTACGAAAGTACCTAGGTCTCTCCTGAAGAATACAAGTTTAGATCCTTTCTCCTTTTGTCTTACCCTGTAATGAAAACTCAATTCAAACACTTACTTTGCCAAAGAAGTTGTATGGAAAATACCTATGAAACTGTGAGTAGAATGAGACTATGTATGGCCATATCAAAACTCCTAGTTGACACCATAAAATCAGTGAAATACCTGAAATATTTATTGAAGGTAAAATTGGAATAAATGACCCATTCAGTAAAAGAGTTACTTGAAGAGGTTAAAACAGAACAATAATTACCACAGTGCTTTCCCACAAGGTGTTAAATATGTTCCTGTTTTTTAAAAAGGTGGGGGGAGGAGTGGTTATTGTGCTCAGATCAGTTTGGGACTTGCTGGGTTAAATGAGTTAACAGTTTTTTGCAGGGTTTTCCCCCTGCGGAACCTCTGACAGTAGTATGAAGCCTTTTCAAAACTCACTGACCATGGAAACCTTCTTTCCCAGAACAGCTCATGGGATCACTATGAAGGAAAGGCCTTTTAAGATATACTAAAATAAGTTAGGAAAAAAGTACATTGACAAAGCATGTCAATCTGCTTTCTGATACTCACTAATGAGCTGATATCTTTAAGAGACATGTCCAAATTTGATGTCTACTTAAAAGTTTATTCATCCAGGAAGAAAGTCATTTGTTTCAAACTGACATTTGTCAAATGTCTCAATGGTTCTAAAAATTCCTGCTATTATATTTCATACAAGTATGTTATGTGTACCTTCAAAAGTAGGTTTTAAGAGTTATGGACAAAAGCTGAATAGAAATGAGAGAAAAATGATTTTTAAAATGATCTATGTTTGTCTTCCATGGAATTTTTTCCATCTTTTTAAAAAGGAGTTTCTTAGCCAATTCTGGCATCTCTCAGGAAACTACAAGCCAGGGTAAACCAGGAGCCTGCTATAACACTTCATTCTTATGCATCATTTAAAAGGCATGTATGCTTCATGTGATTCCAATAACACCAGGCATACTGAGAACGGGGGTTATATTAGGACCCCATAAATAATGCTTCATCTCATCATTTAGGCTTGACAAACAAAGAAACCTTGTGCAAGACAGAAGTACATTTAAGAATAAGGTGTCCTACCTTGTAAATACATTTAAGAAGACTTCAAGCCTACAACCTCAAAGATGAGTAAGAATCTATCAAAATAACACTTAATTTAAAAATTGATTGATATTTTTGCATAAATGGAGGTTGAGAGGACTGACCATGACCCACAAGTGTATGAAATACACAAAGTGCATTAAGTACTAGTAGAAAACAGTGTTCTCTTTTTCTAAGGACCCAAATGAAGGAAAGGCTTACAGAGAGTATGACAGATTTTACTGGGGTATTTTATGTATAGTAAGTGTATCAATTGAAGCTAAACAATATTCACCTGTGTCTAGCAGGACTCTATGGTGAAAAAGAACGAAGGCAAACATCGTTTGGTTCAAGAATGATGTGCTGAAATCAAAAGGAAGATATAAGTATGAGGAGAGCACAATATCAGTCATTCAGATTCCCCATGAGCTTGCAGACTTACAACCAAGCACCAGAACATGAAAGAATCCACTAAAGAACAAGTGAAAACAAGAATTGCTGGGGCAGATAATGAGCACGCAGGCAACAACAGCTTTGGAGCTAGTCCCCTCCCCCCACAGTAAGAGACATTGGCGGCTGATGCTATGACAGATTCACCAACACACACAACAGCAGACACTGGCAGCCTGGGCACAGACACTGCAACTTCTAGAATCATTTCCAATTTTGCACTGGCAGCAAAGTTGCTGTTTCTGATACCAGAAGACAGTAGACATGCTATATGGAGTCAAGGTTAGAAAGAAAATGAAATATAGGATGCTACTGGGTAGTTAAAAGGGTAAGGTTGCTGACTGTAGATGACAATCACCTTAAGAATGCTGTTACTATTTAGTAGACATGTAAGGGTGGCCTTACATAGTGAATAGGAGCAGGGTCAGAGGAATACAAATTTACAACAATCAAAATATTTTAATTTTTCCCTTTGCTGCTGTGACCAAGAATCAAGAATTACATAAGAAAGGATTGCATAATATTGAAACTACTTGTATTGGAATAGTGTCTTGGTTGGCTGTGGTAGTCTTTGTAAACAACAGAAAAGCACATTTAATTGAATTGGCTTAACTGGTCCATTGTGAAAGGCTGTGAATTTGATAACCTATTAAGGTCATTTCCCTAATCACCACAAGTGTCCTAATGAACCATGATATTTTTTTTTCACTTTACTCCCAAAGGGCAGAGCACTTTGGCTTAGTCCTTCTTAAGTTTTATCATTTCCAAAGTATACAGAGTATAATAAAAATGCATTTAAAATAGCCATAATGCTCATCCACTTCAGTATTCTTAATATCAAATTTATAAAGATAGCTCACATTTTAATAGCATGCAAGGTGTTTTCAAAATACCTTCATTTTCTTATGTTATTCTATAAGAAGAAGTAAGCTATTTGGCAGATAAGGAAACAAATTTGGTTAACTGGCCAAGGTCAAGCAATCACTAAGTGAGGTCTAGAAGTGACATATCTGAACTGCCAGCCCAGGCCCACTCACTGAACAACACCAGTCCAGCCCCTCTCCAGCCTGTGAATCACTTCAACAAGCTCGAATGTTATCCATACCTACTTCACCAAAAAAACCTAAAACAATGGACCACTTTAAGCTACATTACTGAGAAGCACCAGGCAGTGAACTCTCACTAGGGGTTTAAATTATTTAAGTAAAAAGTGCTTTTCAATTTTTTTTAACTTTTCTTTATTAGTGTCTTTAATGAAATGAATGCCAGCATTGGTTTATTTGTTTCTCTTCTGGATGTTCTTACAAATCATTCAGTGAAGCATTCTTCTCAAAGCATAATGCTGTTCTTTCCCTGACTTGCACAACCTAACTACCCAGCAAGAAGAAAGAGAAGGTGTCCTCCTTGAAGGTCCAGTTACCCTGAGATCTTATGCCTCCTGCACAAGGAATAACCACATTCTAATGAAAAATAACTTACTACAGGACAGAAAGAGACAAGGGCAGGGGGAGCGAGGGAGGACTTTCACAAGAATAAGAAAATTTATTTCTTCCTTGAGGAGGCGAATATTGAAGTTATTTCTGTTGCTGATCAGTCATACAGACACAAACACATGCACACGCACAAACTTCTCCAGTCCACTTCTCCATAAAAATAATCTCCTTGGCCTCAGTCAGGGGAATCCCTGTATATAACTTGTTTTTGAAAGTCAATTCAAATAACTAAATTTAACATAATTCTACCCAAAGTCAAAAATTATCAGAATGAAGATGCCAAGCATGCCCTGTTACCTGCAAATCCCCACAGTATGTATTACATTTCGTTGGTGTGAGTCTATACATCCTCAACACAAAAGATACCACTCAGATGTCATTATTCATAATTATCTTCCCCTTAAAAATGAAATGCACTCTAATGATTCCTTTTCCTGATATTCTTTAGCAGGTGAATAAAATGACTCATACTAGACTCATATTAGCTTTGCATCATCACATCTTTTTTTTTTACTTCCCTTGCAGCTGTACATTAATATAACTTTATTAAATTCAACAGACAGTTCTGGAAATAAGATATTATACCTTCAATGAGCCCTCATATTGAACTCATAAAAAGAATGCAAGAAATGACAGCCTTAAAGCTTTGCAATAAATTCTATAAGCTACACACAAGTCTTTCGCTATCTGCATGATTATACTTGACAGAGTTGTCTAAACCAAAATGCCCAGGATAATGAGAAGCTCTTTTGGCCTATAATATTTTAAAAGACATTTTACATGGGAATGTAGACACATTATATATAATAAATTTACTACATATGTAGTAAATACATAGATATATTTAAAATATTATCTTCAGAGGGGCCTTCTCTTGTTATTTTTCTAATCCTATAGAAAATACAAATTTTATTTTGATGTAGTAAAACCTCCATTACAGGTATGTGAGAAAACCTATTGAATGGTTTTAGATAACACAAAACATAGCAGAAATTCATTAATATCATCTATCCTAAGCAATAGCTAGAAAGCTAATTCTTTTATTCATTAAAAATTCCTGGACTTCTGGCCAAGATGGAGGCATAGGTAGACACACTGTGCCTCCTCATATAACCAAGATAGGGACAACAACAATTTAGAAACAGAATAACAACCAGAACTGACAGAAAATTGAACTGTATGAAAGTTGGACAACCAAGAAGTTAAAATAGACATGTTCATTCAGACCAGTAGGAGGGGTAGAGTCGGGCAGCTGGGCCAAGAGGGATCGCAACACAGAACTTGGGACCGGGTTTGTAAGACCGCAGTGGGCAGACCCTGGGCGCACAAGCGGCAGCTGGCAGACCCCGGCCAAGGGGTGGCAACCAGCAGATCCAGTGAGATGGTGATTGTGAAGCAAGGCACTGCACGCAACCCAGGGTCCCAGAGCCGGGAAATAGAGCCTTGGGGCACTGATTGAAAATACCTGTGGGGGTTGAGACACAGGGAGAGACTCCCAGACTCACAGGAGAGGTCATTGGAAAGACCCACGGGTGCACAAGCCCACCCACATAGGAATCAGCACCAGAAAGGTCCACTTTGCTTGGGGGAAGCAGCAGAAGGGACTGAAGTCTGAGGAGAGCAGAGCAAGCTCCATTGTTCCCTCTTGAACCCCATCCCCACATACAGCATCACAACCCAGCTACTGGGCTGCCCCGCCCTGGTGAACACCTAAGGCTTCACCCTCATATGTAACAGGCATGACAAGACCAAAAAAAAAGAAATGGCTCAAACAGAAGAACAAATGAAAGCCCCCGAACCCATCCTTTTAAGCGACCAAGAGATAGCCAACCTATCAGATGCACAGTTCAAAGCACTGGTTATCAAGATACTCACAGAATTGGCTGATTTTGGTCACAAATTAGCTGAAAAAATGCAGGCTACAATAAGTTTAATGAAGAAAGATGCACAGGGAACCAATGGTGATGGAATGAAAGATGGTCTCACATCATTGGAGTGGAGCAGAAGGAAGAAAAAAAACATACAACCAGAAAAGAATGAAGAAATAAGAATTCAAAAAAATGAGGAGAGGCTTAGGAACCTCCGGGACATCTTTGAACGTTACAACATCTGAATTATAGGGGTACCAGAATAAGAAGAGGAAGAGCAACAAGGGGAAAACTTATTTGAACTAATAATAAAGAACTTCCCCAATCTGGCAATGGAAATAGACTTCCAGGAAGTCCAGGAAGCTCAGAGAGTCCCAAAGAAGTTAGAACCAAGGAGGAACACACCAAAGCACATCATAATTACATTAGCCAAGGTAAAAATGAAGGAGAGAATCCTAGAAGCAGCAAGAGGTAAGGAGATAGTAACCTACAAAGGAGTTCCCATCAGACTGTCAGCTGATTTCTCAAAAGAGACCTTACAGGCAAGAAGGGGCTGGAAAGAAGTATTCCAAGTCATGAAAGACAAGGACCTACATCCCAGATTGCTCTATCCAGCAAAGCTTTCATTTAGAATGGAAGGGCAGGTAAAATGCTTCTCAGATAAAGTCAAGTTAAAGGAGTTCATCATCACCAAGCCCTTATTTTATGAAATGTTAAAGGGACTTATCTAAGAAAAAGAA
>CM052541.1:130103578-130132283 GCA_028533065.1 Trachops cirrhosus | reverse complement strand
GTATGGAGAATAAGTAGCATAGATGGTAGGTAGAAAATAGAGGGAGGGCAAGAATAGTAGGGGAAATGTAAAAGCTAAAGAACTTATGACACATGGACATGAACTAGAGGGGGGAATGTGGGTGGGGGAGGGTGTTCAGGGTGGAGGGGGATGGAGGGAGGTAATGGGACAGCTGTAATAGCATAATCAATAAAATATTTAAAAATAAATAAAAATAAAATGCATTTAAACTAAAAAAAAATCCTTACTTTTCACCTAGTAGCTTTCAAGGTTTTTGTGGGACTCAGAATTATAGAAAGAAATCCTGCAGACAGAACTTCTTAGAACTGACTTCACAGGTAGGTGATAATTATACAGTAAAATTTCTGCCTTTGGGATTAGGGGAAATAGGTATTACAAATATTGCCTAGGCTCTAGATAGTAACCATCTTGGAAAGTCCCTAAGCAGAAACAGGGACTTAGATATCTCTTTTGCTCCCTCTGCTGGTTGGTTTTATAAAATAAAGAATGGGTGCTTTGATCTCTTTCCAAAAATGTTGAGACATTTTAATGTTCTCAGACTTTCAGCATTTGGGTGTCAAGCTTTGTATGTTTGGTTTGTTATAATCGAGTTGTTGAATTTTTGCTTGTCTAAATTATAAATGCATATGAAGTGTAAGATAAAAAGAGATGCCATGAAAACAGAAGTTCCATTAGATTAATAGTTCAGAAGTTATTAAGCGTGACACAAAAGGGAATATATGACATCCTCACATCAAAATAATATGATCTCAAGGAGAGTAAAAGCACTTATATAGAATAGTACTTAAGACTACAGCAGTATGTAGTTAAAGACTAAATTGTACGGCATTGGCTACATGTTGTAGACCATGGGGAGTAGAAAAACTAATGAACAAGAGACAGGAGTTGCACTGACACTCCAAATGACTGATTCAGAAAAGCTATAACATGACAGAAATGGTTGCTGAGGGAGCAAGATATACTATCATCAATAATCTGATCTTTTGATTCTGCACCCAAATATGACTTTCGTCCCATATAATTGCAAACAATAGCAACAACTGACATAAACAAAATATTTATATTCCAAATAAAAACATGTGCATCCTTTTCCCAGAACTGGATACCCACAATAATTTGGTCTCCATACCTATCTCTGAGAATAGTTAGTCCTTCTCTATCTAGTTCAGTCACAAACCAGTTTTGACATCCTGCTACTTATGAATCCAATAATAAATTTAATCATTAATAATACACTCTGTAAGATACTAGAAAATGACTAGAAGAAAGATATATTTGAGACTGCTAGAGGGTCCTTCCTTAGTGGGACAAATCATCCTTTACTAAAGGAGCTCTGAGTCTACGATCTGAGTCAGGTTAGATAAGTGTGGGAGGGGCCGTGAACTTCCACTGTGGTGAGCCAGTAAGGTCACTGCCAAATGAACACATTTTGTCAGTCAGACCTTAGTGGAATATCAATTTCAGTTCTAGAATCCCCATAATCAATTAGCAACTTCCAAAGTTTTCTGCATGTGAGAGTTTATGATTATCACTCTCACCCCGCTTATTGTTATGGAAACCATACCACCTTGCCTGGCTAATTAAGTGCTGTTTTTCAACCTCAGTCAACATCGCATGACAATGCATGTAGTGGTGTCATCCCCACCTAGAGATAAGAGCTAATGAAGTCTTTTTCTAGAATACTGCACTCCCCTTGCCATTGGATTTCTTAATCTCTAATGTAGAAAAGTATTTTTTAATAGCCTCTTGAAAAATAAAATTAGGAGGTGCCAAATCTCCCTAAATTCTTTAGATGATCTTTCTACAAATACCAACTTATTTCTAGCATTTTAACTTCATTTGGCACATTCCATTGATGACTCCTGGTTTGGGGCAATCAGCCAAATCATCAGTTAGAATCATTCTCAGGAGCTCAAGCTAGTACACTAATTCTACCTAGTTATTTATTTCTGCATTTATTAATGTATTTATTCATTTGTTCAACAAATATTTATTTTTCACTAGGTATCTGACAGTATTTTATGCACTGGAAATATAGCATAGGGTAAAGCAAACAAACTCCAATTTCTCAGAGTCTTCATTTGATGGGGTCAGGGAGAAGACAATAAACAAATAAAAATTTAAAAGATACAGTGCATTGAAAGATGATTGTGTTAGCACTCTAGAAAGAAACAGAGCTAAAGACTAAGGGAGACTGGAAGCACTGGAGTGTGTAAGTAGGGGGATCAGATCAGGCAACTCAGCACAAGACTTGAGCAAAGACCTGAAGAAGGTGAAGATGCGGACAATACAAGCATCTGAGGGAAGGGAGGCCAGGCGGCGGCACAGCAAGTGCAAGGGCTCTGAGGCTTGTCTGAGAACAGAGAGGAGGCCAACAGCACTGGAACAGAAAGAGCAAGTGGAAAAATAATTGTTAGTGTTCTTCAGCTAAACTCACCGTTTTCAGAATAAAAGTTAATACAAGTACCTTTTTCCACACTTTCCCAAGTCAGTTTAGTATACTGTATTAAAACTTACCATTTTGTATCAGCAAAAAGTACCTAGCAACCATTTATCACTGGGTCTCTAAAGCAAATGGGTTAACTTAGCAAGAATAATTTGAAGTTCTTTCCATCTTAGTCAGCTCATAGCAAGTCCATTGACTGTCTGTTATGATTACCCCTAATCACCCACCACAAACTGCAAGGAAAATATCATTGTGAACTGGGTGTGTGTTACAAAGTAGGAATATAGTGCTAAGACTCAAGCGTCTTGATCAAGGGCAATTGAGATTTCTTTTCAAATGAAAGCAATAATCTTTAGAGAGCTTATGAAAAAGCCTAGCAACATCTTCCTACTAGTCAATAAACACCTATTTTTTGTAGTTTGGCTTTTCTATTTTTAACTGGCATGCTTTAAGGAAAACATCCAAGTTATAGCTTTTGAATAGAGAAATTATTGATTTTCCTCCAGGCAAATAACTTCATTAAAACTATATGCTAAGTACCTTGTTAGCTTAAGAAATTAAATATATAAACTGATTTTGTGTTTAAAAGTTTTCTGATTCACCTGAGTTATCAAAACAGATAATATTTTGTGGGACAATAAATAGATTATAGCAAGGAATAAGCATACAAATAATAACACCAATAACTCCTTTTTTATATAGCAACGCCTCATTGAAAATGCCAAAGCTGCAAACCCATGTTAATGGATGGTGTTGCTAAGAAATTACTTTTTCAATAAAAGTTCTTCCTAAGATAACCTACTGATATAGGACTAATCATTTACATATAGAAATTTTTTAAGTAAATCAAGATGGAAATGATAGAACTTCTTATACCCCATTTCAGTTGAAATGTTAATTTTCACCTTATTAGTAGAATCTAGTGTAAGTCTGTTGCATACCTATCCTTATCATTGCATTAAATTATTTGCAAACATAATCTCTGCCCTGATCATAACAATCCTACTGCGCAGGTATTACTATCCCCATTACACAGATAAGGAAACTAAGGTTTCAAGGTATATGAATCTTCCTGAGATCATACTTACTGTAAGTGGCAGAATCCTCTGATCCTACTTTACCACACCCCAAGCTTTCCCCAATACTGTCTGCCTCCAGGTACCAAGAGCATTTCCTTGAGAGCCTTTATCACTTTCCCTATCACCTTTCTACATTCCCTACATTTTTTTTAGGTTACTGCTGATTAAGAAGTCATGTCCACGGCAGAAAGCTATTCTGTCACATTACAAGCACCAAACAGGCCTATACTAAGGAATTTAACAAGCAAATAAAGTCACACTCAATATTTAAATAGTAAAATTTTCTTCACAGTCATGTTTGTTTTTAACAGAACATGAAGCCTACATGGAGTCATAGAGGCATGATGGAAGTGCACTTTTGTTTCAAATATGGAAGAAAACTTGTGTTCAAAATATCATGAAACATAATGTCAATGTTTTGGCTACAATACATACCTAAGAGATTTTCTATAATTTTCCAATATATACATGTTACTTTATTGTTAATTATATTTTAACTAGTGTTATTTCTAAAAAAACTATTTCTTAGTCAAGTATCATTGTTATCAATATTATTAAAATTTAGACTTATACTTACATAACTTTTAGATAAATAGCTTCCAAATAATATACATATGGTTATTTTTAAGAAGCCTGTTTGAAACTGTAAGTCATTAATATATAATATGAATTAATTAAATAATTTCAAACTACCCTCAATCTTAAGAGTAATTTCACATAGTCCTATAATTTTATTATATGCCTCAGAAACCTATTCTGGTGACCTCATCTCACTTAAAGGAAATTTTATCACAAAAAAACATACTTCATAAAAGACAAATCACCCAAAGAGTTTTCTATTCCCTTTATACATGGAAGGCAGGTTCTCCCCCAAAACAAAGCCAAATGTAAAACCACTTTTTAGGTGAAAAATAGTATTTTCTAAAAATTTATTCAAAAAAATTAAATCTTTCTATTAAATGTGTTCCACTCTCACTTACTTTATGAAATCTCAAGCAGATCTCAAAATAGCAATCGCCTCCTGGTCTAATACCTCGTTTAGAAACTTCAAATGTCCCTCTTGGGAGGATATCAGAGGTCCAAAATGAAAGGTAGAGCCCCATGAGCTTCCTCACAGAGGTTTATTCTTCTTCTTCAGCTGTATCTGTAAAGAACTCAGGATAAAAACAGACTAAACTGATGAATAAGAAAGAAAAGCACCTGGAGGCCACCAGCTGCACATGCGCCAGAATCATGCAGGTGCTAAAAGCGAGCTCACAGTTGTGCTCACAGTGCCATGGCATGCATGTCCGCACTTGGGCCTCCTCAAAAGTTTGAAAATTCGACAAGCATTTTCATCTCCATTTCCCCATGAAGAAACTGAGCTAGAGTGATTTGAGCGGTCTGATGTTTCTGGCACTACCAAGGCATGATCTATGTCTTCAGTTCCTGGTGGATGCACTGGATGCCTTCTATGAGGGGGTAAATAAGAAGATAAGCAGGTATGTCAAATAATCCTATCTCTGTTTGGGTAATGTGTTATTTCCACAGAGACATGAACCTATATGACAGTACAGATGGTCCTCAACTTACAATGGGGTTATGTCCTGATAAACTCACTGTAAATTTAAAATATTGTAAGTCCAAATGCATAATACATCTTACCTACCAAGCATCACAGCTTAGCCTAGCCCACCTTAAATGTCCTCAGAACATTAGCCTATAGCTGGGCAACATCATCTCACTGCCGCTGTCCAGCATCATAAGAGAGTATCATACCACATACTGCCTGCCTAGGAAAAAATAGACATTCAAAATTTGAAGTATGGATCCTACTGAATAATTATTGCTTTTCAGTTTTAGCACCATCACAAAGTCAAAAATAGTAAGGCAAAGCCATTGTGTGTTGGGACCATCTGTAATGGACAAATTAGCACTAAGATTATAGAACTACTAGAAGAGAAGGTCTCTGAGGGGAGAAATAAGAATTCATGTGAATGTTTGAAAGTATGCTTTTAGGTGCATACTCAAGATACAATTGTTACATCTTCCTGATGAACTGATGTCTTTATGATTACGAAATGTTCCATTTTATCTCTGATATCTACCCATAGCATTACCAGGTTTCTACAATCTATTAATATGGCATATTTTTCCATCCTTTTACTTTCAATTTAGTTGTGTCCTTAGCTTTAAAGTGTGTCTCTTGTAAATATTATCTTATTTGGATCTTATTTTCATATACTACCTCCCTAATTTTTCTACCTTTTAATTGAAGCAATTAGTTCACTTACATTTAATGTAATTACTAACATAATTGGGGTTATCTTCCATCTTTCTGTTTTCCACTTGCCCTATCAGGATTTTTATTTCTCCTTTTTTCATCCTTCTTTGACATCTTTTGAGTTTATCAAATATGTTTGTTTTGCACTGCACTTCATATTTTCTATTAAGTTTTTTGCTATATCTCTATATAGTATTCTTTAGGTGGTTTTTGTAGTGATTATTATATTTTAATTTATCACAGGACACCTGGAATTAATGTTATATCACTTCATAAAAATGTAACAATCTTACAACAGTATGATTCCATACACCTCATTCAACCTTTTGTGATATCTTGCTTCTATATAAATTATAAACCTTATGAATATATTGTAATTACATTTGGCTTAAATAATCAATAATCTTTTGAAGAACTATTTTAGACAGCCTTTATTTACCATATACTTATCTTTTTCAGATCTTCACTACTTCATTACTTTACTCGTTCATACAGATCTAACTAACAGCCAGGACCATCTCCTTTCAGTCTAAAGATCTTCCTTTAGAATTACTCACAGGATAAACTGCAGGTGATGGTTCTCTCAGCTTTTGTGTCTGAAAAAAAAGTCTTAAGTTAACCTGCATTTTTGAAGAATGTTTTTGCTGAGTATAGAATTCTAGATTACTAGTGAGGGATTTTTTCCTTTTTCACCACTTTAAGATGTCATTTGATTGTTTTCTGGCTTCCATTGTTTCTGATTACAAGTTATCCTCATTTTTATCATTGCTCATCTGAATTTTTCCTCTGCTTCCTTATTTTTTCTCTTTAGCTTTGGGTTTCAGCATGGTCACTATAATGTGTCTCTGTGCGGATTTTTTTTGTATTTATCTTTCCTGTGGTGCCCTGAGCTTCTTGACTCTGTGAAGTAATGTTTTGAATCATTTTGAAAAGTTATTGGCCATTATTTCTCAAATATTTCATGTGCTCCCATCTCTATCTAGAACTCTACAATATGTAACAGAGCATTTGAACTTGTCTCACTGCAGTTTAGTTTGATTATTGAGAGGTTTTTTAGTTCACTAATTTTTGGTTCTGCTCTGCCCAGTCAAGTAAACCCACTGAATATTTTTTAATTTTAGATACTGTATTTTTTATCCTAAAATTTGCATATGGTTCAAATTTCTTTTTTTTTTTGTCATTGACATCTTTTCATCCATTCTGTCCTTTTCCTCTAAATGTTGGACATATTTAAAGTAAGTTATTTTCAAGTCCTTTTCTACTAATTTCAACATCTCTATGAGTGCACGCATTTTTTATGAACCTGCTTCTTTTCACGTCTCTTAGTTTTTATTGTATGTCAGTCAGTCATTGTGTATGAAACAATAACCAAGACTAAGATAGGTGATTATTTTCCATAAAAACAGCTTCCCTTTTCCTCACCAGACACCTAGAGGGGCTGATTTCTTGTATCTAATAAGTTAAACACCATTGGGGCTGGTTTTCTACTTCAGCTGGTTTTATTTCACTTCTAGTTTCAAGTATCTTAGGGGTAGAATCAAATATGTCCTTCCACAGGGAGTAGGGATCTGAATACCTCACAAAACTCTCTTTTCCAGCCTAGCTCCCAGGTTCCCTTGCAGCTAATTAGTCAGCAGGAGTTCTGTAGAGTAGTAGTGGAAAGAGTCTGGATATTCTCTGTGTTTGTACCTCTACCAGATTCAATATGCTATAACACCACACTCATAGCCACTAAAAGTTCAATTAAATTCATAGTTCTTTGATGGCTTTAAAGAAAACACATTTTGTATTTCATCCAGTTTAAGTTTCTCCTCATTGTTATATCAAGAACACTGATGTTTTGTGACCTCCTGCATTCTAGCTGGACACAGAACCAACACTGAGACATGTAAAGGACATTTATCCACACATGAGGCAATCATAAAGGATTTAAAACTTAGTCAGGAATTGTTGTGCAGATATGTGTACACTTAGTATACTTTTCTTATTAAATGGATTGATTGAACAAAGAGAAATCTAGACAATACATAAGTAATATCTTACATGAAATCACCAAAAGAGGTCATGGCTATTTTATTCTTTAAATTATGCAGAGAGAAAATCTGTTTTGGTCTTGAACTTTCCAGATGTTCTACTATTTTGAAACATGTGGTGGCCACTTAAGGTCTTTTTCAGTCCAAAGGTTCTAAAATTGATGAATCTTCTATTTCATCCAAAGCCCTGCTAAATGGTGTATAAATGGGGAATAAGAAGTGTCAAGAGACGCAGAATAGAAAAATAGATGTTGAGAATTACTAATTATTTTTAAATACTAGAGGAGGAAAAAATAGGACAATAATACTCATCATAATACACATTTATTGAATAATTACTGTACACAGGGGACTGTGTATGCTTTATAAACATTTTATTTATTTCACAGAGTAGGTAATGGAGGTTCAAAGAAATTAATTAATGTGCCTAAATATACAATAGAGGAATAACTAAGCCAAAATTTGAACTGAAGCTGGCCTGAGGCCAAAGTATATATTTTTACTTTATATGTACTGCCTTCCCAAAAATTAAATGAGCCCTTATAGATATTAGCTCTAGCATTTACTATCAATGGTGTGGATTTAGAGGGTAATGTTATATATGACATCATTTGAATAAAAGAACAGATCCCAACTGGTGTCTGATACATCTATTTATACTAGCTTTACAATATTAGATTACATATTTATATTTTGTAGAAACTATTCTCCTAAGATTTAAAATAATAATTTGTGCTATTATTTATTTTTGTTAAAATTTAAACCTTTAGACTTCCAGGCAAGATGAAGGCATAGGTAGATACACTTTGCCTCCTTGAACAACCAAGAGAAGGACAGCAACAAATTTAAAAACAAAAATAACCAGAACTGTCAGAAAATTGAACTGTATGGAAGTCCATGACATCCAAGGAGTTAAAGAGAAAACATTCATCCAGACTGGTAGGAGGGGCAAAGACGGGCAGTCAGGGTGGAGAGAACTCATGGCACAGCAGCAACTGGAGGTCTGGGGCCAGCGAGGCAGCTGGTGGACCAGGTGGTCCCACATCTGCTTGTAGATAAATCTGGAGGAACAACTTGGGAGTGAGACAGACCACGCAACCCAGGGTTCCAGCACAGGGAAATAAAACCTCAAAACCTCTGACTGTGAAAATCTGTGGGGGTTGTAGAAATGGGAGAAACTCCCAGCCTCACAGAGATTTCACTGGAGAGACCCACAGGGTCCTAGAAAGTACACAAACCCACCTACCCAGGAATCAGCACCAAAAGAGCCCACTTTGCTTGTGGGTAGTGGAGGAAGTGACTGAAAGCCAGCAGACAGCTGAGTGAGGGGCACTGTTCCCTCTCAAACCCCTCCCCCACATACAGAGACACAACGCAGTGACATGGGTTGCCACACCCTGGCAAATACCTAAGGCTCTTCCCCTTACTATGTAATAGGCACCCAACACACACAAAAAAAATATGGCCCGAATGAAACAACATATCAAAGCTCCAAAAATAGAACTAAGCAATGAATAGGTAGCCAACCTATTGGATGCACAGTTCAAAACACTGGCAATCAGGATGCTCGCAGAAATGGTTGAGTATGATCACAAAATAGAGGAAGAACTGAGGGCTACGCAAAGTGAAATAAAGGAAAATGTACAGGGAACCAAGAGTGAAGGAAAGGAAACCAGGACTCAGATTAACGATTTGGACCAGAAGGAAGAAACAAACATTCAACCACAACAGAATGAAGAAAAAGGAATTCAAAAAGTGAGAAGAGACTTAGGAACCTCTGGGACAACTTCAAACATTCCAACATCAAAATCACAGGGGTGCCAGAAGAAGAGGAAGAGCAAGAAATTGAAAATCTATTTGAAAAAATAATGAAGGAGAACTTCCCCAATCTGGGAAAAGAAATAGACTTCCAGGAAGTCCAGGAAGCTCAGAGAGTCCCAAAGAAATTGGACCCAATGAGGAACACACCAAGGTACATCATAATTAAGTTACCCAAGATTAAACATAAGGAGAGAATCTTAAAAGCAGCAAAAGAAAAGGAGAGAGTTGCCTACAAATGAGTTCCCATAAGGCTATGAGATGATTTCTCAAAAGAAATCTTTCAGGCAAGAAGGAGCTAGAAAGAAGTATTCAAAGTCATGAAAGGCAAGGACCTACGTCCAAGATTACTCTATCAAGCAAAGCTATCACTTAGAATGGAAGGGCAGATAAAGTACTTCCCAGATAAGGTCCAGTTAAAGGAGTTCATCATCACCAAGCCCTTATTGTATGAAATGTTAAAGGGACTTACCTAAGAAATAGAACACGATCAAAAATATGAACAGTAAAATGACAACAGACTCATAACCATCAACAACTGAACCTAAAAAACAAACAAAGAAAAAACTAAGCAAACAACCAGAACAGGAACAGAATCACAGATATGGAGATCATATGGAGGGTTATGCGCAGGGAGGGGCGGAGGGAGAATAGAGGAAAAAGAACAGGGAATAAGAAGTTTACATGGTAAGTACAAAATAGACAGGGGTAGGTTAAGAATAGTATGGGAAATGGAGAAGCCAAAGAACTTATATGTACAACCAATGGACATGAACTAAGGTGGGAGGGAGGTTACAGGGTGGAGGGGAATAAAAGGGGAGAAAAAAATGGGACAATTATAATAGCATATTCAATAAAATATATTAAAAATATATTTAAACCTTTAAAGAAAATACTTTTCCCAGTGATTCAGAGCTTTGTGAATAAATCATAGCCCAGATTATACAAATTTTACATGTACATGACAGAGAAATAAAGAGAACAGAAAAAATATATGTCAGAGTCTAAATATAAGGGGAAAAATCCCTTAAGAAGTTAACCTTTACTGTTAATTATGCAAAGGAACAGTTTAGGCCAATGGCAGGCAACTCAAGTAATAGAACCACTTGCCTTCCCTCCCCTTATCTTTCTCAATCATAACAATCCTAACCTCCCTCCCTGTAGTTGGTTCTTGTTCATTCTCTCCCTCTTCTCTCTCTCCATAGTAATAATATTTCTTTTCTTTCTTCTGATGCCTCCCTTTCTTCTCTATTCTTCATTTCAGGTCCATTATTTTTTACATGACTTCATAGTTTCCCAAGCCTTCTCCAAATCATTGTTACAAGTGTTTGGGCTCTTGACTTTTGAGGCATCCATCAATCCCTGTTTGGTAACATATAGTGTTTAAATCAAACATGATTTAGTAACCATATATATACTGAAACCTGTTCATGAGAGCCCATGAACTGGAAGAAAAAGAAACATGCAGAAATCTGGCAAGAGGTACAACCCTTAAGAAAATAAAATTTTCATATGTCAATCTGTAACTCATAGGAACTTCTTCACACAACCTGTAAATTATTATCAAAGGATTTTATTTTATTTTCCCTGGAGATAAACATTCTAAATTGCTCAGACATGATTTACTTAAGCTACTCAGTCTTTATCTGAATTCATTAAATGAAGAACTAATGAGTCAAATCATCATCATTATTTCTTTCATAATAATAATCAGAGTAAAAGCTATAAGTTTCCTGGATAAAAGTGTAGAGAATAGAAACACAACACCAGGCAGTACTGGCCTAACAACAGTGTAAGATAAAACAAAAAATGTTGCAATAAATAATAATACTTAAATACAGTTTCCTTAAGTCAGTTAGCATTCTGTTTATTCCTTCTCAGAACAAATGAATCTTCCCAAAACTAACTATGTTGAGATTATCAAATACCAATAGCAAAGAGGCAGTGGAACAAGATAGGGAAATCAGTGATAGTACATAAATGACTGGTTTACAGCTGATTTGGGAAAAATAAACAGTGCTGGTATTCTATTTAACATGGTAATTATAAGTAAGTACAAAGATAGGAAAACACATTACTCTAAAACCCAAAAATAACATTTATCACAACTCAGATGCATTCTGAAGGGGCGATATAGTTAAAAGACAAGAAGCTCTCTTCTGTTAGAACTGGCAAGTGTGCTGTTTATTGAAGAGTGCAACTCAGGATCTACATATAATTGCTTCTTGAAAGTACAGGCAGTGGCCTGGTTGGGTAGCTCAGTTGGCTAGAGCGTGTCCCCATACACCAAGGTTGGAGGTTCAATCCCTGGTGGAGACACATACAAGACTCAACCAATGAATGCCTAAATAGGTGGAATGACAGATTGATGCTTTTTTTCCCTCTCTCTCTCTAAAAACCAATAAGTAAAAAAGAAATTTTAAGAGGTAATTAACACTGTAAATTTCATGGAACTCAAAAGAGATCCAAGATCGGTCAGGTAACAGCACAGTAAATGTTTCCCTGGAATATCAAACCATCTTAGCTTTGTCTCAGTTTCCCTAGTTTAAACTCTCCTGGCTTATAATCTAAATTGTCTGCTTCATAAAAGTGTGAACTGTAAAAAGTTCACACTATAAGAAGTTTTTAAAAACTGAGGTCATTGGAATATTTGGAATCAAATACCAGGTGTCACATGTCCAAAAATAAACAAGGAACAGAAAGGGAGAAATAAAACAGCCAAAACAGCCTCACAGAATCCATCTTCTAAAACCCTAAGGTAGTCTTATGGAGGAAACCACTTAGCATGTATTTGCTATTACCTTAAACACCTCCACAAAAGATTTTTAGACCACAGCTTCAGGGTCCATATTTAAAGGTGACACTTAACACTCAGAACAGAAAGAAAAGTCAGGTGTCAGCGTACAACCAGTCAGGAATAGAAGAAAGAGTGAGAGACCATACAGAGAACACAAAGAATACAAGAAAAGGAGATGGAGTTCACGTAAGCAGAAAACTACACTATTTCACTGACTTTTTCTTGTTTTGTTCTTGGAACACATTAGATTACCTTCACATTAACATGCAGGATAAAACCATCAAATTCTCTTGGAAGACTAAACTTCGGAGAAAACTAGAGAAACCAAGTACCCTAGATGCCTGAGGATCTCATGAGAAGGAGAAATGGGGCACTGCAGAAGAGAAAAATGATTCATGATCAGGAGGTCAGGGTTATTAAAGGAAATCATCCAGTTTACTTCTTATAGAGGACACTTCTTACATGTAGTATTCAAATGGCTTCTAACAATTCCTGAAAGACCCATTTCTCCTCAGAAAGGCTTTAGGTTTATGTCACAGCCACCTTAGAATCCTAGATACTACAACCCACTTCCATCCCCCATGAGACTATTTTCCTAGGTAACTAGAGGTACTTATGAAATACGCACATGAATTTATTGTAGCATTTTATTGAATCTAAAAGTGTAGATTAAAACTTAGTATATACTCATCATCATTAGTTATGAAGAAAATGCAAATCAAAACCACAATAAGATACTATCCAGGATGACTATAATTTTCCTAAAAAATGTAAAATAACAAGAGTTGGGGAAATTATAGAGAAATTGGAACCCTCATACATTGTGGGTGGGAACATAAAATGGTGTGGCCACTGTGGAATCTAACAGTTCCTCAAAAAGTTAAAGACAGAGTTACCATATGATCCAGCAATTCTACAGCCAGGTACATGCCAAAGAGAACTGAGTTGTTCACACAAAATCTTGTAGCAGCAGTATTTGTGACTGCAAAAAGTAGAAACAACTTAAATGTCCATCGACTTACAAACAAGCAAAATGTAATACATACAATGGAATATTATTCAGCCATAAAAATTAATAAAGTACTGATACATGCTACAACATGAATAAACTTTGAAACTATTGTATTATGCTAAGTTAAAGAATAGACACAAAATGCAACATATTGCATGGTTCCATTTATATAAAATGTTCAGATTAGGGAAATCAATAGAGACAGAAAGTAAACCCATGATTGCTAGGGGATGGGGGAGGGGAGAATTAGGAATAGTTTTATTTTTTAGTAAAAACTTTCTAGAATTAATGGTGACAGTTGTACAATATTGCTTATATATTAAAATCCATGGTAGGCTATACTTTAAAATGGTTAAAATAGTGAATTTTATGTTGTATGAATTTTATGTCAATTAAAAAAGAAGAAATCAATATATGCACATTTTGTTTTTATGCTATCACCAAGTCTACTGTGTTAAAATGCCTACACAGACAATTAAATGAATTCAACAAGTGAATAATTGTTCAACTCTCAGATCCAACCAGCAGTATTTCTTTTGAATACTTCATAATATTTGAATTCCTAAATGAATACATGTTATTTTACTCAACCTTATAAAACACTTAAAGGAATGAAAGACTTTAATGTAGAACATTGCACTTACATGATAATGATCCACTATGTCCCTTAGATTCCTTTTGGCAGAGGGCAAACTTTTTCTCTAATGGCCCATCTAATCTTAGAAAACAGAGGAGAAAAAAAGGTAAAAATTAGAGCCTAATCTCATATAGGTCTAAGACAGTTGGTCAATATTAATTGTCCCCTCTATGAAATATATTTTAAAGGAGAGCAACTCAGAGTAGTTGAGTATATATTCTAGTATATATATTCTAGGGAATTCCAATTCTCTTTCTTTAAACAAGTACTTTGTTCCCCTTAAATTTTAAATTGCCTTTAAATTTTTTCAAGGGATTCTATCATTAGATTTTTTAAACCTTACTAAGACAAAGAACTAAACATTAAAACACATTATTTCAGGGCTAATAGAGTATTTTGCTAAGAGTTTAACTTTTGGTAAAACAATAATGGCAATTACTAAACAATTCACTAACAAAGGCCAAAACAGAACCCCATTACCTAAGCAATGTCTGTATTTTCAAATCAAAATTGCTCTTCCAGTCAGAGTGACAGCAGAATGACTGGACAGTACTCGCACCTGACTCTTCGTGTGCTGCGCTGAAGGGCCTGGACACAGAGAGAGGCAGGGGATGAGGGAGGGACACAGGCACTCACGATGCAGAAATCCACTGAGGCCATCCCATCACTGTGCTTTTGGCTTTTGAAAGAAATCATCTGGACTTGCTCAGCACATACTCCTGACCCTGCTTTTCACTCCAGTTTCTACCCTGATGTGCTTATATTGGTAATGGAGAAAGGGGAGGTGACACCTTTCTCTGTTTTGACTGAATCTGAGAAAGAAGGGGTGAGGAAAAGCAAAGAGGGGGAAATGAAAGGGAACAGAAGAGAGGGCCACTTCTAGAGGGCAGTGGGTTTAGCAACCATTTTCTGTCTGGGTTACCCTTCTAACGCCATTTGAATATGTGTCAGTAGGACAGAAGTCTTGATTTGAGCACCCAGAATTCCACCCTCTCCTTTGGGCATCAACAGGCAGTACCTTCCCCTCCCCTCTTCTGAGCAAGCTGCTTCCTCCCCATGCTGTGTGGTTCAGCTGGGGTGGTCAGTCACATGAAATCACCCTCCTCACCCTCACAAAATAAAACGTGCTCCTCCTCTCACATACAAACAGTTCTGTGGAGGTGGACCCATGAACTGAGATCAGCTGATTAGATGCTTCTTTGGGATTTTAACTCTAAAGAGGAAACCGCTGGTGGCAGAAAGCAACACCCAAAGCCCTGAGTCTCAAGTGTCTGAGGTTGGGGTCCCTGCAGTTTCCCAAGTTTCAATTTTTCAAATCTTTTAATTCTTTGAACAATCCACTATATCCCCAGTCTATGCCTTTCCCTCACTTAGCTCAGTCAGAGTCAGTTTCCTTTACTTACAGTAAAAAACCTTAAGTCATGTGGCAGGACTCATGTTCAGAGCATTTTGAGACATATATAATTTGTAGAAATGCTTTTGGACTTAGAGAAGATGGGAGAGTAGAAGTAAAAACTCCCAGGCTAGGTTTAACCCCAATGTCCATATTTCACAACTGCAAAATAAGGAGTTGAGCTTAGGGATGTTTTTTTCTAGCTCAAGCATTCTGCAGTTTAATGAATGAGAGGGAACTGAGTGGGAGGATAGTAGTGTAGTGTTGCACAACACACTTTCTTTGCCAATACAACTTCAGAGAACTAGGTGGAACTTTTTTGGAAAAGCTGTGGGGGCACTTTAGCACTGTAGCCCTCTATCACTGTGAGGAATCAACTGTCAGCTATCAGTCCCTAGACGGCTTTTGCCAACTCAACCGGGCACCACAGTTCAAGGGCCATATCCACGCTGACTAAAGCTGCTGCCAACAAGGGGCTGCTGCCTTGAACCTATATGGGGATCCTGCCAACAGCTGCCATTTCTAGAAAGGTGTCAGGCTGTGGTGACCTTATGATTCTCAGGCATCCAGCCCTTACCACTTTAGTAAGAATAACTTTTAGAATTTGAGGAAGAGAAGAGATTTCCAGCTTTTGCATATATTTCTTGAGGAGAACAAACAATTTTCCTACCAGTAAACTTTGTGGGGTTTACTCCCGGAAGATGTGTGTAAGACAAAGCAGATGGATCTGTGGAAATTTCTAGGCTCTAGGATCCAGTATGCTGTGTCCGCATGTCTTCTCTCAGATGGCTCTCAGTGCAGAACTATGGGACAGCTATGCCAAGAAGCACAAGAGGAAAACCAGGGGTGGTAGAAGCTATCCCACTTCCTAAAGAAGAGTCTGGAAAAATGAAAGTAGTTTTCCCAGCAACAATTACTCAACTTGCTCCAACAAATGATATTAGTCCCCAGGAACTCTTAAATTCTAAAAAGTGTGTAATGGAAATAAATGGAACAATGATTGAGGGCACCATCTTTGGTTCTGGTGACCTTGTGAGTGGAAAAACTCTAGAGTAAAAGATGTTTTTGAAACTAAGACTTCCCAAGTTAACTGGGATGTCCAGAAAGTCAGGGCCAAAAGAAAAGACGTCACCAAATTTTTAAAAAATTTCTTACACATTCCTCTCTTCTATTGTCAAATTAAACCAAAGTCCCAAATACGTACCACAAATGAATGGAAATCTCATTAACAAGCCAAAGATATAACAGTTTATTCTCAAATTTAATTGTGTCATTATATGTGGGACCACAAGAATAGGCGTACTTAAGGCTTGTCAATGACTATAGAATCGTGTAGAAAAGACCTAAAAGGCACACAGAGAGGCAAGACATGGTAAAACAGCAAACGATAGAGAAGAAAAACAGGAACAGATTATTATCTCCTCTTTACTCACAGGTACTTAAAATGAGTAAGAAGGAATGAAAGAGATGGACATTTGTATGTATAACTCACAAACCAACACTAGAGGATTTCTGAATACTGGAGGGAAAGCTTCTAGATCACAGGTGGCAAACACAAAGCCCTCCACCTTGTTTTATGTGGCCAGGCACCTTGTTTCTACCCAGTGGCAGTGCTGAGCTCTCACTTAACTGTTAAGGAGTAGTTACATACATTTATACAGTCCTAAAACTACATTCGGCCCTTTGAAGGCAACCGAGAGGCTGAAGTGACCCCCAGTGAAAATGAGTTTGACACCCGTGTTCTAGATGTTACTAATCCAGAGTGTTAGAGTTTACCACCTAATTTCAAGTTACATTTCTTCCAAATGGAGGCAGCACAGGAGAGAAGTTATTTTGCTGTAATCAGTAATCAGAGTGTGATCTCATGGAAGCATAATAGACTGTCTACATGAAATAGACCTAGGAAGTAGCTCATAGGAGCTGAAATAGCTAAAGCATCGTTTCGGAAACTGTTCTCTGTGTAAACTAGTTCGTTCAGGGGTATCTAGCCCATAGGCTGCATGTGGCCCAGGATGGCTATGAATGCAGCCCAACACAAAAATCATACATTTACTTAAAACATTATGAGACTCTTTTGTGATTACATGTTGCAATGAATTTAATATGTGGGCCAAGACAACTCTTCTTCCAGCATGGCCCAGAGATGCCAAAAGGTTGGACACCCCTGAATATTAATAGGTGTTTCACAAACAGCCCTTCCATAATCAAATAATTTGGAGACATTCACTCTGTGGAGATGTTCAATGAACCTTAGCATCTTAAATACTCTTGGAAGCCCTGTATTCAAATAGCATGTTTATCTTTATATAAACTAGTTTTTCTAAAAATTATTTGATCATAGAACGACTTTTTTATTTAAAAATTATTTAAATCTTTTGAGATAGTGTCCCAAAGAATGTAATTTAGGAGATATACAGCCACATAAATTCATAAACTTACGGAAGGCTAAATTACCAAAGGCTAAATTTTTAACAACTATAGACATCTTTTTCAGTTTGTACATGATGCCAAATATAAGGAAATTTCAAGTTTAATCTGAGCTTTAGTGAATTAGTTTAGAATGTGACATCTTTTAAGAAACAAAGTGCTAATTCTGTTTTGCCACTCATTGGCTATGAAAAATTACACAACTTCAATAAATCTCACTCTTTAAGATTGAGAAAATCATTAAGATGTGTATAAATCATTTAGCACTATATTGAGCACATAATATTTAAAAATGGTATCTATTATGATAAGAAAATCAGTGGATAACAAAGTAGGTCCATAAATAAAGACCTAAATAGAATTCTCTAAGAAGTCCCATTTTCACTAGTGCCTTAATAAAGAATAAGTGTTTAATGACAGATGTATAGGCAAGCATGTGTATTTTTATATATGCTCATTCACTTTTTTTAAACAATTTTTAAGCAATTTTTAAATTAAGCAATTTTTTAAAATTAATTATGTGTTCCTCAAACAGGCCAACTTTTCTCATGAGTTAAAACTTTTGTGTTCATTTCCCTTTGTCTGGAATGTCTTCTCCCAGGTGTGCTTACAGCTTGTTCCCTAAACTCCTTAAGATCCTTTACCTGTGAGGAACCTTGCCTTTGAGATCTTATACGATCACCTTGGCAACAGCCCCCACCCTCCTACCCAAAACAGTAATCTCTGCTATTTTTCTCCACAAGCACCAAATACCACCTGACAAACTATATACATACTTGTTATTTCTTTATTGTGTGATTTCCCTGCAAGAATATAAAGTCTATGAGGCCTTGTCTATTTTGTTCATTCCTATGTCTTCATCTCCTTGAATAGTTCCTGATCCATAATGGGTATTCATAAGTATTTGATTAAACAGTTTGAAGATAAGTATCTTCTCCTCATAAAACTTCTGGGGGCAAAAGTAAACGCTAAATGCCATTTTTAAAGTCACATTATTATGTTGCCTCTTTTCTAAAAAAAAGTTTTAAAATGTCAAGATGAAATTCAAAACCTTATCTTAAAATTGAAATCTACAACACTAATATAAGTATTTATCCCTTATAGTCACAAATTATCCTTTATGCTCTCTCTCCACGCATTGCAAAAAGCATATATCAACAATTAACTCAAAAACAGTTTTCTGGATTACATATATTTACCCTAACAAGTTCTCCTAGAGTCTTTAAATTTTAAAAAGAATAGTAATGCGGGGCTTGTCTATAAAATCAGTGATGTTTGGATATCCTGGATTAAATACAATAAAATATATTAAAATAGAAAAACATTAAGCTCTTCTTCATCCCATTAAACCCCCAATTGTATGAGCTCGGCAAACAAGTATCTATAAACAAACTGTCCAATGAGCACGCTGTGTGCACACCCCCTCATTCGCAGAAGAGTCCGACCCCAGGCTGGCATCTCACGTGGCGCGCACCCACCCTTCCCCTCCAGCATTTCCCTTTTATATTCTTATGTCTTCTGCTCACAAAAATCACGTGGTGCCCCATGTTCCCCCTCACCTCTCTAAGACAACAGCACCACAGGCACTAAAGACACAGAGTAACCTACATTTTCAAGGTTCCTTGCAAATATAATGGCAACTTTTTACAGTATTCTAGTTTTAGAATGTATAATTTCAATATGACATAGTTCATCTGTGTACTTTGGCACACAAGAAAATTCTACTTCAAATTTTTATAATGCATGTCAAGATGTCCTCTAAAAAAGCCATTCTGTGCAAGTGTGTATACGTGTATGTAACAAAGAAATTCTTACAACAGCTTCAGCCTTCTTGACATTTATAACACTCATTTATCTTCCAGTCCTGAGGATCACCCTCGGTGATTCATACACCCATGTGATCAATGGCCTCAATTGTTGTTTTTTATTAATAGGGCATTTTTGTTTTCACATTAATCAAGTGTGGAATTTAATGTTTGCTTTAATTGTAGCAATGAAGATTTATAGTGTTATTCAGAAAAATGCAAGTGGTGGGTCAGTTTCTGCTCTTAATTTTCTTTAATAAATACTGAGCACATTATATGTATGTATATGTATATGAGCAACATACTTATTGTACATGAAAACTTATATGTTCATACACAGAACTCTGCTATTAAGAAATGTTATTGATCTTTATGACACATTACTATTGTAGAAGATAGGCTTCGGTATATTTAGCTTTTGTGGTATTAAGAGATATTAGAAATGTCCCTCTGGCTGAAAGGTTAATGTTTATGTGTAACACAAGAAATTCAAACACAATGACTGTAATTGATATGAATCCTTGGTTACCCATTTAATAGCCAATCTCAGCTCCCAGAGGTTAAAGATGATAGAAATTCATCTTCCCAGTCTTGTTTGCAACTAAATGTGGCCATGAGGCATAATTCTGGAAAATACAAAAAAATTTAAATTGCTTTTAGGAAATATTTAAATAAAGAGACATATATACAGAGTAATATTTATCTTTTGATACTGCCCCCTTCCCACTCTTTCTGCCTTAAAGGCCATCACATTAGGACTGATGCCATGAGTTACAGTAGCTTTCTATGACCATAAGGAGCCAAAGACAAGGCCAACATCCTAAGCAAAGACTGAGAATGCCCGGGTTCTTGCTGGTATCACTAAGCCAGTGAACAACCCCCATAATGTCTACCTCTGGGATTCTTCTTCATCAAATTAAACATCCTAATGCTTTAAAAGCACCCTTGGTTTTCTTTTACCTGTGGTCAAAAGCAATCTTTCTGATTTACTGGACATCTATTTACAAGTTGGGTATCAAATAGAAATCTCTTTTCCCATCAAAGAGAATTAATTATAAACCCTATATTCACATAATGGGTCAGAGAAAGCAAACAACAAAATATTTGGACATCTGTATTACACTTAAGTTCATTTATAACAAAACTAATATAGTTATTATTTATTTTTAAGATAGGTATATTAAATAAATTCATTAACTCATCCCAAGTTCAAGAACCACTGGTTACAGTTTTACATTGCATGGATTAGATTCTACCTATGGAAGACTGCCCAAATTTTGCTGCATGTAGCAAAAAATATCCTCCCTCTACCCAAATTAACATATAAATATTAAAAACATATATTATGAATGTTTAAACTACATAAATATGGCTATTTTTCTTACATATGTTTATTCAGAATATCTCTACCTGGACCAAGAAGCAAAGTGCAGACTTGTGGTAACTACTTGGGCACTTCATGAGATGCCTATGAAGTGAATTGTGAGCTACTGCTCTCAGCTCATAAAACTACAGTTCCAGTCCTTTACCATAGGATTCAGAAAAAATGGATAAGACTTATTTTGGAAACATTCATGTAAGAAAGAAGAACTGGTAATACACAATGATCTAGTCCATAGGGTATCTATTTCCTTGGTGTACTGAAGCTTTAACAAAGATGGATTCTGAACTTTGTAAAATGAAACTAGTTTTTCTGTGGGGTATCGCCTGTGTCCCACAAAGTCCCCAACGTCCTCTCATTCTCCTTCCCACTGCATCTCAGAGTTTGAATTTTTACATAGCAAAATTCAGTACATGGAAACACTGGATGCACACTGCAGAGTATCAGAGAGACCCAGAAAAGGGTCTGACTTCTTCTAAGATGTATTACTGACATTTTTCTAACTGAATAGAGACTATTCAATATCCTTCCTTGGGTATAATGGGCTAATTTATAACATATACCAGCCTGGTCCAGTAATAGAAAAGAAAGAGCAACGACAGGATTTTATTCTTTCAGAGGTCTGAGGACTTTTCCATGCCTAATACAAAATTATCTCTCCAATTCAGGGCAATCTGCGTGATGTTTCTATTTATACGTGCTCAATTTCAATATGTAATTTAGAAATCTCAAAATAAAGTTAGGGCTTTTGGCTTTGACTCTTTTGTGTCCGAAGTTATTTATGTTATTGAAGTCATAGCTGAATTTACTTGGTGCATTTTCTATTGATAAAGTGGATTATTTTTCCCTTCCCTAGTATCTCCTGGACTATAATTAATGTATTATAGAAATAAAATGTCAGTATTTTTGCTAGAAAATATGCTCAAATTTGTGTTCCAAACATGTAAATTTGAAAATATCAGACTGAATGACAACCTGTTGTACATGAATCCTAAGCACATTAATAATAAACAGCATGTATTGTAAACCAATCTTATGCCAGGCACTTGCAAGGCAACTTCACACAAGATAATCTCATACTTTACATAGGGCCTTTGTCTCCATTGGTATTTCCCTATGATAACTGAATGCAGATATTATTTCCCTTTCATTTACATAATGAAAAACTGACAAAGTTTGGTTTGGTTATGCAAAAATTAAAGTAACAGCTTCATGTATCAAGGAAGTCAGGAGGCAGAATGAAGTCCAATGTCATTATATGCTTCCAGATGTTCCTTCATAAAATATTTTCTCATTAGAATACATTATATCTGCCAAGCTAGAGTTCTCAAGTCTTTTCATACAGCATCTCATTTGCATCTCACAGTTGCTCTATACTGTGTGTACATGTATGTTTTTCATGTGGAAAACTAATATTTTGGTTTATTTCCCAAAAGCAAATATAAACCCATGTTTAAGATTTTTTTAAAAAATAGTAAAAGATGTTAAAATGACTAATCCAAATTCACATAGACTTAACTTTGGCTTTCCAAAATAGGTACCATAGTCTTTCTCTTAACACTTAAAAAAAAAGGTTGACTCTTCCCTTTTCTATAAAAATTTAGATATAATTTGCTCTCATATCTTAAAATCATCAAGAAATTTTCACTAGACACCAATATCCTTCTACTCTCCCTTTATAAGC
Organism: Trachops cirrhosus; assembly: GCA_028533065.1. Lineage (NCBI taxonomy): Eukaryota > Metazoa > Chordata > Mammalia > Chiroptera > Phyllostomidae > Trachops > Trachops cirrhosus. Next base: position 130,109,487 of record CM052541.1, on the reverse strand, counting down.
TAAAACTATAAACACCTTAAGACTGACTTCTAGCCAGCACACCAGAACTCATTCTAAAATTATCCTTCAAAGCAATCATTTTGAGAATCTTAACCCTATTATAAGCATACTAATCAACACATTTACAATTTTTACAAATTTGCCTTATCTTGAACCAAAAATTCTTTGCTTGGTTCAATTATTAAAACTTTTATTTACTTTGTTATTTTTTCTAAGAAAAAGACAAACTAATGAACCATTTCTCTTAATTAGTAAGTTAAGGCAGAATTTAAGAAATTTTTGCATCTGCATTTTGAGTTATATATAGAATTAACATCCATCCCTTCAATATACTATTTGCTTTTTATTTAATGAACATATATTTTAAATGAAATAACATATATAAAAATGCCTAAGAGTCTACTTATCATTTAGAAAGCAATCAGTCAACACTGGCTTTTATGTTTAATATTATGGTTTATATTGCTAATATTTTTTCTGAAGCCTTTATGATCTGCGAACATAGTACCAAAAGTGCTTAAATAAAGAGGGTCTTTACTAAGAGGTTTGCCATTGCATGTTATCTGCCATTTGAGTCAAGTTTGGCATTACTGATACATCAGAAGCTAGATGAAGCTAGTGAAAGTGAATGCCCAGGGCTCCAGATTCTAACAGCCTCTGTCTGTCCCCAACCAAAGTGTGAAATGTACTGAATGAGCTTCCCCCAATCCATATGTTGAAACTGTAACCCCCAATATGACAGTATTCTGAGGTAATTAAAATGCGATTAGTGCCCTTATAAAAGAGACCCCAGAGAACTTTCTGGCCCTTTTTTTGCCATGTGAGGATACAACGTGAAGACATCTGTCTGCAACTTATAAGAGAGCCAGACTAGGACTCTACCTTGCTGGCACCCTGATTCTGGGACTTCTAACATCCAGAACTGTGAGAATTAAATTTCTGTTATTGTAAGTCAAAAAAATTTTTAAATAAAATAAAATGCTTTGGGAATTACTTTGAAACCCAGGTTACAAGCCACAAAAGAATATCGCTTTCTTTACTTAATAGTTATACCTCATTTTTTTTAATTAGTAACAGTTTAATCACTCACTTTCTTTGCCAGATGAGACTCTGATTTCTTTGGACCTTTCCCAAATATAATATTTTCACTCAAAGTATGAAAAATTTTTATTGTTAAACATAATTTTTCAAGTTTGCCATGGTCTTGTGGGACAATTCCACATGAGAAATTCCAAGAATGACTTGTCCAAAGGCGGCATCCCTGAAGTGTGTATGGAGCTGCCAAGGTGATGTCTTGGATGTGATGAACTTTCCCTTAGTATATAAGACAGTGATTTTCTGAACTAGCAATGGTTCAATTGCCAAATAACTTCTGTTTCTTACAATTTAGCAAGTTGCAATTCAATTTACCAATTTTCCCATTATGCCACTTTTAAGAAAAGGGATCATTTTAAGCCCAGTAGAGCATTTCAATAAATTGCCCACTATAGAAAAGCTAAGGATATATTATAGCATTTTTTTCCTTCTGAAGAAATAATACCCTTCTGAAATTTTGACAAGTTAATGAAGCATCTCTTTCCCATCAGAAAAAGTCAGTTGGCGTTCCTTCATCAAACGAGTATGCTCCCAAGTGTTTCTTCATTTGACCCTCAAAACACCTTTTAACACTTTTCTTGAGTGATGTCAACTGGTATGCAAGTCACTTGGTACATTCCCAGGCCCTTTAAAAATAATTCCATCATACTGGCTAATCTTAGAGGGGGTCTCTCCAGAACTGAGTTCACTTGTAAAACTATTCATTAAAAGGGTCTCTTATTTCTGTCTCTACTTCCTTTAACACCCTTGTTATATTTCACTTGGATGTAGAAACATAACAAATCTCAAAGCTTAGAATATTGGTCCATTTTTCAACTGCTTCTAGGATCCTATTCTCTGCAACCTCATCCTTCTTACTAATAAATTTGATTAAGGCAAATCCCTTTTGTGAAACCAGAAACCAAATTTTTCTGCTATACTCTCAATGCTAGCATTTGTCTTCCACAGCCATTAACTAACTACTTGGATCTTTAGAAGTCTTCACCTCTTTTTCTTTATGTATGTATGTATATGGATGTGTGTGTGTGTGTGTGTGTGTATGTGTATTCTTCAAAAGTCTGTCAGCAGTCAGTTGAAATGTTAAGTTTTGCTTGAAATTAATTTTCCATTTTTATTTTTCCAATTATTTGGCAGGTTTTTATGGCTTTATAGTAATTCCCCAGAACTCTTTGAACCTGTGATGAGTTTTATGTTTGTGCTTAGTATGTTTCCTTAGCAACACATTGATTCTGCCAACTCTGTTCTATGAGATTTAGGGAGTGAACATGCCTGAGATATGAATATGAAGATAACTGTCACAGGTTTTGGTGTTTTGATGGTCCCAAAAATAATTTTTTAAATTATGGTTGCAAATGAAAGATCTATCTTTTATTTCAACATTGTTTTTCTCAACCAATGTTCTTTCAGTATGACTTTGATTCATTTCTACTTCCTTTACTAAAACAAGTTGTTACAATTTGGTTAATTAATAAGTTCATGGAAACTATATTACAAGACAAAGATTTTATCAATTCAGAAAAGCCAGTAGTTTTTACAAATCCCACTACTTTAGTCATGTTTAAATGCATGAACATCTTCTTTTGCATTTATAGAATTTAGATTCTTCAAAATTCCAATAGTAAAAGAATTGTTACTGAGGAGCTTAAAAGCTTATAACAAAAATAGTATTCAATTATATCTGTTTTTGCTATATTTTGAAGCTAAGCTGTCAGTTGCATGAAAATTTAGGATTGTTAGGTCTCCTGATAAATTAATTCCATTATTAATATATAATATCTCTCTTCATTCCTGGCAATATTTCTTATTCTAAAGTCTACTTAGTCTAAAACTAAAATAAAGTCTCCTAGTTTCTTTTGATTAGTTTTGGTATATATATATATATATTTTCCTATCCTTTTACTTTCACTCATCTGTGACTTTATCTTTAAAGTGGAACTCTTGTGAACAGAATATATAGTTGGGTCTTGCTTTTCAGCCTATCTGACTTGTACATTTATATACAAACATGTAAATATCAATATAATTTTGTTAAAATCTACCATCTTTCTGATATTTTTGTTCCATTGGTGTTTTGAAGCTCGTTTCTCATTTCCTGGCTAATTTTCAATAAAATATTTTTATATTCCATTTTATCTTTATCATTGGCTTACTAGCTATACCTCTTTGCTTTACCTTTTGTGGTTGCTCAAAGGTTTACAACATGCCTCTTGAGGCTTTCACATGTTGGCCTCAAGTAATTCATCATTACACCTCCTGTAAAAAGCTATGGCTGTGCACTTACATTTTTCCCTCCTGTCCATTATTCTATTGTTGTCATACATTTTACTTCCACCTGTGTCTTAAACCCCACAATTTTTATTATTATTTTCATGGTAAATAATATAGTATCTTTTAAAAAGATTTTTAAATAAGAAAAAACATCTTTTATATTTACAAACCTTTTACCATTTCCAGAATTCTTTTTTTTTTTAATTTTATTTTAATTGTTGTTCAAGTACAATTTTCTATCTTTTAGAATTCTTTATTCTCTTTTGTAGGTCTCAATTTTATCTGATGTCATTTTTCTTCTGTCAGAACTGCCCTCTCTCAGTGCCAGTCTGATGGCAACAATTTTTCTTGGCTTTTGCTTTGGTTTTTTAAAAAGTGCTCTCTTTCATTTTTTAAATACAATTTTACTAAATATACAAGTCTAAAGAATTAGACTCTAGTTCTAATTCTAGTTTATTTTAAATGTGGATTAAAAAAATCTGTCTTATTGAGAAAAATCCTTTTAGTAACAAAAATTCCAAATAAAATTTTCTGGGTAATTTTCAAACTAAAAATTTACTTCAAATTTCTCCCCCACCCCCAAATATTTCTTGCTATTTAAACACTTTAGAAACAAATATGGATTTTGTTTTATGAAATACTTAAAGGCAGAATATTTTTTCTAATAAAATCCTGTTTTTTATCTCAAGAATCTAAACTACTTATGAACACAGGGTCCTGAACAAACATATTTTTCACTTCCAACGAGATTGTTGTGGTAAGAAGAATAAGGAACCCCCAAATGTATTCAAGTCCTAATTTTCCAGAATCTATGAGTATGTTAGGTTACATGGCAAAGGGAAACCAATGTTGCAGGTGGAACTGAGGTTGCTATGTAAGTGATTTTGAGATGGAAGAGTATCCCTGCATTACTGTATGTGCCCAGTGTAATCATAAGGATCCTGACAAGTGAAAGAGGAAGACAGGAAAAAAAAAAGAACCACAGAGATGACAACATGAGAAGAATTTGGCTCAACATTGCTGGCTTTGAAGATTGAGGTATAGGAAATCAAGCCAAAGAATTCATGTGGCCTCTGGAGACCAGAAAAAATAAAGAAACAGATTCTCTTTCCTAAAGTATCCAGGAAATAATGCACCCTACTGACACCCTGACTTTAGCCCCAGTTAGCTCCATTTCAGACTTCTGATCTCCACAACTGTAAGATAATAAATTCATGTGTTTTTCAACTGTAGTAACTTATTATATTAGCAAAAGGAACTAATACAGATTATGGTATTGGGAATAGGAAGCTGCTACATCAAACATCTAAAAATATGGCTTTGGAATTGGGCAGTGGGCAAGGGCTGAAAGAATTTTGAGGTTCATAACATAAAAAAGCCTAGCATGTCTTGAACAGAGTTTTAGTAGGAACATGATGTTAATGACTCTAGGGAAGATTCAGAAGGCAGTGTAATCATGTTACTGGAAAACAAAAGAAAAAGGATCTTGGTCACATTGTGTGTGCTTTTATGTAGAGAGCAAAACTTGTAAGTGATAAATCTGAATATTTAGCTGAGGAGATAGCCAAGCAAGGTGTAAAAGGTGCAGTTTGGTTTCTTCACCTTGCTTATGGTAAAATGTTAGAGGAAAGAGATAAGTTAAGAGAAGAACTATTAACGAAATGGAACCAGGACTTGATGATTTGGAAAATCCTCAGCCTACCCACACTGCAAAAGGTCCAAAAATTAAGAGACTTACTAACAGGAAAGTATGCTCCAGAGAAAAAAGTTGAGTATGTGACTAACAACATTTTGCTAATACCCCAGAAAAACCAAAAGAGCAGAGCTCTTTGAAAATATTATGCAATTCCCCATAGCCATTAAATTGTACACTATAAATGGGTGAATTGTATAGTATGTGAATAGCTCAATAACACTGTTTTTAAGAAGCAAAAAAAAGCTCAAAAGAAAATATCTCAAACAACCCAATTAAAAAATGGGCAAAGGACCTGAACAGACACTTCTCCAAGGAAGACATACAGAGAGAGGGCCCAGAGACATATGAAAGTATGCTCAGTATTACTGGCTGTCAGAGAGATGCAAATTAAAACCACAATGAGATACCACTTCGCACTGGTCTAATGGCCATCATAACCAAATCAACAAACAACAAGTGCTGGGCAGGTTGTAGAGAAAAGGGAACCCTAGTGCACTGTTGGTGGGAATGTAGACTGGTACAGCCACTGTGGAAAACAGTATGAAATTTCCTCAGAAAACTAAAAATGGAACTGCCTATTGACCCAGCAATTCCACTGCTGGGACTATATCCTAAGGTCCCTGAAACACCAATCCAAAAAAACCTATGCGCCCCAATATTCATAGCAGCACAATTTACAATAGCTAAGTGCTGAAAGCAACCTAGGTGCTCAGCAGTATATGAGTGGATCAAATAACTGTGGTACATTTATACAATGAGAAGGAAGGAAGGAAGGAAGGAAGGAAGGAAGGAAGGAAGGAAGGAAGGAAGGAAGGAAGGAAGGAAGGAAGGAAGGACGGAAGGAAGGACG
>CM052541.1:130050634-130103078 GCA_028533065.1 Trachops cirrhosus | reverse complement strand
TTCCACTGCTGGGACTATATCCTAAGAACCCTGAAACACCAATCCAAAAGAACCTATGCACCCCAATGTTCATAGCAGCACAATTTACAATAGCTAAGTGTTGGAAGCAACCTAGGTGCCCATCAGTAAATGAATGGATCAAAAAACTATGGTACATTTACACAATGGAATACAACACAGCAGAAAGAAAGAAGGAGCTCCTACCCTTTGCTAGCATGGATGGAGCTGGAAAGCATTATGCTAAGTGAAATAAGCCAGGAGGTGAAAGACAAATACCATATGATCTCGCCTTTAACAGGAACCTAAACAACAAAACAAAAAAAAGTAAAATATAACAAAAGACACTGAAATAGAGGACAGGTTGTCAGTGAGAGAGGGGAGAGGGGAGGGAATTTCAGGGGAATTTCAGGGGAGAAGGGAAGGGTTTACAGGAACAAATATAGAGGACATATGGACAAAAACTAGGGGGGTTGGAAATGGGAGGGAGGAGGGGAGGGATAGGTGGGTGGGCTGGAATGGGAATATTGAATAGAAACTGTACTGAATAAACTAAAATAAAAAATTTAAAAAAAAGAAACTTTGGAGTCTGAGCCTCAAGCAAGCTTCTCAAAATATTACAAACATATTGCCGCTTTTCACTACTAGAGGAAGGAATGTGTTAACTGTAATCCCTCCTAAAAGGGAAAATGTTGGAGTCTGCACTGGGATTCTTCCAAACTGCCTGATGTGTCTTTTTCCATTGCTGATAACTGTAATAAATTACAGTCATGAGTACTGTTGACTCTGAGTCCTGTATTTCTAGTGAATCACCAAACATGTGGATGGACCCCTGAGATACATATGTGAAAAATTTTAAATAGGCAAAAATTTTAAACAAAAACACTTCATGGAAGAAGATATATATATTATATATATAAGCAGTCATTAAGAAAGTAAATTAAAACTACAATGAGATACCAGTATACAGCTATCAGACTGGCTAAAATTAAAAATACTGACCATAACATGTGTTTCAAGTACCATCAAGGAACAAGTAGAATTTGAAATTAAAAACAGAATATTACTTACATTAGCACACACAAAGATGAAATACTTAGGTATAAATCTAACAAAATATGTACCATATCTATATGCAAAAAACTACGAAACTCTGATAAAAGAAATCAAAGAACTAAATAAATGGAGAGAAATTTCATGTTCATGGACAGGCAAGATGTCAGTTCCTCCCAACTTGATCTACAGATTCAGTGCAGTCCCTGGAGAAGAGGAGCCAGACAGGAAAAGGCGGACAGGCTGTACTACCAAGAGGCACAGGGCATTTCTGGCATAATGACTATGTTCACTGTCTTCGTTGTAGTGATAGTTTCACAGTGGGTACATACTACAAATATATCAGATTTTACACTTTAAATATGCATAATTCATTATATGTCAAAGATGTGTAAACAGCTTTTTAAAAAATATATACATAACTAATCCTTTCAACCTGCAGTTGTAGGTTATTATCAACAGCACCCATCTGAGGTTTCCTATGATAATATGCAAAATTTTAATAATAATTTAAAAGCAACAGTATGTAATCTTTGGGAATTTCAGCAATAGGCATGATATGATACATGCCAAGAAAGAGTATATTTGAAAATTGACTCAGATGAAGAAGAAACAAAGGTTGGAAAGTTGATGACTGGATAGACACATTATAAATTTCTAGTCAAAATTCTGCAACATGGCAATAAGTTACTACAGGTTATGTAAACTCAAAACTGTACTATAAATAACAGGTCTCAGAGCAAAAATAAGTAAATATTTAATTTAAAAACATACCTTTTATTTCTTTCAATGGTCTTATGCATAAAAGAAAATTAGGATTCACAGCACCAACTACAAAAACTATATATACATTTCCAAAACCAAATCTGTTCTCATAAGTGATTATTTCTAGAAATTGATAAGCAAAGTCCTAAAGACTGTTGTGATTGATATTTTGTTGATCTTGGAGATTTCTCATTCAAAACATTAGTCACTGAACAACTGATTTTTCTGAACAACTGATATAAATATTTCTGAGCATATCAACACCTGGTAATTAATTTTTCTTCATATAATCCATTAAGGGGACCTTATGAAATAGTTTATATTGCTATCTATGAAGCTGATCCTGGAGTCAAATAAATGTTCCTGAATTATTTATACATAAAACACACGGGTAATAGAGTACAATCATTGAAATCATGGCAGTCATTGTAAGTACAATATATATATTTTTGAATCCTTACCAGAGGACATGCTTATTGATTTTAGAGAGAAGGGAAGGAAGACAGGGACAGAAACATGGGTTGGTTGCCTCTCATATGCATCCCAACTGGGGACTGAACCCACAACCTAACCATGTGCTCTCACCAGGAATCAACCCTACAACCTTTTGGTTTACAGGATGATGCTCCAACCAAGTGAACCACACCGGCCAGGGCAGCACAATATTTCTAACTGACAAAATTCGGATGTGTAAAAGAACATGTAGTTCTCTGTAATTGAGCTTAGTTGCTGGGTGACTGAAACTGTTAGTCAATTCCAAGTTTTTTTCCTCAGTCACTAGAATTTTTTACTAGTCAAGTGAGACATAAAACTCAGTCAATTCCAAATTGGTTTTCCCTTCCCCTGGATGTCCAGTCATGGGAGGGGGGTGAAAGTATCTGGAGTTAAATTGGTGGTCGATCTCCTACATGATCATCCCTGCACTCAAGCATCCTCTGAGGCGTCTGCTCTGTCTACCTGTTCTTCAGCCACCTAGTCCAACCCACTTCCTCCCTGGCATCCCCTCGCCACAATCAAGAAAACTCTTTAGGGACTCATGGCTTCTAAGTAAATCCTGCCCTCTTTGGAGGGCCAAATATTCTGGTATCTTGATTATATAGGTGTCTGGCAATGTTGTCAGGCATGGTGTTCATGGTCATTTTCCAAGGCCCCGAGAAAGAAGCAAGTGAAGTCCTCCAGGCTCTTGTGTCCCCAAACATCTCTTTATCAGATGGATGTGGAAGGGGGACTGGGAGATGGATTTTATTGTCTCTCTTAGATTACTAGCCTTCAAGAACATCCAAGACTTACTCTCTTGCTTCCTTTGAAACTTTCTACCCACCACCTTCCCCTAGGCACTGAGAGTTCCCATTTCATCCATAAAATGTGATTTATTTAAAAACTATTTTCCTGATGTCATCTATAAGCAAGTATTCAACAAACAGTCCTTGCAAACAAAATGAACATAATCTGAGTGATTTATAGCTTAATCAATACACATACAGAGCAAATGCCTGGTGTATTTTGTTATTAATCTTGAAAACCACTACAAAAATGCTAATTGCCTTTATATTTTTCTGAAAGAAAAAGTCATTGCCTCTCAATAAATTCCATCAAAGTGTAACTTTCCTTAAAAAGGTAAACACTATTTTTCTCTCTTTACATACAAAGTGTCTCATACATGGTAACTCCTCCATAAATGATCCTTCAATGAATAACAGCTTTCTCTTGAAGAAATTCTTTCCAAATAATGTAGCACGATGTTCTATTCAGAAGCTAAACAAATGAGATATTAGTTTTTGGTAGTGTCACCACCATATTCGACTGTTCTAGTTGGGGTCATATTAGACACAAAACAGCTTGTTCCTCCAGGTAAACAATGTCATCAGTGATTAGGTGTGCCGATGTTTTGTTCCAACGTGGAATCAAAATGAAAGACTGAGCATTTCCAAAAAAAGCTCCAGTGTTCCCAAAAGAGAGAAAATAAAAAAGGCAAGAGTTTTCTGTGATCCTAAAAATGAAAGTCCTTTAAGAGGCACTTTTTTTTTTCATTTCACTGAAATACAAGCTCTTTTGCCATATTACTCACACAGCCAGAAATTATAGGCATCATGAATTGGAATCCACTGGGTGCCAAATGAGATACTTATGCCCACTTTCCTAGTCACAGCGGCCTTAGAAACTACAATCCTTTCATTCGTTTTTCATTCTCTTGGGAACATCCCGAGTCAATATTTTTATTTCCTATTTTCACCTGCCAGTGGTGAACATTTTTTGTCCATTTTCTAAACATATAACTAAATTTAACATGGTAGTTATGACAAGACATGCAGGAAGCTTCCCAGGCCAAATAAACTAGAAAACTCAAACAATTTAAAACATGATTTTCTATTTTGAAGAAAGTCTTGAAGTCCTGAAGCTCCTTCCCGACCATGCCCTAATTTCATTGTGATACCACCATTTATTAGGAAAAATTTCAAACTTCCACAAAGTTAAAAGCTAAATTGTTTCAATTCTGTATTGTAAGAATAAGGTAAAACACTGTATCTTATTCTGTATTAGCGTATTTTGATACGCTAATTGTAACACATCTGTGGTATCAATCTCATTTTACTTTAGCTTACTGAAAACAGCGAAAGTTGGATAAACTTTAAATAACATCCTTCTGAGTGACACAATCCTAAAATTTATTTTCATATAAAGAACTTTTGAAACTTTTATAATTTGTTTTAACATGTTTTTATGACCCAAAGCCCAATTAGACCCAGAAAAAGATTTTAAAAGATTTAATATATGTATATTTTTTTCTCTCCATAAATTATTTTAATCAGTTCAACAATACGTTTCCTTTATCTTAAAATAAAACCTTCCTAACATAACAAAGATATGAAGTATATTGGTCTTCATAATGATTTGTATTTCTTCTCTCCTCTCTTCAAATAGATTTCATAAAATACATGCACAAAAGTGGGCAATCTTCTCCTTTTATATAATCTATCATTATATCAACCAAAAAGTGTGCCTGCTGTGGACTGGGAACCCAAATTTGTCAGAATTCAGTTGTAGTATCAGAATAAATAGGTCTTCCTTTTAAGGCATTTTAAAATATGAATGATATAAATTTGCTGGACTTCCCAGCCAGAGTAGCACAGAAGAGTTAGAAATGAACAGCTGTGTCAAGGAGAGGTTTGGGAGAGATGAGGCATGGGGATTCCTCCCAGAGCAGACAAGCACAACGGCAATGAAGGAGAAAACATAAGTGTAACTTGCCAGCAGCAGATGATTTAGAGTCACTGTGGCAAACAGACCTTGAATTCCAAAGGATATCTAGAGCAAAGGGTTTCTAAGACTCTGGAGTTGTGACAGGCTGTCTTCAATTGCTTGATTTCACTGGACATAATTCCTGTCTACACCTGCAATATGGCATGTGCATGAGTGTGTGCCTGCATACGTGTGCATGTGTACATTTTTCTTAAACTTTACTCAGTTTGAAGAACAATACCAGACATCTTGTTCTAATTTAACAGCTGGCCATTTATTAATCGGAAAAACTTTTCAGTGCAATAGAAAACTAAGCAATTACCCAGATAATGCACTATTTTATGGTTTTCAAAAGAGTTTCTGTATAGTAAATTTATAAATGCTATGTATGTATACAATGAACACAATTTATAAGACTTTCTCTGCTACTGAGAAGAGTATTTTCACTTTCACAATAATAATTTAGCTAACTATTATTAAGTACCATAAGATGTCTGACATTATTCTAAGTGTTCTAATGATGCAATCTCTTAATCCTGACAATAACCCTCTAAATTGATCCCATTATTATCTCCAGAGCACAGAAACATGAAGCATCGTGTTCAAGGTCAGCTAGCTAGTGAATGGCAGAGTGACCATTCAATCTCAAGCAGCCTGGCACTGGAGTACCTAACTCTTACCACAACACAATACAACATCTCATTTGATCCAGTTAGAGAGGCACTGTTATGTCAATTTTTAGACAAGGCAATTGAGATAAAATGGGGTTAAATAACTTCTAAATTTCCTCTGCTAACATGTGATAGAGGCTATGAGTCAAGCTAGTCTTTCTGATTCCAAGGTCCATGCTCATGACCAGTTATGAGCTCATAAAACCATTGCAGCCTCCTAAATACAGGACCACTGTGTAAAATGTAAGTTACTGTGATCATCAAATACAACAGAAGTGAAAGTGAACATGTTATATTAATGGCATGATCCATACAGTCCCACTAAGTTGGCTGTTGGCTCACCCACACACAGGACCTGTATTTTCACAACACTAATCACAGCACAGAGGTCTTAGGCTAAACCTCCTATCTGGCCCGAGGTTACTACTGTCAACACTACAGTTTGCCTTTGTTTTCCCAATCTTTCCAAATCCACATAGCAGTTTCTCTGCCTCCAGGAGTGGCCACAAGCCTAGCTAGAAGGAAATTCAACCCAGAGACCCAAAACTGGATTCAAAACAGGAATTACCCACCAGCCTGAGTCAGGAATTGTGTTTCCATAAAAGTCTCTCATCCTGAGAGAGGGAGCTGAGTGGCACAAAGGAAGTAAGTGCCAGATCAGATGACAAGGATTTGGTCGCACTGAAGGACTTTTCCTTCTAGATGAGCATTCTGGATTTCAGAGTAGCTGTTTCCTGCTGAGCTTAGATGGGCCTGGCCTCTGCCCTTACACAAATGAGTAGAAGAATTTTGAACTCAAACATAAAAGCATAGCAGCAGGCCACAGAATACACAACTCAGGCCTGCTGGGAGCCCCAGCCAGTTCATACACCATATGTGCCCCGCTTATCCATCTGGTTTAATGGAAAGAGCCAAACGAAACAGTAAAAACAAATGGCAGAATAGAGGCTTTCATCCTGGCCTTCAAGTGCACACTGACCTCACCTTGCAGAGTTTTTCTATAAATCATTTGGGTTGTAAGTAGTTTTATATAAAGTATAAAAGGCCAAGATATGCAAAGCTTTAAAAAAGGAGGAAAATTTCCAAAATTACAGCTAATAGCCTTATATCAATCCTTCCACTTACCAATATTACCCCATAAAGCAAAACCTGAAATTCAGTGAAACCATGGAAACATGTAGTTTAACCACATGTGAATCCAAACCAAAAACAATCACAAATTATACGAGCACCACAAAATCCTTTGCATTATTAAATTATTTTACAGACTGAGGATTGGGCTCACTTATTTAAGCAAAAGTTAAAACAGTACATTTCAATATGAAAGAATCAACAATCTCTAAAATGGCATTCTACAACTTAATTGTTGATTAACTTTAGGTTACATTCTAAAACTAATATATTGCGAACACACACACATACACACACACACACACACACACACACGTATATTTCTACACCTTGAGCTATGTCTAGTTTCTCAGACTTAGAACTACTGGCATTTTGGACCAGATAAGTCTTTGTTGTAGAAGGCTGTTCTGTGCATTTCTGACATTCAGCCAAACATACAGAGAGATCTGATAAGATCAATGAGAGAAGGGAAGGGCCACAGAAGGAGGTTGCCCAAGGCAATGGTAAACAAGCTAGTGTGATGTGTGACAGACCTACCTACCTCCGGGGCAGAGACACAGCAGAGGGCACTGAAGATCTGCCAGTTTAGGACAGAACTGGCTTAGAAGAGGGATGCCTCCTGAGCTCATAGATTTATAGGCTAGAAGATTTAAACAGTAGGGAGGCTGAGACTTTCTCTTTCTCTTCCTTGGAGCCACCTGGATGATTGTGCTACAGCTACCTGAGTTTCCCAAAGGACGGTATTTTAAATGTGGTAAGGAAGTCCAGGTGTAACCTAGGACTAGACTGCCAAAGACTCCCTTCACAACTTAATGAGATACACAAAATCCCCCTTTTACTGTTCAAAACTCACTACTTTAACCCAGGACCATTTTTATAAACCTTTTATAATATTGCTTTACTTAAATCATTATAGTTATTTTTTTCCAGATGTTACATTTCTTTTAAGTAACTGCAAAGATGTCAAGTCAAATTATTTCTTTCTTTCCAAAAGTGAAAAGCTCCAGTGAGCAAAGACAAACTTTTACGGCAAATTGGTTAATAAAGTGCTGTCTCATGAGAACTGGACCTTAAACTAGAAAAGTGACTCTTAATGTTTAACATCTCCTTCAGCAATCTGAATTCTTCCTGCACTCACTGAAGTTTTTCCTGGTCTAACCACAACTCACCACACCATACACATTGGGATTGCTTCTTTACTCCCCTACGCAATTAAAAACAAAAATAAGAAAACAAACAAGCAAAACAATGTGCTCCACTAAAAGAATCCAGCTTAGTCCTATCATTATGTGCCATTATTTTACTTCGATCTCAATGATTACATTTTTTTTGCCATTTAGCCAGACTGTAGTGACAGTCAATGTTGGTTTTCAAAAAAATTCTTATAAATTAATGTAAATAAAGTGCTTAAAACAGTTCCTGAAATAGTGCTTTATACAGTAAGAGTTATGTAAAAGTGCTTACTATTACTCCCAAACCTGGAACTCCACTTTCAAGTAAATCCAAATCTACAGAAATCAGGTGTTGCTATTAGTGTCCCTGGGCTCAGGCACTGGTAATTTTTCAAAGCTCTCTTTCTATGTGATCCCAATGAGCCACCAGGGTTGAGAAACACTTGGTGCCAACGAAATACATTTATGGCTTAAGTCTCAGAAAAGCTGACCAATTTTATGACCCATTGACACACACAAAAAATGTACAATTTGCCAGGCACTATGCATGTTACATAGGACATAAAATAAGTAAGACAACCTCTACCCTCAAGCAACTAGCAATCATTAGGTGAAATAAGCCATAGCAAATCATGATATTAACTAAAGGTATGAGTCAGACAGAGAAAAAATTAGACAATTCTACTGGGATAAAGCAAGGAAAGCTCCCAGAGAAAGAGAAACTTAAACTGACCCTTAAGGAATGAATGGGATTGTTAGGTGGAAAAGGTAGGGAAAGACATACTAGACAGAAAGGTAAATAGTGATACAGAGAGATCTGATCAGATCACTGGGGAAGAGTAGAAAGGCACCATAGGAGAACGGTGCCTGAGGAAACAGTCCAAGACAGGATTGGCTGAGAAGCTGATAACCTCCAGAGCACAGGGAATTATGGGCCAGAAGATTTAAACAGAAGAAAAGGAGAGACTGGCTCTCTTTCTTTTCTTCAAGGATGCCTGGATGATCATGCTGCCGTCACCTGCACTCCCCAAAGGGCATTATTTTTTGTAATGGGAGAAGAAACTCTGGGCACAGCCTAGAATTGGTCTGGCCTGGCAGAGGGTGGCAGGGCTATTTTACTTTGAACATTCTAGAGGGACAGGCTCTGAGGCAGAAGCCTGCCATTCTTCCAAAATTATAGAACTTTTGTATCTTACGTTGTTTTAGTTTGTAAACTAATCTTATAAAAAATAAGGTAACTAAAAACAAGCAAGGAGAATGATAGGGGAACTCAAGAGTTAAAGATTTTAGCCTTAATTGATAGGCTTAAATGACTAACTAATGCATGTGGAAAGCTGTTATTCCAAAATTGTGTAGCTTTTGACTAAAGACTCCTTTCCTTTTTCACCAAACCTCTGACTCCAAATTTTCCTAGAGGGTGGCAGCAAGCAGCAGGGCCCCACTTGCTGCTCAGTAACAACAGCATAAAGTGCCCAAGGACTTTTGAAGAAGTAAAAGAGTTATAGTAGACATGCTCAGGGTGAAGCTGAACAAACTGTAAAGGTCTATAAAAGCAGGACAAAAAAATTGTGACTTTTCCTGGTAGGCAAAAGGAATCCAAGGAGGCATTTTTTTAAAAATCAGCAACATGATTACATCTATGACTTAGATCTCTCTGTCTTCATATATCAAGAGCAACTACAGACCCACTCATTAGACTGGGGCTCTCACGTGGTCATGCTGAGATGTTTAGCTGAAACCAGCTTCTTTATTGTGCCTTCACCCAGTTCTCCTGAGGAATAAAGACAAGATATTTTAGAAGTTAAAATTTTAATCATAAGCTAAACAAGCTAAGTAAGTTATTCTCCATTTCCCCATTTATTTCCATGGAATCAAATAAAAAATATTTTTTAATGTAGGTCCATCCAAAATTTTATATAAAATAATACTGAAAAAAATTGACAAATGAGACATGCTGCAGATCGCTTTCTGTTTTTGAAAAAAATAGAGAAGATAAAGTGTGGACATCACAGATGAAAGAAAATAATTCCCAAAGCAGCTATATTTGAGAAGGGATATCTTGAGATTGTATGTTTTTAAGCAGAATCTTTAACAGAAGTTTTCTTTCAAAATAAGACTACTTTTAAGAATTGCTTTATTTAAGGTAGAGGGTGAAAGTATCACATAAATGATAACAACAGCAAATATTTACTGAAGACTTAGTATGTGATTAGTACTAGGCTCACTGTCGTCGCTACATGTATGTCAACATTATTTTTAAAGTCTATTTTACAGATGAGGAAACTGAGGATTAATACTGTCAAATAAGTGTCAAAAACGGTCAAAGGTCTGATATATTTATCCTACTTGAAAGCTGATAAGTTAGCCTGTCACAATTTTAGCAATGCTTGCAGAGAGCACTCAATTCCTGGGTCAGAAACAAAAGGCTATTACAGCAGCTTTTCTTTTGCCAATTTTCTGAACCCCAAGTCCCACAAGCAACATAAGAGGGTCAGGTAACACCTGCATATGCAATAGATTGTGTTACAGCAACTTTATAAGGCATTACAGGAATTTTTATAATGGACACCAAGTATGCCTACCTTTGCTCTGAAAGGAGACACTATCTCTTTCTTCAGAGGTTATTTGCTATACAAACATACTGGAAAGAAAGAATTTTTATAATGGACATCAAGTATGCCTACCTTTGCTCTGAAAGGACACACTATCTCTTTCTTCAGAGGTTATTTGCTACATAAACATACTGGAAAGAAGTCTGACTGAAACAGATAGTCAAGTAGTCTATCTATGTGAAAATATGAAGACACACAAGAGAATCATGGAGATCGCCCACCAATAAGTTGCCTATATTTGCACAGTTAGTAAATAGGATCAGAATTTGGATCTAAGTCCATGTCATCTGAGCAGCAGTACTCTGTACTAAAGTATCAGGAAGCAAAGCATGAAGGACTACCTGAGTTTTGTGGATCTTGAGAATCCAGATCTTTCCATCATTTTAGAAGGGGATGAACCAAAAAAGACTTCCAAGGAGCATCTACTGCCAACATTGTTTAAGAATATCTCCTTTCTAAAAGTAGGAAAATGAAAAGAAACATATCCTCTGGAGGATCAGAAGGTAGTAGTGAAGAAAGTTTTAAAGACACAATGAGCATAAATGCACTGGAAAAAAATAACCTAGGATATTCTTGAATGTTTTCTCCAGGTGTTGAGTTTTAATTCTAGCTTAATTTAAACAGTAGGTAACAGATATTTAAATACTATATCAATAGTGTAGGTGAAAATGCCATTTTCTGACCATAAGCTGTTTTGGACCATTAGTTTCTCTCTTCAGGAGATATTATAGTATGGATAATATGTTTATAATTTATGCCTTCCTTCAGTCTAAAGACTCAGAATTTTTATTTTTCTATTCAGGGGGGAACAAAATTATTGTTTTGAATACAATGAAAGCTCACATCTGCTCTTATGCAAGCTGCAGGCTTTTCTGGCTGCCCCAGCTTTTCAAGGGATGACTTTGAATGTGCATGCAAAGCCACACCCTTTCCTAGTTCAAACACTTCTGGTATTCCTGTCAATCTTGTCTTTGTCCTCAGTGGCTGCTCAGGAACTCACTGTGGAGGAGATTATGTTGCTGCAATTTGGGATCTGAGTCAATGAAAATACCCTATTCATACCTATGTGTATAAAGACCCAGAATGTTAGATAATGATAAATAGGTCTCCACCTGCTAAATAACCATACCTAAATTTCGATCACTGCAATGTCCACTGCTAACGGTAAATATTATTTACTGATCTCTTAAACATACAGCAGTGCTGACTTGGAAAAAGAGAAATAGTTTCATCTGACCTTAACACATAAACACTCAGGATAAGCCTCAGCAGGAACACTGGTTTTAAGAGTTTTAGACGAGACTACACTAAGGCCAAAGACTCATTTCTACACACTGCAAAGGCCAACTTCCCATTTTATGTTCTCTACACAGCCATCCTTAACAAATGAAACCTGCTGGAGATCCCTTTCTGTTTCCGCAAAACAAAGTGTTATATCTGACATGGGTCAGCGAAATCGTGTTCTGCTTTAGAATATGCCCAAGAAGAGGAAGAGATTAAGTCTCTCTTCTTGGATTTAAATCTGTCTTAAATCCATGGCCCATGCTGGTATGTGCTTGGTATTTGGGGATTTCTTGCTGATGAATATAATATGGCCAAAGCCTTGCTTGGCCGCAAAGAGAAACCAGAGAAAAATAAAGATGTGCTTTAGTTGGTAACATATTGTGGGGTCAGGATGTTGTTCTAGTGACTCACTTGAAAAAAAAATGTGGTAGGAAAACTAAATTCAACCCATGACAAAGTGCTATGGCTTTTGCTTAACAATAATTCCAGCCAATTCACTGGCCAGGATTCTTTTTATATAGGCTGGGTCTGCATGATTCAAAAATACCCAGTACACTGAATTCTAAAATTGCTTCAGTAGCCTGGCTATTTTGCTTGTGAAATGTTAAACCTTAACAGAGCTACTTTGGATAAACATTATATGGAACATTTGTAATGACTGACTGATTATCTGATTAATTAATAGCCTGATATTTTTAGATACTTTGGTGTTTTATAGCCAGATTCATAGAGGTCATTGCCCCAGGAAGTCACTGCCCTGTTCTCACTGTTTTTTGGCTTCTAGGTTAGACAATAGATTTCTCAACTACTTCAACTAGTTTCTCAACTATTTCAACTAGTGAAATAGTTCAATTGTCACTGGGTGGAGGAGACGGGTGAGAGAGTATAACTGACCATCTCTATTCCATGCTTTCCACCTCTGAGGCATTCTGCCAACCACTTCATTTTGCTTTTTCTTCTTTAACCCCTCTTTATTAGAATATTTGTTGTAGTTTGATTTGTCTTACATTATTAATTGTTCCATAACTATAATTCATGATATATGCATTCCTGCTTAAAGCCAAGTTTCCCACCTTTGTTACCTTCACAGGGAATGGTTTTTTCTTCCATCTTACCTTTCAAGTACTACTTATACAATAAGGTCCAGCTCAACCTATGTTCTTTACACAAACAAGTATGGATTATCTCTTGTTCCATGCAATGATACCATTAGCTGTACTTTCATTACAGCACGCTCTGCCTGTGTTATAATTCTTTGTGTCCACATCTGTGTCCACTAAATCATTAGCTCCTTAAGCACTGGACTTCTGTTTAGCCAAAGGGGCCCATTCTTCTTCCATTTCATATTTCCATACCAAGCAGTTATTTATCTATAGTGGGTAAGTCAAATATTTAATTTAATGATGTTCACATCCTCCAAATAAATATACCAAATAACAAAGTGGTACAAGGTTTAGGGGATTGGGATGGGGGGAAGAACATGGGAAGGAAGGAGAGAAAAGGGAGGAACAGTGTCAAATTGAAAATCCTACCTGATTTAACACCTAATAATTAATTACTCATGCTGGCAAATTTCATAAGGAAAAAACAAACACAATTGCTCTGGATTTTTAAATGTCTTATTTTTCCTTCAGTATATTTATTCAAAAACAAACAATATTTACTTTTCTCCTGATTAAAATATGAGTGTTTCTACTCGGCTTCCTTTTGGACAAATTGCTTCAGAATAAACCGATTCTGATAATAAAGTAATTCTCACTGTCCTGACCAACAACCCCATCCTTCATTTTAAAGCAATAATTTGATGACTCTCCCTCAAAGAAATGAAGGGAGAAGACATAAGCCAGTGAATACTAATATAAAACATCATCAACAGATAAAATACAATTCACATCAGTGTGGAAATGATTCTGAGTGGGTGGTTATTGCTACAAAAGAAAAGGACACACTCATAAATGAGCTACCTGTGACATGGGAGTAAAATTTTTTTATAATGTTTAAAGAGGTAGTACTATCCTACATACATTTTTAAATAATACTCAATATTTTGGGGAAATTCAAGAAGCAGATTTTTTTTTCAGTCAGCAATTGACCCATTGGAAATTTTATTTTCAGTTATGGGAAAGTTTATGATTCGTGCTTTGTCATCTATATTGACAATGACGACATTATTTCAAAAGAACAACCCTAGAGGTTCAATGGTCTTGTATTTTAAATAGAGATTTCACTGGCCCCACCATTTTGATTTGGTTTGATTATTAAAAAGAGTTGAGAGACTTTACACTAGGCATCACAAATTGTGGATCTTTGCTCTCTGCCAATGCTGTACTTGAGATTTCTAACACTTAGCAATTTTCTCACATTGTGGTTGAAGTCATCTTAGAAAGACCTACATTTATATTTTCCCTTTGTAATGCAAAATCAATACTTGACTGGCTGAGAAAAAGGGAAGCAGTCCATGTCAGACTGCTGACTGAAAATGCAAACACGTAGGTAGGAAATCTTTGTATGTTATGGAAACACAGAAGCTAAAAAGTCCTTCTGATTACTGACTCTCTTGTTAGAAACAGTAAATTTCTCCAGGTTTCGGTTTTTTTAAATCTAATTTTTCTGTACACCCTTTTATGATGAGTTTCATAAAGAGCATGATAATTACCAGAAGAAAACCTATAGTATTCTTGCAACATTTTTCATAAGAATTTCCATCTAACTTTTCCACATGTTTTTTACAAAGTCATTTTTTTCTTACTTAATTTTTTTCCTGGGGGAGAGGGCAATAATAAGATAAACCAATAACATCACGATGTAATGGAAAATCAATGTTCAACAATATGGCAAGGAGAACTAAAAACAAAATTAAGTCTCTAGACTTTAGGATTCTCTGGAAAAGTTGTCTACAAGTCAAAACATTAAACTTTGGTTTGAGTGGACAAAAAACTAGCTGCATTTTTATCCAGCATAGCTTAAAGATATAATCATGTGCTGGAGTGTATATGATTTTTATAAAGGACAGCTGCACTCTTCCCCAGAGGGGACCTCCCCTTGCTGGCCATAGGACATGGCATTCTTAAAGTGCTTTCTTTCCCAGCATGATTCTCAAACTTGAGCTAGCACCCAGCCCCCTGAGGGCTTGTTCAAAAAGCAGACTGCTGGGTTCCCCTAGATCTGGATGGGCCTGAGAATCTGCATTTCTAGCAAGTCTCCAGGGCCTGCTAAGGCTGCTGAAGCTGCTGGTCTGATGACCACACTTCAGACGCCTCTGCTTTAAGAGGGAGCATCTTGGAGCAGCTTGGAGGCCAATGTGGGGGGAGCAAGCAGAGGAGCCCAGGAAGAGAGCTGTGCATAGGAGTTGAGCCTGTGAGGCCTGAGAAACAAGGGGTTACTCTAACAGCTTATCTATGAAGGAGAACTGTGGTTTTAGAAATATTCCACATGGTCAAACTGAACCAAGGGTATCAAGGTGAAGAAGACAGCAGAAAAAGGAAAGAATTGTGAGAAAAACTTAACAAGGGAAAGGGAGGTCACAGACCAAGCCCTTCATGAAATAATAGCAACAAAAACATATTACAAGAAAAAATTGTCCTGTACTATAAAACATGATCACCTTCCAGTCCTCCCTCCACTCTACTCCAGCTTCCTTCTATAAGTGAGCAAAACAGGTGTGATTCTCAATCCACTGGCTGAAATGTACAGAAAACATCAATTTTCCAATTATCCATACTCAACCTCATTGCCATATCTAAGTGTCATGCCAGCTGGGAAAATGCAATCTCATTTATCTGTGAAGCATCCCCCTGACCCCAAGGTTGTGATAGCGTAGTTCAGGGATAATAGACTAGATCCAACGTGGCATGGAGTTCAGTGCTCTGTGGTCTTCAACTGGAAGTCATCAGTCCACGTAAGTCATTGAATGGCATGGGCCTAGTTCCACAGCCCCTTTCTGCTGCTTCCTGGAAACGCTATTCCTGTGGGAGTCTCCTCAGAGCCACCTACAGGCAGCCTGACTAAAGGCCCCACACAGCCATTCTCCTCTGCATTCCTGCTACCCCCTCCCAGGAAACACATTTGCCACTGCTCTGGGGCCTACAGACTGTTCACTCCTCTCCCTTTTCTCTCAGTTTGCGGTTAAGAAACGAATCCCTGAACTCCCCAGTTTCTACACCTACACTTTTCTGAAGCCCAGAAAACCTTTTTCTCACTTTTACTTACTTCACAACTAAGTTTTCAGGATTTAAGTCTAAATGTCCAATGCCTACAGGAGCCAGAAGGGTAGAATAAATGAAAGAAGCAGGTTGGGAACACACAATAGTGATGGAGAGTGCTGTGCAATTGAAAGGGAGTGAACCTTCAAAAGAATAATAAATTTTTAACCGTGGAAGTCAAACAACATACATATTTGGTCCAAAGGTAGAGCAAGTTTCTCATTTGGAGTATGACTCAGGTTTATAGAAAACAAAGATGTGATGTTTATTCTTTCCTCTCGGCTCCTCCTGGGGCACCGAGTATAGGGCAGACACTGTTTTCTTAAGAGCAGGGGTTTCTGCCTATCTTATTTGCCGCTGCATCCCCAGTAAGCAGAACAGTGCCTGGCACGCTGTTGGTGCACTCAGTAAATACCTTTTGAAACACCTCATTGAACGAGGCAATAAAATGAATGCATAAAAAAAGTACAGTATTATCTTAAAATATTATTACCCAGATCTATTACTTTTAGTCTGTACAAATCATACTGATGATTAAACACCACATTTACAAAAGAGTGAATGACACACAACAATCAAATATAAGGGATCCTTACAAGTCTGTATATTTCCAGGAGGGCCGAGACCTCTTCTTTGAACCACTCACCAAGCCACTGCCTTGACACAATGGTAAAATTGTAAGTTCCTGGTGAAATGTTGCATGTATTACCCTGAAGCTTAA
This sequence comes from Trachops cirrhosus, assembly GCA_028533065.1. Lineage (NCBI taxonomy): Eukaryota > Metazoa > Chordata > Mammalia > Chiroptera > Phyllostomidae > Trachops > Trachops cirrhosus. The sequence continues at coordinate 130,086,230 of CM052541.1, read as the reverse complement.
TTATGCAAATATGTTTATGTGTGGCAGTGGCCTGTAAAGTAAAACAGAAACTTGAATAATATAAAGTGTTACATAGATTTTAAAGAAAGTCAAGAAATAATATGAGGGGCCCAAGCTTAGAAGTGGAAAAGTTACTCTGAATTAATGTGTGCTATGCTTTTCACATTCACTAAAATCTCTCTAGCTTGACTCTCCTTTGGGAAAAGTTATTGTACTGCTATCACTTCTTTCCCTTTCTGCTTCAGCCAGCCTCCAGAGCTCATGGTTTTCCATCTGCAGCTTCCTCTTTTATCTGGAGCCCATTCTGTGAAACCCTGATGCACTGGAAAGGAAGCTAATTGATCATTCTGCATCATTGCTTCTACCTATGGATTGCTTCCCTTGGTGAAACATTTAGCACTAAGCCAGGAGCACACGAGCTCTGATAAAACACTCCAACAGGATTTGCTATTGCAGCTGTTCTTTATTTGTGAACCTCTGCAATGTTTGTCCTGTTCATATTGCCCAGTCTGAGGAACACTTTAGTAAAAGAATGTTTTGCAGTCCACATGTCCTTAAGCATGGATATCTGGGAGCCACTGTTAATTCCTCCTTTACAGCATGAATCCTCATCACCTTTTTAGCCCCATGATCTTTATTTCAATTAAGTGCACATTAGAGGCTACCTTCTCATGCACCCACTAATCCAGGACTTAATATCACTTGAACTGCTGCAAAAATAGACTGATAACTGTGAAAAATAATGAAACAGTTATCAAAATGTACACCTGAAATGGCCACTGGAACCAGACTAACACACTACCAATGTAAAAGAAAAAACCAGAGGTCCAAAATGGAATCATTGATGCTAAACCCCATGATACCAAACCTAGACATAATACCTGACTTAATTGCCAATTTGACCTTACCAGGAATATAATCTTAATCAACCAGTGTGTTTTCTGGTCAACACCAATGAGGTAATCTATCACATGGGCCCTTTCCATTCTAGATAGGAAAAAGCGGCAACCTGTGTAATAAAACCCTTGCAGTCAAAAAAGAAGATGTCTTAGTCTAAAAATAATCCTTTTCTTTTGCTAATAACTCCCGTCACACCCTTTTCCTATTAAAAAAACTTCCCATTTTTGTCCAGTTTTTTAGAGTGCCCTTCTATTTGCTGTATGGATGATACCCTATTCATGAATGGCTTAATAAAGCCAATTCGATCTTTAAAATTTCCTCAGTTGAATTCTTTCCTTTAATAGTACATTCAATAAAATCTTCAAGAAAGAAATAATTCTCATGCTGTTTAAACTCTTTCAAGACTCATAAAAATATTTCTATGTCCCATGTCTTTATATAAAACCAGAATAACTCTGGTAGCAATACTTACATAAATAGTTCAAAAAGAAATTGCAGTCTAATGTGTTACAAACCTAGTAATACAACCCTAAATAAAGAATATAAAATCTATTTCAATGTATTTTTAATTTTTTAAATAGTTAACTAAGGAAAAAAAAATTAAATAAACAAACACATACTGGCCCGCCTCATAACAAAAGAGAAAAAAACAAGAAAAGGAAAAAAAATAGCAAAATAGTGTAGACTTTCCAATTAAGATTGTAGACAATGAGAGAATCTGCAAACTCTTAACACTTGATGAAAGGAATGAAAACACATGACATAAATTTTGGAAAGTGATGGCCAAGTGAATAAATAAAAGATGCTTATTTGGTTAGGAAATTAATCTTATCTGCAACCTTCTGAAGAAATGGTAAGGAAAGTAGATGATTTTACCAAGTCCTCGAAAGTGTTACTAACATTTCTAAAAATAGGGAGAAGCTGGGAAGGCAGGCAGCTGGCAAGAAAGTCAAGGTTCACTTTTACAAACATCTCCAAAGGAACTAGGGAGGAGGAGCTAACTGCCAGGCAGTGCCCTCTCCCACCTGGAGAAGAAGAGGGAGAGGGTGCTAAAGATCTCCAGCAATACACTGCAAAGATGAAGGCAAAGAGCAAATAAATAAGAAAAAAATAAAAACTGTCTGCAACTAAAAGTAGAGAGATTTAAGCAGAAGGTGAAACCCCCCTCGTCCCCCCACCCCAGTTAATATGACAATGAAGCTAAAACCCACAGAAAGAGTTATCTTTTCCTATTCTGACTTGGGAGTAGGGGTAAATATGTAAAAAACTGCTAAAGAAATCTGTAAGTAAAACAAAAAAATATGAATAAACTAAACAAATTCTCTCTAGTGGAAGCATGAGTTTCAGGATATCACATGCAAACCAGAAGTTTGATCTCAAGGCCTCAGAAAGAGAGCACATGCCCAGTTAAACAGAGTGGATTGTGAAGCAGGAAATCTACCCACATCAGAGAAGAAAAGGCAGAGTCTGAGCTTTCCACCTCCCCCACTCTCATCACCTGAGGCTGGAGAAAAAGTGAGTAGTAGCAACAGCCAGGCCTCAAAGTATAGCTCTGAGAGAGAAAGACAAAATGGGGAGACCTCACGGAAAGAGCATATTGGAAAACTCACACAGATACACTTCCAAAGCAAACCAAAGATCTGGACGCTGCTCATGTTAAGCATGAGCAAGATTAAAAGAAATGGCATTGCAGTTATGCTTGAATACAACAAAAACACAAGGAGGAAAAGTGACATGGCTGACAAGAGAGACAGAAAAATCTTACCTGGAAAGAAAACATATTCCAAGAGCAGAAGAGATTTCCTGAACTTGATTCCCAGTGTGAAAGAACTTAATGGGAATACAAAAAAGAAAAAAAAATCTCATAAAACAGGAAAAGATATAAAGGAAGTCTGCAGAAATAAATTAATACCACTAGAACTTACACACATCTATTTAATAACCTAGAAAGTGCAAGAAAAGGAGCTAAAAGATATTTCAGTGGGACAGAAGAAAGGCTTGGGAGAATGTTAGTATTAGAAAGCAAGTCAGAAAGAAGCTGACAGAAGAGAGAGCCAAAATAACAGGATAATTTATGCCCTGTAATTGTGATCCAAAAAAAGAAAGAAAATAAAAGAAATATTCAGAAATATTAAAAAGCCCCCAAAATGAAAAACAAGTACAGATTTAAGGAAAGACCCTCTCCACTGGAAAAAGATACAGAAAGGTCAACATTGCAACATATCCTGGCTAAGTTATTAAGATTCAAAGACAAAGAAATAGTTTTTCAGCCATCCAGATAGAAAAAACTACATCAACTAAAAGGAGGGAAATCAGGTTGGTTACATACTTCTCCACAGCAATATGCTAAGCCAGAAAACAGAGCAGTAGCTACAATACCCTGAAGGAAAAAAATTCTATCAAAATATATTACAGCCAGACATTCTGAAATATGAAAGAACTTAGGAAATATAATACATGAGATAAAAATATTTCAAATAAATCAAGCCCAATGAGAAACAAATGGTAGAGTCATTGTAAAATGACTAGTTCAATACTCACTAGTATGAAATGATAGAGCAATGTCAAAAAACGCAAGGCTGGAGTTGCAAACTCTAAAGCCCACAAGGACGAGGCAGGATACACAAGTAACTAAAACATTTTGGATTCAGTAAGTTGAAGAGCACACAATCAAAACACTGCCAGTTTTGCTTTCAGGGAATCAGAAACTGTTAACAGGACGTTATATTACCAGATTTTTGATGTTTTCAAGAAAATCCAGAAATCCAAACGCCTGTCTTAATTCTCCCAATTTTTAAATTTCCACAACAAAATCAACTGTATTAAATATACTGAGGAAAACAAACTGGTCTGTTAATGCTGGTTTGCAAACTAGCTCCTGTTTGTGGAGGCCAGGAGAGGCTGAAGAAAAAAGGTGGTTTTAATAAACAAGGGAATTTACTTACGAAGCTTGTCCCAAATGGCAGCAAGATAAGTAGACCTCTGCACCTTGCTGCCAGGATCTTAAAGTTTACTAGAGGCTGATAAGGACTAACACTTCAGGCAAACTTTATCAGCCAGGAGGGCCTGTGGGAGGAGCTAGGGCTGACAGAAGTTCTCACATCTAAGTAATCGCAAGAACCCTCCACGCAGGAGGGAGCTCCACAGGAAGAGCTCGAAGGTTATGACTGAAGCACTAGTCTGGTTCCTATAACTTCCGGTTCGCGTAACTTCCTCTTCCGTTCTAAAATACTCCACCAAAGAAGGGAGACGAGAGTGTGCGAAGGTTTTGCAAAGGCTCAGCATACTGGGTTGACACTCTTTCTACTTCCTCAAATAAGTTTTTTTGGTAATGAAACACCAAGTCAATATTGTTTTTCAATTGACGAGGTCTTAATTGGCTTTAGTCACGCCTTCAGTCCAGATCTTCTCCACAACCGTTCACTCCTGCATGGCTGTGACAGACTTGAACCGGCTCTTGGCAGGGGAAGAGCAGGCGGGATGTGCATTGCAAAGACAAGGAAGGAGGGAGAAGTGTCCGATGGCCTAGGAAATCCAGCTCTCAGGTCAACCAGAGGTTAAATCTTCAGTGACCTTCTCCGAAACAGTTAGCAGACTGGCGGCTTAAGTGACCAGTATATCAGCTATGGAAAAGAAATAAAATCTAATACTGGTACCCCCAGTCAGTCAATTCTTGGAGAGAGACAACAGACTAACAGAGCCTTCGTGTGAAAAAAAATTCATTATAGCAGTACTTACAGACCTTCCTTGAAAATTCTGCTCAGGGATGGAAGGTGGGTAATAAATGAAATAGAGAAAGTGTGATGACTGGTAGTGAGCACTGAACCAATATAAAAAAAAAAACTAAAACTAAATAACTATAGAAATTATACAAACATAATGTCAATTATGTAAATCTTGACAATGTGATAACATTGTTATCAGCTTTTTAAATTTTTTGATTCAATGTACTTTCTTTTTGTTAAATATTCACATTTGTATCTAATTTTTTATTTTGTATTTTTTTAAAAGGGCTCCAAAAATTATAAGCAGTGGGTTCCACAAAACTCTGATCTGTCTTTGGTAGTTTTAGGCAAAAATGACTTTATGAAAACAATGAATACTCCTACTGAGGACCACTTATCAAATCACCATGGCAGGTCTCTAGGCAACCTAAGCAACCTAGGATTGCTTGCGGGCCAGATTTCTACAGGAGCTTCCATCTGTATAGCCTAGAGAATGAGTGATTCCCAGGTCTGACATTTCCCCCCCAATAGTTCATTCACTCTTCTCCTAGCCATGCCCCCAAAAGTCAGACCATCATCCTATGAACCACCTCTCCTTATCGTGTTTGTGTAGGTTTTTCTTAAGCTCTGTACAACAGAGCTCATCATGACACAACACAGCTTGTTTATTGAGTTCCATGCATAATATATGAGGTGTTCTTAATCATCCTGCCCCTCTTTCCCCAAAACAGCAGAGAAACATAGTTACATATGCTACGTGTGACTGCCTCTTAATCTCTGTTCTCCAGCTTCACAACCCTTAACAGTGGCATTTGAGGAAAAACCTGCAATGTTTGGGTAAGCTTTCTATGACCAGAGTTGTATTTAGAGGAAAGTAACAGACAGCAAGCAAAGTAAGTCATAAACATTTGCCAGTGTCCTGCAGTTTGAAGCAAATGTGAGTGGATTCCTGGCTTTCAAGCCTATTCCAGAACCTTAAAGTCAATGATAAGATGTGGGTACAAACAAGGGCACATCTAACACTAGTTCCTGGTTTAGAAGCCAATAAGCTAAACTTATGATAACCATTCCCTAACTTTGCCTCCTAAAATGACTATCCAATGATGATAGCAAGCACCACCACTACGAATCATAAATATAGATTTCCATGAACAGACATTTTGTTCTCATTTGTATTTCATACCATTAATCCATTCATCATTCAGGCAAGGATTTTGCCAAACTCATTAATTAAGGAACAGAAATATAAACAAAGTAATGCAATTAAACAGCAATAAAATATTTAAAAATATCTCTTTTAGTTTTAGTTTTTGATTTTATAATTCAATCAACAACCAAGGCAAAAAGAATGTAATAAAAAATTCAGTATGTTCAAGAAACCTAAGTCTGGTAACTTCCTCAGTGTATGCCATTTTTTACATAAACATTGAAAAAATCAGGGGATTTAAGAGTTGGACTACTAATAGCAGTAACCAATGATAAATAAGCTTATATTAAAAATAAGTATAGCATTACTGATTGTCCTTGTCTTCAAAACATAACAAGAAGTCACTATAGAACTTTCTAATATAGATACTACTAGAAAGCTGAAATAAACATCAGACATAAGAATGTTGCTTTGAATTTTCACTGAAAATGAAAGCTGGTTGCAATTACTTTAATGTTTTCCAGGACTAAAAAATCATCATCAGTAAGAAAAAAAAAGATTAATGTATTTATAATGTATCAACACCTAATATTTCCTAATTCTTCAAGATATTTCTAGCAAAATATATTTCAGATTATGTAATACCAGCATATAAATGGCTCAGCTACTTTTTTGGTGTATTTTTAAACCTATTATTATTTGATTAACAGACATGTTATTATCTAAAAAGTATATGTTGATGTCTTAAATCATTGCAATTACAACTTCAAAGAATGTTTATTAGTGAGGAGTGAGGAAGTCTTTCAGTTTTATAGGTTCTAGGACATGAAGTTTCCAGCTGAGTTTGTCTAGTTCACCACCCTGCTTCAAAGAGCACAGAAGCTCAATACCCAGTCCAGACTAGAGGGTGATGAATGGCAGTATGCTGGGCGAGATGCCACATCAGGAAACTAGTGAAGTTTTGAAGTTAGATATATCCTTCAAACAACTTTCACTAAATATTAATTGAGCATCTCCCATACTCAACACTGCTTGAAGCTGAAACTAAAGATACACAAAAGGAATATAAATATGCAGATAGTTGGACCTGGTTCTGCCACTTACAACCTTAGTGGCGTGGGACAATTTACTCAGCCACCTAGAGTCCTGATTTATACTTCATAAAGCACTGTTAATATTATCTACAGGAGAACGTGGTTGTAACAGTGAATGACTGATATAAGCATTAGCAAAATAAACCTTTACAAATTGTTTCATTTATTTTAAAACTTTGCTCAGCTATGACCTAAATAAGAATCAGACTTGGCATTACTTGAGGGTGCCCACCAAGAATTCTTCAGAACAACACACTGAATAAGACCCACACTAAAACAGTCTTCAGACCTTGAGATGACCAAGTGCCAACAAAGAAATGTGGGTGGGTGGGTGGAGAGAGAGAGGGGAGAGAGGCCAAACCATTTCTTTCATTCTGTCTCATGCTACAGCAGAAAAGAATATACCTCTAATATAGAAGATCCAAAAAACCTGGAAGGATTTTTGTAGCCACCCTTCAATATCTATACACATGCTGTGGAAAAATGTATCTATATATGTGAAAATTACTCTGCTTTTTTGAATGTGCTCAGATTTCTCCTTGGAATAAATGCTTATTAATACATACAAAAATGTTGAAAACTTATAATTCTCCACATATATTGCATACACTTTGTGGACCATCTGCAGCATATGTTAAATTCAAACTGTCTCTGACCCAGCAACTTACTACAAATATGGCTAACCCACAACTGGTGTGTTCTCAAAAAGCACAGATTTCAACATTGACACACGACAAAAAAAATCTTTAAAAAAGTGTTACAAGATCAAAAAAATGATTTGGGAATTACCCATCACTTTTGTTTCATCTATGCCACTATGCTCTTTCTTTATTTGGATAACAAGAGTTGTCACTCTCCACCCTAGTTCTCCCCAAGGCAGCAGTACAGATGACAAAGATAACTATAAAAACTAAAACTTAGAAAATCCTCCAAGGGAAGTAATTCTTTTGCCTTTGATTTTGTATGTAAATGTATGTATACACAAATACCTATTGGTGTGTGAGTCTGTAAGAGGGTGTTCAAGGTTTATCTCTCTAAGGTGTATGATTCAAAAAAGGGTTAGAAAGTGTGACATGTTATTAACCTGAGGTTTCATCTCTTCCTTTTGGGGGCCTTGGTTACCATGACTAACTTAAGCTTTTTAATGTTATTTTACTAGTTTTACTCTAAGCTTACTGTATTTTCAGAACTAATTTTTAGAAATGTTAACAAGAACAAGAAATATCTCTTAATGCAGACTCACACAGAAAGGATGTATTGCCTACAAAGGAAGTAAATGAAATTTTCCCTGGAAAACCATGAGAAGTCATTTGAGTTTGCAGCTTGCAAATTTAGTTGACCTATCTTTTTAAAATTTTATTATTTTTAAATTACAGTCAATCTTCAAAATTATATTACTTTGAGATGTACAGTCCCATAAGACATTATATAATTTATAAAGTGATCAGCTCAATAAATCTAGTACCCATCTGACACCATATATAGTTATTACAATATTAGTGATGATAGTCCCTATGCTGTACTTTACATTCATGTGATTATTCTGTAACTACCAATGTATACTTCTAAATCCCCTCACCTCTTTCATCAATCCCCTAACCCCTCTCCCATCTGGCAACCATCAAAATATTTTCTGTATCTATGAGTCTGTTTCTGTTCTACCTGTTTATTTTCTTTTTTAGATTCCACATATAAGTGAAATCATCTGTCATTTGTCTTTCTCTGTCTGACTTACTTCACTTAGCATAATACTGTCTAGTCCATTACTGAATACTGAATACTGTCTAGTCCATTACTGAATACTGAATAGGTCCATTCATGTTGTTACAGTTGGCAAAAATGCATTCTTTTTTATGGCTGAATTATATTCCATTGTATGTATGCACCACTTCTTTAACCACTCATTTATGGATGGACACTTGAGTTGCTTCCATATCTTGGCTATTGTAAATAATGCAACAATAAACATTTGAGTGTATATGCTTTTTCACTTCACTGTTTTGGGTTACTTCAGATAAATACCCAGAAGTATAGTTGCTCAGCCCTTCTTTGTCTCTTGTTATAGCCTCAGGGGATGAGGGAAGGTAGAAGAGGGTGTAAGTGGGATAAATGGTAACGGAAAAAACACAACAAAAAATAAACTATTAAAAGAAGTCTCCTTTATTTAGTATTAGTATCGCTACTTCAGCTTTTATGTTTTGTTGTGTTTTCATTTTCATGAAATACCTTTCTGTATCCCTTTACTTTCAGTGTGTGTGTGTGTATGTGTGTGTGTGTCTCTTGATATGAAGTGGGTCTCTTGTAGACAGTGTATGTAAGGGTCTTGTTTTGTTATCCATTCAGTCACTGCATGTCTTTTGACTGGAGCATCCAATCTGTTTGCTTTTAAAGTATTTGTTGATAAATATGTATTTATTGCCGTTTTGTTACCCATGTTTTTTATTTTTTTTCTTAAAGAAGACCCTTTAACATTTCTTGCAATACTGGTCTGGTGGTGATAAAGTTCTTTAGCTGTTTCTTGTCTGGAAATCTCTTTATCTGTCCTCTGATTCTAAATGATCACTTCACTGGGTAAAGTAATCTTTTTGGTGTAGGCCCTAGCTTTTCATCACTTAGAATATTTTGTGGCCATCCCTTCTGGTCTGCAAAGTTTCTGTTGAGACAGTCTTATGAGAACTCCCTTGTAGGTAACTAACTGTTTTTCTCTTGTTGCTTTCAAGATTCTCTCTTTGTCTTTAACCTTTGACATTTTAATTATGATGTGTCTTGGCATAGTCCTCTTTGGGTTCATCTTGTTTGAGACTCTCTATGTGTCCTGGACTTATTGTCTATTTCCTCTACCAGCTTAGGAAAGTTTTCCATCATTTTTTTTAAGTAGCTTTTCAATTTCTTGCTCTCTTTCTTCTCCTTCTGGCACCTCCATGATGCAAATATTGGTATGCATGAAGTTGTCCCAAAGGTTCCTTACACTGTCCTCTTGCTGGGAGGTTCCTTTTTTCTTTTTGCTGTTCTGATTGTTTTCTGTTTCCTTATATTCCAAATTGCTGATTTAATTGTCTGCTTCAGCTACTCTACTGTTGATATCCTATAAGTTATTCTTCATTTCAATTAGTGTATCCTTCATTTCTGACTGGTTCTTTTTTATGGTTTCCATGTCCTTTTTATGCTGTTGAAGTTTGCACTAAGTTCCTTTAACATTGGTTCACTCATCTTGTTCATAGCACCAGCAGCCTTCAAACTCTCATTTAAGGAGCATAAATTTACTTGTATGACAGGAGATATTTGTAGTAACTACAAAGCATCCAGAAATGTGGTGCCATTTCTAACCAAATCTGATTGAAAAGCAATGGACAGACCTGATGCAATGCTGAACTTATCTCCACTTTGCTTGGAGTGAATCTTTGAGCTGGAAGGTTGGAAAGTATCTAATTAAACATAACAACTTTCACCTTTGGTAAACTAAGTCCCCTAAAATTTAAACAAATATTTCTAAAATTACATTATTTGTCAGCTACTAAATCAGAACTATAACTCAATTTCATTCCTTCTAGCCCAGTACTCGTAATTTCAAATATTAAAATGTAATATAGTCAAATGTAGTGTGTAATTATTAATGACAAAGATTGATAATTGTTAAATTCACTTCTAGTCAAGTTCAACAAAGTCTATTATCTGAATTTATACTCATAAGTACATACATACTCTATTCCAAACCACTTCTCAGAAACTGTAATATCTGAACATCCATCTTAAGTTTTCCTAAACCAAGAAACTTAAGCACACCAGCTACTGATTCTATTCTTGTGACCTACTGCATAGATTTTCTTTGGCAGTCCAATGAAAACCTCACATGTTGAAATAATTTATTTCTGAATCTAATATCCCTCCACAAATTCTTCCTTTTGATGAACTTATTTTCTATTTATCTCAAGACATTCTAACAGAATAGGAAAATTTCTCATTTCTCCAATTATAAAAATCAATTAAATGAAGGAACTTGAGATGGAAAGAGTTTGCAGAGAGAAGCAGAGAATTAACTTGTGTGAATTTTTATGTTATATGTGGATCAAGTAATTTAAAGATAGATGCTTAGGAATTTTATCTGTAATGTAGTTTTACCATCTATGTAAGAATATAGTATACTCCATTTAAGAATAGGTCCATAAGCTATTTCTCAATTCATGTGCTTGAAGTCATGAAGTAAGCCTCTCTCTACAAGCAGCCCCTGAAGCCATAGGGTGGTGGGCATTAACAGAGTTCAGGTCCTGGGCTCTATAGCGTTTTTCCTGTCTCCGAAGTTTGTAGGTTAAACATTTATAAGAGAGCTTTTTTTCTGAGTGCAAATAAGAGACAGTACAGAGGCCACTTGGGCTGAAATCAAGGCAAGTTTAACCAGGAGCAAATGTAGGCATTGGATTTCCCTCTGTCCCCAACTTTTAAAAGTATTTTTCCACCCCAGAAGAAACTGGCAATGCTCTGCTCAGGAATTGCTACTTTATTTTTCCTTCATTGTATTCATTCTAGAAAAAGAAGGGAAAGGAAATGCCCCACAAACTCCATCACCCATTTATCTCTCAACACCACTGATCCTCAGGTAGGAATGGACTAGGAAGAGAGGCCTTGCTGAAACCACAGTCAGAACTATCTCTCTTGGAGTACCAAATGACTAACTATGGAATGGAATGAATTGACAGTTCTCAAAAAGGAGAAGATGGGTTATAAACATATGATAAAGTTAATGGGAAACTCACTAAAGAGAAGTAAACAGTGTCCCAGTATGCCCTGGTAGATACAATGTGCCTCCTGAGGCATTTTCCACTTAGCTTTGCCTTTTTGTACCTTGGATGCTAAGCATCAGTTAAGTGCCATTCTTATCTGATTACCTATGGTAGGAGGTACGTTTCACTGTTTACACTCCTATCAACCACAAGCTTGCCAGTGTGTTCTGTGAGAAACCAAGACTGTAAATTTGTTACCTCTCTGACCCAGGATATATCTGTGGAGCTTTAAAAATCTGTGTTTGCATGCGAAGGTACATACTCTACATAGAGAACGTCACCTTAGCAACTATCGTGTAATGTGACACTGGAAAAGAACAAATGATGACTATTTATTCTCCTTCATCCCACTCACATTTTTGAAAGTCAAAGTAGAAAGCACTTACAAAAACAGCATGGTGTCACAAGTAAGTGACCTAGTGGTGATGATGACATTCAAGTGTTGCTCAAATTTAAGGAAGACCTCAAAGGGTTTTAAGACATTTATAAAGCCCACAACAATTATCTAATTTATCTTTTTTACTGTATGCATAAGAAACATTATGGTGATATGGGGTTCAGTGGTCATATCAAATCTAAAAATGCAAGATCTGTTTCACAGAGCACATTCGAGGGGTGAAGCCAGGAGAATGCACTGCATGGGAGGCCTGTTCAGACGTCCAAGTTCTGGATAATATTGACAAGCCTCATAAATTTGGAGGGGAAACCCAGAATATTCCTTGAAAACTAAGTAAATTATTTCCAAAGTTCTCTTTAGAGATAACTGGAAACAATATTAGTACAAACTACAATCTAATAGCAAGAATTAATCAACAAAAGGAATAAGAAATTCAGCCAGAATAAGCAAACTAATATGATTTGAAATTCAGACAACCCCAATTTGAGAAGGAATATCTCCCTGTCCAATTTCCAGTTTTGATTTACACATTGAGAGGTCTTCAGCTGGAAAAGAATAAGAGCTCAGCAAAAAGATGAAATTGCCACAAGAATGTTGGAAGGTACAATCAGCTGGGGTCTTCTGAACCAGTCATGGCCAATTTGAAGTTCCAGAGAACCCAAAAACACACAAGTTCTGACCAGCTGTCAGCCTGTGAATCCTTTCAACACCTTGCTGACGCTTCCTGAGAAACCAGTGCAATTGTGTTGCATGGGGATTTGCCAGGTGAACACAGCTTGCACGTTAAGATCGTGTAGGGTAGCAGAAGTTGCCAAGTTTCCTGGAGTTTTTATTTAGTATTTCAAATATCCCAGAAAGAACTTTCAGTTGCCACAGTCTCCAGTAGAACTGTGCTCTTTCTAAGCTATTAGGAGTGAAAAGGCCCAGGGGCATCTGGAATTCTCTGGAAAAGTTCAAAAGGGTAGAAATAAGGGTGATCCAGTGAATTGCTAATGCTTCAGCTAAGGAGGTTCGAGGTGAAAGTAAGAGTGTCTACATGGAAAATACTGGTAGTTCTGATAGTGAGTGTATTTTCAGTGATTTCAGAGCAAATAATTCATTGCTGGAATAATTACAAATATCATTATCTTCTTTTTCCCACGAAGAGATTTAAAGCCACGAAAAAATAGGCAAATTCCCTTTTCCTTAGGACACGCTTATCCATGCTTCCTACATGGGGGGAGCAGCTATGCTCCAAAAGCTCCCCTGCCCTGGCCCCCCGCATATCACAAGCTCTGGTGTAAGATTTCCAGGGGGGGCAGAGATACTTAGTGATGAGCCTCATGTACCTGTGGACAGTTTTAAAAGAGATTTCCTCATCTTTCAATTCCAGTCAAAAAATGCACAGAGTTATATATGACAGTAAGAATGTTAAAATATGTGAATATTTGCTGTTAGAAAAGCCATCATATCTGCTGTCCCCTTGCTCCATGTTCTTCCTCTTTAGCCCCTATTCTGCTTAATATTCTTACAGCACTTTTTATCATTTGATGTATGAGATGCTTTTGCATCTGCTTATTGTCACAGCAAAGACCTTGTTTTATTCACATTGAATAAAATATCTCTAGAATCTACGTTATACAAGATACGTATTAGATAGTATACTGCCCTTGAATAAATGAATATGTTGAATTTATATTCTCATTCCTATTTCATAAGAAGAAGGAACAAAATTAAACTTGAGGTTCGGAGAAGGTTAAAGAACCTTCTCAAGGACATACAGTGATGTGGCAGAACCACTTGCTTTTCCCCAACTGTGATAACTTTGGCTACTGGTAGGAAAAAAGCCCTTTCAGCATAATTAATGCTATATTTGAGAGAATGCATAGTTTAGATCTCTACTATTCACTGCATATTTTATATCCATTGAGTATTTCCATGCCCATATAATGTGTGCTATAAAAGAGGGATCCCTCAACAAGGATGATTTTCAAGAAAATCCTAGAACAGATTTTTAAACCCTATTTTGTGTGCACCTTTAAGTAAATGCTGATCTTTGGGTGTCACCACAGGTTAAATATCAATAAGTCATGATGGGCTCACTATGTGCTCAATGGGGATGACAACGACAATAATGACAATGAACACTTGGACATCACTGACTATGGAACCAATACCATTCTAGGCATACACACCTGTCACTCATGGTAACAGCACAGAAACCCTACAAGGTGTTCACTTTGCTATTAAGGGAACTAAGGCACAGAGAAGTTAAGTAACTTGCTCAAGGACCTATGGCCAATAGTATGCAGTTGGGCCAAGATTCAAACCCAGGCAAGCTAGCTTGAAAGTGTGTGCTTAAGCATTGTACTCTCCTGCCTCATTAAAAATGGCAAAGTTATCTTTATTCAGCAAGTCATTTGGTAAGTCTTGGCCCATATTCAACATAATTGTGACTTGATTAAAGCAATTAGCAGGAATAACATTTTGTTTAACAACTATATCAAGGAATTCTGATGATTAAAACAGTGTCACCCTAGAGGAAGATTTCTAGACACATCCCAGTAGGATGCTTTCTATGCAATATTTACATCACTTGAATGAATACACAACAGGCATGCTTATTCAGTGTGCTAATGACACCAAGTTGAGGGACTCTGCAAAGGTGTGGGATGACACAACTTTAAAGAAATTTAAATATCACACCCATTGGAAGGAGAGTGGCAGAGCATTCAGAGAACAACACAACCATTCTCGAATTCTTCACCAGCATCACTGACCTTCCCTTGCTCTTTCCTTGAGCCCAGCTTCCTTCCCTCTGTTTTAGGCTGCAGTCTTGAGTCATGGCCTATTGACAACTTGACACTTGCAACAGGGTTACTCTAACTCAGGATTACTGATGATGGTGGCCTTTGTGTTCCCTGTTCCCTCCAAATGCTGAACAATACAATCCACCTGCTATCTAGGTATAGAAAAATGAAACAGCTCAGGCAAAATATCTAATTCCCCACCTTCTAGTGAGGAATCACTCTATCACAGCTTTTTGATATGCAGCATTCCATTCCCACGTCATCCTGTGAACACATTAATAGTTAATGTTTGATTGATTCAAATGCATAGAGTTGCAATGTGCACGTATGAATTCTTGGTAGTTCCCACTTAAAAATAAAAGATGACTCACCAGGTTTTGCTTTTCCTGTAAACATCGCTTAGTGCAAAACACTTGAGTCCAGTGTTTTCAATGTCTCTGACTTCCAAATGTTCCTGCCTGATTGGAGCAGCGGGAGGGGGGCTTATTGGCTAAAGTCATATAACATCTAATTGAGGATAAGCCTTGTAATTGAAAGCGGACGTGCACTTTTCCTGTGGACAGGTGGAATGGAAGCCTTCTAGGCTCCTGGCTTCAGAAGCGCCCCCTGCTGGTGTCATGCCTGCTCCGCCCACCATTCAGGGCTTCAGCATCTGCAGCTGGAAGTCTGAGGCAGTGTTAAGTGGAAAATAAATGAATGAGAGGCAGCAGTGAATGAGTCCTTGAAATACTGCTATTTCCCGAATAGAGGGAGGCATCTGTACTAGTGCTCTTTCTCCCGTCATATCTATCCTGTCCGCCTGACCCGAGTCCTGTGCCATTAGGAAAGTCACACCTGCAAGTGCCTTTGTGGACTGCAGAGAAATTTGCTGGAATTGGTTGGTCACTGGGCTTGACATTGACTTGAGGGGGAAGGCATCTGAGTTACCTTTAACAAACAGCATCATTTATTAATGCTTCTCTGAACCTAAAGCAGTTCGTTTGTAACTGCACCTGGGAACAAAACAATTGAGCTCATTTCTAAAGAAAAAGGAAGGAGACCACTGGAAAATTTTTCCCCTGGGACAGACATGCTGATGAAAAGTTGCTTGGCACACATCCAGATTTCTCCTTCTTGCTGAATTTTTAATCTTGTTTCTCTTGGATAAGCCTCCATTTCTCTGGGTTTGACCACTGACACATGCGCAGGAGTTATTCTATTCTGAAACTGTAGATTTGTTTGAGCGGGGAAGATGCTGCACCTGGAAAAACTGGCTAGGGAAACAGCAGTATTGTTTTATTAACTCCCTAAGCACAGTTTCTATACTTTACAGCTTTCTTGAGAAAAATTGTGCTAATAATAAAACACCAATAAGCAGTTATAGTTCACAGACTTTTCCTTGCTTTGTTGAAAGGCATTACCTTCTAATGAATGCCAAATAGCAATTCTGTGCATTCAAATAGGGAAGGGGAGTTATGTGTTTTAGAACTACCTAAATCATTCCTGTAATTTGCAGCGCCAATGAGGGAGTAAATGTCCTTGTGTTAAATCCAAAAGAAATACCAGGACAATATCTGCCATAGCAACAGCTGTTTTAGAAGTTTCAGCATGATTAATAAGTGTCTGTTTCATCTTTCCCTTTGTTTAAAATCAGACCATAGCCTGCTCAATCTGCAGGTCAAAATAGTACAAAGACTTTCACCAAAGAAAAATGTGATTACTATGGATTTTGTTTTATTTTTCTGATGAGTTCAATTATTTGCCATATTGTCCATCTGCTTTTAATTACTAGTTAACCATGATTAACTGAAGAAGCTGATTGTTTCAGAGAATTGGAAATGTTAGTATATCAAGATGCAGTATCTTCATTAATATTTACATCAATTAATTGACCAGAATATATTTCAGTGTAGTAATAGCTGCTAGAATTTACTGTCAATTTTCAATGCTATCAAGTCATTTGACTTTTGAGTCAAAGCATGTTTCACAGCTTGGGCTCTGCAGGCAGCGCACTCTGCGATGGCGTGCTTGTTGGGAGTGCTCTTGGAATCAACACCTGTGGAAGGGAGGCATAGACACCTTCCATAAATGCCTGTTAATGCAGATGCCAGCTATATTCATTATCACTTCAGACTCTGCCTTTGATTAAAGTATATATGCTTACAGTGCAATTTGGATACAAATATATTTTCTCCTTTTGTGAATATTTATAGACAGCATTATTTAACAATTATTTGTACCTTTATTTAATAACAATAAAATGTGAAGAACACAAGTAGTTAATATACAGATTTTTTTTCCCATATGGAAGTATTTCATAGAAGACAAACACAAAACAATCAGATAAAAAAGTGGGCAAAGAATCTGAATAGATATTTTTCCAACAACACACACAAAGAGCCAACAGGTACCTGGAAAGATGCTTGATATCACTAATCAAGGGAACCCTTGGGGGCATTATTGATGGGTTTACAAATTGGTGTGGCCACTATGGAAAACACTATGGAGATTTTTCAAGAAATTTTAAGTAGAACCACCAGAGGACCCAGCAATTCCACTTCTGAATACATATCTGAAGAAAGCAAAGACTAATTAGAAAATATATATGTACCCCTATCCTATGTTTCTTACAGCTTAATTTATAGTAGCCAAGATATGGAAACAACCAAGTACCTACTGATGGATTAATTGGATAAAGAAAATTTGGTATATTTATACAATGGCTATTATTCAACCACACAAAAGAAGAAACTCTTGCCATTTGTGACAACATGGACAGCCCTTTTGGGCACTGTGCTAAGTGAAATAAGTCAGACAGAGAGAGACAAATACTATATGATCTCACTTATATGTGGAATAAAAAAGAACTCATAGATTTAAACAACAGATGATGGTTTCCAGAGGTGGGGGTGGGGTGAAAAGTGGGCAAAATGTGTAAAGGTGGTCAAAGGTACAAATTTTCAGTTATAAAATAAATAAGTCATGGGATATAATGTATATAGCATGTTGATGAGAGTTAATAATACTGTATTGCATATTTGATAGTTGCTAAAAGAATAAAGTTGTAAAGTTTTCATCAACAGAAAAAAATTTTGTAACTATGTATGGTAACAATGTTAACCAGACTTATTGTGGTGATTATTTGCAATATATGCCAATATTGAATCATTATATTATACACCTAAAACTAATATAATGTTATATGTCAATTATATCTCAATAAAAAAATGAAGCATAACATTTTGCACTACACACTTGAATCATCATTTATGTGATATAATTAAGAATGTATGTATACATATATCAAAAAGTCAGTTACATGTAATTAATGTATAAATTGCATTGCAAGATAAATAAGACATGAAGAAAATGTGGGGCTCTCTTTTATAAGATTAGGAAGCCAGAACAGACTCTGCATTTGTTCTGCCCACTACTGAAGCCCTGAGCCTTAACAAAGACCTGACCCTCAGGAAAAATTTGGTGAATATTGAAAGGATTATAAATGTCAGGGTTTTGGGGGTTTTTTTGAAGTAAATTGGTTTCCCTTTCCAAACATGAAGGAACCTACGTATCGGTCATTTTCAGGTTTAGATAAAAAGTTGAAAATAGACCTGGCTGGGTGGCTCAGTTGGTTGAAGCATTGTCCTGTTCACCAAAAAGTTATGGGTTCATCCCCAGTCAGGGCACATACCCAGGTTGCGGGTTTGATCCCCAGTTGGGTGCATAAGTGAGACACCCAATCAATGTTTCTTTCTCTCTCTCTCTCTCTCTCTCTCTCTCTCTCTCTCTCTCTCCCCCGCCCCAACTCCGCCCCTCCCCATCCCTTCATTTTCTCTCTCTCTAAAAATCAGTAAACATATCCTTGGGTGAGGATTTTTTAAAAGTTGAAAATAAATTATTTTAAATGGTAAATTTGAACTTACATATTCAGGTTGATGTAGTCTTTTTTTATGCACTATTTTACAGGCTGCGGCAGATGGCCCTTGCACTTAAAAATAAAAGATTTCTATTTCCATTGCAAGAATATCACAATGAAGTCTAGTTCTAATTTTAATACCATGTTCCTAGAGAACATTATCAGACAGCAAGTTTTGGAAAGATAGGTACTAAATTTTTGTCAGCAAGTTTAACAAAAACAACATCTAGAATTCTCACATATTTACTCTATACCTGTTCACTCCCAAATTTCCCAGAATGATCTTTAAAGCCAAATGAATCTCTCTGAAAATAAATACAAAAAAACTTAAAGAAAAAAATATAGAATGTATATACAAACAACATCGCCAAAGGCCAGCCATGTTATTACAAAGCACCAAGATAAACACGGAACAAATGTGACTCTAAAAAGTTGCAAATGAGTATTTTTTGCAGATTTTGAAGTACCAAAATCCAACCACCTCAGTTCTTTAGTACTATAGTTACTAAAATTTTTTCTAGAAATAGAACCATAACCACTCTATATTTATGCTCTATTAGTGGCCGAGTTTTGGAAGTCATGCCAAGAGGATTCCAGAAATGAGAAAAAAAAGATTTTGTGTGAATCATCTGTTATGATCCTCCATAAATCTACATCATTACCAAAATATGACCAAAATTGCTATATAAATACCCAAGAATTGGAATAGAAGAGAGGAACAGGGTATTATGTCAGAATTCAATTAGTTCTAATGTGGTAGGAAAGCCTCATTCATCTGGGAGTCTATGAAAAGTTTGTTGTTGTTGTTGTTGTTGTTGTTGTTGTTGTTGTTTTGCTTGGTTGACTTTTTGGTGATATGCTGCTGACCTGAGCAAAGCGCAGATTCAGGAAAAGATTCATGGCACAGGTCTGTGAGCCCGTCAGGTGGCGGTGTGAACTTCCTTGCCCCTGGCCTCTACGTTTCAATGATTAATTTAAAATTGTCAGTACTTTCAGAATATATGTAAGCAAAAAGAATATCATTAATTTCTGTTATAATCCTCAAAAGAATAACTTTCCATTAATTTTTATTATATTGACCTAATTTTACTCTAGGAATTTTTCAGCCAAATTATATATTCATTACTGAAGTTTTAAAAACAAATAAATATCTCATTTCCCTGAAGTTAAAAGTGGTTAAAAGTCACTTGGAAAAAGACATAGTTTGACTTTTTAAAAAATATTTTATGTTTAATTTTATTACTTTCAAACATTTTACTGAAAAAGAAACAATCTTTTTTTTAAAAAAACTACTCTAGATATTTAGATAGTGATAGTTTATATCATTTTCATTAATTGTTACCCAGGACTTAGGTCATATACTAAAAACCTTATACTATACACACATACACCCCTACACAGCACTGGCACCTATTAGGAGCTTAGTAAATGTTGCATCAGATGTAGTGGCAATTTTTTCTAGTAGCATGGATAAAAGACCCACAGAGAAGGACCTAAGTGAGGAAGGAGGTTATCTCTTTAACTGTTCATCTTACAGGTGTCACTCTGAAACAATTTTCTAAAAGACAAGCATTTAAACACAATTCAGTACCTCAATTCAAAGACCAGAACAATGGATAGAATCATATATAAAGGATGGTCTTGCAATGGAGCATAGTAAGATTAAAAATCCCAGTCAAGATGAAGAGTGATGAGCACTTTATATGCATGTGTAAATTCTGCCATAACCTCCATTTCAGAGATGGTAAAATCAAAGCTCAAAAAAGTAAAGTAAATGCCCTGAGCCCACTGCTTATAAATGGCAGCCTCAATACAATTTCAGGCTGCTGACTCCAGAGTCCTCAGTCTTACACACAGAGAGATTATGTAACAGAGAGAACAGCACACATACACCCATACTATCAATTATTTCTTTTATTTTCTTTTTTTAGAGAGAGAGGGGAAGGTAGAGAGACAGGGAGGAAAGAAACATCAATGTGAGAGAGAAACATCAATCTGTTGTCCTTTACAAGCACCCTGACCAGGGTGAACCTATAACCTAGGCATGTGCCCTGATTGGGAATCGAACCAGTGACATTTTTGCTGTGGAACAACACCCAACCAACTGAGCCACTACAGTCAGGGCTATCAATTATTTCTATCAATGCTATTTACATTATTCTGGAATAAAAAATAACAGATGAAACTCTTTTCATTGCCACATGTAACTTTTTAGAAAGAAGGCACTACAAATAAGTGAAAAAGTTAAGTAATATGAAGCACTGTATAATTAATGTCCATGCTAAATATTCTAGATTAAGAACTAAACAGAGTTCATTAAACAGCTATGAAAAGGCTTCACAGAGACAGTGGACTTGAACTGGATCCTGAAATTGAGTGAGAATCAGGCAGTTATATTTGAGAAGGAAGCATATTCCCACCTGGAAGAAAACTTCCCAAGTAGCTTTTTGCTCAATAAATAAAATTACGTGAATCACCTTAGTTGCAAAAAACACGGAAAGCACATAAAGTTGCATAGCACCATACTGAGGCAATAAATACCAATTATAGTTAAGGTTATCTATTTTGAATAACACTAATAGCTAAGTTAAATAATAATATTTTGAATACTGTATGATTCCAGGTTTATGAAGTTCAAAAACAGGCAAATCTAACCTACTGAAGTACCTACTATCTAATATTAGATACCTAATAGATACTAGATACTAGATACCTATTAGATATTAGGTACCTAATATCTAACCTACTGAGAGGTTAGAGACTACCTTAAGACCAGAGAATGTAAACTAGGGAAGAGCACAAGGGAATCTTCTGGGGTGCTAGAAATACTCTATGTTTTGATCTGGGTGGTGATTATAGATGCACGCAAAAATTCACTGAGCTCTCTACATGTAAGATTTGTGCATGTACAAATTTACTATGTGTGAGTTACAGCTCATTAAACAAATGAATAAGGGTTAGTGTCTGTGGTAGTATACAAGGTTATTTAGCATAATGTAAATTTAGCATTTGAAAAATCTTTCAAGATTACCTATTTCAAATCTGTCCTTCACAGGTAGGGAACTGGCATCAAACAGATACAGAGACTTGTCCTGAGTCATAGAACCATTCAGGGGTTGAGATGTGCAACTGTATGTGAAAGTTTTCCTATTTCCCATTCTTTAGTCATGCCTCCAAAATATATTGCATGTATTACATATTTCTAGAAAGAAGAGCCAAGTATGCAATTTAATTATTTTTTCTAATCCTTACTCAAGGATATATTTATTGATTTTAAAGAGAGAAGATAGGGGAGAGAGAGAAAAAAAAACACATCGATGTAGAGAGAAACACACACTGACCAGGAATCAGACCTACAACCTATGTATATGCCCTGACTTGGAATGAAGCCCACAAAGTTTGGTATACTGGATGATATTCCAGCCAATGGAGCTGCCTGGCCAGGACCATTTAATTCTTAGTAATGTTATTTACCAGTTTCCACATCATTTCTCACATTGGTCACATTTATTTTTTCTCCTTATTCTTGGCATCTCTTAACTAAATTATTTCAATCTTCCCTTTATTATTTTTAGAGTTTATTTTAAAGTATATTTTATTGATTAAGTATTACAGTTGTCCCAGTTTTTTGTCCCCTTTATCCCCCTTCTCCCTGCATCCTCCCACCCTCTCCAGTTCCCCCTACCCCATAGTTCATGTCCATGGGTTGTACATATAGGTTCTTTGACTTCTCCATTTCCTATACTATTTTTAACCTCTCCCTGTCTATTTTATGCCTACCTGGTATGCTTCTTGTTCCCTGCACCATTTCCCCATACTCCCCCATCCTTCCCCACTTATAACCCTCCATGTGATCTCCATTTCTGTGATTGTCTTCCTACTCTAGTTGTTTGCATAGTTTTTGTTTTTATTTTTTAGGTTCAGTTGTTGATAGTTCTGAATTTGTTGTCACTTTATTGTTCATAGTTTTGATCATCTTCTTTTTCTTACATAATCCCTTAAATATTTCCTATAATAAGGGCTTGGTGATGATGAACTTCTTTAACTTTACCTTATCTGGGAGTCACTTTCTCTGCCCTTTGATTCTAAATGATAGCTTTGCTGGATTGAGTAATCTTGGATGCAGGTCCTTGCCTTTGATGACTTTGAATACTTCTTTCCAGCTCCTTCTTGCCTATAAGGTTTCTTTTGAGAAATCAGCTGATAGCCTTATGGGCACTCATTTGTAGGTAACTCTCTCTCCTTTCCTCTTGCTGCTTTTAAGATTCTCTCCTTATGTTTAATCTTGGGTAACTTAATTATGATGTACCTTGGTGTGTTCCTCCTTGGGTCCAATTTCTTTGGGACTCTCTGAGCTTCCTGGACTTCCTAGAAGTCTATTTCTTTCACCAAATTGGGAAAGTTTTCCTTCAAACATTATTTGTTCAAATAAGTTTTCAATTTGTTGCTCTTCCTCTTCTCCTTCTGGCACTCCTGTGATTTGGATGTTGGAGCATTTGAAGTTGTGCCAGAGGCTCCTAAGCCTCTCCTCATTTTTTTTAATTTTCGTTTTTTCATTCTGTTCCAGTTGGATGTTTATTTGTTCCTTTTGTTCCAAATTGTTGATTTGAGTCCCAGTTTCCTCCCCATCACTGTTGGTTCCCTGTATATTTTCCTTTATTTCACTTTGTGTAGACTTCATTTCTTCCTTCATTTTGCGACCAAGCTCAATCAGTTCTGTGAACATCCTGATTACCAGTGTTTTGAACTCTGTATCAGATAGGTTGTCTTTCTCTTCCTTGCTTAGTTGTTTTTCTGGAGTTTTGATGTGTTCTTTCATTTGGACCATATTTCTTTGTCTCAGCATACCTTGCCACACATCCTCTCCACCCCAGCTGCCCATCTCTGCCCCTCCTACCCATCTGTATGAAAATTTCTTTAACTCCTTTGTTGTTAGACTTCCATGCAAATGATTTTCTGGCAGTTCTGGTTATTCCTTGTTTTTAAATTGGTTGTTATCCTTCTTTTGGTTGTGCGATGAAGTGAAGTGTTTCTGACTACCCCTCCATTTCCATTTTGGCCAGAACTCCTCAATTTTCCCTTTATTCTTTTACTTTTATTTCATATCTATGATCAATCCAATGTATTCTTCCTAAAGCTGCTTTTATATGCACTCATTTAATCTTACTCCTTTCATAGTAATTCAGTGACTGTACCTGTTCTCAGATGTCAAATTCCCTTCATTCCCAAGAAAACCCTTTGCCTGAGTCATTTTATATCTATCATACCATCATTTTTAGTACTTATAATATTTACTCTTTTCCTCTATAGATAAAGAAGGAGATGATGTAGATATCAGTGTGGACAACTTTGCTTTAAGTAGATGTGTCTTGCCTGATCCTAATTTACCTGCCACTGTTCTTTTCATAAAAAGCTGTTCACATTGTTATTCCTCATCTTGTTCCCAACAAACACCATTCCCCTATTCTCAACTAGTTCTGAGATTTTGATGATGAAACAGCCATGAGAAAACTGCTAAGTGTTTTATCTTTGAATGTTTTCATGTTCAAATAGCTCTTGACTCAAAACTGCATTGTCTAAATTCTATACATAATGCAGAAGTGTTTATTTTTAAAAACAGGGATCTTGATTCTACCTAGACATGCTAAAGTTTATTAAAAACTTTAAATTCCTCATGTCATGATACAAAATTACCTGAGCATATTCATAAATGACTATAAAATAACTCAAGTACAAATATTCCTGAGATAACTAGACAGAAGGCATGGGTACACTTGTAGTCATATTCATGGATAACTACAATCCAAGTTTCTGTTTCTTGATCTTTTTTACAAAGTCCATTGTTGTACCTATAATTGGAGACATTGTAATCTAGCAAAAGCCATTCCAATAATCTTTAGAAGAATAGTTTATTGTCAAAAGCAGCAGGTACCAGAATATAGCTGTCAACTGCAAACCTTTCCCTGAGTCAATTTGGTCCATATTTCTCTATGTTGATATGAATATGACATTTCCAGAGCAGAGAAATTCAAACACCTCTTGGTGGGCTGTGCCAAATTCCATCCACCCCTTCAGACCCACTATCCACCGTGATCTGCCCTGCTCTGGGACTCAGGTGGCTGACTTGAATGGACCTTATCAAAGAGCTCCCTTGCTCTGTGCCTTCCTGTTGTGCTGGTCAGTGGGAACACCAGTAAGATGGAGAATGAAGTCTGGGCACGTTACCCCAAAGTTCTTCAAAGAAGGATCACCCGCATTTGCTGAATTCCTTGAATGAAGGTCATGTTGTTGTCAGGTTGCCCTTTTCTACAGTCTTCGGTGTCTCTAGCCTCCCCTCACTCTCCTTCAGGCACAGGAATAGTTACAGAGTCTCCACCACCTCTTTTTCCTAGATCACCTGTGTCATCTCCGTGTACACTACCCCCGTATTTTTCAATGATCCCTTTATTACACTCTCTTAAAATTACCCAATCCGAGTGTGTCATCTGTTTTGTACAGGAACCTTGATGATAATTGTGTTCCACTGAGCAAGTAAGAGTCATTTTGGAAATCTGTTCTATCTTAAAAGAAGAAACATTTGGTTTGCTCCCTCCACCTCCTCCCCAAGATCTAAGCAAGCACAGTAGTAGCATGTTAAGTAGTACTAGGCCATTGCATTAAATAGATTGTCACTCCCAACACTCTGCCCAAAATCTCTCAATGGCAACCACCTAATACAAACTGGGGTGTTTCATCTGTACCCAATAAAGTGGTTATAATGTATTACATGCTTGTCTATAACTCTGTTTTAGAGGAAATTACTTTAATCCATAAACCCCTAAAATTAAGTAATATGTTACTTGTTCAGTCTTCCCTATGTGGTAGGATTTATGGACTAACTCACGAAGGTGATGATTAGTGAAAAAGTTAATAATAAATAAACTGCAATATTTCTAACAGAGTATCAACAGTGTGTCCAACTAGACATGGACGAGGTCAACAGAAAACAGTATTTCTAAAATGACACCTCCAAGACCACATTGTAGCTGTGAAATGACTCACACCTTCTTCTGTGTTGACTGCTCCTTCCCCCAATGATATCCGCAGCCCCACTTTACTTCTCTCACCTCCTGCACAAAGATCACTGAGATACATACCCAGTTGCTGATCACCCCCTGCCTTGACTGTGGATGTCCACTTTCATGATACCTTCTGAGAATCATTCAGCACAAGCCCCCTCCAGCCAGTCTTACTGAGATGTCCCCCAGTCCCTCTGAACTGTATTCTCTTTGCTGCAGCAAGCCAAACATCACACTTTTTGGAAGTGATGACATCATGGGACCCATCCAGAATGGAATCCAGAAGAGCATGCTCCACTTACTCTTCTGTCCCTTTACCACTTTTGTGTCCACTCTCTTGGAGTGTGCTTTCCCTCTCAACAGACAGCCACATTAGATTGTTTGCACAAAGAACTTAAAAGGCCTGAGAGTTTATGTTCTGCTGGAGGAAAACCCTAAATAATAGCTGAAAGATGGAGAACTATAACTGTTCTTCTCCCTCATGCCAATCAAGACAACTCTGAGGCATGATGCTCTTTTCAGAGCTTGCATGTGAGACAGAGCCAAAGTTATCCTTGGTAGGACTTTACCTGTCTGATTCCTTTCCCTTACTGGTCCCACTTTCCCACTCCCCTGATGGTTTCCTGAAAGGTTCCTTAGCACTTTCACATGAATCTTCATCTCAGGGTCTGCCTCTAGAGAACCCAAATTAAGACAAATGGCAATCCAACCTAAATAGGAAATCAATTCAATAAAGGCTTCCAAGGAGAAATGACCACTTCACCTAATATTTAGAGACTGTATAGGAGTTAAGCAGTTAGAAAGATAAGGGACAGCATGAAATTTCAAAGAGACAACTTAAAAAAAGATGCAGAGATAGAGGTAGTCTGTTATATGTAGAGATATGCAGAGATCCACTAGCCTCTCCACTTTGCTGGACCATCAAGTATAGACAGTGAGTGTCCAGTCAGTGCCAAGTCATGCAAGGCTTTTTGTGTCACCTTAAGGGTCTGGACTTCATCCCATGGCTAGGAGGGGAATGATCAGATTTATATCTAAGATCCATCACTCTTGTGATTTTGTGGAAAATAGATCTGCAAAAATTGAAAATAAATAAAGCACTGAAATAAGATACAAATTAAAAGAGACAGAGTCAAGAAATAAAACTGTCAGATCCCAGTGGATGTGGATGCTGAAAGGAAGGAAGGACCCAGAGATGACTCCCAGATTTTTATGTTGGGTAATAGGTGGACAGTGATAAGACAGAGAATCCAATGACAGGGAGAAGAGCTGGTAGAGCTGGTTCCACAAAAGTTTTACTGTGGAAATTGGCAGTCCACATAACCCATTGAAGAATACATCCAACCGAGTGAACTAAGAACATGAGTATCAGGGGAAATGTCTGAGGGGGAGATATAGTGGTAATCAAGATCCCAAGCGTAGAGAGAGCACTCCAGTGTGTGGTGAGAAGAAGATTCCTGTGAGGAGAACACCCTACAAACCTCAGGTTTAATGTGCAAATAGGGAAACAGACTATAAAGGAGGGGCCCTAAGAGTCAGAGCGGTTTAGAGAACCAGGAAAACACCTCTCCACTTTCTCAATCACTGTTCGGTCCATTTTTCCCCATCACACATGGTCCAGAAATTTAAAACTAAGGAAAATGGCAAAGTTCCTTTAACCTTTTTGTGCCCTGAAATGTTCTCATGGCCTTCAAACTAAGTGTCCCCTAAATTGAAAAGAATGCAGTCCTCTGCTCAAAGAATAGCTAGCTCAACTAATTGGGAAGACTGCTCAATGATCTCTACATAGATGAGTCCTTAGCATTATCATTTACATACTAATATGCATGCACTAAAACTAATCCATCTCCTAAAACTTATATACTTGGTAGTCAAATCCAGCTTTCTCTATAGCATTCCTTCAAAACAAAGCAGGGACCACATCTGCAGAAGACTTAAGTACCTGGGAAGACTTAGAAACTGCCTTTCTCCCTAGCCATCATCAAATTAGTTACTTGTCAAATTGAGTCATGAAACAAATACTTTAGAAGCTTGGAGAAATAAACACACAAAGGCAGAAGTAGGGTCGTGTTAGAGTGATTCTGACCACAACAGATGTTAATAATACATGCTAGAACCATACTGCCACTGAACCAGGTAACTTGTACACAACAGAGGGCTATTTTATATTGAGAGCTTGTATTATGCCAGTCTTTTTACATGATGTTTTATCCATATTTTCTTGTTTAATATTCAGAAGGATACTTTGAGTAGGAAAGTATATAGTTTCATTTTAAAAAACAAGGCAACAAAGGATCTAAGGGTCATGTAACTAAGGAGCCAAAAAATAATGAATTTCAGCCAGTGTCTGTCTGGCACTACAACCCATGGCTTTAACCACCAAGCTGCACTGCTCTTCCTACTTCTCTACCCCAGGGACCTCAATGCCACGGAGGTTTGGAGATTGGCACAAACAGTACAGATCCCAACAGCAGAGCACTCAAAACGGACCTTTCTTTTACCCTTGAACAGTCCAGGTAATAACTACAAAGCACCCGAAAAGTAAATACAGAAGCCTCGAGTCTAGTTTTATTTTTTATGTTGTAGAACAGGTATACTCATCTCCATATCTCTACCACAGTTCTATGGTAAAACATTAAAATGCAGACATTTTTTACATGGACATAATAACTTTAAATATATGATGAATTGTCAAGTCAAAACAACAAATGACTATTGCATCAAGAAGACAATGTAAAGTTATTTTAAAGTGAATGGAGACAATGAAATTACAACTGTGAGCTTTAGTTGGTATGATAATTACAAAAATTTTATTAGTGTGAACTGTCTGCAAAGGAAGAGTCTAATAAAGGGTTATTGGAATAATAAAGAAGAAAAATAAGTAAAGGTATTTAAAAGGCAACTGATTATTTTTTAAACCATCAGTCATGGACTTTGGACCAACCAATAATGAAAGAAAAAGAGGCCAACACACTTGCCTTGCTGCCTCACCAGACCAAACAGAGGGTAAATTAAGTTATTTGGAGACCAAAGTTCCAACCTAACTGGAAGCCTCATGCTTTCACTGTCTATAGGCAAGCTATAACCCTTTACAAGACAAGCAGAGACCTTGTATATAAGGAACAATCATACATCTATATTCCAGGAAGATGCTCCTGTTTTTTTGTATCCCATCTATACCCTCATTGCTCTAGAGAAATTTTTGTTCCCATAAAATCTGAGGATGCATTTTTATAGCCTAAAATCCAAGCCCGCATGTAAAGAGAGGTGCTTTTTAAGGAATACGTCAACAGTGTGCTATTTGCCTCTTTCACGCTGACCCTTCATGGGTTTAGGATGACCATTTTCCGAGAATAGAAAATCTGGCCTAAATGAGAAATACTCTTCAAAATTGTTTTATTGCTATGTTGGTTTTTCTTGGTAATTATGGTTGAGTTATTCCATAAAATTTACTGCTTTGATAGTTTTGCAATGGCAATACAGTCCAACCAATTTGTTATTCACTGAAGAAGATGGTAAATGGACCATGGAATCTAAAGCTTCTTCCGCTGATGACCCCGGTTAGGTTTTCCAGAAGCTTTTGGTTGGGTTTTCCATAGAAACAGGACTAGAGGCAAAGCTCAGTTTGAGGTGTTCTGGAAATAACATGAGAAAATGCCTTCTAGCCTATTTCTATCTTAAATAATGAGCATTACTCTGTGTTGAAAGGGAACCATTTGTGTTGGACTCAAGCAGTGCATGAGGGGGGAAAAATGGAAACACCAGAGCAAGAATAGGCCGAGTGCCTGTATATACATGTGTGTGTATGTATGTGTGTGTATATGTATATACACGTGTATATATAATTTTAAATCTTTAAAACAATAGGTTTGAAAAATATAGAGCCCCCAAACTTAGAAAACAGAAATCAACTGGCATAATTTTGTCTGGCAAGGTGGTATTGCAGAAAATATGGATCCATTGCTATTACATTTGAATCCAAATTATGAAATGCTAGCATATTATGAATCCTAAAATTCTTCTTAGTTCATTAAGAAGTTCATTCTTCATAAAGAATACTTTAATTGTGCCTGCATATCCATATCCTACTAGAGTCTCCCAATTTCTTTTTGTCCTTCTTATCAAAAGCAAGTGAAATAATGGGCTTAATAAAGTGTCCAGCTTAAATTATTTAATTAACATTAAATAAAAGTTAATTCACTTCCACCTTCTGAATTTCTTTTATTTCAACCTCTGAAATTCAAGTCCATGCTAGTAACAAAGAGAGTGCAGTGATCATTGACCACGTGACAGCAGGCCAAATACCACTGTGTACAAAGTAATAAAAATGTCATCTGCACCCTCTCTGACACTAGGATTCTGCCTATTATTATATATGCAAGACTTTTATTCAATTCACAGACAGTGTCTCATTCACAAATGAAGAAAGAAGGAAAATACCTAGGTCAGACATAAATATAACACCTGCTGTAAGTAATGGAGGAAATACCATGTAGACCAAACCCCTTCTTCAGAAATAAAGCATGATCGGGATAATACCGGATATCAAAGATGGGATACAAAAAAACTGGTGCCAGAACAAAGTTTACTTTTGTCCTTTCTTCTCACATTACTTGGGTGAGTTTGGGTTAACTATTTAATCCTCTGAGTCTCAGTGTCCATTTGTATAAAATGAGAATAACAATAACTATTAATCAAGACTGTGGTCAAGAGTAAATAACATCAAGAATGGGGAGTCCCTACATTTACAGATCAGTAGTTCTCAAAGGGAGGTCCTGCACCAGTAGTTTCAGCAACAGTTTAATAGAAATGCAGATTCTCAGGCCCCGCCCCAGACTTAATCAATCAGAAATTCTGGGGGAGGAGCCCAGCAATCTGTGTTTGGAAAAGTCCTCCAGGTGTAAAAATCACTCTTTTGAATAAATATGATCCTTGATATTTTTATCACCATGAATTTATATGTGGAACATATTCAAATATGTACCCATGTAATCTGGTTACAAAAATATTCGCTATGTGTAGATCTATATCATTTTATAAATGTGAGAACTAAAATGTTCAAGTTATTTATCCAAGTTTATACAACTTTTAAAAATAAATCATGTTATAAATTTATACCCACACATACAAACACACATATATAATTTTCTCTTTGACTTGCTTTGTAAATTTAGAGATCCGGGCCTGGAAGAAACAAAAGTTCCTCAATATACTGGGTGGAAAAACTTTTGGCCAGTGTCATAGCCAGCTGGGCACTATGATCCCTAAACTCACAGGTATCATCTGGAAGGTGTGACTTATCTGACCGACATTTTGTTTTTCTGGAGTTTCCAAATTCTAGATTCTCTCGTCTTTTAATAGTCCCTCTTTCCATCAATTGACATGATTTCTGTTCTTGTTCTCAGTGATCTCTGTGTTTCACTTTTTAAGCTCTATTTGAATGTCATAAAGAAAGAGACTAGAGATCTGTGAGAATGGCCATCATAAATGAAGCAACAAACTACAGGTGTTGGAAAGGTGTGGAGAAAAGGGAACCCAAGTGCACCATTGGTGGGATTGCAGATTGATGCAGCCACTGTGGAAAACAGTGTGGAATTTCCTCAGAAAACTAAAGATAGAACTACCTTTTGACCTGGCAATTCCACTGCTAGGATTATATCCTAAGAACCTTGAAACACCAATCCAAAAGAACCTATGCACCCCAAGGTTCATAGCAGCACATTTTACAATAGCCAAGTATTGGAAGCATCCTAAGTGCCCATCAGTAAATGAATAGATCAAAAAACTATGGTACATTTACACAATGGAATTCTACACAGCAGAAAGAAAGAAGGAGCTCTTACCCTTTGTGACAGTATGGATGGAACTGGAGAGCATTATGCTAAGTAAAATAAGCCAGAAGGTGAAAGACAAATACCATATGATCTCACCTTTAAGTGGAACCTAATAAACAAAACAAACAAGCAAGCAAAATATAACCAGAGACATTGAAATTAAGAACAATCTGACAGTAACAAGAGGGGAGGTAGGAGGAGATAATGGGGGAAAAGTGGAAGGGCTTTCAGGAACAACTATAAAGGACACATGGACAAAAACTAAGGGGTGTGGAATCAGGGGAGGGAGGTGGGGATGGCTGGGATGGGGGAAAAAAAGAAAGAAAGAGACTGGAGAACCATACTAATAGTATCACATTTTAATTCAGTCTGAATGTTACTGAAAAGAAAGTTTCAGGTAAAATAAATAACATCCACACTTTTCAACACTGTTAAGTTTATCCAACTAAGTTCTCCCACAGCTAAGATTTATTCATTGAATGTAGAATAGATACGTATTTCCATGAAATGACCTCTTCTATCCACTTTTTCTCACTCTCTCAACCAGTATATAAACAAATTAAAGGGCTCTTTTTTATGTAATTTAGCAATTACAACATAGACTTGAGAAATAGTAATCTGAGTCCTAAATAAAGGAATTGAAATGATATAGAGTTGAATTCTATCCTCAGAATCAGGCAAGGAACAGGAAGGATGAAAACAGCAAGGGAAAATCTGAATCCAGACTCATTTCTCAAATTCATCTTTATTCTCTAATGTCATAATAAATCTCTGCATATGCAAATTAAGAAGGGGGTGAGAAAATAGGTGAATTCTCAACCTCAACACTACTGACATTTTGAACCACATAATTATTTGTTGCAAGGGTTGTTCTGTACATTGTAAGATGTTTAGAAGCACCTTTGGTCTCTACCCACTAGATGCCACTAGCATCCCCTTCAGATATGAAGACCAGAAATGTCCCCTTGGGGAACCAATCGCTCCCAGTTGAGAACACACTCTATTACATTAAGTGATTTTTTTTTCTTTTCTTAGAAAATAAAGGTTAAAAAGTTAAAGTAAGTTTGCAAAAAGGTAACAGAAAATGTATCACACATTTGTCTTTATTTTGTATAATGCAAATTACATGAAATGTGTAAGGAGCATTTAAATATAAATCTGTCATTTATTTCAAGGGACTTGTTGCAACCCAAGTGGCTAAAAAATGTGGTTTAGTGGTTTTTCTATAATCAGTACCTCAAAAGCACAGCTGGGAAATGTATTAACCATATCTTTTAATTTTCTGTATTCTGATCCTTTGCTCTGTGGGGCTTTGTTGACCCTAGAGAGACTGTCTTTCCCAGCGTTAGGCCATCCTTAGAAATAGTAAATAACTTGACCATGAGTGTGTTTTTCAAATGCAAACCAATCCAGAGCTTACACCTAAACCACCTCCTTTACTGGGTTCTCACACTCTGGATCTTCCCTAATCATCAGGGCTAGATACTAGACATTAGGGACAGACCCTGTACAAATTATTCAAAATAGCCAAGCCTAAGCCTGCTTACCCTGCCTTGCTCATTCTTCCCATAGAAACCACAATAAAGGTTCTTGCCCAGAGTTCCTCCTTCTTGTTCTGCCTTATAACCAACCCCAGTACTTCCCCATGTGGCCTCCACTGGAATGACCTGCCTCTTTCTCTAGGAAATAGTGTAATCAACTATCCTTTTTTTTTCTCTTGAAAGATATAATTTTATTAACCAATGTCATCCCAATAAATCTAATAAAATTTAAAAATATAAACATAAAATGAAATAAAATTTATGTTTTCTACATAAATATTATGTAGGACAGTTTACCTTTTTATCCAGTCTCACAATTTCTTCTTTCTAATTGGAATGGTTAGTCAACTGACATTGAATATATGTTTACGGTCAGGTCGAACCATCTTGCCACTTGTTATGTCCCTTTGGATGTTTGTTTCTCTGTTGCTCCCTCTCTGCCTTATTTGGGGTCAATTGAATATTTTTCAACAGTCCAATATTAGCTTTTGAGTTATACCTCTTTATTATTTTGTTAATGGGCACTTTAGGAATTGTAGTATCTATCCTTATCACAGTCAAATTAGAATTAATATTGTACCACTCACTCCTGGTGCTTCACCCTTTCTACTTCGTATTTTATGCATGTAAAACCTTTACAAGGGTACAACTTCATTTACTTGGATCCATCATTTGTGCTATCATTGTTATATCTTTTACTTCCACATGTTCATACCCTCTTCCTGAAGACTTATTCAAAGCAAAAATATCACTGTAAGGGGGAATTAACAGCTATCTTTTCAATAAGAACCATCTCCTAATCTTTTGGTCTTCCTATACCTCAAATTATCCTTTAATATAATTGGCTCTGAAACGAGAGGCATGAATCACAAGACAGTGTCCATCACTGGTTCTGAGAAGCCCAAAGGAATAAAGCTGATCTGACAGCCAAAGAGAAATGACATTTCTTTAAAGAATATGATCTTTTCTGTTCTATGTTTTCATTGATGGTTAAACTTTTGGTTTATCCTCCTTATTTTCTAGTATTATATTTTACCAGCTTAGTTTCAACGTGTTCCTCTGGAGACACTATTAATGTGGATATAAGAAAGTAAATGAACTTTGGGGAAAAATAAATCCAGCTTTGAATTTAAAGTTTATATTACGTCTTTGGGTCTTCTGTTTTCACCCACCTGTTTCTTTTTCCCTATTTGTAGAAAGAAGATAATACTAAAATAATGATTATAATATGATTAAGAATTATGTGAAGTATTGTTTAATGTTTATTCATTTAATAAAATCTATCCTATTGGCGGCAAACACTGTATTGCTCTTTTATGGTGTATAGCATAGTGTCATGGAGACAAACGTAAATAAGCAAATGAATAAATAAATGAGAAGTTCAAATAAAGGACAGGGCAAAAAATAAATGAAGAACAGAACCAAGTGTGACAGAGAGGCCTGATCGGGATGTGCTTCAGGTACGGTGGTCAGGCAGACCTCTTTGAGGCCAATGCCTGGCCACTTGATCCCAAACAAGTTCCTGCTCCTTTCTAAATTTCTATTTAAATACTGGCAAAATAAATACACTTATAGAATTGTTGTTAGCACACAATAATGATTAAGTATTTGGCACACATTAAAGCATTAGCTATTATGATAGCAGTATTAAAGTTCATATCACATATCAATCTCAATGTGGAACTTGGCTTTTATGACTAACAACTCCTTATGTAGATTTTATTAAGTCCTGATCTTAAGAACTCCTCTGGACTAAACCAAGAATTCTATCTTTAATCTATCTTTAGTGAGACCTATTCTGATAGAGTGTGTCCCATGCCACAGTTGCAGTTACCACATGAGTGGTTATTAAACAACACACAGCTTGAGAATGGGAAGAAACATTTATGACTCATTTCCTAAATAGTGTTTTAAAAATCATAGTTGAGCCCTGGCTGGCGTAGCTCAGTGGATTGAGCGCGGGCTATGAACCAAAGCATCGCAGGTTCGATTCCCAGTCAGGGCACATGCCTGGGTTGCAGGCCAGGTCCCCAGTGGGGACCACATGAGAGGCAACCACACATTGATGTTTCTCTCTCTCTCCTTCTCCCGCTCTTCCCCTCTCTAAAAATAAATAAATAAAATATTAAAAAAATAAAGAAATAAAATAAAAATCATAGTTGAATGAACAAAAAGGAACCACTGATGGAGAAATTTTCAGCTATATTTTCTTTTTTTTTCTATTCTTTCTCTCTTTATTTTTTTTAATTTTTTTATTTTAGATTATTCAGTACAGTTTCTATCTTTTATTCCCATTCCAGCCCACCCACCCATCCCTCCCCACCTCCCTTCCATTTCCAAGCCCCATAGTTTTGTCCATGTGTCCTCTATATTTGTTCCTGTAAACCCTTCCCTTCTCCCCTGAAATTCCCTCCCCTCTCCCCTCTGGTCACTGACAT
>CM052541.1:129871163-130050134 GCA_028533065.1 Trachops cirrhosus | reverse complement strand
GCCTATTCAAGTCCTTTGCCCATTTTTTAATTGGGTTTCTTGTCTTCTTTGAGTGGAGTCATGTAAGTTCTTTATATATTTTGGAGATTAAACCCTTGTCTGAGGTATCATTGGCGAATATGGTTTCCCATACAGTTGGTTCTCTTCAGCTATATTTTCTTTAACACCTATCTGCATCCCTTTCCAAATTTCTCTTCCTCTGTTTTTTTTTATACTTCTAGATCTTGCAGGTAAAAATATTCTCCCTCCTTAAATAGATTAAATAATTCTCATATCTTGACTTTTTAAAAGATTTTTCCAACAAAACATATATGTGATAAGAGTATACAAATACTTCCAACTAAGGTGCAATGTATCAAAACAAGAAAAATAAATGGTATAGAAATTATTAAATAGATACAGGTTCAAAGCAGACAGTTTCATTTTTAATGTCATTCTTATGACATTAGAAAGGGAGAAGAGTTACCTACAATGAAAACCATTCTATTCATTCTATACATAGGATGAGAAACATTCTAGGAAAACCCTAATTTTAAAAATAATAATTTAGATGTTAATGACATTGAACACATAAACTTACCACACGCCAGGAACTCTTTTAAGTACTTTATATTAACTAACCATGAAGTGCATATTATTATTATACTCTTTTTTACTGAGAAAATATACACAGAGTAGTAAATAACTGGTTCAAGTTCACACAGCTAGACAGTGGCAGAGAAAAATTTGACTCAAACCCAGGCAATTTGGCTCCTGTGTCCATGAATTTAACCCCTGGACTATTTTACCTCTTAAAAGAAAATTACCTCAATATCAGTTTCAAGTCTCAGGGTTGTACAAATCACAGCACTTCTACAACTGGTAATAATATTTAGATTTTTATGGTTTGGAAAAACTCCAAAAACAACTGGCATCAATTTATTACTTTCATGGACAATAAAGCAAGTACTTAAAAATAAATGCTTCTAGTCCCTCAAAAAAGACTTCATATGTTGCTTCAGTTTTGCCTTTTCTTTTCTTCTTGCTGTGGCGTATGTGTAAACAAACTGCGTAGCACTGGGAATGAACTGCCTTGGCTGTGTCTGAAGGTGGGCTTTATCAAAGCATTGAATAGCTCCTTGTTTCTGTCAGCTGCTCCTTGTTGGGATTACTGGGTTGGGGAGAGAAGGAGAGAAGATATGCGGTCAAGGGAAATACACAGAGGAGAAATTTCACATTCACCAGTGAAGTACAAAACCAGGCATTCCCTTCGAGACACAGAAGGAGAAAAAGCTATGCACGGCAAAGGTACTACGAGGAAAGAAACATGGGGAAGGAGTTCAGAGAAACAGGAGAAACTGAACCATTATTTTAAAATATGTAGAAAATCATTTGCTTTTTATTCCAGAGTTTGCTATGTTTAGTCATATATAGCTTCAAGGCACTATAGATCTACACAAAGACTATGCAATATTTGGTTTTCTCAGTTGCTGACTTCCACCCAGTCATTGTGTTTTACAAACCTTTGGTATATAAAGTAGGATTGAAATGACAGTGCATCGTTCTCACACATCCTTTCCAACATTCCTGGGAGAAGCAGATATACTGGCATACTTTGTTAAAATGATAAATTTTTAAAATAAGTATTTTAGGAACAGAAATAAAAACTGTCCGTTTTGAAAACATTTCTGCATAAGGGAGCAAATTTTTATGTTATGTAAATACAACTGAAAAGAGAGATTTCTGCTAAAAGTGAAGCAATTCCTGTAACTTTGGAGAAATTATCTTTGTGAAAGCTACTGGGAAGTTAACTATTAAGAATCTCACTGTTATTTGAGATGTTAGTAGTCAAATGTTTTGAAGAAATTGTAAGGTTGAAGGAAACTATAGTAAAAGTTCCAATTCAGTTAGAAGTGGAAGGAAAAAAATAAAGTATGAAAGAGGAAAAACAGCCAATATTTCAAAAGAAGAACATTTTCTTCCAAGCTCATGGCCAAAGCTAACTTGGCTCCAAAGATCACTCAGGCATGTGACCTGTGGCCCGCGGCCTGTGGCCTGCCTTTACTACTTCCATGTCTCCAGGGCGAACAAAAAGACTTCAATGCTCTGTCTGCCCTGGACAAGCTATACATACCTTGTTTACCAAAATTAACCACACACTGATTTCAAAGGTATCAATCCTTACTCTTTTATTTTTTTATTGTTATAAAACTCTTATAGGTTAGGTTTTTATTAATTCGGCTTTAAATGTCATGGGGAATAGAACAGGAAATCTCAGAAGCATCTTATAAAATAAAGATGCTCAAGCCCTCTCATACAGAAGCCCCTTTTCCCCCAGTTCAGCGTCAAATTTGTAAATAAGTTTTCCCAATAAGAGAAGTCCTTTGAGTAAAATACATGAAGAAGAATCATTACTAACAAGAGCAAAGAAAATTCTTTATGGAAAATCTGCTGATTTAGGCAATATGTTCACAATTTAAAATGCTCCACATAGAAATCAAAGCAACAGGTAATCATGGAATGTGAGAATCAAAAGTGTCTTTTTATTTATTTTTATTGTTTTTTTCCATTACCTTATACCCTCCTACCCCCATAATCACCACACAGTTGTCCATGTCCATGAGTCCTTGTTTCTTTTTGCTCAATCCCTCCTCCACCTAACCAACTCCCTGCCCCAGAGCTGTCAGCCTGCTCTCTCTGAGTCTGTCTCTATTTTGCTTGTTAGTTCCGTTTATTCATTAGATTCCACATATGAGTGAATTCATATGGTATTTTTCTTTCACTGGCTGGCTTGTTTCACTTAACATAATGTTCTCCAGGTCCATCCATACTGTCATAAAGGATAAAATTTTCTTCTTTTTTATGGCCAAGTAGTAATCTATTGTGTAAATATCCCATAGTTGTTTTATCCACTCATCTACTGATGGACGCTTGGGCTGCTTTCAGATCTTGGTGATTGTAAATAATGCTGCAGTGAACATAGGGATGCTCACATTCATTCAAATTAGCGTTTTGGGTTTCTTTGGATAAATTCTCAGAAGTGGAATCCGTGGGTCATAAGACAGTTCCATTTTTAATTTTTTGAGGTATCTCCATACTGCCTTCCTCAGTGGCTACACCACTCTGCATTCCCACAAACAGAGGAAAAGCATTCCCCTTTCTCTACATCCTCATCAGCACTTGTTGTTTATTGATTTATTGATGATAGCCAACTGATAAGTGTGAAGTGATATCTCATTGTGGTTTTAATTTTCATTTCTCTGATGATTTGTGACTTTGAGCATCTTTTCATATGTCTATGGACCATCTATATGTCCTCTTTGATGAAGTGTCTTTTGCCCATTCAGGTCCTTTGCCCATTTTGTAATCAATTTGTTTTTTCGTTTTGTATTGTTTTGTTTTTGGCATTGAGTTTTATAAGTTCTTTATACATGTTAGATGTTAACTCCTTATCTCTGTATTGGTGAATATGTTTTCCTATTCCATGTTTTTTTTAATTTTGTTGATGTTTCCCTTTGCTGTGCAAAAACTGTAATTTGATGTAGTCCTATTTGTGTATTTTTTTCTTTAGTTTCCCTTGCCTGAGGAGATTTATCAGATAAAATATTGCTATGAGCACTGTCTGAGATTTTACTGCCTATACTTTCTTCTAGGATTTTTATGGTTTCAGGTCTAACATTTAAGTCTTCAGTCCATTATGAATTTATTCTTTTGTGTGGTGTAAGAAGATCATCTACCTTCCTTTTTCTGCACATTATCTGTCCAATTTTCCTAACCATTTATTGAATAAAATATCTTTAGCCCATTATATGTGCTTGCTTCCTCTGTTGAATATTCATTGTCTATAGAGGTATGGGTTTGTTTCTGGATTCTCTGTTCTGTTCCATTGATCTGTGTGTCCGTTTTGATTACTATAGCCTTATAGAATAATTTGATATTAGGTAGTGTGATTCCTCCACCTTGAAAACTTTTAACCAAGAAGAAAGAAAGAAGATCCAAATAAATAAAATTATAAATGAAAGAGGAGAAATAACAGTTGGCACCCAATAAACACAAAGGATTGTAAGAATATATCATGAACAGCTATGTGCGTACAAACTGGACAACCTGGACAAAATGGATAAATTTCTAGAAAAATACAATCTTCCAAAACTAAATCAGGAAGAATCAGAGAACCTGAATGAACAGATACCTAGAGAAATTGAAGCATAATCAAAAAACTCCCAACAAACAAAAGCCCTGGACCAAATGGCTTCACAGGTGAATTTTACCAAACATTCTGAGAATAACTAACACCTCTCATTCTTAAATTATTTCAAAAAGTTCAAGAGGAGGGAAGACTTGCAAGCTTATTTTACAAGGCCAACAATATCCTGATCCCAAAACTAGAAAAAGACACTACAAAGAAAGAAAATTATAGGCCAATATCCCTGATGAATATAGATGCTAAAATCCTCCACAAAATATTAGAGAACTAAATACAGCAATGCATCAAAAAGATCATACACCATGATCAAGTGGGATTTATTCCATAAATGCAAGGTTGGTACAACATTTGCAAATCAATAAATGTGATTCACTACATAAACAAAATGAAGGCTAAAAACCACATGATCATATCAATAGATGCAGAAAAAGCTTTTGATAAAATCCAGCACCCATTTATGATAAAAACACTCAGCAAAGTGGGAATAGAAGGAACATACCTAAACATAATGAAGGCCACATACGAGAAGCCTAAAGCCAACATCATACTCAATGGGCAAAAACTACAAGAGTTCCTCTTAGGATCAGGAAAAAGACAGAGATGTCTGCTTTTACCTTTCTTATTCAACATAGTACTGAAAGTGCTAGTCATAGCTATCAGACAAGAAGAAGAAATGAAAAGCATCCAAATTGGAAAGGAAGAAGTACAACTGTCTTTATTTGCAGAAGACATGATACTGTACATAGTGAACCCCAAAGACTCCACCAAGAAACTACTAGAACTGATAAATGAATTCAGTAAAGTAGCAGGATACAAAATTAATATCCAGAAATCAGCTGCATTTTTATAAGCCAATAATGAATTATCAGAAAAGGAAATTGAGAAAACAATTCCATTCACAACTGCTCCAAATAGAATAAAATACAAAGGAATAAATCTAACCAAAGATGTAAAAGACCTGTACTCAAAAAACTGTAAGATACTGAAGAAAGAAATTGAAGAATATACAAATAAATGGAAGTACACACTGTGTTCATGGACAGGAAGAATTAAAATCATTAAAATGTCCATGCTGCCCAAACAATCCATAGATTCAACGTAATTCTTATCAGGATACCAATGACGCTTTTCACAGAACTAGAACAAATATTTCAAAAATTTATGTGGAACCACAAAAGGCCCTGAATAGCAACAGTGATCTTGAGAAAAAATAAAGTGTCTTTTAAAGCCATTAATCTAATTCTTTTATTTTGTGAATGGAGATTCAGAAGTAGCAGATACAAAAAAAGTGCCTTGTTTATGGTTCCTGCCATTTTGAGTGGACCAGAGCACTACACAGTCTTGTTTTCAAGACTTCGAACTGTAGACTACACCTCAAGCCACAACCCAATCATACACTTGATGGCTGAGGGCACACTTACCCTAATCTATCTAAATGGCCTGTGATCAAAGTCCTGGGCTAAATTACTCAAACCAGTTTTAGAATAAATAGATGCTAGCTGGGAGTTTCAGAATAAACTAAAAATTTTTTATTGTTGGTCTAAAGTTTTGGTATCTCCTGAAAATCAATATGAAATTCTTAAAAAGAGAGGATACCCTAAAAAATTTCTCTAAACACATGTTTATGTAAGCTTTGGCATCTCCCTTGTAACACAGATTTTTGAATATTAATTCCTCCTCAACAACTTCATTTTAATGTGTGTTCCTTTCCTTCAGTTATTAGCTCAGCTGGCACCTTCCCAGCCTTTCCTGGCCACCTTTTTAAAAATTGCAACATATTCCTTCACCCTCAAATTTATTTTCTCCAGATTCCTCATTACTATCTACTATACTCTATATTTTACTTAATTTGTATATTATCTTTCCTCCAACCTATATTCCTATACCTACTATAGGTTCTATTTTTAATACAAAATATTTTTGAATAATGCACATAATTAAATATTTTTGAGTAAACATATGAATGACTGAACAAATGAATGTATGAATTTCTAGCAGCCTTACAT
This sequence comes from Trachops cirrhosus, assembly GCA_028533065.1. Lineage (NCBI taxonomy): Eukaryota > Metazoa > Chordata > Mammalia > Chiroptera > Phyllostomidae > Trachops > Trachops cirrhosus. Next base: position 130,043,942 of record CM052541.1, on the reverse strand, counting down.
CTATAATTAATGAGTTATTTATTCCACTATCTTTTAAAAGAATCCTTATGAATATGAGTCTGGTACTTCAAAACATGATTGAGGCATTTTTCCTTAATTAACCTCATTTCCTGAAGTGGTATCACTATGTAAATTGAACAATGATACATAACTATACTATACAATCCCATCATGAATTGAACCCTTAAAGGAAAGGAAAAAAATCTTCTCTTGATATAGAATACATAGCTGAAAAGACTGTTTTAGTTTCCCTAGCTGATGTCAGTCTAGGGTTAACCACTCTATCTTTGAATTAAGACACTCTTGTCAAATCTAGGGCTTTGCTTTTTATTCATATACTACACCTAGTATTACCCTCAGAGTATCAAAACATATTAAAAGTGGTGGGGTGTGTATGCTTATCTCCCACGACAAAATAAGATTTTTTGTCATTGCTTTAATGACTAAAATTCAAAAGGAGACAACTGGAAGAAAATAAAGCCACTTTCTAAATTAACACCATTCGGTACAAATAAATTCATAATAGAATTTATTTTTTTAAATATATTTTATTGATTATGCTATTACAGTTGTCCTATTATCCCCCCTTCATTCCCCTCCACCCCTCCACCCTCTCCCACCCACATTCCCCCCCTTTACTTCAGTCCATGTGTCATAAGTTCCTTAGCTTCTACATTTCCCGTACTATTCTTGCCCTCCCCCTGTCTATTTTCTGTCTACCTTCATTGCTACTTAGTCTTCGTATCTTTCCCCCACTCTCCTCCTCCCACTCCCCTATTGCTAACCCTCCATGTGATCTCCATTTCTGTGGTTCCGTTCCTGTTCTACTTGTTTGCTTAGTTTCTTCTTGTTTTTGTTTCAGGTGTGGTTGTTAATAATTGTGAGTTTGCTGTCATTTTACTGTACATGTTTTTTATCTTCTTTTTCTTAATAGAATTTATTTTAAAGCACACTTTCATTCTGATTTTCAGGAACGTTAATAGGGTTGAGACTCAGAAGATTAAATTTAACATTTCTCATAGTACTCCACCTCTCACTTGGAAGTTTTGGCTCAGCTGGCTAAGCTACACTACTGGTTAAGCTCCTACCATAAAGACAGATTGTTGCTTTCTGGCTTATCCTAAGTGAGCACCACCACTATGTAAACCACTAGAGCCGTCATTACTTTTTTTATTCTGAAAAATAGGTTTATGAAAGATTTTTCTAACTAATGAAAAATAACCAAGAAGGTACTAACTGCTGATGAAATTGTTCCCTTCTAACACAATTCACTATTTCTGGATCTTTATTTACAAAGAATGCTCTTTCTCTTATTTAGAGGAAAAAAGTTAAGGTTCCATTGCATGAAATCTGGTTTGAAATTGAGAAACTTAGATATATGCCATTTTTAAAAATAGGAGAAACCCTTAAGGGGCTCATAGCTGGAGATGAGATCTAAGTGAAGAGAATTGGAATCAGTTGTATGTGGCATCATATAATGTGAATATGCAGATATCATATGTGTGTGTTGTATATATGTATATTTATGTATGTGTGTATCTTTAAAAAGTGATCCAACTCTGTCACAGAGATAAGGTGTCTGGAAATCAATCCAAAAAGATGACATTTACTGAGCACTTCTTTTGGACCAGACAGGGCAAAGTACTTTATATACATGATCTCATTCAATCCCCACATTATATCTTTGAGTGAGTGTGTACTATCCATTTTACAGATGAGGTTTATATCAGTATTCTAGGGCTGTTGTAACAAAGTACCACAAAGTTGGTGGTGGGAGATAACAAAAATTCAATCTTTTACAGTTTTGAAGGCTAGAAGTCAGAATCAAGATGTCAGCAGGGCCATGTCTCTCTGAGGACTCTTGGGAAGGGTCTGTTCCTTGACTCTCTACTGGCTTCTGGTGGTTGCTAGAAATCCTTGGCATTCCTTGGCTTGTCGATGCATCACTCTAATCTCTGACTCTGTCTTCACACGGCACTCTCCACATGTGTCTCTCTTCACATCTCTCTTGGCATGTGTTTCCCTGTCTCTTCTTATAAAGACACCAATCACAGTGTATTTAAGACCCACATTACTCCTGTTTGACCTCAACTTAAATAATTAAATCTGCAAAGACCTTTTTTCCAAATAAAATCACATTCTGAGGTTCTAGAGAGCATATGATTTTTTTTGGGGGGTGGGGGTTAGTAGGACACAATTTAACCTAATACAAGATTGCTGTGACCCATAAAGACCTCAGGTACTAGAATTATCAATTTAAAAATATAACAAATATGTTTAATATGTTTAAAGAAATAAAGTGTGGAATTTAATATATAACAACAGCACAAAAGCTTCTTTAAAAATGGAAGAGCGTATCTTGAAATATAAAAACATAAAACTTGTTTAGAAATAAAACCTATTACAACATATAAGAACCCATAGAACACATTAGACATATCCAAAAATGAATTAATTAACTAGACTGTTTATGTAAAATTTTCTAGAATTCAGGACATATAAACAGCCAAATGAACAATGTGACAAAGTGGCTAAGAGATATGGACAGTAAGGTAGGAAGGTCCGATATCTATTTAAACATTAAAGGAAAGGGAGGTGAAAAATTAAACAGAAGAACCATTTGAAGGGAAAATGCATAAGAAATTTGCACAGCTAATAATTAGTTAATGGCTACTGGAAAGCTAATAAATCTCAAGATAAATAAAATGAAAACCACATCTAAGCACACCATAACCAAACTGTGTACCAAAGAAAAACATCTTAAAATCAACCTGAGACAAAAATACAAATTATCATCAAATGAATGACAATTACATTGACAACTAATTTCTCAAAAGCGTAATTTAGTCACACAGAAAATAAATATCACCTTAGAATCATTAATGTTTATGTTATATCATTTTCATTCTTTCACCTTCAACATTTCTATTCTTATATTTAAGGCATATCTTTTTAAAACAGCAAAGAGTTGAGTTTTGTATTTATATACTCCTGTATACTATTATTTATCCATTAATAGGAATATTTAATGTAAATGCTGATATATTTTATTTTAAAACCAGCATGATATTTTTTTCCATTTTTCCATCTGCTTTGTGTTCCTCTTTTATTTCTTTCTTGCCTCTTTGGAGTAGTAAAGTATGTTCCATTTCCCTTCCCCTATTAGCTTCTTGATAACATTTACTTACTACTCTTTTCACAAATACCTTATTATGCAATTTTGTATCCCCAAAGATGAAATCTCTGATTGACATCTCAGCTTGGCAGCAAATATAGTGAGAAAAGCAGTGAGTAATGTTTGGCTCACCTTTTTTTCAATTCCATTCTCTTCAGAATCTTGACCACATATATTATGGCTGCCTAGTACTGCGCCAAAGACTTCAAACAGGTGTTTCATATTTACCCAGCTCTTCTAGTTTTCTCAGAGAAAAGGGTGGTCTGTTACAATCTAATCCATAATATTTACAAACAGAAGCTTCGATCTTAAATTGTGTACCCAATAAAAGGAACTTTTAAAACAATTAATTATTTTTAAAAGCATTATAAACAAGCAAAAGCTAAAAGCATTTACTTCTAAGAGAACTTCCTTAAAGAAAATTCTAAAGGGTGTATTATAGGTAATATTCTTTAATTTAAAAAATTTGGGTAACACTCTTTAAATTAAAAAAATTTAATTTATTTAATTAATTTTTATTAGTTAATTTAATAAAGTAATATTCTTTAATTGAAAGAAATTAGACTGAGAAGAGACATGTATTAATAGTCTATTTTTAAAACCAGTAAAGAATTTAGTAAAATCTCAGGAAGGAAAAAATAAAATAAAAACTCCAAATAAGAGAAATATATTAAAAGAAAAATTAAGGTAATCTAAATAAATACAAATTTATGTGAAACCATAGTAAACGTATTACCAAAAAAGTTGGATAGATTTTTTTTAATGCATCAATATGCTGAAGAGACACACCTAAAAGATACAGATATGGAGTAGATAAAAGTTAAAGCATAGAAAAAGATATAACCAGTACTAAACAAATGAAGTGGAAATAATTATATTTACATCTAATGATATAAACTTTAAGGCAAGGAGCATTATTGGAAATAAAAAGTCAATCTATAATGATAGAAGACTAAATTTAGCAGGAAAATAAAACTATTCTGAACTTGTATGTACCTAATAATATAAAAAGATGACAGAAATATAAAATGTAAAAAGAAAAATAGAAATACAAGCAGAAATTCACAGAATCAACTATCTGATTAGAATATTTTAACACATTTTTTTCAGTAGTTGCGGGATTAAACTGACATAATGTCAGTGCAGACATAGAAGATTCGAACAACAGCAGATTCATCAGGCCACGCTACATCTCAGCACCCAAACAGGTAAACCTTGAAGCCTCAGTGACTTAACACAATAGAAGTTTGTTTCTTCTTATGTCTCAGTCACCAAGGATTCAAGGGTTATGAATCAGTGTGCTTTGTGACATTGTCATCTCCTAGAGCCGATTGGAATCCCATTGAGCCTGCTGAGCCTCTGCATTTAATGGCCAAAAAAAGATGAGGGAGAAGGACTTTCTTGATACCACAATGGCCAAGACAAAAGTGCCTTGTATTATTTAGCCTATTTGCTCATGCTTAATCCACTATGCACTCATCTTAAGGTGTTAGGATAAAAACAGAACTCCCTCCCCCTCCAAAAGAAAACATAATGAAGGAAAAAAATAAAGATACGTGTAGAAGTTAATGGATTAACAAATATATACACAATGTAAAATTTCAACCAAGTCAGAAGACAACTCTTCAAAAAGACTAGTAAAACTAGTAAATTTCTGGCAAGACTGATGAAAAAAGGAAAGACACAAAAAAGTATTGCTCTTCCATGACACCCACAGTGGGGTCCACACCACCTTGTCCTGGGTTTCTGCATAATTTAAGGGAAAGTTTCACAATGTCAGAAGCACTTGAAGTCCTAGATGAAGAAGACTGCGCTCGCATTCCTTGCAGCAGCAATTCCCTTAGATGGCACCAACCTTGACTTTCAAATGGAACAGTACATCCACCGAATTAAAAGAGATGGTACCTACATCAGAATCCTGAAGAGGACCTGGGAAGGGCTCATGCTTGCTGCTGTAGAAAATATCGTTGCTTGTGAAAGGCAAGATCTAATTTAGAACATTTGGAAAGCATGTCTCTACCTCCATAGTGTTTGAAACCATATACAACTTTAAAATACACTTTCAGGCCTATAAATTTATGTTTTAAAATTATAAATCAAAGCCTGTGAATGAATTAAAGAAAATTTCAGACCTAATCATTGCGAACTAGGATGAGGAATGCAGTTGGGAAAGACTAGAAGGTGGTTTCTAAGGCATCAGAAGTGCTCTGTTTCTGAAGCTGGCTGCTCGTGTCTGCAGGTTTCATTGTATTGTTATTTTTGTATCCTATATGTATATTTTAGAAATATATGTTTCTATGTAATTAAGTCTCCTCAATATGCAATGTTTGTATTTTAAAATAAACTTTATTAATATATACAGATACAACTGTATATAAAATGCCCAACCAGCCCTGGCCAGTGTGGCTCCGTTGGTAGGCACATCGTCCTGGAAACTGAGAGGTTGCAGGTTCAATACCTAGTCAGGGTATGTCTGGTTGCAAGTTCAGTCCCTGGTCAGGGCTTGTACAAGAGACAACTGATCAATGTTTCTCTCCCTCTCCCTCTCCCTCTCTTCTTCTCTCCCTAAGATCAATAAGCATGTCCTCAGTGAGGATAAAAAAAGCCTACCCAGTGAATTTAAGACACAGATACTGATTAACTCTAGTGAGAACAGTGAGAATCAGTGAGTGAAGCAAGCAATACATATCAATATTAATTTGTAATTGCAAGCATATTTTACAACTATATTGTATTCATTTTGAGTGTTAAAAAGTATAATACAGTCATGTAATAGAACATACATAGTTATTAAAATTGTGCTGTAGAAGAATATTTAATATAGAAAAATGTTCAAGATATATTTGAGTAGACTATAAAGATTACAATTATATTATAATGTGGTGACATTTAAAATTCTTTATAAGAAAAAATAAAGCAATAAGTCTCCAAAATTTAACAAGAGGTGGTAATTTTGATGGAGGCCAAGAACAAGAAGGGAAAAGTTATTCATTCATTGAAGGATTAATGTATCCTTGACTTCTATGAAGTCTCAAATTCATCTTGATCCTCAAAGGAGACATTGGTCATTGGTCAAGACTGAGCATGGTTTGTAAATTCCCCTGGGTTGATTCCTGTAGGCCTAATAGAAAAGAAGAAAACAATATATATAAATCAACCCTTTTGCCTGAACCATAGGGGGACATTTATTCACTGAACCTACACTCTGAAATTTGAGCCCTTAGAGAGAAAAACTTCAGATCTGTGCTACCTCTGTTGTTAATTCAGCCAACATTTGTTCTCTCCTTACCTACACAGAACTGTAAGATTTTATTTTTAGAAAAGACAACATCATATTGGCCTCAAGGAGGTGACAGTCTAGTTAGAAAGGCAATGTTGATGCAAATTTAAATCTGCAGAAAGTGATGCATTTAAATTAGGGCAATTACAGATCACGTTGTACCCTAGTTGTTTGAAGTACCTAGATACCATATTAGGACAACTGAAATGAACAGAATTGAAGGCAAATTAAAAATGTAAGCAAAAGTATTGTGAGCTACTGAGCAAGGTGTAACATTTCAGATTCTCTCTCAGAACTTTCTGGTAATGGAGATGAACTTCCTTCCTAACCAAGGTGTAAAATAAAATGTACGTTTTATTTTATCCAGTTATCTGTAAAAGCCTCTGAACCTATAATCTAAGTCCAAAAATATTTAGCCAGTGTGTCTGAGGAAATTTTGTGGAGGAAACATGGCCTAATGAGACACACCCAGAACAGTACCTCAGACTCTCCTGGAGGCTCATCTTTCCCAAGATTCCTCTGACTGTTGGATAGAGAACCTGCACCACTGACTCGTTTGCCACAGTTCTGAGGAGCCACTTTGGCTCTTGCAAAGTTGGAGTCATACAACTAGAGAACATTAGAGTTGGAGGGGTGCTCAGTTATGATGTTCTCTCTATGGAGGATGATTTTCCTCAGTATCCCCACATTTCCGACCTTGCCCATCCTTCAAGGCCCAGAGCAAATGCTGCCTCCTGCATGAAGTCCTAACTTCCATCCACATGCATGCAGCCAACACATCCTGTGAATGCCCACTATGCATTGTCTACTCCTCACTCACAGCCTATTACCTTATATCAGGGCTTGTATTCGGCACTGCAAGGATTTGTGTCATGGATTAAATACCATTGTATCTCCAGAACCTATCCCAGTAGATGAAACTTGCTTAGAAAGTGTTCGCTGAATGGACAAACCATGGGCATGTTTTCCTTAAGAGAAAATGGCAGTTACCTTTGTAACTGTAGAGTTCTTGTACATGACCCAAGTGTTCAATAAATTAATTGACTCCAGTTCCGCTCACTTTGATTGTGAAGAAACAACTTGGCTTCCCCTACAATCTCAGCATCAGCTGCTTCAGTAACCTCTGGGCTCGCTTCTAATGCTTGTAATTGCTACACATTCCGCCCCCGCCCCTCTAATTTCACTGACAAGGACTGTGTAACTAACCAGTTAGGCATCTTGCTACAAAAGGAAAAACATAGGCATCAAGTCCACTTGACGACAGGTTCACTGGGAACATACATTTGGATGAGGTAATACAAATGTGAAGTACAATTTCCATGAGAGATCAGAAGCCTAACACCTTTTTGATAGAAAAAAAGGGATTTTAATGGAAAGTGAATATGTGACATAGAAAAGTTATGAAGCAAAGTTAACCCTAAAAATGCCCTGATCTTTAAAATCTGGGCAACATATATTTAAACACAGCCAAAAAATAATTTATTAGTTTATTAGTTGATAAGTTCATTCGAGGCACATTTCTGAAACTGACCCAAGATAATAAATTAGAATTTCCATAGCTACAATGAGTTCATCAGGCAGATGAAAAGGCCATTAGAGATGTTGCTGGCAAAATATCACTTCTGGAGTCTAATTTTCTTTTTCACTAAAGAGTTTTTCCATAGAGGAAAGATTCAATAACAATATTACAGGCCGGTGACTCCCTCAGACTCAGGCCCTGATTAACAGGTGTGACAGTTGGAACGGAGAGCCCTTTGTATTATGTTCAAGGTGACAGCTTTCACTCACCATTTCTGATGACAGGTCTAAAACTTCTGAACTCCCAAATCTGACATGCACTTTCTCATGAAATTCCAAATAGCTACATTTTACTCCTATAGTCTTCTAAAGTTCTGTCATTAATAATATATGTTAAGAGTAGAAACAGAAGGTGAGCCTTGTAAGAAACTTACTCAACTTCCTCCCAGAATTTGTCTTCTGCTTTATTGGAGAGGCATAAATCACCTAGCCAGAACGTAAATTTTGCAAGAACTCGGCACTTGGCTAAAGGCCCATCAACTTAAGTACCTCTGAGATTCTTCCATCAAAAGCAGGTCATTATGACAAATTAATACATCTAGTATTCTGTTTCTCAAACCCTCCTGATACATATCCATATATGCCGAAGGTTCCAATCTGAGCGGCTGGTGGCGGAATGTGGCAGCAGGAAGCAGTCTCCCTGCAAATGCTTCCAGCTGGGTCAATGTGGCTGTTTTATTGCAAAATTGTACCTGGTTTATAGATTCCTCTCTTTCCTCTCCTCCTCCCCCATCTGTAAACAGCATTTTCTGCACAAGCAAAGACATTCACTCAGTTTATTCATACACGTGCTGAATGTGTAATTTGGATCAGAGAGTGTCCTTGTCACTGTGGGGAAATTGCTGATATGTTTACATTATGGGCCTTACCTATCCAAGACAGGAAGGATGATAACTTTGAAATTTTTAACTTTGTGGCTATAAGAATCAATGAAGAGAAACGAGGAAAACCAGGAAAGGGAAAGGTTTTGTTAGAAAAGTATTACTGAAGTTAGTTTTAGACATATTGTGCTATGCTTGAGTCACCAGTATATTGTCCAGGTAGAAGACATTTGGAAATTTGGACCAGCTACACCATAGTTTCAGAAGGCAATGAGATCGTGCCAGATGACAGTGTAAAGGGAGAAATGAATTGGATGCACAAGATGGAAATGCACCCATATGAGACTTATGTGCCTCATCTGAGTCTCTGAGCCTCATGGGTTCTGGGATCTTCAGCTATTGACTCAACCTCCATCATGAATGCATCATATGCATTGCAAGGCATGCAATCCACACAATCAGTCTTACAAAGTAATCACCTCATGCCTGCAGTTCCTGTCTCTTTCCATCTCTTTTAGATTTGGGGAAATGCTGCCACAGGGAGCACATCTGTTCCCAAGGGGCTGCCAAAGCAGCCAGGTGACCTGACTGGCATGCAAGGTACTTAACTCCTCATAACACCATCTTGGTCCAAGGGGGGGGGCAGGAAAAGAAAACTGTACAGATCAATTTTCTCTCCCATACTCCTCCCAATCAGCCTGCCTGCCAAGATGTCCTATGTGACCAGGTGTAGACACCTACCAAACAAAAGTGTCTCTTTATAGCTCATTGTGAAGAAGTAACGGGAGTAGTAGGCTTTACCTGTTTTTTTTGGGGGGGGGCTAGTTTTTTAAAAAAAGATTTGGGGTATTTATTTTTTGAGAGAGGGGAAGAGAAGGAGAAAGAGAGGAAAACATCAATTTGTGGTTGCCTCTTGCACACTCCCTACCGGAGAACTGGCCCACAACCCAGGCATGGGCCCTTTGTCCTGACTGGGAATCGAACCAGTGACCCTCTGGTTCACAGGCCTGCGTTCAATCAGCTCAGCTACACAAACCAGGGCTAGGCTTTACCTTTTCTGCCTTCCCATTCTTGCCTAAATTGCTTCCCATTCTTCTGACTCCCACTGTCCTGGGAATTAGCTACCCACAAGATACTAGCTTAAATCCTTATCTGAAGCCCTATATTCTCTGTCCCCAAAAATAGAGCCCAGACATGATGCAAATATGGAGGGGCAGTGTAATAAACATTGTAGCCTTTCTTCTGAAGTGAATTTTGGTGATTATTTTGGAAGAATAGTATGAAAGCAGGGTGGGAAACAGGGAGCAAGCAGTCTCCTTTCACTTTTACAGGGAATGGTCTCCCCTGCACAGAGGGATTTTTGCTAGATACTGAGGGGGTTTTTCTGTTTTTAAGATAAGGCAATGGAGTGACTATTTGCAGAAATCTTAAGAGAGCTATGTATGTATGTATTTTTAGATTCCACATTATAAATTGTTTCAGGGCTAAGTGAATCACTGAAGACATATACAGATGACATAGTTCCACCTGTGAACTGGAGTTGACACCCAGATAATGAGACTGACTACAGAGAGACTCGATACACTCATAATAAATGCTGGGTGGAGGCAGGTTCACAGACTGGTAGAACCCAGGAGGGCACTTACCTATGGCTGGGGTGGGTGGTGGGTAGGAAACCTGAAAAGGTTTCTGAAAGAGCTGAACTTTAAAAGACACAGGAATTGTCCAGATAAAGGAGAGAAGGTGAGACGTTTCTGGGGGAGGCAATGAGGCCAAGGGAGTACTGGCAGGAGTGTTCCACATGCAGAAAACAACAGTCTGAAAGGGCCTGAGACTTACTAATTGCATGCATTTGAGCACATCACGTGACCTGTCTGACCCTCATTGTTCCCACCTGTAAAGTGGGGAAAATAGTACTTGTTGTACTGGGAAGATGTGAACATGAATGAGACGCTATGTCCAATGTTAAGGACACACATACAACATAACAGGTACTTATGCTTAGTAGTTCTTTTTCTTTTAAGCCTTGAAAATAGCCAAACCATTGTCCTTTTACTGTTTATGAAGGGAAATCTGAAACAAACAGCATGACCTGAGAAAATCCAGTACATTTCTGAATTTTAAAAAATACTGAAAATAAAAAAGCAACAAGCTCAATATCTCAAAGCTTTTGACTTAAAACAATTCCTCTTTTAAAATCCTCATGTGTTGCCCTAACTCAGTTGCCCTAGCTCAGTTGGTTGGGCATCGTCCCGCAAACTGAACCGTCACCAGTTTGATTCCTGGTCAGGGCACATGCCTGGATTGCGGGCTCATCCCCCGTCAGGCCATGTAGGGGAGGAAACGGATCGACCTTTCTCTCTTACATGGATGTTTCTCTTCCTCTTTCTCTCTCTGTCCCCCGTCTCTATAAATAAATAAAATCTTTTTTTAAAAATCCTCTTTGTTTGCTTCATTTGAGGCAAACTTTTCTCTCATCTATCACTTTTCTCCACGTCTACATCACAAGGACTACAGCTTGTGTGTGAGCCTGTTTGAGGTCTACCAAATCATAAAAATCAAACATCCTTTTCATTGCCAAAAAAAGATAGGCTGCCAAACCGAAACACAGCTTGAATTCAGATGGAGTATCCTTTAAATTCAGAGCAATTTTTCAATTTGGCTACAAAGACTAGTATTCCCTCAAAATTCAATACTTACCAAAGAGAAATATCCAGCAAAGCAAGTCTCTTTTTACTTCACACATAAGGACAAAGCAGAATAGTTTTTTAATAAAAAAACCATAATTCATACCAGATCATTCAAATATGTTTGCACATATCTAAATCTTACAGATAAATCTAATTTAGAAAAATATGTGATTCTCAGTTCCTTGTTTACTCATCCTTCTTTTTTGTTTTAATTGTGAGTGTATGTCATTCCGCGCCCTCTGAAAAGTCTTGTAGAATTCAGAAAGCTTGGCGCTGCTTCGTGTTTGATAAGTTCTATTTTGCATGCAACAGCAGGAAGATGGAGACCTCAGGACATGTTCATGGTGCCTTGTTCCCAACAAATCACAGTCCGGAGAGGCCCCTGGCAGAACTATAGACAAATAATCTCAAGGTTCATTTGGAAGAAGAAAACTTCACGGAAATATCAAGCCCTCTTGGCAGTCTGTAGCCCCTGACAATCTTGATTTGATTCCCACAAACACATGGAGCATCAGGTTCAAAATTCTGGATGCTACATAAATTCCCAAAAGTTGCAAATGTGAAGTTAAATATTTCCCTGGCTTCAAAAACCATGGGACACATAATGCCTTCAAGAATGGCGAAAGGTCTCTCTTTTGCTCCTTTCAAAGGACAGAGAAAAGACCCCTGGAATTCTGTTTATGGATTTACAGAGTGTATTCGGGGGCTGCTGCAGCTTTAGTTCAGTTATTATTTACCTCTTCAGGGCTCTCATGTCTAGAACATGAGTGGAGGACACACCAGCTATGGGAAGCTGCTCAGAGAGCCTTATCTGATGCTTGGTCACTCCAAAAATAAGGCGAAGTCTTCAAATCACGTTCTCCTCGACTTGTAATTTGACAATTACGTAGTTAGTTCTAAACCACATCTATTGAGTGCTTACTATATACCAAGTTCTGGCAAAGGCATTAGGAATACAATGTTAAAAAGATATAGCTCCTGACCTCAAATAGCTCTTGGAGGTGAGAGATAAGTAAGTAGGCATTGGCAGTATTTGTGTGTGTGTGTCATGAAATGTAAATGCACCAGGAATTGTAGAGGTAACAAGGAGGAGCATCTAACTCAAATCTGGAATTGGAAAGAGGATCAGGGAAGGTTTTCCAGATGAAATGCCCTTGCAGCTGAAAAGAAGGGCAGGTGTGAGTCAAATAAGAAAAAAATTGTTCCAGGCAGAGGGAAAAAACATATGCTAAAAACAGAGGAAAGACAGAAAATAACCCATTCAGTAACTTCAAGAACTTCAATACGGCTAAGATTGGAGGGAGGTTGGAGGGCTGAAAAGGGTGAGGGGTTTAAGAAGTACAAATTGATAGTTACAGAATGTTCATAGGGTTGTAAAGTACAGCATAGGGAATATAGTCAATAATATTCTAATAACTACTTATGGTGCCAGGTGGGTACTAGACTTATCAGGGAGATAACCTCATAAGTTGTATAAATGTCTAATCACTATGCTGTATACCTAAAACTAATATAATATTGAATATCTACTGTAATTAAAATTTTTAAAAAAGAACTTCAATATGGCTATAGTGTATAGTATAAGAGGAGAAATCTCTAGAGCTGAAGCTAGAGGTAAAAAAGGGGGGAGGGGGCAGAGCATACATGACATTTTTGCTAGGCTTACAAGTTTGAACATTACCATAAGGACCATGGTAAAGTTGAAGGGTTTTAATCCAGAGAAAAAAATGATCAAATGTCTACTTTGTAACACTTTAAAGAACTCTGGAGCATGAAGGCAGGACTCTGGGAAAATCAAGAGTCAAAGGTTGTGATCAAGGAATCAGTGGTGGGAACCTGAACTGAGACACTGGTGGAGATGGGCAGAAATAGATGAACATGAGAGATGAGTAACTGTAGATACATCAGGTCTTAGAGATGGATTATAAGAGAGGAATAATGGGGACAGAGGCATCAAAGATGACACCTAGGTTTTTTAATTAGGCAATGAGTTGGCAGTGCTTCCTTTTTCAATGAGCATTATCACCACATTGAAAAGGACGAGTAGGAGAAGAAGGGCAGATAATAAGTTAAGTTTGGGGCATCAGAAGAACATTCAGGTGAAAGAATTCTAGTAAGGAGGTAGAAGTACAGATTTTAATTTTAGAAAATAGAGATTGGTGGTTCTCTACCTGACATGTAGCTGGTGATGTCATAAAAGAATGACATCACCAGGGACTGTGTGTGTGTGCTATGAATATAACACAGTCCTAACAAATACCACAGGAAGACCAATTATTAAGGGACCAACCAAGAAAGAAGAGTCATTGCCAGGCAGAATGGAGACTATCCCCAAAAATGAAGGATCACAGAAGCCAAGGAAGAGTGTTTCATGGAGGGTAGTCCAATGAACAATGTCAAATGCTACACAGCAGTTAAGTAAGATAAACCTGAAAAGTGTCCATCTGACTCAGTTTCATTTCAAGCCAAGAAAATCGAGCTTGAACCTAACCAGTGTGGTTCAGTTGGCTGAGTGTCATCCCGCAAAGCGAAAGGTCAGTGGTTCAATTCCCAGTCAGGGTGAATGGCTGGGCTGTGGGCCTGGTCTCCATTTGGGGTACGTGCAAGAAGCAACTGATTGATGTTTCTCTCTCACATCAAAGTTTCTCTCCCTTTCTTTCTCTTTTCCTTCTCCTCTCTCTGAAAAGAAATAAAATCTTTAAAAAAAATGAAAGAAAATGAGGCCTGGTCCAAAAGTATTCTCTCAGCAGATTTTGATTCACTCTGTCTTAGAGCACACCACTTTTTACAATAGCAACCAGTTCTTTATATTTCTTAGTTTTTACAGATGAAATATACCACTGAGCCACAGACCCCCAAGTTCCTTCAGCTCCAATGTACTGAGGATAAACCTGAACTTTTCCTAAACAAAAAGGCTTTGGAGTATTTTTGTTTTTCTTCCTTTATCAGTTAGTGAGCCAGAAATTGGGCAGTCTGTACTCAAGCATGTAATAAATTTATCCCCTGTTTAGCAGGGAGTATTCCAGACAGCGTTCCTGCTGTGTGTCCTTGAAATGAAAGTCAAATAGAGTTTGTGGGAAATATAAACTAAGCAAGTGCTTTTACGTTAGCATTTTATTTGTTCCAGAAATATTCATTTTTAAAGAAGAAAGTTTCCCTCCAAGTTTGCTTTTAAAGCAATTTTATTATTTGTTAAAATACACAATCATTGATTTAAATTGTATAATACATACTGTTATTTGTGATATCTCAATTAAAAAGGTAAAACATGTTTTTTCCAGAAAGTTCGAAGCATCTTGCTGTAAATATCCCCCCACCATTTAGTTAATTTTGAAGACAAAATGTTTAAGGGGTGAGGGCATATCTTACATCTAATACAGAAGCCACTGGGGTAAAATCATTATTCTCGGAGAGCTCAGTATGGAACAGCCCTCAAAAGCTGTGGGAGCACATTAAAAATATTTCTTCTGCCAATTTTTTTTAAACTTAAATCCCAGTTCTATTGACAATAGATGATCTTGATCTATTTGGGATGGCTTGGGAAAAGGCTTATGGGTCCAAGTTGTCACAATGAATTGGAATCATTCAAATCACCGAGTAATTCCATGCAGTTACATAAACTTGAAAATCAGCCTTTGAAAAAGTAGGAACACTAGTTACATATTTGAAAATAAAAGTGATGGAACAAGTCTGTCTTCCCCAAAGTCCTCATGTTACCAGCTTTCCACAAGGTAAAGCATCAGCAATAGGCCAATAAGAGTGCACCAAATACTTGCATTTAGTTTAGCTTTGTTTTTCATGAGAGTTCAGTAATTTTTCCCTTTTCTCTCAGAGCAAACTACTCAGGAAATTAGGTCAACATTAGGAACAAACCAAAAGATGAGTATCAGCCTTCACTGTCCCACCCCAAAAAGCCTGCACTTAATTAAGTACCATTAATAATAACAGATATTGTTTATTGGTTTTTTATTGATTATATCAGTTAGGTACTTGATATTAATAATCTTATTTAATTCTAACCACAACTCTAGGAGGGAAGTACAATTGCATGCACACATTTGATCAATGAATCGCCTGAGGCTTAAAGATGTTAAGTGATATCATACACACCCAATCAGCTAATATGTGGCCTAGCCAAGATTCAACCTCTGACCACAGAGACCAAGGTCTTCACCACTGTCTACATTGCCTGTATTTACAGAGCCCCACTGCCTCCTCCATCCACTAAACCATAGCTGAAAAATGTGGACATTCACTCACATGTACAAATCCATTTTAGATGCCCAGCCCCTGCTGTGTGCCCAGGTGCCTACAAATACTTTTTCTTCAAAACTCATGCTGGCTATTTGCTTGACCCATGAGGTGAAATTAGGTTACTACAGACTGATTTATTACGCACTTTTTCCTATCCAAGAATAAGAAATGCTTTCCTTTGATGGGGTAGACAGTGTGTGGAAAAAATTAATGTGACTGGCAAGAGAGTCCTTCCTTCGACAGAGTTGGCTTTTCCACAGGAGTGTGCCCCATTCATTCTTTCAGCAAGCCTAGCCCCTACGGCTGCACTCAGCTCAACCTACACTAGGCTCTGGGCGGTCACCAAAGAGGCTGGAGACTGGATTCTTGCTCTGCGTGATCCAGGGAAGATCATTAACTTACATCAGATCTATGTCCATATACAAGTTCCAGATAATGCACTCCAAACTACACGTAAGTGCCAAGCATAGCAGAGAGAGGGGAGAGTGCTCATGTGTCCAGATATACAAGCCCTTCATTTCTCCTCTTAAGACTCAGATGAAAGGGATATATTTGCCTTTGATTTCCTGAGCACTGGCACTTTCGTGTCTTTGCAGTTTGCAAGGTTTCTGTACACCAGGAAGCCATCAGAGAGCCACAAATAGGACTAGTAAATAGGAACAGGTAGAAAAAAGGTAAGGATTCACGTCTGATGTTCCAATAGATGTGACAGAACCCCAGCCTTCAGCTTCACGGTAAATAGAGTTTTATGCTTTTCTGCAGAACTCTACACACTTGCACATCAGTTCAAACGGCTGCATTAGCACAGGAGTGCTGAGTTGTTCCAAAGAGAGAGTGAGCCAATAGCTACAGCTGGCAGCCAGGAAAGGGAAAATGTGCTCTGAACACTCAGTGAGTCACCCAAACAGACAGGAAGGAGTGTGTGCCAATTTAGCCTGGATGCTGTGCCAGAGCTCACATGCTCAATGGGGTCAGGATTTGCATAGGAGGTGAGTTCTCCAGAGTCAGGCAGTAGCTGTGGGTGACTGGGTGGGTGGGATTTTTCCCAGTGGTGCCAGCACTAACTTCCCACAGTTCTGAGGGTCCAGGAGCTTGCTTCCGAAGAGGCAGAATATCATTGCAAGCCCTACTCACATGTCCCAAATTCTCACAGGTGTACCATATTCATATACCTCTGGCTGTCAACCACAGTCTAGCTGAGGTTACTTCTTCCTGGCTCATTTTCTTCTGTGACTTAAAATGCCACAAAATTCATCTCTATGCTTCGTATTTGCTCTCTAGCTACTTGTTTGAAAGAGGAGTGTGTTGGGTAAGTTTATAATACAAGAGGTAGTGTTCAGTAGTCTGTTTGTGATGAATTAAGTCTAAAATATTCTCAAGAAAAATTGAAAGTTTCTCTTGGTCAACATGAAAACAAAACAGGAAAGCGTATGGCTGTCAACACAGCATAATGAACCCATCTTTCCCTCCCCTGGAAGGCAGGTGGATCTCAATGGAGGAAGCACGTGGCCTAAGAAGGGAAGAATTCTTTTCTCTCCAACACACAGATGAGAAGATTATGCATTTACACTACAGTTTTCACACTTTTAAGCATAAGAATCACCCAAGAACTTATTATTAAGGTACTAAGAATCATCATACATCCTGATTCAATAAGATTCTGTATTTTTAACAAGTATCTGAAGTGATTTTATACAGGGTCTAAAAACTCACTAGGAGAAATGCTGTCTTACAATATATGGGGCCACTAAGGAGGGGACATTTAAGAGACATTTGGCAGGACCTTCTACCCAAATACTACCTTTATACTTAAGTGCTTAGCTGGCTTACTCTGGATCTTAAAGACAATTCTGTTTTCTGATGGATGATGAAGTAGAAGGGATTGGTAGGCATGACTTAAGCCATTATAAGATAGACTTTTATATCTTAAATATAAAATAGATTTTAGAATCTTTTAAGAGATTAAATCTTTTAACAAAAAGATTAAAATGACAGTTAGCAAATGCTGTAGACAGTAATATGGAGGCAGGGAAAAAAGGGATGATGAGGCAGCCAAGATAGACGGAAACCTTGTCAGAGCAGGGAAGTACCTCCTCTGGTTATTTGTCGTCTTCATTACTCTTTCATTCAACCTATAGATGTCAAATATCTGCTTTATGAAAAGCACTCTGCTTGGTGATCTAAAAAGATACCAAATAAACCAAAGAAGTTGGATATAATTACATCAGAACGAACAGAAAGCTTGCTGCTTAAATAACAACTTGGGCTGCTCCTGCCTCTGAGTGAGTAAGGAGCCTGCCTGGTCTCCAGTGCTGATGATCTTCCCTGCAGCTTGCCACCTTGCCCAGCTACTTTGCTTTGGGTGTGATGGATGAGGTGCCTAGCATGTGGTTAGAAATGTGCTGATAAGAAAATAGATAGCTAAATTAGTTTGATAAAAAATCAAGGAGAATTTGGAGAGGTGGGTATTTCTGTGCCACTGGAGACCTGTGGAGAGGAAAGGCATGTAGGGACCATCCCATTGCATAGGGATGACCTTGCGGAGAAACATTAGCTCATGAGAAACTCCCCAGTGGAAGGAATGATGCTGAAGAAAAGCAATATGAAATACGCCATGTTTACTACATGGTGCTAAATGGAGTCTAGGTACTCTGGTGAGTTCGGTAGAGTCTGCTACCATGCATGCTTTATATGAGTGACACTGTCAAGGAAACCAAAGCAAAGGAGCAGTTTCCAAGTCTAGGTTGGTGCAGAGCTGATAAAGTTTTTAGGAGATAAGAAATGTGGGAGAGTCAGACAAATAAGAAATTAAGATGAGAGTAACTGGTTATAGAAAAAGGCTATAAACCTCTCAAAATTGGTAGAAATCATAGGAGAAGCCCTGAACTTCCCAGAGGATGTGAGACAATTTTATTTGTTTCAGTAAGTGCAGTAACCCCAGCTGACAACCAAGATACACAGAACAATATAAGATATCTTTGCATCTCTACACTTTCCCTCCTACTTCCTACCTGGGCTTTAAGGATATTACTCTTAGGAGTGCAAGATATATTGACAATGTTAAATGCAAAATGGCTCTATGCGCATGAGATAAGTGGGCATGCGTGGGAGGGGGTAGGAATTCTGGTCTATGCGTAATATATGAAACAAGAGGCAGAATGCCTTCCAGCTTGGGGAGTGATTAGGGAGGGTTCATGGATGCAGTGAGGTCTGAGCTCAGTCTTTAAAAACAATTAAGATCAGGATGGTCTATTGAAGATGAGGGGATAATGTATAAGCAAAACAGGAACACTCAAACCACAGTGCAGAGTCATTGAGGGGGACAATTTGAGTGTAAATGAGGAAGGACAAGCCAGGGCCAGATTGCAGAATGAACTTGAAATGCTTCTATAAAGCATGGAAAGGTCTGAGTCAACCTTGGAAGACCTGGCTAGACAAGGCTGGAGACGTGCAGAGTGGGGCTGCTGACGCAGTGTGTGGTCTTGCAGACAAACACAGATACACACTCCAAGGGTCTTCTAGGTCACAATCTCCTGAGGACCCATCTGGAAAGATAGTTATGCATCCAGTGTCTTGCAAACACCACTCAGCTCCATCAGGTCTCTGTGGATGAGCAGAGGCTGTGAGGTTTATGGTCCTGATTTCTATTATTTAAGAGAACACTCAGCCTGTTATCCCTCAAATTTTTCATGCCTGAGATTCCCACAACCTCATTGCTTCATTAAACAAAGTGCAGATTCTCAAGAGTGGAGTGGGTCGTGCATGTGAGCAGCAGTGCCCTCAAGCTCTGTAAGATCATGAACCACAGTAGTGTGTGGCCAATAGTTCTTTCAGGCCACCAAGGGAAAAAGTGTGACTAATTGCAGCTGGAAAGAACAATGATCCAGAAACACCCTTTGTGGAAGCCCAGAGCTGACTGTGAGGTTTTGCTCTCAAGAGACAGAGCATACTTCCAGTCTCTTCATTGGGCTAGGCTTCTGGGAGCCAGGAGCTTGTCACCAGGGGCTTTGCTCCTAGAACTCTCCTCTGTGTTTGCAGAACTCTTCTTTCCCCTTCCTGTGTTCATAATGTTGGCCTCTAGGACACCCCTGTACCCAATTCTGATCTCCAGGTACTCTTTCCAAAGTTAAGGGGAAAGAGGTTGGGGAGAGTGTATGAAGCAGATTCCTTTAGGAGTCCATGCCACATGAAAATTCATGTTCATTTAAGAGGAGCCCAGATCCTCACATCACAGAGCTCCACGGAAAGGAAAGATGAATTGCTAAGCAGAGCCTGTCTCAGATTTCTGCTTGTGGAAAAAACAAGGCAGTGGGGTGGGGCAGTGAGTGGAGCCCATTAATCCAGACAGTATTGAAAGAGAATGGAAATGATGGGAAAGGAGATCAGAGTATGTAACTCTCCAGGTAAAGCAGGAACAGGAAGAGATTCAGAAAAGATCTGACTAAAACTTATGACACTCTGGGGACTTGTTCCCTCCTCTTCCTCCTGCCCCCAGGCTGAGGCTGTCTTTGGGCTTCCTCACTGCACCTCTGCATGCCACTGCCTTTTCTCTGTCAGGCCCCACCAAACCCGCCAGCCCATTGTCCTATTTCCTCAGGGCCGTGCATCTTTCTTCAACTAAGTTTTTCTATGTTTTCAGCAGGCCCAGACACATAGGACCTCTTTGTGTGGGTTTTTAACACTACTCACTAAAGATTTCTAATTCTTCCCCTTAGGTGAAAAGGCATGAAAAAGAAACCTGTTATTTTCATCCACTAAAATTTTGGAAGTTGTTACAGCAGCCTAACTTGGCCTGTCCAAACTGATATGCATGTGTATTATAATGATTTTTCTACAAACAGGAGCAAATGTATGGGATTGGTATGTATCAGGACTATGGATGCATGTTTGTGTGTATGTCTGTGTGTACGTCTTGTGGGGAAGGCACCGTACTTTGAGATAAAATAAGAAGACAGAGCACCGGCAGTTTAAAAGATAGTTTGTGTATGCTAAGGGGTATTAAGTTGTACAAAACTGGTATTAAGTTGAACAAATAGTTCTAGTTTCTAGATTTCATTTGTACCTAATTCGGTTATTCTTATGACTTCCTTTGCTGCTCACTGTCCCTTGCTCCTTTTGTCACTGTTCACCTTCAGAGTGCTCCAAGCCCACCACTAGCTGCAGTTTTCTACTTCTGTTTCTTAGAATTGTGAGTAAATTAAAAGTAATTAGATTTTGAATGAAGGACTAAAGAATACCTCTATGAATAAAAATATTTAGAAAATATGTTTGCATAATGTTGTTAGTCCTGTTACAAAGGTTATCAGATAATGACAGTCTATGATAAATATAATCTTTTTCTCAAATATTTGCACCACCTCCTTCCCTATAAGGAAACTTTAATCTCCTGCCTTTGCCATGTGGTTCACACGCAGTACCTCGTACCTCCTGTTGGAGAAATATACACCCCTACCTTGTTGAAATGGGGCTTGGCCACATGACATGTTTCCACCAATGAAATGTGAGCAGATGTGGTGTAAGCTACAGCTGGAAGATTTAAGAGACTTAATCATTTCCCTCCAACTCTCCCACTCTTCCTCCTCTAGCACCAGACAGTACCAAATAGTGCCTGTTCCCACAGCCAGGGTTCCAGAAGAAAACACAGAGCAGGACTGAGCAGATGCCCCAGCCATAGACAATTTGTAGGCAAAGACCTTGTTATGAGCAAGAAATAAATGTTTGTTATTTAAACCGCTGAGATTTGAGGACTGTACACTGTCATGGCAAAAGCTGATTAATATACATTCTAAGCAGGATATTACTGAAGAGTAACATGCTTAACTTTTAAAATACTTTTACATTTCACATTAGAAGGAGCTGGTAGTGATGGAAGGCCTGGGGCCTTTGGCACTGAGGAGACCGCCACCTTGATGAACTGCTTCACTGGGGCCAACAGGAAACTCCCTCCCAGCAACGTTCTCCCCCCTTCAGCTCTCTGTCGGAGGCAATTCTTCCCACACCCCACTCGGATTCTTGTTGACCAGCTTGAACTCAGAAAGACTACTAACTGCAAACCTTTGAAATACATTATTATATTAAAATCCATGAGTTCATTATAATACTCCAAAAAAGGACAGCCAAAAATAAACTCATTAGTCACTATTGAGATAGTTTTGGCACCAACTTCTTATTGGAAATTAATGGAAAAAATGAAATGTTTAAATATTTCAATATGAACTATATAAACTGTTTTTCATTTTTTAAGTATATTTTATTGATTATACTATTACATTTGTCCCAATTTTTCTCCCGTTATCCCCTTCTGCCCTGCACGCCCCCCAACTCAGTTCACGTCCATGTAAAACAAACAGTGCTGGTTGGTGAGGAAACCTTCTTTACAGAAGAATTTCAGGTAATAAATACTGGATAAATGATTATTTATTAATATTATAGTCACAATTTTACAACCCTTAATGAAATCATGATTTCAGGAAATGATTATCAACAGATTGTAAAACCATTTAGTGAAAGATTGAGGAAGAGCTGGATATCAGTCAGGATGAGAAATCATTACTGTGGATTGACAGTCAGTGATAAAGAAAAATCCAGCTTTAAGTTGGAGGGCTCAGGCTGCCCATGTCTTGAACTCTGCAAGTGGAATAACTAGACAGGACAAGCCCCCGATGTGATGAAAATGAAGTTCACACAACACCGATGAAGGATTTTTGTCAGAAAATGAACCTGAGTCTAATGAAGCCCTTACATATCATTAAGTTTGTAGACTATAGAAAATAGAGAACATGTAGATTCCATTTGATATAGCTTTATCTTAGTTTTCTGTATTAAGTAATATTATTAAGTTGTATTTGCTTATTTTTACTCTCCATCTGCCCCTGTGGAATCCGAGCCCCAACAGCTCAGGGATGTCGGGTCGCTGATGTACTGCTGTACTCCCAGGGTCTAGTACCATGTTGGCACATATTAGGTGTTCAGTACAAATGTGTCAAACACACAAATGAATGAACGGTGATTTTAACCTTATCAGGCTTGTTTCCACATCTGTAAGAAGATGACAACAATTGCCTAGAGAGTTCTTATAAGAGTTAAATGAGGTAATAAACAGGCACCTGGTCCAGTTCCTCATGCACTAAAGATGTTCAGTAAATGCCCTATATTTGTTTCACATATTTTATGCATCTGATCCTCACCATAATAGTATGTTATAGGGCAGGAATTTCTGCCTCTATTTGACAGATGAGAAAATCAAGGCACGGAAAGGTCAGAAAGATGACCCTCACTGGGACTTTCAATGGACAGCCAAACACAACCCCCTCAAACCTGGCTTTTATTTTTAAACACTTGCAATGATCCTCATCCAGGTTTGCAAGATTCATCACCCGACTCCTCCCTTCCACTTGGGCCTGCTCATTCCTGGGGTGGGAGGTGCTGGGCCTGCTGACACTTGGCAGACTGCCTCTCAGTGCAGAGTTGGTGCCCCACATTCCAAGGGCCCAGGTGAGTGATGCCCACCTGGTCACACACAGTTCTTTTAAGCAGAGCAGGTCTGTTGTCCTCAGGCCAATGTGCTCCTTTACAAACACAAGAAACCATGTAAATGTGTTCTGTACCTTCTCAGGAAGGGCTGTGGTGGAGAGCCCAATTATCCTACCACATCAGACAATGCCCAGAGTCCAGGCTGTGGGACTGAGCACACACACCATTTCAAAGCTAAGCAACAAAGTCAACTTCTCCTGCAATGTGGAGCTAATGATCCATCTCTGCTGCCTCTTCTATATAGACAGACAGTGGTCCTTTAATTTACATTGTATCTGGGAGGAATGAGTCACTGTTTAATTTCTTTGACAGTAACTTTTTATGCCACTAATTTCACAGATCATTTTCACTCCTAGGGCCTCCTTGACTCTGTGCAACTTCAACCACTGAAATTCTAAGTAACCCATTTTCCCAAACAAAGCTTGTTCTTCAACTCTTTTTACACCTTGCACTACCATCTTGCTGCATCACTCACCATTTCCTGAACATTCTCCCGCAAAGTCCCTTTTCAAACCCTTGCTGCCCATAGTAGAGCATGGTGGCGGGACCCTAGTGTCTTCCAACCTTTGTCTTTGTTCTCTGTCTTGTCACTCTCAAAGTGCTTCCTGTAGCCAAAAAAGTTAAGATACTTTTTTCTTTCTCCAGGCCATTTTTCTTCCTCCAGGTCGTATCTTTCACCTTCCAAACTTCATTCTCATGGCTAACTTAAATGATGGTCAGAGTTATTTCTTCTACAAAATCAGAAAAACATGATATTCATCAAGCTCTGTCCTTGTTGTTAAATGAAAGAGAATTCTTAAAATCTTTATTCTGTCAAACCTACTGCCAGTTGGAAAAATCCTTTTTTGAACGTCTAACGTTGAATATTAACTTTGATTGTTTTTGTAACTATCTTGTTTTTCAAAATGCTACTGTTGTGAATTTCACGCTCTTCCCTGCAGCTGTGTATTCAGGGCATGCTATTGCCCTTGCTCCCCTTCTGTTTGGAGATAATCCCAGGCACCCTTAAAGACTCTTTAAAAGTCACCTCCTCTGTAAAACCTTTAACAATTTAGAGAGGGTTTTCTGCCCTTTCATGGGACCCCAAAGTATTTTGATAGTATTATTTATAGCACTTTCACATTATAAATATTTGATTAATACTTTTCCCCTTTAAGGGAAATCTACATCTTACTTAACTTTCTGTTTCTAAATCCATGTAGGGATCCATGAATGTGTGTTGAATAGATGTCTGATAGCATGGTTGCTTTCTCTAAGACATTTTACTTTTAAGCACTGGGGCGATCCAAACTGCAGGCTGGTTGTCACTGCTCCACTGAACGCTTTGGCAGAACAGTCTGGAAGCACTCAAGCCAAGCACCTGCATTTTCCACAGGAGTCTATGGAATAACCTTTGGATGTGAGCTTCATTTTAGCTGAGTTGTATTATTTTAACATACTCACTCATAATGTTATTAGATGAGAAAAGAAAGATTTGGGTATTGTTTTATTTTACTTAGGGGTTAAGAGTATTTAAAATAATATTTGATTTGATACAACTGAGTTTCAATTTCTAAACTTCTGACTGTTATTATCTCAAGAAGTTAAGACCCATCCAAGTGTTCACACTATAGCTGGTCCTGGATAAAATATTTAAAATCCCCCCCAAATTTTAGTTAGAAAAACCCTTAATCAGTTAAAACAATAGTCTAAGGCATTACCCTTTAATTTTTGTTTCTGAAAAGGAAGCTTCAAAGCATCACCTGTTCTTTGAAGGCCTAACGAGGGATGTGTGTCCACCTCCTTCTCGCTAAGGGCCCCACTGTTCAAAGTCGCATCCAGAGGGCCTGCCTGCTTGTTGGCCTGCTGTTGTTTCCACTCTCTTTGGCACAACTGTCCCCCAGCTGCACTTACACATTCGGCCTGGAAGCTCACGGCCATTATCTCTAAATTCACCCACAGGGAAGCTACAGGGTTCTCACAGAAAGGGCCAAGAGTTGCTTGTAGAGCTCCAGTATAAGTTATATTTTCCATTTTTATTTTAATTTATTTCTGACCCAGAGCTTTTCTCTTCCACCAACTGATTTCTTTGAAGCCCATGGCTTAAAGATATTAAACCCCACCACAGCATCAGCATCGGACACTTCTAAAAGCTCCCGTGCTGCATACATTTTCACCAAACACTTTAAATACGTTGTGGTTTTTAACACTATGTTATATTAAAGTCAAGGAGCCATGGGACATAATTAAGAAGTAAAAAAAATAGAGGAGAATATAGAATAGAAAAGTGAAAGTTCCCCTTTGTATTCCAATCTACGCCGCAAATCCCCTTTGCCTTGCCAAAAGGAACCTGGATGCATTGTCTTCCTATGCTTTTCCTGTGCAATTCACAAATGTATTTACTCATGTGAGCGCAGGCTTTTACACTTTGGATGACAGCAAGGGTAAAGCTCGTTATATATGGGTCAACATCTGGCTTCTATTATATGCTGGATACTGCAGAAAAGGAAGGAGCGCAGTCAAATTGCACCATCCCTGCCTCGATTTCCTCTGATCACACACACTCAGAAACACACACACACGCACACACACGCACAGGCATTTTTACTTACCATATTTTGCCGTGTATAATGTGCACCCATGTTTCTGACCCAAACTTTAGCCCAAATAAAAAACTTTCATTTTAATTTTTCATTTCAATTTTTTATTTATTTATATTTAGATACTTGGGGGTTGTGTATTACAAAGGAATTTTAGCATTTACTTTTGAATATATTATGGTACGAGAAATCTTATGTAACAAATAATTACAAAACACAAGAATAGACACAAGGTATTTTAGGTACTACCCATGTGTAATATGCATCCTTATTTTTCCCTCAAAGATTTAAGCAAAAAAGTGTGCATTATACACATGGCAAAATATGGTGAATGGTGTCTAATATGCACACTGTCCTGTGACACACTCATCTTACTAGATCCTAGTCATGTTTCCATGTCAGAACATGTGATCATTCCTCATTATTTCCAGAAGACAGGTTTCTAGAGGTGGATTCCAAAGTGATGCATGCTTTTGTTGTCAACAGGCACCACCAAATAACTTCCAAAAGATCATAACATTTGCATTCCACTTCTTGTATAAAAGTCTAAGATTCCTTACGCCCTCATTAACACTGGATAAAAGAGAAATTTTTATGTTATACATGTCTGAAAACAAATTTATGAAAAATATACATTGTTCTTTGTATATCCAACTAGAGAAGAAACATTTTCAAATTTCTTAAATTTTAAAACCACACATAATCTTTAACAAAACCAGCACACATCATTTTCTGGTTAAATAAACTTAGAATTATGTTAAAGGATGAGTTCCTCCCTTAAAGAGGATGCAAATACAGTGGCTTACAGAATACAGAAATTTCTTTCCCGTGTAACAGAACTGAAGCGAGTGGTTTAGCTGGATGGCAAATCTGCCACATAGTCATTCAGACTGGTTCCTGCCGCCTCATTGCTTTTCTATCCTCTGGAACACAAAAGAAGCTATATCTCTGCCCTAGCTGGGTGGCTCAGTTGGTTGGAGCATCATCCTGTACATGAAAATTTTGTGGGTTCGATTCCTTGTCAGGGCACATACCTTGGTTGTGGGTTTGATCTCTGGTTGGGGTGCATATGGGAGGCAACCAATTGATATTTCTCACATCAGTGTTCCTCTCTCTTCCTTCCTCTCTCTCTAAAATTAATAAAAATATACTCAGGTGAGGATTTTTTTTAAAAAAATCTGTATCTCTACCATATCCAGCAAGAGTCTGGAGTTTTGCCCAAGTTTTAATTTTTAGACCCAGACACATCACTAATTGCAAGTGAGGCCCAAGATGCTTGGACTCAGTCACAGGTCTAATTTCATGACAGAAGGGGAACAGATTTGGTGGAGTTGTCAGTCTTGCCACACTTACTAAACTCCCAAAGATCACAGTAATGATTCAAGTCACTGAACTCAGTTAAGGAGATAGCATTTCCTAAAGTCAAATCCAGACAGAATCGCTATAGTCAAAAGGCAATGTCTTTGCATGCATATGCTTTAAATTGCATAGAAATTTTCCTTGAACGATAGCTTTTAAAAGTGTTTACTCCTACCTGGTCCAGCCTAGGCCATCTAAAGTATCAAGTCATTTCTCCTTATGTGCAGAAATGTCCTATAAAAATTGCAATGACTTAGAACAAAGTCCCCAGGACACCCCACATTTTGTTTTTTCTTCAATCTGTGGCAATTTTATCTCATGATTGTTCAATAATGGGCAACTCTTCAAAAGGCTAGACTAAAATTAATTTGCAATCACATGTTCAAAATACACACAAATAAGCCTAAAAAGAATTTGGCATTCAGAATAAAACTCACCAAATGTATGCTCTACAGTGCGAAATCAACTCATATGCTGTGCCTGAGACAGAGAATGGCAGAAACTGCAACCCCTTCTAGCTGGACTTGAGCCCACTCTGAAGAACATGCCTAATATCTGTGTTGCTGGCACAATGAACGCATTTAACTAAAGGCATACAAAAGGGCCTTTATTGTTTTCTGGAAGATGATAAGACCAGCTGAAGAGTTTAATGTCTTTTTTGGCAGTGAGAAATGGAGTCAGGGAACTTTGGCAATGCAAAAGGAGCAATAAAATGGCCATGTGGAAAGGGTACATTGGAAATATGGTAATGACAGCAATATAAGATGCACATTGTGATCAAGATTTACTGCCGGAGATGTTACCATAGCTTCTGATGTGCAGTCACTCTCTACCGAGCCAGGCAGCTTGCCATTAGAGGAGGAGTCTCCAATACCCATAAAGGTCACTTCAGGTCTTCAGCTTGCAGCCTACTTCATTCTGACCTCATAAATAAGGCATTCTGTGGAATGTTCCCATGAGCAACTGACTATATAAAAGGTGATACAATGACTAAGTATTCAACATAAAACAGAAGAGCAGGTAGTTTACCATTAACTTTACCATATGGCTTCTTTAAAGCACATCATAAATGATAAGTGAATGTTGTATGAAAAAAATCAAAGGAAGAAAATGGATGGACAGTGTCTTTAGCATGTGCATTCTACAAGAGTTCTAATGTTTCAAAGAAATGTCACTTGTTTTTCTGGAGAAGGTCCCACCTTGATCCTGTGTCCCATTCAGATCACACTGATAAGTCTCTTTCATGCTCACAAACATTCCATATACCCAGGCTTGTGACCTAGACATACTTTACTTCTGTTTTTAACTTGGTACATTTTCCTTTCCCTTGGATTTTCCTCCACTGGAATACCGTTCACCCATGGCCAAAGATTCATTAGCTACTTAATGGGAAACAATACATATATAAAGAAAACTGTGCCCAGGCCAACTGCCTGCTCAATGGCCTGGCTTCAATTTTCCTGCCATCAAAACTTCAATCTTTCTTTAGGCAACTGATAAGGTGTGGAGTGGACTGTCTGAGTGGACTGACCTGTTTCTCATAGAGAGACAGGTCCAGGAGAGCCAGCGTCAAGATGGCCAGTCTCATGCACACGTAGCCCGAGCTGAACTGCAGTCCAGACGGCTGGTGGTGAAAGACGGCACATTAGCCTGTGGTGACATCTGTTCACCCGACACACCCTTTCCTGAAACGGAAAGGCCCATTTCCTTTGAAATACTGACAGCAGTGAAGCTAAAGGTCATTCAGTTCTTGTCTTTAACTTTAATGTGGATTAAAACCGACAACTGAAATAATGAAATGACTGTCAAAAGCAGAAAGTAAACTCATGAGGATGTGTCCTTTCTGCCATGAAAGAAGTAAAGGAAATGTACATACTGAGTCCTTAAAGATAAATCTTCACTTGATTTTTATGGGAATTTTATTCCATTATCCAAATGATAGATTTTCTGGATCATCTTCAATTAGTCCATAGAAAATAAACTGAACATATTGCCTTTTTCTTTTATGTATGTGTCCTTTTAACTGTCAAGCTCTGGAGCACTCAAAACAAGTGTGCAAGTAAAACTGAAAGAGGTTAATATCACCAGAGCATCTGCCACTAATAAAGGTCCTCTGTGTGCTTATTCTCCGAGACAAGGGGATGGCCAGATTAATAAAAATAACATTGTAATAATTTTACCTGACACTTTAGATTTATTTATTTTTAATTTAAAATAAAAAATAATCAAGCATAAAAAACTGTCATTTTTAAATAAAGTTAGTAACTTAGACTTGGTTTTCTTTTTTATTTTCTCCATGCTTTTTGCAATGTTCACTCACCTGTGGGTCTAATGTCTTTTCCCATTCATTCATTGAAATTACTCTCAACATTTACGTTAATGACTCCTTTGCTATTAAATCTTAAGTGACATTTCTCAATCCTTAATGCATTTTGCCTCTTACTCATACATCCAAACAATATTTACCAAATATCAACTAATTGCCAGGCACTGCATTAAATGCCAAGAAGAAACATTAAAGTGAAGTTAATTGTGGAATAGAGGAGTTTAATATTAAACAGTTACATAAATAATTACTTGATAAAAGAACAAATATAGTTTGTACCAAGAGCATATAATTTGGAAAATATAATTTTATCAGAGTTGTCAATGTCAGAAGAGTATGCCTAAGAAAATGACTTCTAAGCTGAAATTTAAAGCTTTACTTATTTACTCAAAAATAGCTGCACACAACTGTAGCTTACCTATCTTCCATTCAGCCAGTCAAAAATATCAACTGACATATTCATAGATACCACACGATAACAGTTAATATTTATAGTGATAATAATCCTGGATGAGAAAAGAGCACTCAGTGCCTTCTGCATGACCAAAGTTGAATCACATTTGGCTAATATAGTTTTGATGCTTAGTGTATTTTAATATTCAAAACTTTTGAGCAAAATTTTTACTCACATGTAGACTATATGATAGCTACATTATTATTATGCTACCCTATTTCTCAACCAGCTTGTACAACAGTAAGTTTTTATTTAAGAATTGTTAATATATGTGTATAGATGTGAGGTTATGTATGTATGTTATGTAAGAGTGTGTGTGTGTGTATATCTCAACTGCACAGTTGAAGCTACACGTGTAAAGAATTCAGAATAAGAAAGCATTCAGAGGTCACAAATAAATTCTATCGACCAATCTGACATGCTAATGATGTTATAATAATGACAATGATGTTAAAAATAGCAATTCAAAATACTTCATGAGTGCCTACTACATATCAGGCACTGTGGTAGGAATTTTATGCATATTACCTTTTAATCTCTACCATAATCTGATAGTTAATCTGTTAGCTTTTTATGCATAACAAACTGCCTAAAACAGTGAGGTTTTGTAGCGACTTAAAGCAACAGACATTAATTTAACACTCAATTCTGCAGGTTGGCAGTATAGATTGGGCTCAAGTATGCATTTCTTCTTGTCTAAGCCAGGCTCAGGAGATCTTAGCTGGACTCACTTAGGTCAGTAAACTGAGGCTAGAAGATAAGGCGGGTAGGTAGGTTAGAGCTGGCTGGTTTACATGACCTTGACTAGCAGGTCTGGGATAACTGATGCTTCTTTCTACCTAGTCTCTCATTCTTCAGTATGCCAGTTCAGGCCTTCTCACTTGGCAGGCACAAGGTTTCAAGAAAGAAAGTGGAAACCTGCAAAGTTTCTTAAGATCCAGGCTCAGAATCATGCACATCACTTCCACCACAGTATACACACCAAAGTCAGTCCCAAGGTCAGCCCAGGTGTAGGGAGTAAAGGAGAAAAGTGCACCTCATGATAGGAGAAACTTCAAGTTCACACAGCAAGATCATGAAAAAAATCCAAAAACCAGTGTGCAGGAACTTGTGACCATTTTCACAATCTACCGCAATGAGGTATGTGTTATTTCTATTTTATAGATGACAAACTAAAGCTGGAATATAGCACAGTGCCTGGCACAAAGTAGACATTCAATAAATATTATAAAAACAAAAGAACAAGTCATGAATAAATTGAATAATTAAATTAATGTATATTTTAAATAGAGCTATGAATCAGGACTGGATTGTTTGTTACCATGGCCTGATTCTTTCTCATTACTCTCAACTGGTTCCTAACTATAAAAAAAGTATCCAATGAGAAATAAAAGTCAAGAAATGACATGACAAGTTTTAGTATGATCAGACTATGCCCAGCTGGAGAATCCTGTTGCTAGCCACACATGAGTTACATATGAAGCACTGGTTTTAAAATATTGGATAACAGACAGCACAGGACTCTGACCCTTGGGAGAAGGGAAACACATGAGGAAAGCTGTACAAGTGTTCCAACTTACTGCCTAAGAAGTTTCCAGGCTGCAGTACAGGATGGGGAACCCAAACAGAGCCTGGGAATCTACCTCAAGTTTGAGATTAGAGTTCAAGAAGGCCAAGATGGCTGGAGTTTGTAGAAATGAGTGCTGGAGAGGAAAAAGCTGCACAGAATAAAGCTCCAAAGATCTATAAAAAAAATCCCTTGAGTCTGTGGCTGAGTACAGACCTGTGACTACAAAAGAACCTATCCAAAAACCAGGGAATGAACCACTGAAAAGCAACAGGCTGAACAAGTTATAGAGCTCCAGTAGGGCTGAGAATAGTTCAATTTCCCATCAGCCTAAGTACAGAGATTACATAAAACACGGGAAATGAGTAGCGTAGCCAGAGGGGTATTGCCTTAGTGGTGGGGCTAAAGTAGCTCAAGTAAAGAGGGCTTCTTTGGCCTAGGAAAGCCTCAGAAGAATCTAATTGGTTTCAAGAAACTTAAATATACACTAGAACAAACTAACACTCTTTAAAAAAAGATCCAAGAAGAAAAATAATCACAATATCAAACATCCAATAAAAAATCACCACCATGAAATATTCAGGAAAATATTTACCCCATAATCAAATAAAAAATCAATCAACAAAACAAATCTATATACAATAGAAGTGAGAAATTACAGACTTTAAAATAGCTATTATAAATATTATAAATAGGTTGCATGTGATTAAGAAGTAGAGAAAAACATTAAAATGATAAGAAATAAATGAAACACATAAAAGAGAGCCAA
Source organism: Trachops cirrhosus (assembly GCA_028533065.1). Lineage (NCBI taxonomy): Eukaryota > Metazoa > Chordata > Mammalia > Chiroptera > Phyllostomidae > Trachops > Trachops cirrhosus. Next base: position 130,011,557 of record CM052541.1, on the reverse strand, counting down.
ATGGGAGTTTGTGAGATAAAAAAATCAACATTTGAAATTGAAAAAAATTTGTATTGGAGGTGATTAACAATATATTACACAAGGCAGGAGAAAAGATCAGTGAATCCAAAACGTAGAACTATGAACTATTCAGATAGAAGCACAAAGAGAAAAAGACTAAAAAAGACTAAAAGACTCCCCCCGAAAGAATCAAGTGACCTGTGAAATAACACCAAGTTGTCTAGCATATGTGTGGCTGGTATCTCAGATATTATATAACATAGGAAGAAGGACGAAATATTTAAAGAAATAGACTGAAATGTTTCCAAACTTGATAAAACCGATGAACCCAGATATCCAAGAGGTTTAATGAATCCAAAACAAAGAAAGAAAAAGAAAACCGCACATTATACAAGATTATGAAAACAAAGGATAAAAAATAAATCAGCTATGGGGGAGAAAAGGCATATGTACAAAAGAACAAAGACATAACAGACTTTCTGTCAAGAAATGCACAAGCCAGAACACAATGGCATAACATCTTTGAAGAACTGAAAAATTCTATAGTTAGCAAAAATATCTTACACAAATGAAGGCATAATAAAGATTTTTTTCAAATCCAAAGAAGAGAGAGAATGCATTCAATGCCCTCAGACATGCACAAAAACAAATATTAAAGAAAGTGCTTGGGCAGAAGGAAAAATGATAACAGATGAAAACTAAAATCTACAGGAGAGAATAAAGAATGCTGAAAATTGTATAACGTGGGTAAATGTAAAATCCTTTTAAAATTGTTTTTCTCATTTATAAATCTCTTTAAAATAATTCTTTAAAGCAAAAATTATAATGCATTTTAGGGTTTAGAACATAGAGAAGTAAAATGATGAACATGTATAAAATAAAATGGATTATTGTGATATCCAAAAGGCATGATATCAAAGACAGGAGGAAAAAATGAAAGTATACTATGGTAAGATTCTTATACTATCTGTGAAGTAGTATAACATTATTATTTGAAAGTAGACTGTAGTGATTAGAAGATATATACTCTAAACCTTAAAGCAACCATTATGAAAGACAAAACTAAGAGGTAGAGACAATAAACCAATAAAGAAGTTAAATAGAACTATACAAGTACTTCATTTAAATGAAGGCAGAAAACAGTAATAAGTATCAAAGAACAGAAGGGACAAATAGAAAACAAATATCAAGATCATAGATATAAGTCCTATGTAAATGGCTAAACACTCATTTTAAAAGTCAGAGATTGTCAGACTAAATTTAAAAGAACCACCCAATGTTATGCTGTTTAGAAGCAGATCACTTTAAATGAGTTAAAAATAAGAGAATGGAATAAAATATATCATATAAGCACTAAGAATAATAAAGTTGGAATGTCTATATTAATTTCAGATAAAGTAGACTTCAGAACAAATAATATTACCAGGAATAAAGGGAAATACTTTATAATCAATATGAGGATCAATTCATCTAGAGGACAGAACAATTTTACATACATGTTAAATTTAAAAAACATAAATCAAACATTGATAAAACTTAAAAAAGAAATACATAATCCAAAATTATAGGTAATAAATTTCAAAATTTTTCTTGCAGTAATAAAGAACAATTAGACAGGGGAAAATCAATAAGATATAGAAAACCTGAATAACACTATCAACCAAACTGACCAAATTGATATTCATAAGAATCTCCCAACTACAAGAATACACATTTTTTTTTCAGGTGCACACAAAACATTTAAAAATAGACTACATTCCATGCCATAAAAATGTCAGTGAATTAAAAAAAAGGATTATAAAGTATATTTTCTCACCACAAGGAAATTAAACTGGAAGTTAAAAACATAAAGATATTTGGAAACTCTCCCAAATTTTTAGAAATTGAAACACATGCTTCTAAATAATTGAAGGGTCAAAGAAGACATCCCACAGAAAATTTAAAAATATTTTGAACTGAACGAAAATTAAAATATAACATGCTAAGTAGTAGGAGGCATCCAAAGCAATCCTTAGAGGAAAATTTATAGCTTTATATTATAAGTGTTCAAATCAATGATCTGAACTTTCCTCTTAATAAGTAGAATAGCAAATTAAACCCAAATTAATAAGAAGGAAGCAAGTAATAAAGGTAAGGAAGGTCAGAGGGAAGCAGAAAAACAAGAGAAAATAACTGAAACTAAATTAGTTTTTAGAAATGATTGGATCATTTAGAAATGATCTAGTTTTTAGAAATGATTTTAGAAATGATTATCCAAGAAGGCAAAATGAATTCAAAACATTATAGAATGTAGTACCAAATTATCTTTATACACAAACTAATCATAGCAAAATGCTCAGTCCCCATCAGACAACATTCTTACTGTTTCTCCTTGTTACTAAACTGTTTTTTCTCCTGTTTTCCAGAAAATCTGCTTGGAAAATAACTTGGATGTTATATTTGTTTCATTTGATTTTCAAACCAAGAGAAAGTGATTTCAACTCACAACACTATACCCTTTTCCACCTACCACACACAGTACTGTGGACACTTAAGAAAGTTTACTGGAACATAAATACCTGAGATGATAGGTGTAAGACCTGTGGAGAAGATCATCTTAAAATGATCAGCTTTCTTATGTTTCATTGTCATCTCTGATGTGGTAACTAAGTGTCCACAGTTGTTGGAGCCTTCTTGGGAATAAAATAACCTATCCTCACACATGCTATTTTAAGTCCTTCCACTTAATACTGCTTTTGAAGTGACTTTTATTTTCAGACACTCCAGGTGTAATCCCTTCTCTGACCACACAGTAGTTTATACTGAAAGTGCTGTAAAAAGCAAATTCTTTGAAACCATATTTTCTCACTTGACATGATCAAGCTATTACAACCTCAGTGACATGTGACAGTTGCATCTATAACAAGTCATAACCAGAGGAAACTCTGGCAGCTCAGTGGCTGCACAATTTATACTCAACTATTGGAGGACTTAAGTATTTTCATCTTGAATTCCAGTGTGGCCTAAGGAATGCGGGCAGTCTCCTTTTCCAACTCTGTGGTGCATGCACAACCCAGTTCAGTCCTTACACCAGGCTTAGTCATGTCCCCCTGTATATTGGAGCATGTTTTGTGTGTGGCAAATAAATGTAAACTCATTCTTGTTGGCTTCTTCCAAACTGCAATTCATTAAATTCTTGATCAGTGAGTTCTTCCACTTCTTCAGTCTGGGAAAAGTCTTTTCCAGACAGTCATCTGTAATTTTGGCCATTCCTCTTCTTCGCATAAGTACAGTTTAATTACTCATAAAACACCACAGAGGGGCCCATCCAGGCTCATGCAGACACTTCAAAGCCAGAAAGACAATGATGAGCTTTCTTCAAACTCTTTTTCCCTCTATACCCCCAGAGCCACTGGCTCTTCATGTTAGGGACCCAATCTAGACATAAGCTCCTGAGCCCTACTGATGACCTGAGAAATGCCCCCAAATACACCCACTTCTAAAAATCCAAATGGCTTCCAATAGCCTGAGATCTTTATTGGACTTACCAGAAATAATGTTAGCCGTATGGCTTCCAAATGAAGATATCTCCTGTCTCAAGAAGGAGACAGGAAGAAGTCACAATGGAGTTTTCAGAACAAACCTTTCATGCCAACAGTCAGTAAAAATAACACTTAGTACTTAAAATATGGTGTTCTGGTAAATGCAACCAGGTTATAGCTTGTAGATCCCTGTTACTCACTTACTTGCTGGTTCTATGTAAATCTATCTCTCAGGATCTCACATCTCTAAGATCTTTCTGGCTCTCAAAGTCTATTATTCTAATGACATAAATATCCAAGGGGTAGAACAAGGAAAGAATTTAATTATTTTGTATTTATTTTACTTTATTTTTATTTTTTTAATTGTTGTTGAAGTACAGTTGTCTCTATTTTCCCCTCCACTCCCCGCCCTGCCCCATCCCTCCTTCAATCCTACCCCCTTTGGCTTTGTCCATGTGTCCTTCATACATGTTCCTTGATGACTCTTCCCATATTTTCCCCCATTATCTCCTTTCCCCTCCCTTCTGGTTGCTGTCAATTTGTTCTTTATTTCAATATCTCTGGTTATATTTTGCTTGCTTTGTTTTGTTGATTAGGTTCCACTTATAGGTGAGATCATATGGTATTTGTCCCTCACCACCTGGCTTATTTCACTTAGCATAATGCTCTCCAGTTCCATCTATGCTGTCACAAAGGGTGACAGCTCCTTCTTTCTTTCTGCTGTGTGGTATTCCATTGTGCAAATGAACCACAGTTTTTTGATCTACTCATTTACTGATGGATGCTTAGGTTGCTTCCAACACTTGGCTATTGTAAAGTGGGCTGCTATGAATATTGGGGTGCATAGATTCTTTTGAATTGGTGTTTCAGTATTCTTAGGGTATAATTGCAGATTTTTAAATCAGTAAAATTTATGTAACAAAATTTGCCACTTTAATTTGTTAAGTGTACCTTTTAAGTATTAAGTACATTTACATTACTATGCACCTATTACCACAAACCATCTCCAGAACTTTTTCTGTCTTCCCAAACTAAAACTCTATATTTACTAAACAATAGCCTTCTATTTTTTCTCTGCTCTCAGTCCCTTGCCAACACTATTCTACTTTCTGTTTCTATGAATTTGACTACTATAAGTATCTCATGTAAACAAAATAATACCTTGTCTTTTTATGATTGGTTTGTTTTACTTAGCATAATGTCTTCAAGGTTCATTTATGTTGTAGTATGCGCCAGAAATCCCTGACTCTTTTAAAGCTGAATAATATTCTATTTTATATAAATATCATGTTTTTGTTTATCATCTGTTGGTAAGAAAAAAATTTTAATTACCTGCTACAGTGTTAGTTTTCTTTCAGGTTAGGTTATTGGCTACATGTCAAAATCACTCCCTTCCTCTCTCTCAAAAAGCAATAAAAAAATGTCCTTGGTTGAGGATAAAAAAATGGCTGGATCTCTGTCCAACCAAACTTTAGTGAAGCCATTACTTGAGAAGCTTCTCCCAGACCACACAAAAAGCCCACAGTGTTAAGTGGCCTATGATCATCAGAGGTGGAAAAGAATCCAAAATAGGCACCAAAATACACAAACAGAAACAAAGAAACTGAGAGGAGGCAGAGACAACACAGGGAGAGAAAGAAAGGAAGGAAAGGAAGGAAAAGGAGAAAGAAAGAAAGAAAGAGGGAGGGAGGAAGAAAGGAAGGAAGGAAGGGAAAGGGGGAGGAGAGGGGAGGGGAGGAAAGGAGAGAAGAGGAGAAGAGAGGAGAAATAAAGGAGGGAGGGAGTGTAAGAGAGAAAAAGAAAGGAAGGAAGAAAGGAAGGAGGAAGGGGGGAGGAAGAAAGTAGGGGGAGGGGAAGGGAAGAGAAAAAGTGAAAGATAAAGCGCACTTCTATATGCTGTCAAAGGAGCAGAAAATATGTGACAGCAAAAGAACTATATTTGGGCTACATTACATGGATCATGAGGGGTAAATGCTGAGTCATAATAATATTAAACATTAAATACTGACTGATAGAATAATTATGAAAATATTCTGTTGAATATTGAGGGAGAGATGTATTAAAGATACAATCCTCATAGTCCATAGTATAATAATAAATTCAAAGCTATAAAATCAAGAGATTGTACTATAATCCAAATATGTTTAGACAAAGAAGGCAATTACTAGAAGAAACCAAGTAGAAAGAGTGAGAAAGGTGGGAATTAGAATGGCATGGTTAAGCTAAGGTGAGATTGCTGTTCTTTGTTATAGGCTGGTTACAGGCTATCATTTTAACTAGAGTATTAAATGTAATTTACTAAGAAAGTAGGATGTAATTGTATGAGAAAATTACAGAGCGAGAGTATATCTCTGCAAGTGTCCAACTACAGGATCCAAAAGAACTTTTCAGAAAAATACTCAACAACCTCAATTAAGGATAAGATAAATCCTCCATAAGCAAGAAACCAAAAATCACTAGGACAAAACAAGCTAGAAAACACAACACAAATTTAGAATGAACTGAAACAGAGCTACAAATATAACAATAAAAATCAACACTGGAAACTGTAAGTAAGAACTGTTGCAAAAAATAGAAACAATAGTATTGAGGAAAAATGTAAATAGCCATCCAAGAAGACGGAGGAAAGGGACAATGGCATGAAAATGATGGAAGGATCATGAAGATTGAGGTCAGAGAAGACAGCCAATATAAGATACAAGTGTTAATAAAGAAAAATCAAATAAATAAAAATAATAATCAGAGCCTGCAATGGACTAAATGTTTACCTCTCCCAAAATGTATATGTTGAAACCTAACCTCAATGTACAGGTTTGGGGCAGAGGTGGGGGTGCTCTGCGAAGTGATGAGGTCATGAGGTGGAGCGCTCACAAATGGGATTAGTGCATTTATAAAAGGTCCAGAGAGTTCTCCTGCCTTTTCCAGTGTGAAGTTACAGCAAAAATTGACTGTCCATGAATCAAAAAGCCAGTCCTCCTCAACAGATACCAATCCGTCGTGTCTTCAGTTTGATTTTCCAGCCTCCAGACCTGTGAAAATAAATTTCTGTTGTTTGTAAGCCACCTGAACAGACTAATACAGAGCCTTAAAAGAAGAATATTCTCACTTTAGGAAAACCAACTCTATATGTATATATATTAGAAAGACTCACTCCATTCTAAAAAGCTACCAATAAAAAGAGGCACACATTTGAAAAACATCTAAGAAAAGGACAAAGAAAAACAGATCCCACAATGAGGAAAAAAGTGGATGTTCCCTTAAAATGAACAATGGTCAAGAATAATAGTCAATAAAGCAATATTCAGGAAATATAAAAGGCATAAATTTATATAATCCCCCAATTTAAAAGGTGGCCAATTTGCAGTTTATATGTTAAGGCAGAGAAAGACATTTTTATTTATTATACCACTGTTCATAAAATACCACCTTATTAGCTTCCTAAGACTTCTGTGACAAATTTCCAAAACATTGGTGCCTTAAAACAACACAAATGTATTTCTCACAGTTCAGCAAGTTAAATCCCAAAATCAGGGTGTGAGCTAAGCTGTGCTCCCTCTGGAGACTCAAAAGAAGAATCAATTCTTTGCCTCTTGCAGCTTCTGATAGGTGCCAGCAGTCCCTGTGTTCCTTGGTTTATAGGTCAAGTCCATTAGCCCAATCAGCCTTCCCCTTCTTCACATCATCTCTCTATCATGTTTATGTCAAAACTCCCTCTGCCTCCCTTATAAGGATATACGTGATGGTACCAGGTTCACCTGGGTAATCTAGGATAACCTTGTCTTCTCAAAATCTTCAACTTTATCACCTTTTGCCATATAAGTTAATAATTACAGGTTCTGGGGATTGGGATGTGGACAGATCTTTGGGGCCATCATTTAGCTACTACAACACTCCTGTAAACTTCTTGGGGAAAAAATTATTTCCCAATATCTTTCAACTGACTAAGAGTGTAAAATCACCAGCTCATGAGTGAGAAAACGGAAATAAAAGTACTGGCAGCTGAAACACGATTTTCTAAATAATTGTTCAAAATCTGTATTCTTATTCAAGTAAACAAAGAAAAATAATTTTAAGATACAACATGTATAAAGAAAACATCATTGTCTCTACGTTAACCCCATATTATTTTATATCTTTTGAATTTTGAACCATATGATGGTACTACCATCCAAAATTCATTAGAATTTTTAAGAAGACAATAAAAGATGATTATTTTTTAAAAAAGGATCCTCATCTCACATCATAAAGACAAATTTTAAGTGAGTTAAATATTTCAATGTAAAATTTGAAACTATAAAACACTTGAAAGCTATTGATTTGTGAATTAACTAATTGTATTATGTACAAGGGCATTTGAACAATCATTTGAAGAATAAAGTATTTATATATAATTTATATAATTGCTTATGTAAAAGGATTAAGTTTTATATGCACCTAAAACCTAATTGAAAATTGAAAGGAAACTAGGAAAATGTTTATAAAGATTATGGAATACAGTGTTAGTATTTTTTTAGTCTATTTTATATTGTATGCTATTATAGTTATCTGCTAATATTCTTATTACATGCCAGGAACTCTTACAATTTATTAATCAGTGAGAGAAATATCTAACATTATTTTTGAAGACTTGGTGAAGGAAAAGAAAAAACAACTCATTAAAAAAAATTAACAGGAACTTGTGGAAAATACTCGAACACATTTTAAATCAAAGATATGACTAAGTAAAAACATGTCATTTTTAGCCTGTCAGCCTGGTGTAGATTTATAAAATAGTGTTATAAAATGAGCACTCTACTGCTGGTGAGATCATAAAGCAATTTGTCAGTATCTGTTAGAGTATTTTAAGGGTACTCTCAGGGTACTGTCTGTTTTCTTTAAGTAATAAACCCTACATACCACTAGTTTAAACAATAGAAAACTTTTTTCTTATATAGCCAGAAGTCAAAGATGTAGTAGACTCTAAGTTGGGTACAATCAGTACCTCAAACACAATTTCAAGAACCCAAATTCTTTTCATCTTCCCATTGTTTTGTTCCCAGTATGTTAAGTTGGCCTTAGGCTATTGAATTTCATGGTCAAAAGAAAGTTCAGCCTTTCCAAACATAGAAGCCACAGGATGAATGGGGATTGTTCTTCAAGAGGAGTGAGAAAATTCTCTTTAAAAAAAAAAGACCCTAGAATTCTGCACCTCATATTTCATTATCCAGAAATGAGTCTTATAAGATCCATACAATTAGAATTCTAAACTCTAGATGAGATTTTAAATGTCATTTGTTATCTCAATGCTACTTGAATAGCTCATTTACAACTTTCTTTCTTACACAACTTTATTAGAACCAAAATTGATAAGCCACTATTTATGGTTTGGTATTTGTAGAACACTGAGTGTTAGAAACTAATTCTATGTCTTCTAAATCTTATTAAACAGATTTGATCTCTAAAAGGAATAAAAAAAGAGTACTGTATAATCTTGAGCCCATGACTATTAAATATACATCAAGAATTATGGTAAACATTTTCAACATTTGCTTCCTTCCTGAAACGTCATCATTATCATCAAAATAAATCTACTAGCCATTAAATGGACTCTTTACTGCATGAGTTCTAATTTACCATAATTATATTGCATTAAGTAAAAACACAACAAATGATATGTAGAAAACCTTCACATGACTTGTTTACGTTACTTAATTAGGTGTTGGGAATTTCTCCAAGCCTCAGAGGATTACGCTGAACATGCAAACTATGAAACACCTTTTCCAATAGCATAGCCATTGGTTTCAGGGTTGTTAATGAAATAGATGTTATGGAAATTACGGGACTCACTATTCTGCATCTCTGTGAAATGAAGAATAAACCTTTTTGCTGGTTGTTAGTAATGCTCTTAACTGAGAAATGATGCAGAATTTACTTATTTTAGTTTAAAAAATAACCACAGAATCATAATTTAGTGAAATGTGTTAGACACAAAAGTTGATAATATGCCACTGAAAGAATGAAACATGAGACATAGCTCAATGAATATAAAGGAAAACGGATTTGCTAAAAACCTCTGCTGACCTCATCAAGAAGTTTTCATATTTCAATATAATGGGCTGAGAGGAAAATGAACAACAAACACTGTGTAGTTGTTAATTAATAAAAGGTGAGAAAAAGAATATCAGGCATAAGACTTTCTTCTGCTGGTAACTACACAGATTATGGGTGAAAAGCAAAATGTAGTTAATTTCAACATAAGGAAGTAGGGATCTAATAGACAGGGCGGGCAAAAGTAGGTTTACAGTTGTTTGTATAGAAAAATAATACAATAATTAATAAATAATAACACAAGAATAAACTCTGTTTCACATACTCACAACTGTAAACCTACTTTTGCCCACCCCTGCATTGATACCTGGCATAATCCATATTCTGCGTCCTGTGTTAGGTTGCAGGATGTAAGATCAATACACAAAAGTCTGTTGTCTTTCTGTACAATGAATGATCCAAAAATGAAATAAAAAAACAATTCCATTTATAAAAGCATCATCAAAAATAATAAAACATTATCAAAAAATTAAAAGTCTAAATAAATGAAAAAACACCGCATGTTCATGGATCTAAAGACTTCATGTTGTTAAGATAGCAAGTCTCCCCAAAATGACCTATAATCCCTATCAGAATCACAGTTGATTTCTTTGTACCACTGGACAAACTGATTCTAAAATTTACATGTATTACCAAGTAACTTGAATAGCCAAAACAATTTTGAAAATGAATAACAATGTAGGAAGAATCACACTTTTCCACTTCAAAACTTACTACAAAGCATAAATAATCAAGACAGTGTAGTACTGGTATAAAGACAGACATAGAGACCAATGAAATAGAATTGAGTGTCCAGAAATAAACTCATGATCTGTGGTCAACTGTTTTGACAAGGGTGTCAAGATTATCCAATGGCAAAAAAAAAAAAAAAAAAAGCCTTCACAATAAATGGCACTGAGACAAATGAATAACCACATGTAAAAGAATGAAGTTGGACTCCTACTTTACACCATATAAAAAATTAATTCAAAATGGATTAAACATAAGAACTAAAACTGTAAAACTCTTAGAAGAAAACACAGAAGTAAATCTTTGTGACTTTGGATTTGTCAAATGGTTATTAGATATAAGCACAAGCAACCAAAGAAATGAGAAATTAGACTTGAAAATTAAAAACTGTTCTGCTATGTAGTACATAATCAACAAAAGTAAAAAGATAATCCACAAAATGGGAAAAATCTGATTTAGAAATCATGTATCTGATAAAGGAATTCTATAGAGCTAGAATATATAAAGAACTCCTCTGAATCAATATTAAAAAGACAACCTAATGAAAAATGGACAAAGGATCTGCATAGACCTTTCTTATTTCCCTCTACCACCCCACTCACATTAAGAAATAATTTCTTACTCTATCAAGACAAGCTACTCTTTCAAGTTCTTGAATTCCTTCAAAATCACACCACAACTCTTCAATACGCCACAGTTCTTAGTCTTTGGAAATGTCATGTCCTTTTACAGCTAAAGAAATGCATTCTGCCAATGTCTAAAACCACTTAGGTATTTTATTTTGCATAAGTCCCCTGAGGATGCCTTCTTTGGTCCTCACCAGTTTCCAGAGAGACAATTTGTGTCACTTTCTTCTCCCCATAGGATCTAGTTTCTTCCTCTTCTGACCATTTTCTTTAAGAGAACTATATACTATACTGTACTTGTCTCTAAATTGTTCATATACTTATGTTACAATTACCTCAAAAATTCATTTTTTAAAGGTAGGAGTTATTCATCTTACTGCTGTTTTATAACAGTGCTTGATATATCCAAAATTCAATCAATGTTTTTGATTGATTGCTGTCTTGCTTTACTGGCTCTGATGTTGAAGAATGAAATGTCACAGAACTCTTAAGACTGTTTAAGGGAATAGTTTAAAATTGTTCAGTCTACCTCCAAATTAGAGTATTACTGTAATGTACCATAAATAAAATAGATCTCAGAACAGCCTAGAAGTAAGTCTTCTTTAAGATCTTACTTTCAATTTTCACAAATAACTAGCACTTTCATTTCTCCCAGAATGCAGATTTGGATGGGCAGGCTGATACTGGATTGTAAACTGGCTTCCCATTTCTTATGCCTAACAGATCTGTGGGCCATTCTGAGAAGCCACATGTTATTCTGGCTTTTCTTTGGATTTATTATAAAAGTAACACATTATTTCCAGTTCCTGGGCCATCTGAAATAAGTACAAATTCTACCTCAGTGTTGCAGGCGGTTAATGACTGGATGAGCCCCAGTCAGGCAAAAAGGCAGGTTAGTCTTTCCACAAGCCAAACCTAAAGCAAAGACGGCTAGAAACTGGCTTGAAGAGTCCCATAAAAACAGGAACTGACTTGAACCTCACTTAAATATAAACCAAATACCATAACGAGGTTTGAAATATCCAAACCCCGTCTTTCTTTATTAGTTCTGTTTGTCTTTTTTTATTGTTGCTGGTGGTGTTTTTAGTACCCTTGAATCTTTCCTGGGTTCTAGTCTGAAATGAAAGCGCCAGAAAAACAACAACAAAAATACTGTGATTGTATTTATGGTCTAACCAGAAGTGGGAAGCACTGGAAATATCAAGACCCCATAATTAAAGTCCATCCAATTACAATTCTTTCAACAAAAAAGAATTCAAATAACAAGACAGTAGCCAATATGGCTCTGAAAAGGACTAAGTTTGAGGCCAACTGGCAGTGTTTTTAGAAAGTACATATATAAAAATCTGGAAATAGAAAAGAAATAAAACTGCTAATTTGGGAGTGATTGAAAGGCAAAGGTGTGAGCATATGTGAAATCGACTTCGAATGCCAGTATCCATTTTAACTATTAATATCAATGTATTTCCTGCTAAAAATTTTCACTTAGTGTTAAGTAAATATGGGTGGTTAAAATTTATATTAATTCCTTGCTTACGTACACTGCCTTGAAAATATATTGTAAGAACAATTTTAAAAGGGAAAGAAATGAAGATATGGGTCATCTACAACTAGAACAACCAATTTCTAAATGACTGAGACTGAATCTTACAAATTTAGAATTTGAAGCAGATTTTCAATATGAGCAATAAACTGGTATATACTGAGCAACTACCATGTTATCAGCCATATACAGACTGCAGACCAAGTGACTGAGAATTTTGGTTCCAGTAATTGAACAGGTAAGAAGAGCCTTAGGATGAAAATGATGGATTTTATTTTAGATACGTTACGTGTTGAGATGTATTCTGCAGGCACTTGGATATTCAGACCCTTGGGAAAAGCTGGGAGCTAGAAACAGGTGTTAAGTGAATCTGTAAGGCAAATATAATGTAGAAAGAGAAGAAGATGATGACAGAACTACATAAGACACTTATTAGGTTGGATTGGCTGAAACAGAGACAGAGAGTCCAGTGCCAGCTTCACAGATGTGTGATATCTACAGTTGCACAAGACTCCATGCTCAGAAGGTCTCCAAGCCTAATGAAATGTTCTATTACTACAGCCTAAAATTCTTACTAATTTCATCTCTGAACTTGTGTTCTGTAATTAAAGTTGGATGGGCCAATGGACCGTGTATGTGAGCAGAGGACATCGGTGCAATATGCGTGTCCAGCACGCCTTGCCTCCCTGTTCACAAATGGCTATCACAGTGTCTCCTGAGCATGGAATTCCCATGCCCATGATGTGTGGGAGTCCCGCAAGACTCTGCCTGAGTACACGTGAGCATGTTTCATCTTCATCTCAGTCAGGGGAGCCGGGGAGGTGTGAAAATCCTGAAAGGCTATGATTTCTGCTCCAAGCAGAATTTCCTGTGTTGAAAGAAATCAAACGGGATTCTAAGAAACATACAATGACCCACCCCAAAAAACCCAAACAAACTAACCTTCTTGTGTCCTTTCTTTCTGAGTTTCTTCCCTGTATTAGCCAACCACCTATCCTGAAAATGATGACACAGAAGGAAATGAGAAAAACGCAACCCACAGTTCCTTTTCCTTTCAGTCCTCCCTTACTCATCTGTGGCCCATGGTAGAGAGTGTTGGTAGGATGTGTGCATGTCAAGAAGTCAATTTTAAAAGTCTGTTTTGTGCAGTAATCCCACTATTCTGGTAAGAATGAAAGACATATGCATAATGAGCCACAAGGGTACTGATTATGTCATTTCAGTAATTCTACATATGAACTAAATGCTCCTAAATTTGCACTTAAAATTAGTTGTACAATATAAAGAGAAATGGTAAAATCCACACTAGTAATTTAAATTTTTAATTTTTCTTTACTTAGCATAACATTAAATAGCAAACAGATAATCAGCATCACAGTGAAGAGAAAAACTGCATGAGAAATGAAAAATCTTTACATAAGCATCTTTAATGGTACTTTTTCATGTGTTTTGAACAAGGGAAGCCTCATTTTTGTTTTGCATTGGTCCGTACCTGAGAGGATCATTAGGTTGTGCTAGGGCCAGGATAAGCAAAATTGGAAAGTCAAAGAAGTGTTTAGGAGAGAGAACATTTGGTTATTTGCTCAAATGCAGCCTGGAAGCAGCTCTCTGCTGACAGGTGCGGAGAAGACAAGACTTTCCATGTCTGTCCCTCCAGCTGGCACAGGGCAGGGCTCCAGGGAGATGGCTCACCTCTGAAATCTGCACCCCACCCCCGTCCCCAGACTGGGAATTAGAATAGACATTGAACATGGATGTTAACATGGTAAACTCTGAGACAGAAATATGGGGAGATTAGCTAGACCGAAAGCTGGATTTCAAAGGATTAAGGAGTCAGTAAAGAGAACATTATTGCAGCAAGAATAAATTATACTTCAGAAATGTATTGGAAATCTAATAAATAAATGGATGAGGGGTGGCTGGATGGATAAATCGAAGGATAGATAAATTGACTTATGTATTTTCCTTCCCATTCTCTATAGATTAGGCAATCTATTATGAAATGGGAAAATGGGAGATGTTAATAATAAGATACACAGAGACTTCTGGTCAAGATGGAGGTGTAGGTAGGCACGCTTGGCCTCCTCACACAATCACAAGAATCACAACTAACCCCAAAACAAAAAACACCCAGAACTGCTAGAAAGTCGAACTGCCTGGAAGTCCAACAACCAAGAATTTAAAGAAGCCACATTCATCCAGATGTGTAAGAGAGGCGGAGATGGGGAGCCAGGCAGAGAGGACACGGAGTGGCATGAAGAGGCAATGATGGGGGTGAAATGGGTGGTCCCACATTCACGTGTGGTGGATAAAAATTGGGAGGGCTCCCTTGGGAGCAAGTGATCCCAGCCCCAGGCCAGACTGAGCAGGCCAGGGTTCCAGGACCAAGAAAATAAAGGCTCACAACTTCTAGCTATAAAAATCAGTGGGGGTTGGGGTGGTGGAAGAAACTACTGGTTTCTCAGGAGAGTCCTTTTAAAGGGCCCACAGGGTCCTAAAACGTATACAAACTCACCCATTATGGGAATCATCACCAGGGCAGCAGCTAGAAGGGTCACAGTTGCATATGGGAATTTGGAAGTCACATATGGGGACTGGAAACTGACGAGTGCTGGGCAAGCCTCCAGCAGCATTGTTCCCTCTCTGACTCCTCCTCCCACACAGCACCACAAAGCAGTGAAGCGGGTTGCCCTGCCCTGGCAATACCTAAGGTTCTGCTCCTCACAACTCAACCGGTGCGCTAAGACAGGGAGTCAAAGCACCTCTACCTAATACACAGAAACAAACACAGGGGGGTTGCCAAGTTGGGGAGACAAAGAAATATGGTCCAAGTGAAAGAACAGAAAAGTTCCTTTTCCCAGGAAAAGAACTCAGGGAAACAGAGATAGCCAAGTTATCAGATACAGAGTTCAAAACATTGGTGATAAGGATGCTCAGAGAAATCACTGAGTATGGCAAATGCATCAGGGAAGAAATGAAGTCTACACTAAGTGAAATAAAGAAAAACACAGAGGAAACCAACAGTGAAGGGAAGGAAGCCAGTATTCAAATCAACAATTTGGAACATAAGGAAGAGATAAATACTCAACCAGAACAGAAAGAAGAAACAAAAATTCAAAAAAAAAGGAGAGTATAAGACGACTCTGGAATGTCTCCAAAAGTGCCAACTTCTGAATCATAGGGATACCAGCAGGAGGAGGAGAAGAAAAAGAAATTGAAAATTTACTTGAAAAAATAATCAAGGAAAACTTCCCTAATTTGGTAAAGGAAATAGACATACAAGTCCAGGAAGCACAGAGAGTCCCAAACAAGTTGGACCCAAAGAGAACCACACGAAGATGCACCATAATCAAAATGCCAAAGGTTAAAGATAAAGAGAGAATCTTAGAAGCAGCAAGAGAAAAGCAGAGAGCTACCTACATAGGAGTTCCCATAGACTATCAGCTAATTTCTCAAAAGAAACTTTGCAGGCAAGAAGGGACTGGCAAGAAGTATTTCAAGTAATGAAAAGCAAGAACCTACAACCTAGATTACTCTATCCAGCAAAGCTATCCTTTAGAATGGGAGGGCAGATAAACTGCTTCCCAGACAAGATAAATCTAAAGGAACTCATCATCACCAAGCCATTATTACATGAAATGTTAAAGGGACTTTTTTAAGAAAAAGGAAAAGATTAAAACAATGAACATTAAAATGACAACAAACTCACAAATATCAACCACTGGACCTAAAAAAACAAAAACAAACTAAGCAAACAACTAGAATAGGAACAGAATCATAGATATGGGGATCACATGGAGGGTCATCAGCTAGGAGGGGGAAAGGGGAGAATGAGAGAAAAGGTACAGGGAGTAAGAAGAATAATTGCTAGGCATAAAATAGACAGGGGGAGGTTAAGAACAGTACAGGAAATGGAGAAGCCAGAAAACATGCATGACACATGGACATGAACTAAGAGGGTGGGGGTTAGAGGGAAGGAGGTACTGGGCAGAGAGAGGCAAAGGGGGAAAATTGGGACAACTATAATAGCATAATCAATAAAGTATACTTAAAAATAAGATACACAAAAAACAAGAACAACACTAAAAGTATTGTGTAAAATATTCTGTGCAGAAAAAATATACTTTCAGGTCAACAGGACACTTAGGTTGTAAGTCAAAATTATACTTTCATATATAGGTAACTTTATTTTTTTTTCTTAAAAAAAAATTTCACCCTGGCCAGTGTGGCTCAGTTGGTTGGACCATCATTTTATAGATCAAAAGGTCATGGGTTCAATTTCCAGTCAGGAGACATGCCTGGGTTGTGGGTTTGATCCCGATCTGAGTGCATATGAGAGGCAACCAATCGATGTTTCTGTCTCACATTGATATTTCTCTCCCTCTCTTTCTTTCTCCCTTTCCGTCTCTCTAAAATCAATAAGCACGTCCTCGGGAGAGGATAAAAAATTTTTCCTCCCATCACTAAAGGAAAAGGGTGCTGACTATGAACAAGATGCTAGGGTTGTTCTAGACATTAGGCTGTATTTGGCACTTTCCCCCCCAGTGATAGGTATGGGCTAAAGCAAGCTAAACATCTATACTCTTTCTTCAGGATTGAATTGGGTCCCACGATAGGCATCTGCCTGATGTTGCCTAGAGATGGGAATTCAATCTCCGCCTTTGAAAGATGTTTCTCTCAATATGAAGCCAACTGGCCCACATGGGACTTGGCTCTACAACTTCTGCCTCATTAACAGCTAATGAGTACAGCTCAATGCCAAACAGGGAAATTCCTGCTTTATTTCAGGTTCAAGGTTATGTCATTGGTCTAGAGACTGAAAATGGCTTGCAGAAAATGGAAACACACCCGTACTTATAAAAACACAAACTGCATATACCATAAGGCTACTTTGAGTGATGATACCTAAAGGACTAATACCAGTTGTAGTGAGATTGTTTGCTTTTCAAATATTTCCAAAAGTGTCACATATTCTAGCCTCCTGCTTGAACAAATTCCTGGCTCCAAGTTTGCTTTCAACAGGTTCAATGATTGTACAAGGAAAGCCAAAGTAGGAGCAAATCGATCTTTCTCTGAGTTGCCAGCATTTGTTCCTGTTATCAGGAGTCTGCCTTTACAGTGTGAACAAGTTTGGCTTTTCATCTCAGTTGAGAGCCGCAGAGTTTGGCTCAGTCACTTTGGTGTTAGTGGCTATAACAGAGAGTCTTGAGGAAAACATGAGGGAAAAGAGACTCGACTAACCTCTGAAATAAATTGGTAAATACATTTTACTTGTAGGATAATACTTGTCTGAAAATTACCTTGAACAAATGGAGAGCTGGGCTATCCTCCATCACAGTTTCATGGCCTCAGATCTCCCCGCCCCATGTCAAGACAGAAACAGACCTGGATCTCCTTCCTCCCACCATCCATCAAATACCCTCTTCAGACTCAACAGCAATGCCTAATCCAATTATCTGCACCCTGATCATTTGTGGTGTGTCTTGGTGCATCTAGCTGTTTCTTTCTTTCCTCAGCTCGTCCTATTCATTTCAGGTTGGGTAATTGCATATTTGAATTCACAGGAAAAACACAAATACCTAAGTGATAAATACTCTCTAAGTCCACATGGTTCACACACAAACATGAATTTAAAAAGGAAGAAGCTACAGAACATCACTGTAGGACTACTGTTAGTCATTCTAAACTTTGTGAGGGAGAAAGGGTGTTGTGGCCTGGTTGGAAGCATTTGTGAATTATTTGGTACTGTTACCTCACTGCCTCAAATATCTGTGAGTCAGTGGCATAAATAACAGGGATTCTGTTGTCCTTGGTGGTAGCCCAGTGCTCACTCTGAGGCTGTAAGACTATAAATAAGCTTAGGGTTGCCCAAACATTAGTTACCTATGAGCCACTGCACAACTGCTGTGTATTAACATATCCTTTGTACTCTTAATTCCTGCATGTTTTTATGGAGACCTTCTCAGACTTTTAGGGAGTCAAGTTTATCTATTTTAAAAGAAAACTTTAAAAGACTGTTATACTCCTTCTGCTTAACCAAATTGTATGTTGTGGGGAGCATGAACTTGATCCTACATTTCTTTTGTAATCTCCTTGGCCAACAGCCTTGTACTATGCTTATAATAATAGTTTGTTCAACAATGCTAAAAAATGAGGTCAGCTCTTCTAACTTCAAGAAATTTAGTACGTGAGTAATTTTCTATACATAAAGCAGAGAATTCAAAATATCAATTTCTGTGTGTGATGGAAAGGGAATAAGAAAAAATTGCATAGACTCATAGGACTTCAGACCCATTGACATTCTGGGTGATCTTTTATTTGAGGAGACAAGAAAATAAATGCCTCCTAAAGATAGGCTCTTGAAAAAAGTTTTTTGTAATCAGAAACATATTAGCCCTCGGAATTATGTGGTGGTCTCAGCCTTTTTAGAAATGCTTGTGTCAATATGCTCAATCAAATTCCCACCGATGAGAAGGAGAGAGAAGTGGAAAAGGGAGGGCAGAGGCAGAAACAAAAGTGGCCTTTTGAAACTACTTTTGCCTTCACTGTTTGTGCCTGGATTTGAAGAGCATTCACTATTTTCTTTGCTAAAAATTTCCCAAGTGTCATCAAACTGAGAACTTGGGGCATCTTGTCTGGTTTTGGGTAGAGTAATTACCATTTGCACCCTACAAATGCGGGCAAGCTTGCACTGAAATAAACCATCCAAATCCATGACGAACATCAAAATTGTAGACATAAGGAGCAAAGCAGAAAATTGTAGTACGACAAAATAGCTACATTTAATTATGTAAAATTACATAGAATTTTCATCTTCTTTAGAGGTGCTTTATTTAAACTTACATCTAAAGGCACGTTTTAGTTAATGCAACTTTTATTTCAAATCAGGGAGTTGACAGAACATTTATTAAGTTTAAAATTCAAGCAGGTTGCAATTTTAAGGTTTTAGGGTCACTTTTTTTTTTTTTGAGAATCCTTTACTGTGAGGACAAAAAACAAAGTAAAACTGTGAGGCCAACATGATCTTTTCTTTCACATCAAATCGTACAGGTGCCCCCGCCTACAAAGGGGCATTTTTCTGCTCTGTTCCCCAGTATAACTACGTACCCATTTTTGGTTCCAGACTCTACTAAAACCTCTCTCTTCTGGGGAGTGTTCCAAGAGACAATGTTTTTCTACACAAAGCTTGGCAGGTCCTATGATGGTCCTGGGTTGCCTTTATCCCTGGTCATCCCTGAGAAGGTACAATAGTGACCCAGCACTATACTAGCACCAGGAGGGCCACTCTGCGTAGCTTGCTGGAGAACTAAAAAATAATGTCAACCTCTGATTACACTGGGAAGTCATTAGGCATCATCACACCCCTTATTTACCCTGACCTCCACGGCCCTTCATAGGTAAACATCAGTGTCCCTCCCATGAAAAAACAGTTCTATAGCATCTTCTCCCTCAGAGCTGTTTCCTATTGAGTTTCCTGGCACTTTGTTCCAAGGAGAAGGGGTGAAGGGAAGTAAATGCTAAGACTAAAAAAACCCCCCAAAAACCCAACAACAAAACAACAAGAAAACAGTTCTATCTTGGCTACAGGAAATTGGTTGAACCAGGGACTGGGGGCTGAAGACTTATACTCTGAGTTAAAATATAATCAGATTCCCTTGATCTGGGGGATTGAAGGTAAAAGAAGAAATTACCCAAGAGAACAGGAAGCAAGACTGAGCTGACCATCCTAAAGAAGAAATAGAAGTGGATTTTTCAGCACTGCTTCGGAGCCCAGACAGGCTCTCAGTTCCAGCCCATGCCGGTCCTCGCAACCGACCAGTATTTCCCAGAGACAGCCTAGCATACACTCGGCATATACAATGACATGCTAAGCAAAGGATCGCTTTAAGTGTGGAACTCTCAGGACCATAGTTTCTATACAAAACGTGACCTTTAGTCCTTGAACCAGTTCTCTAGCTCTCTGCCCCACCAGTTTTCTCTCAAAATCTTCCTTCTCCTCCAGTCCCCTTTCACTCTACAATGTGTGACCTCTGTGTGCAAAGATGGAAATTAAAGAATCAAAGAAATAGAAACTTACCAATCCTTCTGTCTGTGGCTTCCAAGCCTTGGTGCTACAGAGGATCCATTTGCCCAAATTATGCCAATTCCTTTATTATCTGCCAGTGTCAGAATGAACAGTTGAGAAATCAGACTGAAGTGGAGAAAAGTACTATTTCTTGTGGGGGTGGGTGCTCCCATTTGATCACAGTAAGAGCAGCAGCAGAAACAACTTCCTGAAGGAACCCCACCCTCCCACCTGTCCCCACCCACCCACCTACCCCACCCCAGGTGCTCTGCTGCTACACAAAAGCCTCCAAAAAACAGGTCCGTTCACAGTTCACCTACTAAGTCCTAGATAAAACACCTTACTTATGAAGACATAATAACAATAACCAACTGCTTCGGAGAGAAGGATCTGTCAAGTGCACTCCAGTGGAGGCGCCATCTTTTCCCAGCCCCCCTCACACAGTGCAGCTGCACACCAGCTGAGGCCAGAGGGGACACCTGACTCAAGCTGGGCCAATTATTCCCACTTCCAGGAACCTGGAATGAGAATGAACACATACTGAGTTTGTTAATTATGTAAAGCCAAGCCAGAGGGCCAGGTAGAAGCTGCCATTTCAAGGCAGCCAAATGCATAGTGAGGAATGACTTGAGAAGGTCAACAGAGATAAAAAAAAAAAATGAAGCTGGCATTTGGCACACAGGAGATACGAAGAGTCCTGGGGAGAGACAGGGAGAAGGGCAGGGAAATTCAAATAAAAATGTGTATGATAATCTTCTAATTATTGTAAGTAAGTCCTAGAGGTCTCCTTGCAATCAGATTCAGTAGAATTAATCCCACCTAGCATAAATAAGAGTAGATCTCTGGTCCTTGCAACACAGTGGACATGCACCAGTGGATTTCTTAAAACAAAAACTGGTATTGCTAAATAGCAATCTGTGAACATAAGGCTCTCAGTTTTAGTCACAGCTGATACTGAATTCTAAGACCACTTTACATTTATCAACTTATTTTCTTCCATTTAAATCACTATTCCTATAACAGGAACACCATATATTATGTCATTTCCCGTCAAGCCGCTTCATGCGTGGTGATGAACAAGGCAGGACTCCTTCCTGCTGGGGGTCAGGGTGTAAGCAATAATGACAAGGGCCTAGAGGAAGCCTGTAATACAGGCACGGGCTGGTGCTCTAGGGCTGCAGAGACCATGACTTACTTAATTTTCACCTACTTCAAAGAGAGTTGTGAAATTGATACTTTGCAAAAACAATCACACAAGGCAGGTAAACATTAGTTTAATTTCAGTAATTTGCACCTGAAGCCTGAGGACGTGGAGCGCTGTTCTCTGGGCCCAGATCCGGCATTTAATAAATGCGGGGCCCTCCGTGTCCTGTCATGCCTCACCTGCTCCCATTGCCATTGTAGCAGCTAAAAATTGGGCACACGAAACATTTCGGCATTTTGTTAACTTGTCTGAGAACACAGCTGACTTTAGCACTGACTTCTGGGTGGCTTTCTTTTCATTCTGAGGTAATATTTCCCCCAATAAGTTTCCAAATAAAGCATACAGGCCTCTAGTTAAACCAGCCTATTGAACAAATGCTTTATCGCCTCTCCTTTCTAAGATGGCATTAAAATAATGTTTTAAATGTTTTTAAACCATAAATTCTAATGACAAAGAATATAGAATGGGGGACATGACCTCGCTGTCAGAAGAATGAAGTCAGAGTAGCTGCGTCAGAAGAGGGAGCGCCCTTACCCCAGGACCGCAGGGTCGCTGGAACAAGAGCCCAGCCGAAAGCAACTGACTGGCCACGCCACGGTGCTCAGAGGTCTCCCATGTGGCATGCAGCAGGACTGATGCAATGGGAGGAAAACTGGGGGTCCCCCTCCCTCATCCCCACAGGGGGAACAAGGTGTCTACCTGGAGATCAGAGGTTTGGCCCCTGGAGAAACTGAGAGGGAGAGCCTTTGGGATCAGGAAAACCTGGCTCGGAACAAGGATAGAATGATACACAAGGTGGGAAACGGAATTTAATGTCACATCCAGACCCCAAATCCAAGCAGCACTTAATAAACAAGGTTGCCTTAGGTAGGAGATTAGAACATTTTTCTTGGCAAAAAGCCCCAGAGGAAGCACTTTTCTGTGCTAACGGTGCCTCTCAAAGTGGTAGCTCTCCGGCGGCTCCTCCAGAATGAAAGCCTCTGCCTGCCTTGCCGGACACACATGCATATCCGCAGTTCGCCCGGTCAGCCTTAAAAACAAATCATTTCTTGAGGCGATATTCAGTAACATAAAATTAACCATGTTAAAGTCAACAATTCAGTGGCATGTAGTGCATTTCACAATGTTGTGCAACCACCACCTCTGTCTAGTTCCACAATATTTCCATCACTCCGAACTGAAACCCCTCGCCCATTAAGTACTTTCTCCCAATTCTCCCCTCTCCCCAGCCCCTGGAAACCACCGATCTGCATTCTGTCTGCATAGCTTCCTCTATTCTGGATATTTCACATAAATGGAATCATATAATATGTGACCTTTTGTATCTGGCTACTCTTAATTAGCATAACATTTTGGAGGTTCACCGTGTTCGAGAATATGTACGTCAGGACTTCATCTTTCTGGTTGAATAATATTCCACTGTATGTTTACAGCACAATCCACAGTCAGTTGTTGATGCCTCAGTCTTGGGGGAAAAGACAAAAACAACTGGCAATCATCTTATATAAAACAAAAGAGAAAAACCAAAATAAACAGAAGAATGGAAATGAGAGAAAACAATATAATTCAGAAAGCACACTGAAAATTAAAAAGCCACACCTCTAACATATATCCTGAGAGCTGTAAAAAATAGACACCTATTTACATGTGTGTACATATACATGTATGTATACATGCATACATATATGCATAATGGCAGCCTTAAATTAAGAAAAGGATGATGTGAGAAAGGAACAAAGATTTTAAAAATGGCCAAAATAAAAATAACATATAAAAGGTTGGAAGATAAGGTTAAGGAGATATCCCAAGAAGTCTGATGAAGAGACAAATTTTGAGAGAAATAATTAAAGACCAGTGTGAAAAGAAAGTTATGCAATGCCTTAACTATCCAAAGAAAGAACTATTTCTCAGCTTAAAATCTTACACTCAGCCAAACTATTAGTCAAAGGTTAGAGTAAGACTATTTTCTGAAATGAAAATGAAAGAGCTCAGAAATTAAGCATCTCAGGAAGACACTGTAAGAAATCTACTCAAGGATGTGCTCCGACAAAATGAAAGAAGAATAAAGCACAGACCCAGGAAACAGATGGAAGTTGGCAAACAGCACAGAAGAGCTCCAGCAAGGCCGCTGTGCCACAGGCTGAGTGCAACCAGCCCAGAGTTCCGCAGGAAGACTGAGGGCTTGCGGAGGATCCTTGCACGTGCAGGGTATAGATGCTCTGCCATCAATTTCCATCAGCAGAACACAGTAGGCAATGAAGTTCAGGCCTGCGCAGGAAAAGGTGGCATGAGTAACATGTAGGTACATTTTTCATCAGCTTAAGAACTAGTAAGCTTGCAGTTAAACTGGTGTCTACCTGGCAGTCTGCTATGACACAGAGCTCCATGTCCAGGTCATTCTCCGTTCGCTCCTCTAAATCCATCTCCACGCTTCTCTGCTCTGTCTGCTCTGTCTCTGAAGAGACTGACTTCTCTGGACTGCATCACCAAGCTACCTTGGCCTATTGGCTTGAAATAGGGTTGGGTCAATGGGCAGCACGGGCAGGTCATCACTGGGGGATAGAAAGAGACAGAGACCAGGATACATACCCCTCTCCCTTCTAGTTCTGTTTCAGCTGCTGTTTTCTTTCTCTGTGGCCTCACCTCTTGTCACACAGTCCCTCCCCCGTGCCTATAGCTCTGACCAGGCTCTGGGACCAGACCTCCGTCCGGGCTCCTTCAGATCAGGGGTGGCAGTGAATTTTCACAGCTGCCGGCTCCTAGGAGCTTCACCCTTCCTTCTCACTTCCCTACATCTGCCCATACCTTCGTAAACTGTCACTTTATTAAACTCTATTCAATTAAAACTTTTAAATGTGACATCTTTGTTCTTCTGCTGTGACCCTAATAAATGTATAAGTTTTAATAGAGCTATGGACACCAGTATGGAGTTACCTCAAAAATTAAAAATGAAACTGTTTTGTGGCCCAGCAATGCCACGTCTGGGAATATACCCAAAGAAACCTGAAACACTAATTTGAAATAATCTCTGCATCCCTGTGTTCACTGTAGCATTTACGATGGCCAAGATCTGGGAGCAGCCCAAGTACCCATCAGTAGATGAGTTGATAAAAAAGCCGTGATACATTTATACAGTGGAATACTACTCAGCTATAAAAGAGAGGGAAATCTTACCTTTTGTGACGGCATAGATGGACCTGGCAAGTATTATGCTAAGTGAAATAAGCCAGTCAGAAAAAAGTATCATATGATTTCATTTATATGTGGAATCTAATGAACAAAACTAACAAACAAAATAGAAACAAACCCACAGATAGAACAGACTGACAGTTGTCAGAGGGGAAGGGGTTGGGGGCTGGGCGAAAAAGGTGAAGAGATTAAGAAAAAAAATCCCTCACAGACAGGGACAACAGGATGGTGATTACTAGAAGGAAAAGGGGGTGGGAGAAGGTAGAAGAGGGTAAAGGGGGGATAAATGGTGATGGAGGGAGACTTGACTTGGGGTGGTGAACACACAATCCAATATACAGATGATGTATTATAAAATTGTATATTTGAAACCTATGTAATTTTATTAACCAGTGTCATCCCAATAAATTCAGTAAAGTAAAAAAAAACTTAAAGAGAGAATAAGAGTCAAACTTTTACAAAGGTATCAGTATAGTAATCTAGAAGATGAATTTTTTTTAATCATCCCTTCTGAGATTATCTAACAAATCATTCATGGACAGAAAAAGAAAGGGGGGGAGAGAGAGAGAGAGAGAGAGAGAGCGAGAGCGGGAGGAACGGGGAGAAGGTATGGGGAAGAGTTTAAGAGTGAGAAAAAAATTGTATTTCATTTCAGGTTCTTCCAGACAGAAAAAAAGATTCTTTAGTACTGGTGCTTAGGGGCTGTGTTTTAAAGAATAGGAAGGCTACGTAATGCTTAACACTTCCTAACAGTTAAGTATATATTCAGCACTTTATTACTTTGCCTTAAGGACATGCTAAAAATAAATTCCTTTATTATAGTATACCTCATGGTCCTCACTCTAACACTGCTGTCATGGTCTTTATTCTTGTGCAAGAAAAATCGTAAGTAATAATAGTTGTAGTCATATATATATAATTTTGAATCCTGATTTTTCTGCTTAAAAGTATATAAGGAGCATGATTCCATATTGCTACATAATTTTCGTAATCATTACTTGCAAATCCTACATTATACCTAATCATATTGATGCACCATTAATTATAAACCATGGCTGTTCCATTTTCTCCTAAGTGATTTTCCTATAATCTATATGAAAATTGTTACTGAGCACAAGTATTATTAAAAAAGTCTGATAGCTTTGAGGTCTTAGAAGAATAAACCAAGTTAGGACTAAAGTATGCTTGCTCTAAGATTTAGATGGGCTTGGAGGATTGATGGGTGAATCAGCCAATGGTCTGAGTGTACTGAGAAAGAGGAGCCCTGTGGGAGTAACTATATCAAAGGAGGCAGATGGAGCCTGGTTTTGACCAAAAACAATGCTAGAGCCCCAAACAGGGACAGAGGTTCTAAGTACAACAACTGGTCTCTCACCATGGCCTGTTTCACCAAATACCCAGGAGATGCCAGGGCACACAGCCACACTATTTGGGGATCCATGGAACTCTATGGGAGATAAAGATTTCCAGCTCCCAGGGAGAACACAGAGCACTCTCACCAGTCCAGGGGCCCAATGACAAAGAGCATCAGTAGCCTCCACACCTGCACCCAGTCCCTGTGGGGAGCTCTGAGGACTTTAGGGCAGTGAGTGCCAGCTGCGGGTGGCCCCGAGGTGCCTTCCAAAGCTGCTAGCAGCAGACACTTCTGCAGGGAGCTGCAGCTGGAGCCAGAGCATCCTGGGCGCCACTTGTCTGTTCAAATGACTGTTGAGAAGTGATGCTCCAGCAAGTCCCCCAAATAATTGGAGAAATCCAGCGAGGCTACCTGCAGTTGGGAAATTTTTTTCAGAAAACACTACTTGTTACTATTAATGGAGCTTTAAATTTTTCCTTTGGGTGAGGGTAACCTTCAAGAGATAAAATTTACTTCACAATGTTTGTTATGTGAGAGATAACAATCACACTGTTCTCTAACCTCTTTGAAAGAGTTCACATAAAAGATAAATAAGGGTGAAAGTAAAGGTATGCTTCAACAGGAGGGTAAATATGGGGAATTCATACAAAGTATTTTCAAAGAAAAATTTGCTGTTAGACTGACAACAGGCATATTAAACCTCTTTGAAAGAGAAAACTCCCAAGGGCTGTTTTGCAGCTACACGGGGAAGTTTAATAACAGTTGTATGGTCTCAGGACTTCAGTACAGAACTTTATAATAAGCCCCCAAACAGGCAGGTTTCTACAAAACAGATGCTGTGGAACTACTCGTTTTCCTGCCCTAGGAGAAGATTGCCAGCATTCAACTTTCAGGCAGAAAGTCAGAATTTATTTCTTTGATGGCTAAGACCCTTGACGCTAACCCAACCATATCTGCAGCGAATGTGCATGTTGTAGACAAGGAAAAAAAACCAAGCACAATAGTCCCAAAGGTGAAGGGTTTTCCCCAAGTATATTTTATTAAAAACATGTGGGCTTTCTTCTTTCAAACTGAATATATTCATAAGCATTTAGAATAACTGAATTAGGATGCTTTGGGTTACAAGCAACCAAAATCCAACTGAACAAAGAAAAAGGTAGTTTATTGGAAGAATCCTGGGGTAGTTCTTCCCAGCATGGAAGAATGAGATGGCCGGGGCTGCCCCGGCAGCAGTGGAGCTGGGTTTGGGGTGACTGACTCCTGACTCCTGACCCTGGAACCTGCCAGGACTGATGCCATCTTGCACCTCAGCTTGTCTTGGGACACGGGTTCATCTTTTTCAGAAAAAGATGGTGTTCCTCCATAGGAGAAGGTGGCCGTAGCTCCACCATGATAATTTTTTTTAGCGGGGGGGGGGGGGATCTATTTGTTTTAAAAATCCTGAAGAGGACTGTGACCCAATTTTGGTCACCTTCCATCCACTGACTAGTCACTGTGGCCGAAGAGATGGTGCCGTACCACTGGCTCAGGCTGAGTCTGTGCATTCAACCAGTCAGGGACAAGTGGCACAGAAGGGGCCACCAGGAGGTTAACAGGAGCCAGGCTGACTCTCCCCTGGTGACTAGGATCAGAGGTTAAGGAAATAAAGAAAAATGACTGACAATCGCATCACCCTCAACAGTTTTGAATGAGTAGTCTAGTCTGGTTTGCCATTTACATATATGGACATTTTAATGTACAATACTGTCATAAAGCCACTTAAAAATACATGGTTTTGAAATCTATTTGAAGAAACAGGTAAAAAAAATACAGAAACAATTCTCATCTCTTGGAAACCCTTGGGGTCTAGCCCTACACAAATGCCTGTTTCCTGTTCTTGATATCAATAATTATCAAAATATCACTTTAAATATATACAAAGTGGGCTCTACCTCAGTGCTTTTTTCATACAGGGTCTGATTCAAGTATAGGCCTGCACTTCCTTTCATGTTTGTTCAGCAACATAAAGCAAGTCTCTGTGGACCAGGCACTATTCCAGGCTCTGCAGAACAGTAGAGAAACAGACCAAAACTCCCTGCATTTTTGGAATCAGTAAAACATTGTGGATGAAGAAAAAACAATTTCAGGATAATAATAAGTAGGTGTCATTATTCTAATTCTTTATAGTCACCATATTAATGAAAATTCATAGTAAATAAAAAATTGAGCCCTGGCTGGTGTAGTTCAGTGAATTGAGTGCCAACCTGTGAACCAAAGGGTTGCTGGTTTGATTCCCAGTCAGGACACATGCCTGGGTTGTGGGCCAGGTTCCCAGCAGGGGGTGTGCAAGAAGCAACCACACATTGATGTTTCTTTCCCTATCTCCCTTCCTTCCCCTCTCTCTAAAAATAAATAAAACCTTTAAAAAACCTCTTAGAAGTAGTCAAGTAAGCCTCAGCAAAAAACTAAAGAATTTTTAGCAAAATAAGACCTTGATAATTATTTTCTTAAAATGATGGAATAAGTTATCCGAACAACAAAGACCTTTGCTTATCAATACTTCTGGTAAATGATTAGGTTTTGCTAAATAATTTCCTCCCAAGAAAGGAAGAATTTAATGGTATTAGCCGATGTAGGCACAGCCATTCCATGGCC
Source organism: Trachops cirrhosus (assembly GCA_028533065.1). Lineage (NCBI taxonomy): Eukaryota > Metazoa > Chordata > Mammalia > Chiroptera > Phyllostomidae > Trachops > Trachops cirrhosus. Next base: position 129,982,605 of record CM052541.1, on the reverse strand, counting down.
TCTATTTGTTGGTATTATGATTACATAAAAACATAGCTCCACCCTCACAGGACACAGATGCTATAAAATAAAAGGGACATTTTCAAGTTTATTTTAAAAAATGACTTCAATATTAGTTTTTTCTCATTTGGAACTTCCTACTTTATCTTTATTATTTTTTCTTTATTCTTGTGCTTCTTCCTCTTTCCATTCTTGTGTTTTGTTTTCCTTTTTAGAAGATTTAAAGTCAAAGCCTATGAATTTACCTCTGAGTAAAACCCTGGCAGAAGCGCACCAGTGATCTTATGTCCTAAATATTTTGTAACTATTTTCCATTTCTTCCTTGATTCCACAGTTACTAAGCTGGGTGCTTTTTTGTTTCTAAGTAGTTGGAATATTTGTCATTAATTTGGGATGTGGTCAGAAAACATGATGCCTTTTAACACTCTTTGAGGGATTTACTGTTATTTTTTGTGTGCCTTAGTATACGATCAATTTTTTAACTGCTTGTATTTACTTTAAAAGGTGATTATTCTGTTTATGGAGGCACAATGTTTAAAATACATTTCTATTGATCTAATCCTATTACTTATAATCGTCTACTTCGTCTATCAAATTGAAAGCAGAGTGATAAAGCCTTGGATAGCTGTTCTGTACATATCTTCTGTATTTATAAGTTTGCGCTTATTTTAATAATACACATTTACAACATAAATAATTTAACTGGGATACATTCTTTTGTCAAATGTGGAACACTAGTTTTCCAATAAAAAAAGTGTTTAAGACAATTATTTAGAAGTACCTTTTTGTTCCATTCTTACCTCTGATCCATTCCAGCTGTGATTTCCTCATCCTTGTTCTAATTTTATTTCTCACTTTCCTGGCAAATATCTTTAATTACCATATTTAGGAAGATATCATATATCAGGGTTTCTAAATCTTGCCCATACATGAATATTTTCTATTTCTTTCTAAACTAGATGGCCTAAGGAAGCATATCAGAGTCTCCAAACCCCACGTCTCTCAGGAAATTCTGACATGTCAGCTTTGGGGTCCTGTTCCTGACTGCAAAGAATTTCTGCTAACGCTACTGTTGTGTGACTGACTGGTTGACACCTATCAGTTGTATTCTCAGGTGTACTTCAGGTAGAAATTAGAGAACCAGTTTTTTTTAATTTAGTGTGGCTGACAAGGCTGAGATTACATTCTGTTTCTGCACCGGCAACATGACCTTCTATTCTGAGGTCCCCAGCAGGGCCTGGGCCAGGGCCATCCCTGTGGCTGGTGCTGGTCGGCACTGGGATTGGCAGCTGCTGTAGAACCACATGCGGTGGGGCGAGGGGGTTCTCTAAACAAGCAGCAGCGTTGTTACTAGAAGGTGGGGGCAGGGATGCCAGGCAGCCAGAAACCACGGATGTCCACCACAGGCGAGCTGATGGGAAAGGGATTTCATTAAGTTGAATGGGATGTCTATGGGATTTCTTACCTAGAGTTTGTAGGTTATGTGACTTAAACCTAACAGATTGGATTGAGGTCATTTCTGGACCTTCTGCCTCATTTCTTTCTCTAATGTATACAGGTCTGTTTACTCAGCCTGGATAATATCTATCAGTTACATAATTTGAATTACAGAAGATTATATTCACTTATATATCCATGTTGTCACAGGGAGCAGACTTATGCTGAGGCTGAGTAGTGGGGGATTTTGACTTTGGCATTCATTTAACATTTGTTATGTGTCTTTTCATCACTATTTTCTTATTTCCGCCATACACATTTGTTTCAAGTGAATCAATGTATTTAAGACAATTACTTAGGTGTACATGTACATCTAGTGATATAGACTGAGTTTAGTATCAACTGCAAGCCACTTATTCTGGAAGGGAATGAGGTATTTGCTGATGGGGACGGCAGGGCTAACTGGAGGGAGAAAAATGCTTTTGAGCTGCGGCAATCCATGCAGAGATTATCCCCATAGCTGGCCTCCTGATTGCTATTTCAAAAACAAAGTTAAAATAAAATTAAAATAGCTATGGGAAAATTTTACAATACCAAATGAGTAGAAAAAACAGTATTAAAAATTTACCAATGGCAATATAACTTAAGTAACTTCAACTAAAATAATAAATAATATCAACTAAAAAATATGTTCCACTAAAACAAACATGTTCTAACAGAACCCACTGCAGGCCCAGATGTGGCTGGCGACCACACGGCCCGGCTCCACTGGACGGACCACGTGAGCGACCAGTTCCCAGCAAGGATGTCTGGAGCCTTTGGTGGACAGCGAAGGCCAAAGCCAAACAAAGTCCATACTGAGATTTGGCGAATTAAACTCAGAAAGTCCTATACCGTAAGCCAAGTGGATTCCTGAAATCCTTCCCAAATTTGTGGCTGACAAATAATCTTTTCCCATCCTATATTACAGGTGTTTCTATTTTTAAACCAAAGACACAGCGGCTATATTTTCACTCCTAACAAATGCTTCAGTTCTCCATTTCAGCCTACTGCTGTCCAGAATCTGTGATTAAGTGCCTGTCCTTTACCTCCCCGTTTCTGGCATTCTACAAGTGTTACCTTCTGTTTCCTCCTCCAACTATCTGATAAAAATAAACAGGACACACTTTTCAATCGTAGTTTTAATGTAACATACATTTGTAATCTTAAGAAAATGTACACTTTTTACAGTATTTACAGAGAAAGAAGAATACTCTAGGACCCTGTTTCTCTGCTTTCTAGGGGGTGGAGGGTGGTGGGGGCGGCTGGACCTGAGCAGAAACTCTTCTGGATCCACCGGAGTGAGGCGGGCGTAACTACACCCGCCGGCAGGCAGGGCCAGGGCTGAGGGTTCCGCACGGGGACTCCTCGGCAGGGCGGGCCTGTCTGCAGCTGTGGTGAAGCGCTGCAGAGGCAAAGGAAGAAACAAGAGGCCCTGGCAACTTCCCCGACAAGGAGGCTTCCTCCTGTTTGAGCCTTTTGTTGCTAATGTTTTTCTCTTTAGCTACATAATAATATAAAGAGCATGGGAACAAATATTTGCTTTATAACATCATGGCAAAAAAATACAACTACAGCAAAAGCTTGGCACCTTTATAACTAAAGACAAGCTCATGCTGTCCATGAAGACAGGCTGCACGTTCCATCCTGCCACCCCATTCTGGGAAAAATGAGTAAGTCCATCAGTACACCCAGTTGAGGCAAGAGGGGAGAATGAGGAAAAACATTCCAGAAGTTTTATCAGCATACAACCAACCATCTCAGCCCTAAAGAACTAAACCAAATATAATAAAGTTGAAAATTCAGCATTTCTCAACATTTCTTTTTACTTAGATCTAATGAACAAGTTGACAATTAATCTGGGGTGAGGGGGCTAAAAAATATTAATGCTTTTTCCCACCTTCTAAGGTCTTCTGGCTGTGCTAATAATCAAATTAACAGAAACAGATTAACAGGAGAAAAATCAAAGTTTTAATACACGTGCATGGGGAATTCACATAAGCACAAAAATTCCAAAGACAGTGAGGCAACATCGGTATCTAAGTTTTGGACAAAGAAGGAGAGGGAGCTGGGGTCTCAGATTTCAGAAGTGAGAACCGGCGATTGGCAGATGGCTGAGGAAGAGGGGAGCACACGCGGCAGGAAAATCACTGCTAGGCAACGACGGCACAACAGAGGTGTCTAGGTAACAGGCACCGGCATGAAGTGCTCTTGTTTGTCCTATTAACTCAAGTTCGGTTAAGGCGAACATCCCAAGATCTTCCTAAAGCAGGTTTCTCTGTCTGAATCTCTTGCGCAAGAGGAAGAGGGTTGGGGAGGGTCAAAGCTCCCCCCTGAGTCTTGTTTCTTAATAAACAGCTTAAAATCAGTATCTCAAAAGAGCAGTTTCAGGGGTCGGAATTTGGGTTCCCTTCATCTGCAATAAAAATTCTTTTTACTAATGAAAAAAAGACACACAACCTGAAGACAATCTGACTTTGCTTTATTGAGTACTACTCACACCCAATATTTACAGATGTAATTAAATGGAATTTATAAGACCATCATGTGGAACACTTTCAAAAGTTAATCTGAAACACTCCAATGGAAATCAATTCATGTGTGTTAATACAATAACTAATTTATAATTTTCAGCCAATAACCATCATGATTCATTTCATAAAAACTCTTATTTTCACGAAGAGATAAATCTGAGACAATATAAAAAAATTCAGAAAAATATTTCCATATCTAGTCATGATCGTCCAGGTTTTCTGTAAAAGAAATCAACAATAATTATAGACATTCTGGCCACTGTGAATTAAATATAGATTTTTCTTAACTGTATGACTACATTTTTCAATGTCATTTTAAGTTTTGGTATAGAGCACCCATGCATCTTTTACCATATTCTCACAATAGGCTCAATTTTCTCTTTGTTTAAAAAATACATATCCAAAGGCAAAACCAGCACCTAAACACTACTTTCCAAGTAGCAACAAGCCAAATGGCTACACGTTATCACCTTGACTCACCATTATGATGGTCCATGGCAGGGAAGAAGACGGACAACAAAATGAGGAAGTTCCCTAACCAGTCTTGAGTGCGGCTTTACTGTAGCAGCCGGTTGCTTTCACAGACATTAAGAAGACATCAGAAACAAAGCATATACCTCTGCGTGTCAGAGAGAATACCAGGGATGTGTGGGCAATGGCCTTAACAGTATTCTCAGAACAGAACTACAGAATATGTGGTGAGGACATCAGAGGGGCAGGAGGGAGCATTATTTTCTCTGCACAAATTTAAAGGTTCTCTCTGGTTTTAGGTGAGCTAGCTTTACTACCCATTCACAGAATAGGGGAATATAGTATTTTTTTAAATTTTTTATTGTTGTTCAGTTATAGTTGTCCCCATTTCCTCCCCACTACTGTCTCTGCCCTACACACTCCCTACCTCCCACATTCAAATATGGTGTTTCTTACCTTTAAAAAGTATGGGCTGTATTATTACATGGCATTTAATTCCTATCTATGCATTTTAAATCATCTCAAAAATGCGAAAGAAAAAGTAAGTGTGTCAGTGACAGCACTTTCTGCAGTATCACACCTTCAAACCCGACTCAGCAGTGTCCAGTGGAGCCCTGCTGCAGAGCACGTGAGCACGACTCAGAAAACCGTAATGAACACATGTCATTGATTACCCGCAACTTAAAAACATTCACTTGCCAAAAAGATTCTTGAAATGGTGGTGGTGCTGGATATTTCAGGTTTTTCTAAGTAAAAATTTCCTTTATAAACATTGAATAGGTTTCCGGTTCAACAAAACTATTTTTTCAGATAACATAAAGGCAAATTTCAGAATACTATGTATGAATCATTGTCAAAATCACTAGAGCCCAAATTGAAGGGCCATTTTTAAATAAATGAAATTACCCCTATTTGGTGAAGATTTTAAATAGCTGATAAAAATACACAGAAATAAGAGTAAAAGCTGGAACAATGAGGTAGGGTGTATTTACAATTAAATCACAGCAGAGAACACCCTCATCTAATGATTATTCAATGTTAACAAATGAATGCATCTATTTTAGAGAGACCGGATAATACATATGCTTACTGTGTTTCTATTAAATGCAAATTTACTATAAATTTAAGGTTTTTTTTTCCAGAAATACCCATTTTCATCTGGAAGTTGCCATTCACCAAAATACAACACACTGAAGACAGCTGTTCCTTGAGTGACAGAACACTATTGTCGGGGACACACACTAGCTTTCTCAAAACACAGGGCAGACTTACCTTTGTGGTCAATAGTTGATCATCTTTCGAAGGGCATCATAGCACTTCCATTTGTCTGGGATGTAGAATGGCTCGAAAATGTGAGGAAACGGGGTGTCATACCCACACACTCTGGATATAGGAGCCTCCAGGTTCAGGAAACATTCTTCCTACAGATAAGAACACAGATGGTTAACTTCAAGAAGAAATCTGTTTTCAGATATGAAACATTTCAACTTAAAATACAATTCCATCCAAGGGCAAGAAAATAAGTCTATTGTAACATAAAATAAGCAAGTTAAAAAAAGCAGGTGACAAACAGCATGTTTGGCATGATCCAGTTTTACCTAAAATATGTCTGCATCTACATATATGTATATTATGCCTACACACATGTCCACTGTTTAGGCCAAATCAGATTATACCAAACAAGCTGTTCTACAAACACAAATGTAAGGCGTGACAAAATCATAACAAGATGTTCGCAGTAAACTCTGCAGCTTGAAATTAGTGATGATATGTTTTCTCTTGTTTCCTGAATTTTTCAAATTTTATATGCAATAACCGTACTGGGAATGGCAGGAGGTAAGAAAAGACTCCACTTTGTACTTTATACATATCGTTGGAGTTTATATGACACAGTATTATTTTTGTAATTAAATGGCACTAAAATAAAGAGTGAAGAATTTTCTTCTTATGTGAATAATAGTTACTATTTTATGGAATTAACAAACACAAATTTGTTATTTTGTATGTAGCACTTCCTTAATTTGAAAACAATTACTGTAAATTCTGTGGAATTAACACACTATACATAAGTATATAAAATGTATTATAAAAATCATTGAAGATAATTCAAGGATATGGATGATTATGATTGAATTTTAGTAATAAAAGGCTATCTGCTGACCAAATGAAACAGTTCGAAATTTTAACACTTTGTTTGCTACAGTGTATTAAAGTGATTTAAATTCTTCCTTTCGTGAGTTTGTGTTAAAACTTCTTTAAAGCAATTGGGAATAAGACGTTTGGGTCAAGCAGAGTTACTTCCCACTGAAATGGTTCACATACGAATGATCTGTGTGTGATTATTGTTTCTCTGGGCAACCATCAAAACAGGGCATCTTCGTTCTGCATCAATTTTCTTCTTCATACAGAAGCTATACACACACAGAAATACTCTCACACAGTCTTAGAAAAATATTTGAATCTCGTTGGCAGATTTGTGTAGATCAATGTACCTAATTAATCCTCCACAAAGCATATCTCTGTCTTCATTATATACCACATTATGACACAATGACTACAGACACCATGTGCCCTAAAGGTTCAAAACAATCCAGATTGATCATCTTCTTTTCCATTAATCATATTTGTCTTTGTATTCCCCAAGCACATTCATATTTTAGAAACTATGTTTGATGATTTTTGATTCAGAAAGAGTAATCCATGGAAAATTAGGAAGAAATAACTACCTAGCCCACAGGGAACTGTGGAGATTACAGGTAGTATCCACCACAGGGGCTAAAATGGGAAGTGTCAGTTGCTGGTTTCTCTCCCTGGAGAGCTTGCCATGGAAAACAATGGCGGGCGTGACAGTGATGTTCCAAAGCAGACCGAAGTGTAACAGGCAGTCCAAGGCAACAGGAGAGAGCCCAGACAGGTGCCAAGAGGAACTTTTCTCCAGCTATTTGTGGTCCAAAGTTTCACCCTGAATCCAGTTAGAAGGACTGAAAGTGAACCCTAAACCAGGTATGTAGTATCTCCTACATCCCTTTTCTGGTGGTATGTGCTTTTGCATAAATAATCAGGTATTTGAAGAAAAACATATTCCTTCCAAAAGACCCTCGCATGAAATTCTATATATGGTATCTGCATTTATATCTGACCATGTCTTTTTGTAACTATGAAAATGTTCTCTCTAAAACATGTTAATAAGAGCAGTGACCAGTATGTCACTATTATACAGCAGGCATGGTGCTAAGTGAGTTCTATTTTATCTTATTTAATCTTTTTACAAATGCCTGAGGTAGGTATCATTTTCCATTTCACAGATGAGGAAACCAAGGTGAAGAAACTTGGCCAAGGTCAAATAGATACAAACACAGCCAAGTAAGATTCCAACAAAACTCATGTTCTTAGTCACTCTTCAGCAATTTTGAAGCACTACTGTTGAGAACAGCAATAACAAGAAAAAAATAGGAATAAATAAGAACAATGAAGTGGAAGGCAGGCCATGATTAAAGTTTTATAATAGAACCTCGAGAGGCATAATGGGTTAAGTTTGGTTTAAGAAGCCTCTTCTGCATTTATATGAAAGGTAGAGGCTAGTATGTGAAGAAACTGAGAACACATTTCAGCATGAAGGTAACACCCAGAGCAATAAACAGATGGTCTTGGGATCAGACACCTCCTAGGCTATACCAAATGATTCAAATCAGCATATCCCAAATTGTTTATATATTAGCCATCTGGCTTGCTATGCATATTATAACCAGAAAAGGAAGCAGACAATGCAGAATACCAATTTCAAGTCATAAAAATCATAGACCCAGGCAAAATGGGTTCTTTATTTGCCCGTTTTCTATAACAAACCAAAACAAAACAAATTTATTAGTATCTCATTGAAACTGCAGAGAACAGAGATCCTGAAAATTTTCTAGCAGGTAAGAGAAGGTAAGTAAAAACGAAATATGGTCCATTCTTGTTTTAAGATAAATAAAATATTATTAAGTTTTTAAAAATCAACTATACTGCAATATTCCTATGTTTTGGTGAATGTAATACAGGTTATATAAGTATGTGTATGTAAATGTCACTTAACCCCTTTCCCAATTCCAGTTTTAAGTGCATTAACCATTAATTCTCCTGTCACTATGTCATAGAAGTCACATCACTGAAATGGGCCTCAGGTGCTCCACACTGCAGCTTCAGTCACTCTCAACAAATCTTTGTGCTGTTTTATGGCAGGGCTGATAACATAATTGATACAGCACGGAATTTGGAATTCTGTCTGAAGGGAACCTATGCTCTACTGTGATTTAACCACTCCTAGCCTCTGGTTGCTCAATAGCAAAATAAAAGTATTTACAATTCTGCTGTGGTATCTCCCTATTGTTTTGTAACACTATTATTGCCTTGCCTAGCTGTTTTCCTAGACTGTGGAGTAGCATATGAGAAGTACCTAGTTTTATGCCTGACACATCACAGTGCTCAGTAACTGTGAGGTTTTTGTTTTCCTCTTAAGATTTTCCAAGTTTGAATAAACACAAGGTAAATATTTTCAATGATAAACCAAATCATCATTGAAGACAAGATTCTGGTAACACAGAAGAGTCAACAGTGAGAAGTAATATTCCTTATAGCACAGAACCTGAACAGCTACTATTTACTGGACACTTTCTAAGCCTTGGGAAAAAAAAAAAAAAGAAACTACCAAACTAAGTTTAAGTGGTTTATGAGGAAGGAGGGTGGAGACCACAGTCAAGCTGCAAGGAAAGACAAGCCCAGTGCTGCCCCCTGCTGGGGAACAGGGACCTAGGCACTAATTGCCAGTTCCTGAGGCTATAGTCAAGGGCTAGAGAAATGGTTTAAAATTTCCTCCAAAATAAACATACTTTCCAAGCAGTGCTACTACAGAAAAGAGACTCTTAGTCAGCTACCAAATGGTTACCAGTAGAAGTAGATAAATTAATGTAATCAAGGCATATATATCTCAAAACACAGAGTCAAGAATAAAGACCATACAACATTATTTGATTTATTTGGCTTTTGCTTTTTAATGCAAGGCAATTCTAGGCTCAGATTTCTTTCTAAGAACAATTTTAAAATAATTTTTATTCTGGTTTCCTATGACAGAAAGTTAGTTGGATATAGCCCACTGTGCAAAAATACATATATATCATTGTGAGTTAGAAAATTATGAAGTTTAATGTGAGATAAGAAAAATTTAGGTATTTTATACATGTTCCTAATTTTTTACCACTGACATTGGCTGATGAAATTCATTTCACTTTCCTGAAAAACTACTGAACTAATTTTTCTAAACATTTAATGGAAAGTCAGAAGACAGGACACGGTAATGAGAAACACATCACAAGTCAAAACAGACATCATTCCCTATAAAATTATCCGATAAATCAGGATTGTACGTTCCTCCTTGGAACCACAAGAAACATCAGTCCACAACTTACTTTCAAAGTAGTAACTCAAAAAACTGATTTTAAGTTACTTTTCAAACATAAAGCTCCAGGTTATATCATATAATTGTTATTATGCCACCGCAACACATTTAAACTCTGAGAATTTATTTTTGTTCCCAAGGGGAGGGGTGTGGGAAAGTCCAATAAACTATAAATGTAATGAGCATTGAACAAGACATACAGATCATGAAGTTATTTCTGCTCTAAGAGAAAACATTAAGAAAGAACTTCAAATGATTTGTGAACATGCTTAAACCTAAACTTTTAAAGTTTTAAACCTAAATTCCCAATACCATTGGGTTCTTGTCTATTATTATTAATAAAACAACAATGGAGACTTTGCTTCTAAATGCAATTAGAGTAGTTGTCTAGATGTCATAATGACCAGTGCAAGAGTTAAATGCTAAAAATGAGAAAACTAAATTAATATACTACAATGATGTAGTTTCAATAGCTTTAAAGTCCATGAGCTTAGAAACATTTTTTTTATTTTTAATTTTTTTTATTTTAGATTATTCAGTACAGTTTCTATCTTTTAATCCCATTCCAGCCCACCCACCCATCCCTCCCCACCTCCCTTCCATTTCCAAGCCCCATAGTTTTGTCCATGTGTCCTCTATATTTGTTCCTGTAAACCCTTCCCTTCTCCCCTGAAATTCCCTCCCCTCTCCCCTCTGGTCACTGACATCCCGTCCTCTACTTCAGTGTCCTTTGTTATATTTTACTTGTTTCTTTGTTTTGTTGTTTAGGTTCCTGTTAAAGGCGAGATCATATGGTATTTGTCTTTCATTGCCTGGCTTATTTCGCTTAGCATAATGCTTTCCAGCTCCATCCATGCTGTTGCAAAGGGTATGAGCTCCTTCTTTCTTTCAGCTGCATTGAATTCCATTGTGTAGATGTACCATTTTTGATTATAAGTTGATTAGTCATAGTTATTTATGTAAGGTTAGACTTCCCCCAGCTTCCAAATATTATCAGAGAATATTTGTTTTAAATCAGTTTTAAATCTACCTTGAAAACTTGCCCATAGCCAAAACATGAGTTTTAGCTGATGAGAAAAAAAAATGATTCTGGTATCCTAAATCATACTCTCTCAGCAAATGAGTCAAAGAAACCTGTAGCTTTTTCGCAAGGGCTTGCCACCAGAACACAGGTGTCATGAAAACCACCACTAAATCAAAGTCAAAATGGGAAAGGAAATGACATATCAACATCATCGTCTTTGGTCGTACAGATTCTGGCAAGTTTGCCACTACTGGCCATCTGATCTGATCTACAAGTGTGCTGGGATCAACAAAACAACCACTGAAAAATCTGAGAAGGATGCTGCTGAGACGGGGAAGGGCTCCTTCAAGTATGCCTGGGTCTTGGATAAACTGAAAGCTGACCATGAGCATATGTATCACCATTGGTATTTCCCTGGGGAAATTTGAGACCAGCAAGTATTGTGTGACCATCATTGATGCTCCAGGACACAGAAACTTTATCAAAAACATGATTACAGGGACATCTCAGGCTGACTGTGCTGTCCTGATTGTTGCCGCTGGTGTTGGTGAGTTTGAAGCTGGTATCTCCAAGAATGGGCAGAACGCCCAGCATGCCCTGGGTTCTGGCTGACACACTGGGTGTGAAACAGCTGATTGTTGGCGTTAACAGAATGGATTCCACTGAACTGCCCTACAGCCAGAAGAGATACGAGAATATTGTTAAAGAAGTCAGCACCTACATTATGAAAATTGGCTACAACCCTGACACAGAGGCATTTGTGCCAATTTCTGGTCAGAATGGTGACAACATGCTGGAGCCAAGAGCTAAGGGATGGAAAGGCAGACATGAAAGTGACAGTAGAACCACACTGCTTGAAGCTCTGGATTGCATTCTGCCACCAACTCGTCCAACTGACAAGTGCCTGCGTCTACCCCTCCAGGATATCTACAAAATTGGTGGTATTGGTCCTGTCCCTGTGGGCCGAGTGGAGACTGGTGTTCTGAAACCTGGGCTGGTGGTCACCTTTGTTTTAGTCAACGTTACAACTGAAGTCAACTCTGTTGAAATGCACCATGAAGCTTTGAGTGAAGCTCTTCCTGGGAACAATGCAGACTTCAATGTCAAGAACATGTCTGTCAAAGATGTTCATCATGGCAATGTGGCTAGTGACAGCAAAAGTGATCCACCAATGGAAGCAGCTGGCTTCATGGCTCAGGTGATTGTCCTGATCCATCAGGCCTAATCAGAACATGTGGATGTGCACATGTTCTGGACTGTCACACAGCACATACTGCTTGCAAGTTTGCTGAGCTGCAGAAGGTTGATCGTCGCTCTGGGAAAAAGCTGGAAGATGGCCCAAAGCTTTTGAAACCTGGTGATGATGCTGCCATTGTCGATATGGTTCCTGGCAAGCCCATGCGTGTCAAGAGCTTCTCTAACTATCCTCCTCTGGACAGCTTTGCTGTTTGTGTCATGAGACAAACAGTTGCTATGGGTGTCATCAAAGCAGTGGACAAGAAAGCAGCCAGAGCTGCCAAAGTCACCAAGTCTGCCCAGAAAGCTCAGAAGGCTAAATGAATATTATGCTCGATACCTGCCACCTCAGTGGTATCAGTGGTAGAACAGTCTCAGAACTGTTTATCTCAATTGGCTATTTAAGTTTAATAGTAAAAGACAGGCTAATAATTATAATATATCATAAAACCTTCAGAAGCAAAGGAGAATATTTTGTAGACCAATTGTTTTGTTTTTGTGTGTGGCAGTTTTTAAGTTATTAGTTTTTAAAATCAATACTTTTTAATAGAAACAACTTAACCAAAAATTTGTTACAGAATTTTGTGACCCACTAAAACAAAGTTTAATGAGGAAGGGAAAAAACCTGGTAAAGGCACTATATTAGCAACTCCAAATTAACTCCATTACTGAACTAAATAAATACAATTTTATTAATTATAATATTTTTCATATAAGCTAATGGTTTAAAAATCATGCATATTTTTGAAATGAAACTTAAAATATATATTAGTCTATACCAATTTTCTATATAACATAGGTCTATGAAATTAATTCTTTAGACAGCTGAGTCCCTAATCTATCCCCAAACAGAATGTTCCCCTGAACATTAGAGCTATGTTCATTTTATTTTTCTAGTACCATTCACATGACATATATTCAACAAAAACTTGTTGCTATGAAGTTTCTCACTTTTAAAACACAGCTGAAACTATGTAACTAAATAAAGCAATATACATGTATGAATAATATAATTTTATCCAGAGTTGTATAACAACTGAAACATTTTACTCAGGCCCAACTCCTTCACAGCAAAACTTCCATATAAAATCATAATCTTGACTAAATTAAAAGCTGAGATTTTTATTACCTAACTTCATTGGATATCTTCAATGTCTGTTGACTTTATAAAAAATTCCATTTTTTCCTTTTTAATGCAAATTGCTGGAAATTTGTTATAATTTTTGTTTTTTAAGATTTTTTTTCCAGCTAAAGAATGAAACTGAATTCTAAATTAGGATTTTCATTTAAATTCCAATTCATTTTTAAAATAGAAGCTTATTTTGTGAAATTAGAAATATTATTATTTTTTAATTTTTTATTTTAGTTTATTCATTAGTTTCTATCCTTTATTCCCATTCCAGCCCACTATTATTTTTGATCTAAATAGTTTTCCCGGATACAGTCTAGCTACCTAAGCAAAGTTGAAGAACGATGTTAAAATATATATAGAAATGATTCATCGTTCAGAGTCAATAGTCATGCCAGAATATAAGCATGTTAATGTAAGTTTAATTTATGAATCTCGATACATTAACTGTTTAAAGAACAAATTTCAATATCAAAATTTAACATTAACATCAATAATTTATAATATAAATTGCTTTCTTCTCAAAATGATAACTTTATAAATTTCACTATATTTAAAATCAGAAATAAATGAAAGCAAGTGACAACTCAGTCCTTGAATTTATAATCCTATCTCAAATCACTAGCACTCCGTCCACACCACTCTGGTTTTCCCAGTAAAACCTGTCAAGGTTTGGTTCTGCTTTCAGACTTTCCCCTAGATACAGCCTTGAGCTACTACCCAAAGCTGCCTCACCGTTTTCACCTAAAGAGCACTGTAAGAAACAATGGCGAAAAAATCAACTTCTTCATTAAATCTTCCTGCAACATATTCTGTTTATGTGCTGCAATCAGTCTCCAACGATGTTCTGACGTTTTTAAAAGTTCAAAGTCTAAAGTTTAAGTTCTTTTGAGATATATGATATGCAAATTTTGACATTTAAAATGTACTGTGGCTCCATTGCTTTTGTTAAAACAATTTATATTCAACAGTAGAAAAAAGGCAGTGTTCTCAAATTTCCACAGACCCCGAAGCTTCTTAAAATTTATAGTTCAAAATTCTTCCTATATAAGAAAGCATGAACGGCAGCAAAGTTTGAAAGTGAAATTTCTTTAGAATGTGGACACGTAATGATAAATATAAGCGGCTTGCAGCCCTGAGTCATCGCAGGAACAAATCGCTCTCTGTAAGGTAGGATTTTGTTCTTGGCTTGGCACCAGAAAATTTAAAATACTCTGGAAGAGCAACATTTGATGATCCTACAAAGCATTCACTTTTTCTGCTTGTTTTTTTCCCACAAAATTCTTCGAATAGCATTATAACACCACTTAATGGTGCTCGGAAGGCAGAAATGAACCCTATCTAAAGCAACCTGATGATTCCTTTGTCTTGTGACATAGTAAATGTAATGGTATTATCTAACAATTCGGGGGACTGAACCTGCACTAAAAAAAATTATTAGGATTTCTCACTACCTGTTTTTAAGTTTCAAAACCAATTATAAAATGAAACTACTAAACTTAAGTGATTTCTCCCTATCTGGCACCATCTTTCTAAAAAGTTTGAGAACCTGGATTTAAAAAATAATGACTAGAGTATTTTCTTTTTTACAAATGATATGCTTTTGCTGCAATATAGAGGGGCTTTTATTGCTTTTTCCTTCTGTTTAAAAATGTTTTTGATTTCTAGTTTGTCTTTTAGTTTATGTTTAAAAAAATGCTAAAAGAACTTGTTAAATAAGGCAAGGAAAAGGGAAAAATCAACTTTATCGACATAATGCCAAAATAGATGTGTCAATGTTTTTACTGAAATTAAACACATTTTTTAAAAAGTTAACATGGGGTGTCATAGCAACACAGCCCTTAAACATGGTTTTGCTGAATGAATAAATCGTGCCAACTTATTTTTCAGCAGTGTAATTCTGGTCACTGGATCACTGCAATTTTACTAGAGAAATAAATGTTCCAGGTTATCAGCAACAATGAGGGGGACGTGGTCAAACACTCTTTCACTGGATTCCAGTGGTAGCTGCACTTCCAAAGTTTGATAATTAAACAAATTAACAAAGCAAACACGTTTCTGACCTCAGTAATGGTGGCAATCTGTGACCAGAGTAAAGGAAGGCTTATAAATGATGCTCTCACTATTTAGATGAGGATGACTTTCGCTAACATAATGAATTTGACCTATTCATTAAATCTAGCAATTGTAATTACTATCTGTATCAAATTATAATAAATTGCAGAATCCCAAATATATTTTCCTCTTCACTGTATTTACATATCTGTGTTTCTACCTGTGAAGGTGCTTAATATTTCTTACATAGAAATTTTTCAGGTTGAATGTCTATGCATTTGCATATATACATTTTCATAAATTCAAGAATGGATATTTCAGAATTAGGGGGAGATAATATATATATATCCCTCTTTTTTTGCTCCCACTATTGGGTAAATTGTATGCTGATAAGAAGAACTGAACCCAAGTCTGTACGTATTGCATGCTCCATAAACAAACTTCTAATAAGCCTGATAAAAACCATAGATACACTAGTGAGGGGGTGATTAGAAACTGCAATTTAACTCTGGATGCTTTTATACTTTAGTGTAAAAATATAATATTATCATTTCCCAACAGTACTGTTATTCATACATTTAGACTAAATGTATACAATTCATAAAAATGTCAATGTTCACATAATTTATTTAGATCGACCAGAACATTAAATTACTATTTTTTATCTACCTACTTGAGGCTGAACTATATCAATTCAATCTGGTCTCTCAATTAGGAATCAGAGGCTAACATGAAAAGCAATGACTCTTTGAAAGAGGCCCCAGAAGTTTCCTGGTGCGTCGTATATCACGCATAGTGATGTACATAAGCACACACGGACACCAACAAATACTCCTGTGTTTAATCAGCACGTTCCCGCCGATGTCCTGGGAAACAACATGGCAGTCTGCAGGAAAATAAATGTATTTGTCCATATACCTACCCGTTCAGAGAAAGGAGTAAGTACAGGCCTGCAGGCAGCATAAAAGCCCGGCATTCACTAAATAGTAACCAAAGAGATGTTCTTATTTAGTAATAAACAAGGGTAATAAGTATTTGTATAGCCTCACTTAATCCTTTCAATGACTTTCTGTGATGACATAAGTGAGGAGCTGAGGCCGTCCAAGTTTAAGGAGGGCTGAAGATCACACAGGTGGCTCACAGTTTTGTTGGTATTTGAACCAGCTCTCCTGGTTAATCTTGAGTGTTACTGAGAAAGATTTAAGGTTAAATAGTGGGCCAAAGCATCTTGCTTAGATACAAGGAAATATTTAATACTTGTATCTAGTGCTCATTATACCTGTGAAAGAAAAACTGATGGAACTGTTTGTTTTTATCCATTTCAATGAAGATTTTTTTTTAACTTGAATGAAAAGCTTTAAAAATTCTGCCACATCACTGGTTATATTGTGTGTCCTGCAGGCTAGACTAGAAAGAGCTTGCACGCTGTACAAGAATGAGGGGTGGGCTTAATCTGGCCCACAGGCCAGAACTTGCTAACTCTTGCCTTTGAACAATCATATAAAAATATGAGTTATTGTCCTCATTTTTCCAGAAGGAATGAACTAGAACTTAGGACAAAGTAACATAGCTTTAAATATATTTCTAGAATTCTCTTATTTCACAAGAGCCATGTAGCTCTCCCTCTCTCTGTTGTGCAGGTTTCTAGAAGGGGCAGGGCCAAAAACAAAAAACAAACAAACAAAAAAACTTAGCAGTATAGTGCCTCTTTTGGTGGGGGGAGAGAAGACAAAAAATTTTAAATTAGAGTTACAGAAAGTTAGGCTCGGATTTATATTTGTTCCTTTTAGATACTTACTAGGGAGAAGATGTGCAAATGAGGGGAAGAGGGGATGTGGGTACTGTTTTTCTAGTAATTACTGGCACCTAGATAGAGTGAAGGATGTGAGCCGTCTCCTTCAGTTCCGAAGCTGTGAATACTTAGGAAGAACTGGATGTTCAACTATGGTAGGCTGTAAGTTTACATTTAAAAAATCATTAAAGTGCTCCATCAGGAAATTAAATGTTTCCTTTCATTTATTTCCTTACCTATAGTAAAATCTAGATGAACTGAGGTACTAAGTAATTTGAAAAGAATGTGACAGCTTTTTGATTGATTAGAAAAATATTTTAAATAAACATAGTTACAAGTTTTATCCTAGACTTAAATTAGAATATGAAATTTAATCCTCTCCTCACAGTGAACTCATTTTGTAGAACTCTAAAACTACACAAGGAAATCTCTGAAGTATTTAAAGAAATAGCTTTTAAGAATAAAAGTTAAATTATTTTTGTGAAACTAAAAACAATAGATAAGACTTGCAATTAAATTAATCTTAAAATTTAAATTTAAGTGCAGCACGGATTTCCCTGTCTCAGACTGTATTTGTCAGTGTCCATTAGTGGTCACTGGCACACTCTCTCCAGCTGACCTGGGTGTTCACTGAACAGCTGTGGGCTCTTGTATTATAGGCAGGAAGCTGTTTACAAACATATAAGTGCCATCAAGTGGACACGGCTACATGCAGAAGGGCCCATCCCCAAGCATGAAAGTGGACAGGTCCCAGCTGTCTGGACAAGCATTTCAGCCATCCCTGGGAAAGTATCACTTTTAAAAGCCTCATTAAAAAATTATATATATATGTATATAATACATCTGGATTATGATGCAGTAGAATTGCATCAGTTTCAATCCCCATTTCCCTAAATGTGCATGCATATATTTGATATAACAAATCACCAACCCACAAGGATTTTCCTTAGGTTTCTTCAAATACTAATTATGTAGCAAATCTAATTAAGTACATATGATTCGCTTCGGCAGTAGGTACTTCCGTTACCTCAGAATTGCCGAAAGGGATCTGAAGTGTCTCTTGTCCCTCCAAAACAATCACGCTGTGCGCCAAACTGATAACCGTTCCGCACAGCTGCAGAGCAAATGTGCAGTCTCGGTCCTGTAAATACAGCGTTCACACAGCAAGCTGTCCTGCAAGCAATTTCGGATTTAGAACTACTGATGGCAGGTTGATGTTACTGTAAAACGATTATTATACATGAGTATTAAGTCACTTGTTTTGCTCAGCTCAGCTTGTGCAGATTTCTATAATGCCATGATTTTCCTCTACTTCACTTGCTGAAACTCTGAAAACCCCAAATATTGATAAATACATTCGATCAGCACTCTGTTGAATTGGTTTTTAAGTTCTGTAGCTCACATAAAAACAGTAAAGGTTGTTTGTGTGTTTGAGAACATGTTTATGAAATAATGAGCATGCAATATACTTGTATTTGACCTCATCCCCAGTGATAACCACATATGATATGTTTATTATAAATGTTTTTCTTTTCATTACAGAAGGTAAGTGTGCACACAAATCTATAGACAAATCTGAGCTACAGAAATTAAACTATTTTATCTCAGTAATTTAATATCCATGGAAGGGAATTCTTTTCAGAGGTGCTCTCCAAACAGGGTGGGTTGCCTGATGCTTAAGGCCATGACCACATTCCCTCAGAGGCTGCTAGATTGCTATGGCAACTATTCTTTCCCTATCAATAAGCAGCAGCTCTGAACACTAATATTCTGGGGGAAAAAATAGGCTTCCTTTTCTGTGGCAGTAACAATAGGAACTAGTTTCAAGACTACAATATGTCACTTTTTGTGCAAAACTAACAGTATCTTTGCTAACGGAATTATTTCACTAGAATTCCACTTTATAATAAATGCAAAATTAGTGAAATCAGTCATTGTAGTCCAGTTTCAAAACGAGGTAAAATTTGTGATGTAGTAATCTAAGAATGTTATAGCTGGAGTGTGTTTTGTGTGGAGGTCCAGACAGAAGAAAACTCTCTAGAGAGCAAATAACATATATAAGAAGGAAAACTCACAACGAGAAGCAACCTATGCTTCCACACAGCTCTTGGAGTTTCTTGCATGTTTTCAATGGCTATATTTCTTATCTGTGATTGTTTCAAGATATCTAAGTATTACTGTGCAGAATAATAAATAAATTGATTACATTTACTAAGTTAAATGCACCTCCTTCCTATTCAGGAAAGTATTTACCAGCTTTGTCTTCACTGGCTTAAGTATCAATAGGTAAATCTTTAAAGCTGCATCTTAATTTAGGAGTACAAAACCAACAGTGCAGAGTCACATACACTGGCTTCACAGCCCACTGTATTAGAGGTGCAATGCCTGCTACAGAGTAGGCATTAATAAATTATTGCTAACCAACAACTCCAGGTTTGACTTATATTCCAGTTCACTCCAGGACATTAATGACCTTAGTCACTGGTGAGGCAAAAAATCAGCAGGACAGAGATGGGTTGTGGAGGTATTTACTCCTTAGCAATTACTACGCACAGTCTTACTCATCCAGCAGCCTCCACACTGTTGTTGCCATTGTGATCCTGTTCCTCCCCTGGTTAGAAGTTTTCCCTGGCTCCCCAAAATTTATTCTTCATTTACCCTTAATTCCCTCACAACCCAGGACAGACACACACAGGCCTACCTCCATCGCAAAGCTTGCTGTTTTATAACATAAACCACTCTCTTCTAAAACTCTCAGTTTTCTATCCCCTGCTGCCTGCACGTAGTCCACTTTTCAAATTCAGCTCAAATGCCCTTTTCCAGGAAGCCTTCAGGACCTTGATTTTGATTTTTTTAATATTCATTTATTCAATCATTTTTCAATCACCTATTTCAGACCCTATAATGCCCCTACTTTCACAGAATTTTATATTCTAGTAGGGGAATACGTATGAGGAAGTCCTAGACAGGATGTCCACAGAGGTTTGCAGTAAACAAAACAGGGAACTCAGTTGTACAGAGTGCTCGGGGAAGGGCTTTCTTGAGAAGGTGGCTCTGCCAGGTGACAAAATAAGTACAAAGGTATGGAGACAGCAACAAGCCTGGTGTGGTCCAGAGGGGGCGAGGAAGCTCTGGGGACCTGAGCACAGGCTGGGGTGAGAGCACCCAACAAAGGAGCAACAACAGAGTGATGGGAGGGATGGAGGGGACAACCAGGCGGCCAGGTGGCCAGCACACCAGCCCCAACAGTGACAGATGGTTTTCATATTTTATATGTCTACATGTTACAGAACACATGCAAGGGTAGCTATGGAGAGTTACAAGATTTTCAAGGTGAACTTAGGGTTCATTTGTAGGAAATCAGATGTATCACTAGAGACAAATACCAGGGTTGCTGAGAATCTCAGCGAGACAAGAAACAATACAGGGATAAGGCTAGTAAGTAAGTCATAGTATACAACATGAATGGGTCACTTTTTTGTGTTATCTAGGGGAAATTATCATTTCATTTAATGTAAAACATTTTGAGAGAAAAGATGGCAGCCAAGTAGGTGGAAGCAGAGTCCGCTTGCTCTTGTCCCTAACTCGGATACCTGGTTGATCTTCTGAAAAATAATCATTCAATGGGATCTTAGCTGGTATGAAGTTTGGAAGCCAAGGAGTACACAACAGGAGGTAAGGAGACTTTACAGGTTGAAGGGGAAGTACCCTGGGTGTGGCGCCTGAGGCCTTGAAGAACCTGGTCAGACATCTCAGCACTGCCGCTCCTTCCCCTCCCAGGGGAGAGAGCCCCAGAACTGAGCTTGGAGTGACTTGGATACACAAAGTTGGGGAGATCCAGGCCACACATATACATAGCGAGCAGCACACCCATAGCTGCAGTGGCAAACACTAACCTGGAGAGTGCCAGAGAGACAGGGATTCTACCTGCGCCTGGGTCAGACGTAGACAGGCCGCAGCAAACCTTGACTGTGAGAGACTTTTGGCTGTTTGGAGAAGTGGTGTCTACACAGAGCTAGATCACTATCTTAGCTCAGTGGTACAGTGGGAGTGCCTGGGTTTTTTAAAATGGGAGCTGAGGTGTTCTGGGCAGGGACCCTGTGCAAAGCTGCTCTGCCAGCAGTGGGAAAGGATTGAGGGTATGGTTTGCTCCCACTGAGTGCAGCTGGGCAGAGATCAGAAAGGTGCACAGCAAGGGGATTTCTCGGTCCCAGCTTGGTGCACCTGGCAGGCCAGAGACTGTGCAGAGTGGAGACTGAGTCTGCTACAATGGCAGTGGTCTGGGAACTGGACAGGTGGGAGTGGAGCACCTGAAATTATTTATAGCCAGACAGAGTCACCTTCCCTGGGAAAACTGAACCTCCAGGAAGGGAAGGACACACCCAGCCCCCACATCTTTCAGGATTGCAAGCTTGAGAGGCTCAAGAACACCCTGCAGGGTACATATATCTGCAAGAGAAAGACAGAAAAAGAAATGCTTAAAGGGCCCATTTTGGACTTATCTCAGGGAGACAAAATACACTGGTTCCTATGGCCCTATTCCACTGAGACCAGCAAGCAAGGCAGGGAGT
Organism: Trachops cirrhosus; assembly: GCA_028533065.1. Classification (NCBI taxonomy): domain Eukaryota; kingdom Metazoa; phylum Chordata; class Mammalia; order Chiroptera; family Phyllostomidae; genus Trachops; species Trachops cirrhosus. The sequence continues at coordinate 129,960,883 of CM052541.1, read as the reverse complement.
TCAGAAATCAGTGCAGCAAGGGGGAATCAGGGCCCCATCCAGCCTTGCCTCACACACAGAGCTGCCAGCACCACCAAGCAGAAAAGAGCTGACCCTCTTACAAAGATTGGCTCCTACCTTGAAATGGACAGCCAGTTCAGTAGAAACTATACATTATTGGAAATACGCTGGGACAGACCAAGATGGGTGGTGCAGGGACAGGGGAATACACCCATGAATTTCCCAGAAGACTGCACAGTGCCCAAGGGAGACGCAGGGGTCTCACCTTCCCAATCACAATAGAAGCCACCTTGAGAGGCAGGTGAAGGTGACAGAGGTGGTTCTGCAGGAAGTTGGATGGCCCACCACAGAAATTTGAGCTGAGAAAAAACCAGAGGCGGATCCAGAAAGAGAAGACAGAAGGCAAACACGCGGCACCCTGCTGAGACAGGTTCCACCTCATTCCTCTTCAGAATTTGTGTTCTTTTTGTTCTTTCGCATAGCTTTTTAAAGACTTCTTCTTTTGCATCAATTATATTACAACTAATTCACTATTCTTTGTCTTTTATTTCTTATTCTTTTTATTTAGATTTTTATATTATTTTTTAGTTTATTTGGATCTCATATCTCACATTTTACTCTTACTTTGTCTTACTCCATTTTGCCTCCTTCCTGCCCTTTCTTATTTTTGTTGTAAATCTTATTTCCCCCCAAGCTACGCCTTATTCCTATTCCTTACTCTTCCTATTTCTCTTCACTCTGTCCTCTCAAAATCATTCTTTCTTCCTTTAGTCAGCTCTCATTCTTTTTCTCATTACAAGAAAGAAGAACAAAGTAGGAGGGATCACAATCTGATATCAAACTATATTACAAGGCCGCTGTAATCAAAACACTCTGGTTCTGGCATAAGAACAGACACATAGATCAATGGAACACAATAGTGAGCCCAGAAATAAACCCATGTCCCTATGTTCAATTAATATTTGACCAAGGGGGCAGGAGCATACAATGGAGCAACAAATTGGGAGAACTGGACAGATACATGCAAAAAAAAAGAAACTAGACCACCAACTTACACCATACACCAGAATAAACTCAAAATGGATAAAAGACTTGAATATTAAGTCATGATACCACAAAAATACTACATACAACATAGGCAGTAAAACTTCAGATATTCCATGTAGCAATACATTTGCTGATATATCTCCTAGGGCAAGGGAAATAAAGGAAAAAATAAACAAATAGGACTACCTCAAACTGAAAAGCTTCTGCATGGCTAAAGAAACCATCATCAAAATGAAAAGGGAACCAACCATATGGGAGAACATATTTGCCAATGATACATCAGACAATATAATCTTCAATATATACAAAGAACTCATTCGACTCAACAGCAGGAATACAAAAAACCCAATTAAAAAATGGGCAAAGGACCTGAATAGACACTTCTCCATGCAGGACATACAGGAGGCCCATACACATATGAAAAGATGATCATCATCACTAGCCATCAGAGATATGCAATTCAAACCACAATGAGATATCACCTCACACCAGTCAGAATGGCAATCATTAAAAAATCAACAAACAACAAGTCCTGGCAAAGATGTGGAGAAGTGGGAACTCTAATGCATTGTTGGTGGGAATACAGACTGGTTCAGCCACTGTGGAAAACAGTATGGAATTTCCTCAAAAAAATAAAAATGAAACTGCCTTTTGATCCAGCAATTCTGCTGCTGAGAATATACTCTAAGAAGACCAAAACACCAATTCAAAAGAACTTATGCACCCCTATGTTAATAGCAGGGCTCTATACAATAGCCAAGTGCTAGAAACAGCCTAAGTGTCCATCAGTAAATGAGTGGATCAGAAAACTGTGGTACATTCCATTACACAATGGAATACTACACACCAGAAAGATAGAAAGAAACCCTACCTTTTGTGACAGTGTGGATGGAGCTGGAGAATATTATGCTATGTGAAACAAGTCAGTTGGTAAAAGACAAACACCATATGATCTCACATATAAGTTGAACAAAATAAACTAAAGAACATAATTGAACCACAGGCATGGAAATACGGAACAAACTTAGTACCAGAAGGGAGGTGGGAGGGGGTCATGGTGGAAAGAAGATGAAGGGACTAGTCAAAGAACATGTATGAATGACTTACGGACATGGACAACAGCGTGGGAACTGACTGCAAGAGCAGGGGCTGGGATTGGCAGAGGATGGCAAAGGGGAAAAAAGTTGGGACCACTGTAATACAGTAACAATAAAAAATGATAAAAAATCATTTAAATAACCAATACTTTTGAGGAAGTTAGAAAAAATAAAAAATTTGAAATTAGAAGTATTTTACTATAATTTGTGGCTAACGAGAATCCTTTCTTGACTAGTATTCAAATATATTTTCTAGTAATCAGTCTATTTATTACCATATCCAGTATCTTAATGTTAATATCAATTTCCCATATACTCATACTACCATATATTTCATCTTCTTATTTCTTATCTCTGCATCTCTCTCAGTGGTTTCTTATAATTATGTATTGTAAAGAAAAAGGCTCAAAATTGAGTAACCTAGCAACATGCACAAAGATTATATTTTTAAAAATGGTATCTATTGTTCCTTTAGTAAGGAGTAGAAATTCACTGCACACAGAAACAGGTTTTCATAGTCGTAGGGGCTATAGAGAAAACCCTCCCTGCTCATTCATGTCCTCTCTTTGTTGTCAATCACCAAGGATGATTACAATGTCGCAAACTCTGAGCTAGTCCCCTAATAATTTTCCTACCCTGCAACTTGAGGTGATTGTGTGGTAATCTATAAGTGAAAGCAAAATATAACTAGAAAATGTTCTATGTACCCAACTATACAAAGTTTAGAAGGGCATATTTGTATCTGCTTAGCATTTATTTTAATTCTGATTTATAAAAATCCAGGTTATTTAAAAGTTCTGTTACTTGGAATTATTAATTGGAATCTCTACATACAGACTAACTTCTTAGAAAGTTTAAGTAAATTCCAACTCATTATCTTTTCATGTTGTGAAAAAATGTTTCCTTTGTGAAATGAATGACAAAACAGATCAATTCCTTTGGGTTTCAGACTCATATTGTACTAGCAAGTAGAGCACTTGGGTCCTCGTCCTGAATCTCTTATCAGCTAGGTAGGTGACATGACAGTGTGGCTCTAGTTTTTCTATTCAATCATCCACACAACCAGTGGGCAATGATCAGCATGATAATAAGGGAAATCAAACTCCAGTTGATGAAAGGGTAAATGCCCTTCCTGACTCACTGTATAAGAAGTCATCCAAGCGTACAAGGTCTGGCACACAGCAGTAAGTCTGAGGTTGACCTGAAAAATTCCTGTTTTCACTTATCTTAATATCTCTCAAGCTGGGAGGAAGGCAAGGGCTTGAGAGTCATTAGCTCTTCAGTACAGACAAAAAAAGCCAGGAGATTTTGGACAAAAAGAATTTCAGCCCTGAATTCCTGATAAAGCTAAAACTCAGGAGGTTGTCAGCTGACCATTTTGACACACAAATGGCAAAAAAATGACAAAATACAGATGGACACAGAACCCAAACAAAATAACCTCATAATAACCAAAAAAGGAAGAGGAAGAGAGAGAGAGAGAGAGAGGAGAGAGAGAGAGAGAGAGAGAGAGAGAGAGAGAGAGAGAGAGAGAGAGAGAGAGAAAGAAAGAAAGAAAGAAAGAAAGGAAGGAAGGAAGGAAGGAAGGAAGGAAGGAAGAAAAAGAAAGGAAGAAAGAAAAGAAAGAAAGAAAGAAAAGAAAGAAAGAAAAAGAAATGAAACCTAAGGATCTTAAGAAGTTACAAAATGCTTTTTGTTTACGGTTAATTCTGATTAAATAATGAAGGGGGCTAACATCATCGTAATGAGATTAAGATGATGTAGGTAAATGTGCCACTCACATCCTTCCACAACCACATCAACATTATACCTAAATTATAGAAAAGCATCATTCAGAACCACCTGAAATCTAGCTGAAGGGAAGTTCTACAATTAGGGATTTAAAGAAGAAGCCACATCGAGATTGGCAGAAGAGGCAAAGATGCTTAACTGGCTGGTCCTACATCCACGTGAGGTGGATAAAAATTGGGAGGGATATCTTGGCTCTGAAGGTTTCCCTGGAGGAGCAAGAGGTCCCAGCCCCATACCAGGTCCCAGAGTCCAGGGTTTCAGGGCTGGGCAGAGAATTTTCCATAGCTCCTGGCTGTAAAAACCAGCAGGGATTGAGGCTGAGGGAAAAGAGGGGTCAGGAGCTCCAGGCAGTTCCTCTTAAAGGGGAGCACACACAGACTTACTCAGTGAGGGACTCACTCTCTCTGAGCTCCATCGCTGGAGCAGCAGCTCAAAAGGCAACAGGGACATACAGGGAAAAACTGAATTGTCTGGCATCAGGACAAGAGCTGAGGGGCAGCATTCAGCCATACAATTGCACTGGCAGAAGCCATTGTTCCTTTTCTGAGAGCCCCTTATATAGAGCTGGCAGGCAGGTGCAATATCTGTATCTCTATCCATCTGGTTCACAGTTTGCCACACCCTGGTGATTCTGAGACTCCCCCACCAAATTTTGAGTGTTTCCTGTGGCTTTTCCATATTAATGGCCTGTCTTGGGTCATGTTTCAGACTTTCCTAAAATCTCTCATACAAGTAGCATCTGGCTTCAGCATGCCACATGCCTCTAGCTAAGTGGCCCCAGGTCTGATACTAGCAACAGCCAGCCTAAGTTCACAATTTGGCCTCTCCTGGTCACCTCCAAGCCCAGTACAAGTAGCAGCCATCTGCAGATCTCTCTGTAGCTCATGCCATGTGGCCCAGGGCAGAACACAGGCTGCAGCTGACATTGACCTGCACCTCCCAGAAGGCCCCAGAGCCAGTGCACCTGGTGGACAGCTTCAGACTACATAAAAGCACCACCCATAACTTCCACAAGCAATATACTCAAGGGGTAGAGGACTTAGTAGCACCAGAGCCCTGCTGAAGTAAGTCCTGCTCTGTGGTGTGGGCCTCAGCACAGCTGATCCTCCATGGTGGGGTTGCAGCCATTCCTTACAGCCAGTCGGCTTGGGGGTAAATACCTTACATTGATGCCAACAGTAATCAAGGCTCAACTACAATAAAAAGGGTGTGCCCAGCCCATATGGGGGGCAGACGCAGGAGGCAGGGTACACATGGAATGTCCAGCTCAGGTAACTGGGGAGGCTGTGCCACTGGACCCTATACGTCACCTACTACATAAAGCCACTCTACCAAACCTGGGAGAAGTAGCACCTCTACTTAATACATAAAACAAACAAAAGGAGGCTGCCAAAATGAGGAAACAAAGAAACATGGCCCAAATGAAAGAACAGAACAAAACTCCAGGAAAAAAAACAACACAAATGGAGACAAGCATCAACTATACACAGAGTTCAAAAGTATGGTTATCAGGATGCTCAATGAACTTAGGGAGAACCTCGACAACATGAAAAGGACATAGAAACTATAAAAAGGAACCAGTCACAAATGAAGGATACACTAACTGAAAAATAATTTAAAGGGAATCAATAGTGAAGTTGATAAAGCTGAGAATATAGTTAGAATATAAGGAAGCAAAAAACACCTAATCAGAAGAGCAAAAAGAAAAAAGAATTTAAAAAAATTAAAGTAGCATAAGAAGCCTCTGGAACAATTTCAAGCATATGAACATTCACATCATAAGGGTGCCAGAAGAAGACAGCAAGAAATTGAAAACCTATTTGAAAAAATAATGATGAAATTTCCCTAACATGGTGAAGAAAATAGACATACAAGTCCAGGAAGCACAGAGAGTCTCAAATAAGATGAACTCCAAGAGGCTCACCCAGATACATCATAATTAAAATGCAAATGGTTAAAGAAAAAGAATCTTAAAAGCAGCAAGAGAAAAGCAGTTAGTTACCTAGAAGGGAGTTCCCATAAGGCTGTCAGCTGATTTCTCAATAGAAACTTTGCAGGCCGAAAAGAAATGGCACAGAATATCCAAAGTGATTAAAAGCAAGGACCTACACCAAGAAGATTATTCTACCCAGCAAAGCTATCATTTAGAATCGAAGGGCAGATAAAGATCTTCCCGGATAAGAAAAAGCTAAAGGAATTCATCACCACCAAAACAGTATTACATGAAATGTTAGAGTCTTGTTTAAGAAAAAGAAGTAAAAAATGATTAAAAAATATGAACAATAAAATGTCGATAAATACATTTCTATCAACAATTGAATCTAAAAAACAAATGAAGAAGAAGAACAGAAACAGACTCACAGATACAGAGAACATTTTGACAGTTGAAAAACATTACATAAGAGCTGGCTATATTGGTGAAAAAAACTCATCATATAAACAAAATAGGGATAAAAGATATCCCTATTAGGGAAGTGTCAGAATCTCTTTAATAGTAAGTGATGGGAGAATGTTGTTTCTTTTATAATAACCCAAACCGTTTGACTCCTGGGGTTAAAAGGTAAAAACCATCTTCTCAAGGGAAAATCAGAACCTCTAGGAAACAATAAGGTTTCAGATTTAGTTAAGGTGGCACAGGACAGACCAGAAGCAATATTTGTAAACTACATGTCTGCCAGGTCACTATATATCACAACATATGTAAACAATCTTCAAAGCTCAACAGTTAAAAAAAGAAATGATGTAATTTAGAAAATAGGCTAAAGACTGACACAGACATTTCACCAAAGAGGAGAAAGATGGCAAAACTATGTGAAAAGAAGTTTAACACCTTCAGCTAACAGGAAAATGAAAAAGAAAACCACAATGAGATATCACTACAAACCTAGTGGAACAGAAAAACAATGGCAGTGACAATGCCAAACTCAGGAGAGTGTGGAAATCTTGCGTACATCGGTGGAGGGTGTGTAAAATGGTATAGCCACTCTGGAAAATAGTTTAGCAGTTTCTTATAAAACCAAAGATGAACATACCATATGACCCAGCAATTTCACACTTGGGCATTTATCCCACAGAAATGAAAACTTATACCCACATAAAAATGTGTACAGAAATACAACAGCTTTTACATAATAGCAAAAACTGAAAACAAATCAAATGTCCTTCCATGGGACAATGGCTAAAAAATTGTAGTATATGCATACCAACCACAAATAACTAATTAGCCATAAAAAGGAACAAACTATTGACATTTATACAACCTGGATAGAGTGGAAGACATTATGGTTGGTGAAAAAAATCTCAGAAAGTAACATACTGTATGACTCCATATATATTAACATCCTTGAAATGACAGAACTGCAGAGATGGAGGAGAGATCTAGATGCAAGGAACTGGATCGAGAAGGTATATCCTCATGGCTTCCCTACACATCCACCGATGCAATACAACCAGAAGACGACAGGTTCCTTTGACAACTAGAGGCAACTCCAGAACCATAAATAAGAAAAAAGCCAGCCTGACTCAAGGCATTTGCTGCATATAATGATGGCTTAAAAGTAATGAGTAATTCAAGGCAGATCATGATGATAAATGTTGACAGTGATACATTACAATATTATTAAATGTTTTCTGTATGCTAGATATCATTCTGACAGTGTAGTGTTATTAACTCATTCAAACAGAACAACAGTCAGGGAGTTGGGTACCACCGACAGAAAAACAGAACAGAGAGATAAGAAATATGTGGAAGATCACACTGTTGGTAAGGCATCAGCCAGTACTGTGACTCGTATTGGTTTCTTTCTAAAAGTAAGGAGTGAGAAAGAGGAGAAAAATGCCGACTGTGACATGTAATTCTTTTCCACATAAAAAAATTCCACAAGCACAGCTCTTTCCACAGACTGAGTAAAAGCAGAAGAGTTCTCTGGTTAGCATGCTCTTGCAATCTGCTGCCCAGCCCAGCTGCCTCTGGGCAACGTCCTCTGAATCCCCCAGGGAGCCCGGAGGGCCTACCATTCCTGTGCTCCCAGGATGACACACACGCACACATACAGACATACACATCTAGACACATCCACCCTGCACACAGCAATGATCGTACTGCGTGTCTGACTCCTCATTAGACTGTTAGCTTCTTGAGAACAAGGGCCAAATCTTTTTATCTGATTATCCTTGCACTATGTACAATTAAATGATTAACTAATTAACTTTCTTGTCTAGCTTTAGGAGCCTTAAACTGCTCTTTATGGAGAAAAGCTGCAATGGGAAGGAGTAGGGGGTGATGGGGTAGTGGATCACTGCTCAGACACCCACAAATGTTGGGATTGGACCTCCATTTCTATGAAGTACAGTGGATGCTCTGACATGGGGAGTTGAGGAAAGCTGCAGGAAAAACACTGGCTGGAGGATAAAGGATTCAGTGTATCAAGCATCTCAAAACAAGACGTAGAGTTGCTGGAGGAAAGCAGAGGAAGAAATAGCCAAAAATTTAGTCTATTAAATGGAAGGGAAACAGGTTGAGAAGCCCTGGTCTGGAGCCAGATGCAGTGGGCTTTGTGCTTTTGAAATGACCATATCCACTGTGACATGGTAGAGGGATGGGTGGTCTCCAAGTTCTCAGAGTAATAGAAAAAATCTCCACTCAAAAAAGAGGAGACTGTGGCAGGAAGAGTAATGGCCCTGAAATATGCCCATGTCCTGTCCTAATCCCCAGCAAGAGTAAATTTATTATTACCCTTCATGGCAAAAGGAACTTGGCAGGTGTGATTAAGATTAAGGACCTTAATATGAGAAAATTACCCAGGATTATCCAGGTGGGCCCAATCTAATTACATGTCCACTTAAATTTAGAAACCTTCCCCAGCTGTGGTCAGTGAAAGGGAGATGTGACTGTGGAAGGAGGCAAAGAGAAGCAGTATTGCTGGCTTTGAGGATAGAGCATGGGCGTCAAACTCATTTTCAGCAGGGGCCACATCAGCCTTGAGGTTGCCTTCAAAGGGCCGAATGTAATTTCAACTCCTTAACGGTTAAGGAGTAGTTACATTTATACAGTTCTAAAATTATTTTGGCTCTTTGAAGGCAACTATGAGGCTCATGTGGCCCCCAATGAAAATGAGTTTGACACCCCTGAGATAGAGGGAATGCCATGAACCCAGAAATGTAAGCTGCCCCTAGGAGCTAGAAAAGGCTAGGAAGATCCCCTAGAGTCATCCAAGAAAGGAACTCAGCCCTGAGGTAACCATGGTTTTAGACCAGTGAGACATGTGCCAGACTCCAGACATACAGAACTATAAAATAATACATCTGTGTTGTGTTAAACCACTAAGTTTGTGGTAATTTGTTATGGCAGCAATAGAAAATTTATATAGGGAACTTCGAATTCTAGGTCAATTCTGCCCCCTATGAGTGGAGGGGAAAAAATTGAATAGGCTGTGTGTGTGTGTGTGTGTGTGTGTGAGAGAGAGAGAGAGAGAGAGAGAGAGAGAGAGAGAGAGAGAGAGAGAGAGAGAGAGAGAGAGCGGGAGAGAGAGGGAGAGGAGCCCAGCCAGAGAGGAAGATCATTATCTGACCCTGACAGCTCAAGGAAAGCTGAACAGAATGAAAGGGAATTTTCTTTTTAAAGAATTAGAGTAAACCTAGGAGAGAATGCCTAATGTCAAAGGTTGATATGGTAAATCTTGTTTATCTTTGGGGAAGTGCTGTTCTAATTCTAAACCTCACCCCAAGATTCTCTTCTGGGAAGAGCAAACTTGGAATATCTAAAAGCAAACAGAATAAAAGACACAGTGTTTGGTGCTCCTAAATGGTGTCTGCCATTTACTGCAAGCCAAGGTCAAGTGTAGTCTGTACCTGAGACAGGGAAGCAGTATACAAAGCACTCTGTGACAAAGTCCTCACGTAGGCTGCAAGGAAACAATAGCTAGCCACTGAGGGTTTGACACAAGTAAGATCACTTTCCTCTCATTTCTGCCAGTACTTCTAGGCAAGGAAAGCGGAAATCATAAGACAAAAGTCAGTGCTATGAAGCACTATATTCTATGAACTCACTGTAGGAGGTATATTGATTTCATAATTTTCTCCATTAATTAAGAGTGAAGTTAAATTAAAGGAAGAATGGACATGATAAACACATTTGCTTATGTTGTTACCCATTATATAGTCATAAAATATAAACCTAGTTGTTGGGAAGGAAAGTTCTGCTGGAAAGGAGCATACTTTTATCCTTGTAAAGAATTAGAATAATGACCATGTAATACGGAAAAAGATGGATGCAAGATAAAAAAAAAGTTTGTGTTAGACTGAATATTTTGTCACATAATGATACATGACTGAAATTATTATTTATATACAAATTAAATCATTATGATTCAAAGAAAATCTACATCAAATACAGCTTAAGTTCTTAAAATGGTTGACTCAATTAGAAAATAGCTCATTGAGGTTTGTAAATGTTTTAACATCTGTTTTATAATTTAAATGTCAAACTAAATTATCCTAAACTTGAGACTGTACTGGCTAACCAAGCCAGCCAGTTATTTTTACTCTTTCAGAATCTTGAAATTACAGAACACGGATAAAACCTTAGAAGTCGCCCTAGTCCAACAACGTGCCTGATGGGAGCCATATCCCTGACAGACAACTTTCATTTTTCATGTCATTTTCCTTACAGAATATTCTGCAGACCGGTTTATGCTCTGACTTGTGCAAAGAAAAAGAGAGGGTGACGCTGCCATTAACCGTGTGCCTCCTTTCTGTCAGACACTGTGCTAGGACGTTCACATATTTGTAAAGAATCGGCTCTCCATAGCATCCCAGTCAAACACTATAGGCTACATTTTATAGATTAAAAAACAAAACAAAAAGGCCAAAAATACAGGATACTTCTACTTTCTAACTAAAATAACTAAGCCAATTTTACAGAACAAGTAAATATTTCAAAATATGTACTTTAATAAAGTTAATGATGCTAAAGGGACAAAAAATACATTCTCCATAATCAAATTTACTGTCAATAATCTATATTTTAATAGTAGACCAAAAGAAATATTTTTAACAATAATAAAATGATACTAAGACAAACAATAGCTGGGAAACCATAAATTGTATTAATTTGGGTAAAATGATAAAAATTGTTAGCATATATACACACACATATAAATGGCAAGGTGAATTAGAAAATAAAATTTACCTGTTCTCATTTAATTTGAATACAGTAGTACTCTAACATATGTATAAAGTTAAACAGTACAATATAATGATCTGGTACTAACTTTGATGTATACAGTAAAAATACATTCAGATACACTGCATGTTAAAAATCACTTTTAGTGATATTTTTCTCTTTCATTTCTGCTGAGGCTTGAAGTGGTGAGCATACAAACTAAATGGTCAACAACAGAAGAATGTTTAAACTACGGGCAAATGATGGCCAGTCAACAATATTTTTGAACATAGTATGATATAATGCTCATAATTTAATGCTAAATGAAAAAAAGCAGGAAACAAAAATGCACACAAAGCATACTTGTAAAAGTGCGAAAATAAAATGATACACTATACACTAAGGTACACAGGGACAAATACAGTAAGAAAAGAGCCATTGCTTTATGAACCTTACAGTTTTAGTGTAACCCTTTATTTTTCTAATTTTGCTCATCTTATTCTATCTTATATTTTAATTAATTTGTATATTTATTTTATTTCTTATTAGACTGTAAGCTTTTTGGGGCCAGGGACCATCCCTTAGTTGCAATTATAGAGACCTTTGCTGTATTTGGCATTCAAAAATTTTTGCTAGACTAATTTGAATGAGGTGTAAGGTAGTTTATGATTTTACTTAAGGAATAGTTCCTATTATTTTTAGGGGTTTTTCTGAGTCACATTTACAGTGTTCAGTATTCTAAAATACGTCTGGATCCAATTCTATTCAAATGAAGCATTTTTGATTTCAGTAAATTTTCTCTTTAAATGGGTCTATATCCTAATTTTTTAAAATTCTACTCCATTGTAAAGTGTGTCCTTCACATTCTGCTATAAGAATGAGACAATGAAAACTAACAAATGTCAGCATGGACATTTATATCATGTTCTGCATTAAAATAAAATATGCCTTATGTGAACAGAAATAATTTATAAATTTTCTCAGTTATATATTTTGTAGTTCAGTTACTCTTTCAAGTATGATATTGGTATTTTTCATTCACAGGTATTTTCTGTAGTCATTAATGGACACATCTGGACACAAGTTTAAATTTACTGAAAATTTAAAAGAGGCATGCTCCTTTTGTGATGTGTGTGGAAAAAAAGTAACAGAAAATCATTAGCTCAGAACACTACAGAAAGGGGATAGGAACATTTAATATTGATATAATCTAATTTTAGAATGTGGAAAAAATAAACAGTTTGCTGTATTCCTGTTATGCATTTGGCAATGCACTAGGCATCTTGCATATATTATCTCATGTAATCCTGTATGGTAGACTGGCCATCCCCACTGTACAGGTAAGGAAATTGAGACTTATAATGAAAATAACTTTCCTAAGTAAACAAAGCTATTACATAATAGAGTTTAACCCTAGTCTGTCTAATTAAATAAAGACTCTTCCTCTGAGGCCATTATGCCTCTTGGGAAAGAAAAACTGGTGGTGAAGACAAGTTGAAGGACTGAGAAGCTAGTCTCAGAATAAGCTGCTAGTTATGTAACTTAAATGATAGATGAGGCTTTTAGACCAAGGTTCTGCATCAAGGGTAGAGAAGTTCTTTCATGAACAGATTTCAGATGGGCTGGAGCTTGGCATGATGAGGAATACTTCTGGAAACTGAACTTCTGTTCACTCACTCAGTGTCACAGTAAACATCATCAGAACTGTGTTGTGGTTTACCTGTACCAGGCACTCACTCTTGATTAGCAGGTAGACTTGGAGCCATCTCCAGGAGAATTTCCAGCAGGCGTGGAGCCAGTTCCCAGGAGGAAGCTGGGGTCAGAACAAAGGGTGTGCTCATGCCTGGTACCAAGCCACAGCTGGATGACTCCATGGGAAAATGCACAGCTACACTTCCACGTGAGGGCATGCTGTGTCATCACCAGATTTATCTGCTTTCATAAGTGTCTGTATCATTTCCATTAATGAGACTAAAATCTTTATCTGTGTCAGATGGTGTCTTTCCATCAACACATACCCTGTTGCCACAACCTTGTAAAGGTTATTGAATAGTTTCTTCCTATGAATGGCATTCCAGTCACATGAGCCCAGGCTGACATATCTGCTTACATGCTGAAGACACTGTTACTCATTCTTCAGATCTCAGAGTAAATCCTACATTCTTCATGAGACTTCCAGATCAATTTTCTTCAGATCATTCAGGCACCTTTCTCTACATTGATATTGTATTAACATATTCCCATTGTACTGGTGTCTCACCTATCACATTGTTCACTGACAACTGTCTCTTCCCACTAAAATGAGACCTTTAACCTGACAGTTCTTTAAACCCCAGCCTATAATGCAATAGGTGCAGTATTCATTTGTTAACTAAACCTGCTATTTGTTGATTTTTATCACCTGAGGTATATACTGATACCAGCAATTTAACATTGAATTAAGCCCAATATAAAGTGTTTTCAAAAGATGATACAAGGATAAAAGCATTTTTAGAAAAAGAATACAGTGTAAAGGAATAAAAACAGTAACAGCTAATATTCCCTGAGTACTGTGTGTACTAGTAGTTTTACTTACATGTACTAATTCATTTAATCTTCACAATCACATTTTGCAGAATGTGCTATTTACCCCATTTTCCAGATAAGAAAACTGAAGCAAAGGATGATTAAATAACTATCTGGGATCATACAGCAGATAAGAGGTGGAGCTGAAATTCAAATCCAGGCAGTTTTCCTCTCCAGTAGTTTCTTTTAGCCACTGCTGGTCAAAGCCCTCCCTGTGTTAGTGATTTCTTGTCATTTAATCCTTGAAAGCGGTTCTGTAAGACAAGAGCAATATACTAGGAGGACAGATCGGGTTGGATCGACTTGATCTGGTCCCTTAGCTCTGTGGGTGAGTGAGTGGCAGGGCAGAAACTGTCACTGCTATGAATCTGAGCGCTTTGTGATGGACACAGAGACAACTGACGCCAACATCCTCTCTACACATGGGCTGTTCCTGCTGCATCAGTGTGGAACACATTGCCCCTCACCCAGCTCTTTCTGCTTCGCATATTTTGGGCTCTTACTCTTCCGTAACATTTTAGATTCAGTTTGTCAAGTTTCAAGACAAAAACCTGCTTGGACTTTGTTTATAGTTCAGTTGGACTGAATCCATGGACCAGTTAGACAACAACTTACTATTGTCATATATCTCCCTGTCTATGAACATAGGTGTTTTTTAATCATTTAAAATTTTGGTTTTTAAAAAATAACTTTAAGTTTTGTACTTTTTCCATAAAGGTCTCAAATGATTTTTAAAGACCGTTCCCACATATATTATCTTATTGTGCTAGACAGGTAGTACAGCAATACATATAATTATTCACAGTGGGTTTCTTGGTTTCTGATTTTAAAAGTAATGCTCCTAACATTTACCATTAAATGTAATGTTTGTTGTAGCTTTTTGGTAGATAACCTTTATCAGGTAAACAAAATTACTAATTTGCTAAGAATTTTTTTCTTTTAATGATAAGTATCAAAAATTATTGAATATTCTTCGTGTATCGACTGAAATGGTTACATAGTTGTTCTTCCTTTATTCAGGTAACATAATAAATTACATGAATAGACTGTCTATTGTTAAACTGCCATTTCCAAAATAAATTTGACTTGGTCTTGAATGTTTTTGACTCATTTTGCTATAAAAACTTTGCATCTAAGCTTATGAGTCAAGATTGGCCTACAGTTTTCTGTTTTTGAATTGCCCTTGTCTGGTTCTGAACCTATAATAACTTCATAAAACAAGATAGGTCAGGTTCTTTCTTCTGTCTTATATAAGAGACTGTATGTAAAACATTGAACTCCAGAAAAACTTACCTAAAAAATAAACTGGGCCTGATACTTCTTTAAGAGAAGATAAGCTACTGGTTTAATTTCTTTCATATTATAAGAAGATTTTCATTTTCATTTTCTTCTTTGGTTAACTTTGGTGATTTTTATTGTTCTAGGAAAGTCAGAACTACACAATTAATTAACATTTACAAAATCAAATTAAAAAGTTTGGGGAGACATTAGAGAACAAAAAATTTATAACAAACCTATTAAATCAGATCCAGAAATCCAAAACCCAAAATGCAGCAATGGTAAAAAAAATATCAACCTTTACCCCACCAAAAGCAACCATGAAAACCTAGCTCTGCCAAAAGCTCCTTATAACATACCAGAACAATGCTAATATGTTCACTTTCTTATACTCTTGACAAGTCACAAATACAACTTAAAGTATTCAATCTTATCAGGATGGTAACTATTTTGAATTAATCCTTATTATTACTATACTTGCTTGTCTTTAGAAAATTTTGCTAAGTGAAATAAGCCAGGTGATGAAAGACAAATACCATATGATCTCACCATTAACAGGAACCTAATCAACAAAATGAACAAGCAAGCAAAGTATAGCCAAAGACATTGAAATTGAGAACAGGCTGACAGTGATCAGAAGGGACAGGGGAGGGGATAAAGGGGGAAAAGGGTGAAGGGTTTGCAGGAACAATTATAAAGGACATATGGACAACAAGTGGGGAGTGGAAATGGGGGAGGGAGGGGGGAGGGCTGGGTGGTGGGGAGGGGGAAGGGAAAAGGCAGAAAACTGTACTTGAAAAACAATTTTAAAAATAAATAAAATTAAATAAAAAATGTAATTTAGCCCTGGCTGGTGTGGCTCAGTGGACTGAGCACCAGCCTGTGAACTGGGAGAAAAAAAAGTATTTGTCTTATCAGGATGGTAACTATTTTGAATTAATCATTTATCATTACTACACTTACCCTTGTCTTTAGAAAGTTTTAGACTATTTTCTAAATTTTGTAATATTCCTTTATGTTCATACAAAACAATCTTCAGTTTGGTTCCATTTTTCCTATTTCCTATTATTTTAAATTATTAAAATAATTTAATTCCATTAAATTATTTTTCCAACTTAATGAAGATGTTAATCAAATTGCATAAACAATGATGCTAAGTAAAGTATGGTTATGCCTTAGCCTTAAGTGAAATGGAGCATTAGATTCTTGTACATGTCAATCAGAAATAAAATTAGAAATCCATAATGTATGTGTCTGATCTGTTTTAATGACAAGTCATTTCCTCCTTCAAATTTCTGAAGAGTGGTAGAGCGGAGTTAACAGACCTTGACCTGAGGAACTCGTGGGTTCAGTATTTGACACAGCATCACTTCATGACACCTCCAACTAATAACTACCTGGCCATTCCAAGTTTCACATTAGAGAATTGGTCTGTTACCTTAAAGACATTTGGAATCTTGGGAGAAAAAATTACTGCTTGCTATGTTTTCTAAAACACCATAAGTGACTTGAAATATAAAACTTGTATGTTCTAAAAAGTACTCATTAACATTTTCAAACAACAGCTTTCTTTAAGAAGTGACATCTGCTCATGTTAAGACCAAGATAACCCAGTCAGTGGTAACGCTGTGCTCCCAAACTTCTACCAAACAGCTAAAAGCCCCCAGAATGGTACTTAACAATGGCCTATAAAATAATTACATTTTAAAGGCATATGGCAGAAAAGTAAATGTCTAGAAGGCTGTAAGTAAGAAAAACATTGTTCAGAAAGAGAGAGAGATCTGGAATGGGAGGAATGAGGAAGAAGAATAAAGAAAAATATATGGCTGAGTCTCAAAAGCATTCACAGATGGTAAACTTCATCCAATTTCTCTTAAGCTGTAAGGAGGTCACATCCAATTTTCTTACTTTGACGTTTTAGATGTTCCTACAACCTTCATCATGATGGTGCAGGTTGAAAATGGGGTTAGCCGACTTCCCTCAAAGATCAGCCCAGGCAAAGAACCTAATCTAAAAACCACCATTTCCATACTTTGTTCTCTCCACTTAAATTAGCAGTTAATAGAAAATATAAAGACAGTACAATAACAAGATTAGAGCAATGGTAAGCTAAAAATAAAGCCGAGAGTTTAATAGTCCTGAAGTAAGGAACTTATTACCCTCTTCTATGCCTAGAGGGAAATTTATAGCTTTAGGATGTAACAGGATACTTTCCCAAGAGCTCATGTTGTAAACTCTGCCTAAGCAGCAAACAATACCCAGTTTCTAGGCCTGCAAATTAGCAAACCCCCAAATACTACAGTGCCCCAAATACAGTCAGATGCAATTTTCCTAAAGGCTTTATGAATACATTAAATCTATTCAACAATTAATCCAAATAAAATAATCACTACTAAGACTAAAATCCAGGCACATAAAGAGTCCAGAGAAATTAGTTAATGACTAGAAACTACTTGGCACAGAGCAGACAGTTGTGCTTTCTAAATGTTGTTATTTGTAACTGAGTACTTTTAACTGAGTCAACTAAAGCAAACTAAAATCTATATTCCTTTCCAAAGTATTTATATCATCACAATGAATCTTATCGGTCTGGTAGCCTTTGTTCACATTTGCTGATAATATAAAAACAATTTTTTAAAAAGAAGTAGTACACAATTAACTTGCTATATATTTCACATCTTGTATTTAATGCTGACTTTTACATTTCTGCTTTTTTTGTTCTTCCAGAGAATAGTAAAATAAAACTTTTAAAGGATATTAAATATAGAAAAGATTCCTTCAGTTATATTTCTGCTTTTTTAAGAGAGGATCTGGTCAACTTATAAAATATGGTCTATAACCATTGCTGAGAAATGGCATTACAAGTTGAAGATCAAATTAAAGATCAAAACTTTCACACTCAAAGCTCACAACATACAGACATATCATCTTATAATTAGTTATCTATATTTGTTGAAGAACTGTAAACTAAGAACTTGCTTGCCGAATATCTCCTATGAGTGATATAGACTTGGTATTTAAAAATTAACATTATATACCTTTTAAAATTATATAGAAAAATTCTTCTATTTGTTAAAAAACAAAGACAACATATCACAAATATGTTATAAATAATGCCATTTGATTCCAGACTAAGTTTTCCTAAAATTTGTTTCTGATTAAGAAAACAGGTAGCCCTGCTGGTGTGGCTCAGTGGACTGAGCATCTGGGTTGCCGGCCCAGTGGGGGGTGCTCAAGAGGCAACCACACATTGATGTTTCTCTCCCTTTCTTTCTTCCTCCCTTCCCCTCTCTCAAATAAAATATTTTTTAAAAAACAGATAAAGTATCTCTAGCAAAAATTAAAGACACTTCTATAAATATTTGTGAGAATATTTAGGAATCTGCTACCAACTAACTTGTGATCTTGATCAAGTTGCTAAATTTTCAGTGCCTCAGTTCCTTCATCTATAAAACAAAGAAGCCAGTGGTTCCTATTTTATAGTATCATTCTTTGTTAACAGTTCTGTGTTAATAGTAAATATTTATTTAAACATGTAAATATGTACATTAAATAACCCAGGTAAAGACCTTAGAACAATGACTGGCATAGTAATAATAAAAAAATGTTGGCCCTATGTCCTGTATATTTTCACTTTTATATTCCTCAGTGTCCTTAAACAGAATACCTGAAAATCAGTAACAAATGGTTACAAAAGGAGTTAAGAGAAAAAAAACCCTTTAGAAAAAAAATGTATCTCTTTCAAATTAATTGCATACCTAGTTTATACTTAAATGGCCCACATTACCTGTAACTGAATTTCTTGATTACTTAGCTACAACATTTTTAAAACCTTAAAATGTATAAGGTTTTTAAAAAATTACTGAAAAGCTTGGAACATTCTTGGAACACTCCTTTAAGGATGCTTATATTGATGATATTTTCTTGGAGACCCACCTAAGTGGCTCTATTATTTGTGTAATAAAAACAGAAGCAAAATAGAGACACAGCTCTAAGAAGCTAAAAATCTGTATGATAATGAAAAAATTGATCTCTAGCACCACCTTATGAATTGGTGCAATTTCCTAAACAAAAAGGGTTGATGGACAGCAGGTTGACTTATTAACAAAAAAACATTAATAGAAAAGCCAATTAACATCTATTGATAAAAGAAAAATATATATATAATATGAATAAAAGAAGATGAATAAACTTACAGAAGGACTGACTTTCCCAAGGAAAGATGTTGATATTTGAAGAGTTTCTACTTCTATTAAATAAGAAAGGAGAAAGGGAGGAGGAAGGCAGGGAGATAACACTCTTATTAGAGTTTCCACTTTATTGTGGACTAGTTTTTTGCAGAAGAGATCTTGTTACAGGCAGCACTGACTGTCTGTAGAGTCTTTTTTTAACTTGCTCTAGGCCTTGCTGCTTCTTCTGCAAAAGCCGGTGCCTGTTCCATGGGTAGGTTCGTGCGGGCACACTCATGAGTATGCAAGAGATCAGAACACAGGAAGTAGGAAGTTGGTTTAGACATTCTCTCAGATTTTTTAAAATTGCCTATGTTCTGCCCTAATTTTTAGGTTTTTTTGTCTCTATATCATCTATTTTTACCAGACTTACTCAGTTATAACTCATAACTGGACTTAGCTAGTTTTGAAAATACTTTCCTTTCTCCATTGGTCTGTTAGATTTATTAAGTAGCATTACCTCAACATGGATCTTGACATAGGGGTATATAAATCCCACTAACTGAAGCCATAAGATGCACAAAATTACCCTTTGAGTTTTGGTAATATCACATGAAAACTTTTTCTTGTATGATTGTTACTTCCTAGTTTTAGTAAAATAAACTCCTATCTACATTCCTTGCCGTGCGTACTAGAAATGCTGCCCTTTTCTAAGCATCGCCATCCCATTTACACTAACACTGATAATCCGTGAATCTCAAACATAGGTAGGGCTGCCACCCAGCAGATGTTTCCCCCCCAAAACAGGCTGCTTTGTTCCATTGCAAGGTGGTTCCACAGCAGAGCTCGTTTCACTTTATTTCAGGATTTTGTTTCAGCACAACTTCATATATTTTGCATTATCCTTTTACACTGCAACTGAAAACAACACATCTACAATATAGTTTAAAGCTAAACAAATATAAAAGCACAATTAATGATAGAACTGGTTATTGTTTTCAAGGTCTGATTAGCTAGAAAATTCAAATAGGTTTACCTCGACATGTAACAGATATGCATAGTGCTGTGTGAGAAAATGCTTCTATCACCTACTTGGCAATGTAAGGCTTTATTAGAAAAGTCAGCATGTCAGACATCTAGTCCTCAACATGTTTCATGATGATTATATCATGATAACAGAACTAAACATTTTGCAAAATAAAAAGGTGTGTAATAAGTTTTTGGCATTCACAAGAGACCATTTACAAAACTCAAAAGAAAAATTCTAGGATTTGCTCTCAAAAATAAGTCCTCTCTGTCTGTATGACAAGCTCCCTATTCAGACACTAAGTGATGGAAATTGGTCAAAATGGGAATAACTTTTTTTTAAACAATTGGACAAACAGAAGTGGGTCTAACATCCTACTCCCTAACAGATCACTTCTCCTTAGCCTGAAATGGAAGCTGCAACTTTGTGGTCATTCACTAAATGTATCTGAATACTTCTTCTCCAGATAAATAAACTCAAATATAGATGTCGGCTCTGTATTTAACATACAGATGACCAAAAACTTCATGAAAACCAATACAAATATGAAACCACAGTTAAAATGCTTGACTTGCATAACATAAAAGGATAAGATTATTATAGGTAACCACACTCTATACCTCTATGGCAACAAATAGCAAAATAAAATAATATGGACTTTGTATTTTTGTCTATAAAATAGTTAACAGTTTTAAAATATTATAGACAGTAAAGAGACTGTTAGCTTCATAGTTGTAAGCAAAAAAACCTTTCAACAAACAAACTAGTATTCACCTGATAGGCCCACCACCTACCCTTCTCAATATCTCATGGGAAGCACTTCTATTTGTATAACATGAACTTGTATCCTCTCAGAAAACATTACTTTAGAGGCTGTGTCCCCATGAAAAACAAATTCATTAGCTGGTAGCAAATGAGCCACGCTTTGGTTCTTCATCTTTTTAATAGAGGTAACACAATGAGGATGATACAGATAACTCTGTTTCAGACTATTAACTAAATACTTCTTCAACTATGAACAAATAATATTTTGTTCAATTTTAAGTAACAAAGCAAGCAGATTTCTTTAAATAGCATAACCAGCATTTCAAAATGGAATTTTTTTAGGACATTTGTTCTGAAGGAAAAAATAAAAATTGGGCTTACTCTTAGGGGAAATCATTTAAAAATGTTTTTGGTCCCTCCCAGTTGTTTTTGTCTTCATTTCAGATTTGAAGAAGAATGTGTCATAATAATGCCCCTCATTTCAACTTTAGCAAATTATCCCCTAACAGCACCATTAGAACTATGGTAAGCTATGATATCGTTGGAAGACATTAACAATGTAGGAGAAGTTTCATATATAACACCTTATCCCATTACACCATTTTAGAAAACCATCAGTAAAAAAGTTAATTCATATATTCTTTAGGGGGAAAATTCTTTACACTTCATATTGAAAATGACCCATTTTAAAAATGCTTTTCAAATGGTATTAATTCTACAACTTTTGTTATCAACCAGGTGAAAAAGAAAATATTTGCCTACATCCAACCTCATTCCTTTACCTTTTTCCAGCATTACAGGACACCTCTAATTCTTGCCTACTAGAATGAAGAAGGCTTTCATAAACACAAACTACTAGAATAGTGCTTAGTTTGTCCAAGGTGAGAGAAGTATTATAGTTTTATTGCAAAGATCCACATGTTTGCTGAAGGTAGCACAGAGAAAACTGCCAAGAAAGGCAAAGGGAAAGGAAGAGAGGGAGGAAAGTAAGGAAAGGAGGAAAAAAAAATACTGTGGTTCTCTGAAGCTAAGAAGATATCCAGGTGCATGCTCCCTAATAGGAGGACTCAGCTTCACCTATGCTACCCATGATTCCATGCAAACACAGGTTAGTCAGGGTCCTAGTTTTATAAAATACATGGGTTTGATTAAAATGAATATGCATTTATTAGGCAAAATGATAGCTGCATACATAATAAAATATTCCATCGTATTAAAAGACTATCTTATCAACAATCATATATAGTACACTTCATTATTTTACTATACCTGAAATATGTTTTTGGAACTGCTACAGCAAAGCTGGTTTTAATAAACTCTAAGATTGTGTCATGTTGGAATACTATTCATAAAATACATTCAATTTGATCAGCAATGCACACACAGATAGAAATCTATGCCTAGAAAAGTTCATGGTTAAGAAAATAATGCATAAATTTATTGTCAGGGTACAGAGGCAGAAGATGCTTCAATAACAAGCTATAAAGGCAAGAGTAAGCTCCAAGTTAACTGCTAATATAGAGCCAGCTTTGGCATTTTAAAAGTCTAGTGGGATAAAGGAAAAAATGGTGCTAGAGAATTTAATGATGTAAATCATCTCAGGGAAAACAGATTTTTGTCTAACTGGTTCAGCGAGCACCAAAGGATACAGGCATAGTGAGTATTTTATACTTTCCATATTCTAAGATAGGAATTTAAAATCTACCCAAGAAAGGAATGCAGAAATGTAGCTATGAAAAGGGCAAACTAATTTTTTCAACAGACAGGAAATAATCAGGACTTGTTTTAAACAATGATACAACTATGACTGCAGGTGATATAAATGTGGATTTTGAAATGTTAGTCATCTCAAGGTACTTCTTAAAACATAAATATTTAGATATTCTTAAAAGAGTAGTCATGAATTATACTTTTCACCTAATAGTTTTGATAAAGACAAATAGATTCTTGGTACCATCAGCAATAGAACTATCTTAATAATAAATATTATATAATCTTCTCAAGGACTGAAACAGAAAAGTTTATCTTCAAATGGATCAAGAATTTAAAATACCTTTTTTAATGTTAACTTGGAAGAAAAATCAAATATTCAACACTTACCTAATCAAATGCAAATTTTCTGTCATTTCTGCAAACTAAACCAACATCTTGAACACTTTCATTAATATTGATACATTTAAAAAACCAAAACTACTATAAACTAGATGATTTCTGCTTATAGCTTTCATTTTCCACTGCTTTTTTTTTTTGCAGTAACTGCTGATTGTAATGTCTTAATTTTCACAAATGTTTAGATTCAAATGGAGCAGAAAATTCATTAGCAGTAGTTAATCTCTATTTTAATGTCTGTTTTAAACTCAACAATGTTTTGGTGAGCTGTGAACTCATTCGCAAAAAGAGATGATAATCCCTTAACAAAACATAAACTAACTTGGGCTACAAAGTTAATTACACTAAATTATCGAAGAAAATGTGCTCTCAACAACAACTTTAAGGTCCACCAAAATGCATGACAAACTAGCTGCGAAATGTAACTCTGTCTCCTGAAGGCCAACCCAGTCCCTTATTGATTGTGAATACTACATTTACAATACATGCCTAACATTTCTTTACAAATTTAATATGCTTCTCCGTATTTGGCTAAGATGTCGGACAACGCGGCCAAGAGGGTTGTACAGGTCATGGATACAGGCTCTCTCACTTACAAAATTTTAAATAACCTTATTACAGTTTGAAAACTCTTAAGACAGTTTGTATATTTTAAAAAATATTTTGAAATATTTCACACCAAACAAGAAAATGAAACATGTTAAACCAATTATACTCATTTTCTTTAAGAATACAACCAGATGTTCAAGAATTATTGCTCTGAGAGGAAACTACAACTCTTCAGGTACTAAAATACAATTGAAAGGTATCAAATTATAGAAATCATTAACATTTTAAAGAAAGTAATATTTTCCTTCTGAGAATCCACTGTACTCACTTAATAGTTTATTCATTCAATGAAACTACATTGGTAACTACATAACTGTCAGTGTCTGCTTTAGCCTCAGATTTTTACCACCAGATTATTCAAAAGAAGTAACACTGTCAAAAGGATACAAAGTAGAAATGTGAAGGATAACAGCACATAATATCAGTAACTTTACAAAGATAAATTTTTTTCGTTTTTGGTCAATAAATTGGAGTGGTGGTGTATAAAGGACAGCAATTCAACCTGTCAGTCTTTATGACTAGAAATATCTATATACAACATTAACCAGCAAGAACATCACTCTCCTTCAAAGAAATGCCTACCAACAGTGATGCTTGGCAGCTGGCGGGGTGGAGGGGGGCAACGTAAATTTACATCATTCACTTTCTGCTTAGTGCCAGGCATGGTTCTGGGCCCCGGGACTGCGGGCATGAACAAGCCAGACAAGGTCCTCAAGCTCATGAAGTTTGCCTTCAACTGGGAAGGATACTAAATAAACAAGACACTTCAAGGGCTATGAGAACAGTTCAACAGAATCATGTGAGGGAGGAAGACTCTGGGGCTGAAGAGCTATTGCAGATGGGGCATCCAGGAGGGCCTTTCTGAGGAGGTGCTATTTCAAAACTGAGTTTACTGAAGAATCCACATACTCTTTCCAGCTGAGCACATTTCCTTTCAAACTTTCTAGCAGAGTTAATTTTTCCCATCCAACTGGCAGATTAGTCATGCTTAAGTGAGATGTACAGGAATGGCCTGGGGACACCACCAGAGGGGTACAACAAAATGCTAACCAGAGGTTACAAAGAAAGGGAGGAAAAAAGAGGGAGGTTAATATGAAAGCATCAATCAATTCAAAGGCAACTACATCTGAATAGAAAAATATGAATGATTGTGTGAGAGAAACTGGGGCATTTCGTCATTATCCGGAGAGATGAAATGTGGACAATTTTCTTTCTGACTGGATTATGTCCAGAGAGATTTCAGAATGATGGTCATCCACCATAAAGCTAATATCAAAAGAAGGAAGGGAAAATCAGCAGGGGATCCGATGGTTGTTTCCTTACAGGTTAGCAATGTCAGTCTCAGTATCAATGACCAATTAACAGGAAAACCAAGTAATCTGAATATCCCAATATAAGGCTGCTTTCACTTTCACAATGAGAACAATAAACCAAATACACCATACCTGTAGCAGACAGCACTGTCCTGCAGCATAACCAAGTTTATGCAATGCAGTTTCACTGGTTTTAAAACTATCCCCCATCACAAATCTGAGTAATCAGTATCACTGTGAATGACAATTCCCAAAACTCAAATGTACGTGATTAAGAAACTCTGTCAAAACAAAATATGAAATTGCAAAAATCAACCATAATAAGCAAAATGGGCTTTCATATTTAAAACAATGTAGGAAGAACTATAAGACTCATCATGCCATGTGGGAGAGACCTAATTATAATAAAACCTTTAATTATGTTAAGTTATATGTACACAGAAAATAAAAAAGAAATTCAAAGGAAAATATAATTCAGTAAAAGTCTTATTTTTTCCTAGGCATAGAAAAATATATATGGTTTTTCTCTCTTCACAAAATTGGGTAAGAAAAACACCTGTAGGTTAGCAGAGTGAGTTTTTCATATAATATAATATGGGTGCATACAAATAGGGTGTTGTCAACTATTCTTTTAATGATTCTAACGAATCTACATATTCACAATTTTTTCAACTATGTTCCTGTTGTCATTAACACAGTTTCAAACATTTTCCTATCAGATGAACGACACGGAGGAAAGTGCTCTCATGCACTTCCATGTGCAACACCGAAGTGTCGATTGCTGGAATTCCTGATCGGGGAGTCTTAACCCACATTCCCGAACTGAGTTCCAGAAAAAAGGAATCAGTATCTGCATTCTCCCGGCATCATCTCAATGCTAAATATTGTGTAATTAATTTTTAAGCAGTGCCACTCTTATGATAACAAATGATACTGATAACTCATTTTTGAAATTTGTATTTTTAGCCTTAATAAGTGGTATATGGTTTCATGTTTACTGGCCATTAATAGTTCTAAAAATAATCTGACTCTGACCTTTTAAACAAAGGAGCTAGGAACTTCCTTGTTGATATTTAAGAATGTTTAATACAGTACACATATTAATCTGCTGTCCTGTGTTCCAACTTTCCCAGTTGTCAGTCAGTTGTGCTTGTTTTTTGTCAAAATTTTTCATTTATGCAAATATATTAATCTGTGAAAATATGACTGATCCTATTGCTTTTATTTTTTGCTCAAAAATTTCTTACCTATCTCACTATCAGTTATCTCCTACATTTTTCTTTTAGGTTTTGTGGTTGAGCTTTCTTTACTCTTTCTTTCTTTTTTTTAGTTCATTTAGAATTTATTAGGGGAATGGAAAGATATGAGTGGTATTTAAAACCCAACTGCTAAGGCTAGAGATAGAAGGGAGAGGATGAGGCTGGGAGAGGGAGAAATTAAGGAGGCTGCCAGGGAGGGGTTCAAATTGAGAAAATGGTCTTCCATGTTGAACAAATAGCATCAAGAGACTGAACCCATTTCTAACTACTTTATTATTCTCCTTTCCTTAAAAGTCATTTTGTTGAAGGGTTGTCAGGAACATGTATAAAGGACACATGGACAAAGCAAAAGGGGGCAGGATCGAGGGTGGGAGGTGGGAATGGCTGGGGTTGGGGAAACTGGCACGGGGGTGGGGGGGGATGGAGACAACTATACCTGATCAACAACAAAAAAGAGGTCATGTTTGTTGAAACAGTAACTATATTCCTCATTTCAAATTACCATTCACTCACCAGCCCAAACACAATATGGGTCCCAACCCAGCTACTCCTCTGCTTTCATCGAAGCCACCAATGTCTTCCAGTTCAAGGTACAACTGTCACTCTTAACTGACAAAGTCTGGAAGAATTTAATATTCTTGCCCACAGACACAGACTCCACCGTAAAACTCTCCCTACATGTCTTCTGGGAGGGCTCTTTCTTCCTCCCTTCCTTCTCTCTGGCCACTCCATCTCACTCTTCTTTCCTGTCTTCCTTTTAAATGTTGGTACAACTAGAGACATCTTCAGAAACTTCCCTTGTAAAGACTATCCCTTTCCTGTGTGGTCATACCCATCCCCAAGGCTTCAGCCATCACCACATGATGATTCCTTAATCTTTTCCTACACCTTAAGTTCCCTCCTGAGCTTCAGAGACCCATCTTCATCCCCATTTCAAATCCTAGAAGTCTAAAATGAATTCATAATCTTCCATTAAAGATGTGCTTAAATCTGTTTCCCAATGATATTCCCCGGCTCAGTGAAGTAACTGCACCTCCATTCAAAAATCATCCAACCTAGAAACCAAGCTAAGCCTTATTCTGCACTCCTGCCTGCCTGTCACCCACTTCAGTCCCTACCCTACCACTCCCTAATCAGTCGGGAAGTCTTTCAGAGTCTCCCTCCTACTCTAAAATCCATCTTTCCCTCCAACCCCACTCCCATGTCCTCTCTTTAGAAGACCCTTGAATCTCTCACCTAAATTACTCAGTTTTTCAATTAATCTCTAGGACTTCCTGCCTCACCCCTCCCAACGCATCCTCAACATAGTGCCAAAGTTTTTCCAAATTGTAAATCTTTAATGTTATTCTCCTGCTTAAAATCCTTTAATTACACCATTTTGCCTTAAATGATGTATATTGGTTTTTTAGTTTCTACTACTTCCTATTTGCCAGGAACTTTATAAAGTGTATTTTAAATACATTATATGGAAGACCTAGATTTATTTCTATGTGAGCTGGCTCTACTCTATCATGTCTACTTCCTCTATACAAAAACAAATTCCTCAGTATTACATATCAGATTCTTTAAGATTTAATTCCTGCCTGCTTGTTGAACCTTACCTTGTGCAACAAGCTTCACATGTTACTTGTTCAATTGTGCCAAAACCTCTTTAACTCCTAGAATATCAAATATTTCTCTTGCCTTCTTATTCATATTATGTCTACTGCCTGGAATCCCCACCCACCTTCACTCATAGTATCACACTTATGCTCTAAGAGTTAATTCAGCTGTCATATCTGGGTTAGATGACTAAGTATTTTATAGTTCCATAGTCTTCTGGATATGTATCTATCCTAGCATAGGACCATTATTTGTTTAGCATCTATTTCTTCAACTAAACTGTTAAGTGTGTCTAAAACAAGGACTCTATTTCTTGAATGAAATGTCCAAGTTAAGGCTATACACAGAACACTCAGTAAAGGTTGGTTGAAAGAACTTTGTGATCAGCCCACTGGAGTCATTAAAAAAATGTGAGAAATAACAATGGAAACATTGGTTTGGACAGATGAGGATCCTGAATGGTGACATAAAGATCTATTTCTATAGCCGAAGAAGATCTATTGAAGGTTTTCAAACAGAGAATGAACAAAATTTGATGTGTGTTTTAAGAAAATAATGAATAGTAATGTGATAAGATGTGACAGGCTAAAGAAGATATTTAAAATGTCCGGAAAAAGTTGAGGAGAAATAGAGCTCATTGTGATATAAACTGATTTCTAGAAACTAGCAAATAGTCAGCCATGTGCTGATGTTTACCTTTTCTTGCTGTTTCATGTTAAAATCCTTCCATATAAACTATTTTATCATAGAATTTTCCTATCACTACCAAACTGAGTGTGAAGTTGGCATTTTGAGTCTAACACTCAAGAACAAATCTTCAAAATTTTCATTTAAAAGTTTCAAGAATAGCCATGCAAAAGGTTTGAGTTCACCCAAGAAAAAGATGGGGAGAATCAGAGGGCTGACGGGAGAAACTTGGCCACACTTACACTAATGAGCAAAGGAGAAAGAGCTATCATCAGAGACATGGTGTGGTCAGGGCAAGAGGGAGGTCAAGAGTGTATAACATGAATTGAACTACTGTGATGTTAGCAGCCCCACCCACAGTGCATCCCTGAACAACTCAGTCTTTGGTTCAGATCGATCTATGGCTACAAAACCTATTTGTATAATCAACATTCAAGAGGCTTTAGGGCAAAATGCTATTTTAAAAGCCATCCTATATCTGAACACTGTGTTAAACTGCTTTTCTGATGCTTTGGTTCCATCTAAATAAATTTTAGTATAGAAGTGAACTTCGGCTTATGATATGAGTTGCCATCGGCAAACACTTTGCATTAGTAATTAAAAAAAATTAAGATTACAAAATTGCAGTGAACTATTCATCAAATTACTACTCTGATAGTTTTCTCTGATGACTCTTACTTTATCAACATAGTAATTTTGATTAAATATATTTCCACAACGATAAAAACTTAGGACCTTTCCCTCTTCTTCAGACTGATTCTTTTAAGATTGCTTATAAATTTGCTAGTAATGTTAATTCATTAGATAAAATCTTTCTGTAGAATACTTTCTAACATGAAACAATAAGAAAAGCAAAATCCCTTTACTTGAAATTATGAAAATTTTTAATACAATGATTTGTATAAACCCCATAAAAATCTTCACAGACTATTAGAATATGATTACCTTATATGTCAGTATGTACAATTTCTGCATTCTTATTCTAGGAAAAAAGACCGCACAGAAAGGATGGAACAATGGTATGGAAACTTACCATCCTCTCCAACTGGACTCTTTATTACAGACTTATTGCTTCCATGTGTTAGAAAAAATTCAAACCTTTAAGCCAATCCCAATCCCTAAAATTTTTGGCACGTTTATTAAGCACTGAATCCAGAAAAAACATTTTTTTTATTGTCACAGCCTATCAGATTAAAGATTTATTTATTATGAGAATGTGTTAGAAATTAATTTTTTTTAAAGGCTGGTTTCTACAATGCTTAAAAAAAGTATGCTATTTAAAGCTTAAAGTTGTTAAAATACCACAAATTACTTGGTCTCAATATTTAAATAAATAATGCCTATTTTGAATATTGTACTCTAGAACACATAAATTCATTTGGAGGAATATTAACATAGATGAGGTTAACACCTTTTTCTTAAACAATAAAGATTTTTTTATAGCTATGGTCACTAAAGCTGAGGAATACATCACATAAAATTAATTCATATAATTTTCTGAAACAAAGAAAGCTTTGCTCAAACTATGCAATGAGGTCAATGAATTACCTAAACTCTGTAGTCTTTGCACTTTTCCACAAATCAGGCTGCACAATGGGATGCATAACTCCCTCAAAGAAGCACATCTCCAAGTTTTGGTGTGTGTGTGTCAAATGAAAGAAGGAAAAAGTTCCCTCACCCCAAAACGAGAACAGATGGGAATGTAAAATTAGATGGGAAAAGACAGTGAAGCTTTGGATGACCGACCAAGAAATCTTCCCCTGAGGGGAGCCAAATATACCAGACCTCAGCTTGTTGTGCTTCCCAGTTAACGTTCAGATTAAATCCAACAGAAATGCAAAGCAGTTCTTCGATTCAATGTACTGGTTTTGATTTTTTGTAAGCATTATTTTATCAAGAAACTACTGACAAATATAAGTAAAACAATTTTATATTCAACATAAAGTAATCTCTTAATCACTCTTGAAAGTTTAATATTACTTCAAACTTAGACTGTTAATAAAAAATTTTTAAATAATAAAATAAATGACTTTATGAAAAAGAGGCAACAGACATGAACGAACTTAAGATGCAGACACTGAACTCCTTGTATAATAGAAGTGCCATATGCAGTAAGTGGGAAACTATGTAAATAAAATATAAATGTATCTTCTGTTCATTCTTTCCATATTTTATCTCTATAACTAAAAATAATCTTAATAGTAATACTAGCAAATTTTCCTACACCTAGCAAAAAAGTTTCTTTATTTGATATCCAATTTTATAGAGCATGACATAATTTTTCTATCTAAAAATACCAACTATAACCTTAAACCAATATTCTTTATAGTGCTGTATTCTTTTCAATTTTTTATTTTTAATATGGGTATGTAGAATTTGAGCAAAACAGAAAATCATGCTCTCAGACATGAATGTATTTAAAAACAGTAGTTTTATTCCTAATAATGAGTATATTGCTTAAAATATAATAAAATAATATTTATAAATATTTTAAATATTATTTTACTTGATAATAAAATAACAATCATTAAAAGAAGATAATTTTTAAGAACAACTTTGTAAGATTAGCCTTGAGCTTTTAAAGTTACTAAATAACTTCCACAAAATAGTATTTGTGGAGATTTGGTGTGTACTCACTTTCACATAAAATTTAAATTCACTGATACAGTAAGGAGAATTCATTCTTTTAATCAATAGTGCTCAAGTTTATGCATTATTTTATCCATAATTTCAAACTTCTTTGCCAAGACAACAATCAAAAGTTCTCTGTGCACCTATTCTCTGCCAACCCAAGGAAAACATCTTAACCCTGCTTTATCGTTTTTAACCTTACTAAGTATACACAACAAGAAGAAATATAGAAATATGGCTCATTCTAAACAGTGAAAGCAGCTGCACCTCACACTTAAGTGATCTCCGTTTAAAAACCCAAGGCACTGGTAATTTGATACAAGCTTCACTCTTAATTGGGAATGAGACCTTCCATGAAGAAATTGCTTGTTATAGTACCTTGCATTTAGTTGAATGTGTGCAAGAAACAATTACTGAAAGGTAGATTTTGTTATTCAGAATACTCTAAATTATATGCAATAATTATTTCCAAAAAAAGAAGAAAACCTCTCAAGGCATCTAACTTTCTTTCATTTTCTCACTTATCAATACATAAAAACCAGAAGGCAAACTATTGGGGATACTACATTGATTATATTTTATTAAAATTCATTTTTCACACTTTCTATTTGTGCAAATAAAATTTGCGTTAAGCAAAAACTGTGAACATTTTCAAATTCATTCACATATTAATAAGTCAAATTCTAATTCCCCATATACCAAATGCAGATCCCCCTACAAATTTTACATTATTGCTCTAATTAGTTTTCTGGTTAATTGGTTGAATAATTTTAACATGGAGAACAAAGAACATTTTTTAATGAATCGACAACTGCTATCGTCCCCTTGGAGGCTGGAAGGGCACGGGGGCTCTGAACAGAAACTGCACACGCACATACACAGAGCTTCCACTATCTTTTTTAAACTGGGTAAGTCACAAGCACTCTGACTGATAAACACTTAACTAAAGGAAGGAATATGGCTGGCTTAGGTGGTCAGGATTTCTCAGATGGCAGATGGCTGAGGATCTCTGGGCATATTCTCAGGAGTATGAGAGTATTACACACTGTCTTGTTTTGTTTTGGTGTCTTCATGTTATGACATAAATATAACTGTATTCTGGATAATTGCCTTCACAACTTTTACCACCTATTAGTATCACATAACTTCAGGTTCTGACTTGATACAAGTGTTTAGAATCTTGTTGACGTTAGCTTTTTATGCTGACTGTGTTTAATGCATAATATGTTTTCCTCAAACTGGGATTCACATGTATTCTTGGGACCCAGGAAATATTTTTTTGTTAACACAAGTCCACATATTATTCACGACCAAGAGACACTAGATTAGACAATCTTTCTAATTCCTTTCCAGTTCAAAAATATGTTACATCCTATTGCAGCTCACTAACATTTTATGAAGATCAAACTTAAAAGGCACACTTAGAGAAAGCTAACTTCACAAAAGGAATTACATGTTCTACCTGTTTTTCCTTTATATTTAAATGCAAATATAGCTTTGAGATAAGAATTTGATGGCATTCAACAGAGAAAATAAAACAAGGCTGTCAAACGGTTCTTTCTATTGGCCAGACCCTGACACTTCAAACGGCTGAGTGGACCACATACTAACCAAGAGTCACAGCACCCCAGTTTCTTTTCCAGTTTTCCCTCTAACTTGAAATAGCATCTTGCTGTTGAAATAATTTATTTCTGCAACATTCATTTTTGTACAGAGTTAGTACATTATACTGCTCAATGAATAAAATGCACAATAAATACCAGGTAGTCATGTCATATAATAAACAGTATGTTTCAAATTTTAATTTATATAATAAATAGGGAAACAACAGATCTACAAATAACATGTAAAAATAATAATACATTTTAGTTCTGAATCTACTTCTGGATTATTTTGACCTAGCTTTAAAAACATGTTTAAATTTGCTTCATGTAATTTAAAAATACTTAGTGTTTTCAATTAGAACTTAAAGATATTTTATTGGTAGAAATCACTGTTTACTGATTAAAAGTTTAAAAATAAAAACCATTTCTCATCTATCATAATCTCTTTTTTAAACCATATGCACTCTTAAAAGAATTCTCAATTTATATGTGTTTTAATAATACCCATAAAGAAAAGCAAAATGCCTGCAAACTGCAAAGCTTTTTAGGTTTAAAATGCATATACTTCATATTTAAAATAGTTATATAATTTTTTATTTTAAGAGTTAGGGATAATGAAAATCATTTACCAGTAAATAATCTTATTCATCTGTATGATACAAATGTGAATAAAAGTTTTAAGTAAAAATTCTCTGTAAGGAGGTGTATTGAAATTTTTCCTAATATGCAGCATCTTAACTGAATACTTTTAAAACAGAAATAAGGTTTTAAACTATTTCTAAAGTGTTACAAATAGCATAACAAAACATTATTAATTAAACTAATAAACTGAATTATTGATTTTGAAACTATTTATTGAATTCACATTATTAAATTTTGACAGATTAATTTTTTGTTAGGTGAGGGCAGGGGAATCTGAGATCAATTTTATAATAACACATTTCATAATAATTTTAAGTTTTATCAAGAAATATTATATTCAAATTTAAAAGGGTTTTCCCGTTATCTTAGTAAACATAACTGACCTTAGTTTATTAAACCTTGAAATTTTCTTCTTATAACAGAATTTTCAGCTTTTATTATGTTAAGGTTTCTTTTCTAGATGATGTAGTTAGACCATTAACTAAAAGACAGTGGAGTCAAATGAAAAATATGCATTTCCAATAAGTACATTCTTTTATATATTGTGATAAGTAATTTTTTCTTGGAATAGACACATGCAATTACATAAATGTTAAAATCAATGCCAAAAAGTTACTCTACCTGCACTGTAGAGCTGATCTCCGATGCAAAGCCGCCCGTCAAGGGAGCCTCGTGACTGATCAGCAGTCGTCCTGTTTTGATTACAGACTGAAAAAGACAAAGAAAACCTAATATTGAAAAGAATATATCATTTCAAGTATATGATGGTAGTTTTGGTTAAGAAATAAAAATAAATTATTTAAATTCAATAAACAATAAAAATTAGTAGTTCATTGTTAGGCTAAATAAGTTACAACACAACTCTTTCAACTGGACAGTCATTTGACTTTTGCTCCTTAAAAATTTTTTCAATATAGTTTATAATCCAAGCACAAAATAAAAATAAGATTTGTAATTCTATGTATGTCACCAAAAATGCATTTCATTATAAAATATTGTATATTTGCATATAACCATAAAGTCTTTGGAAATATTATTTTGTGAAGAAGGAAAACATAAAAATAGCACATAAATGCTGCAGCGGAGGTAGCTCATGCTACCAGATATTCGAGGAGCCCTGGGAGGAAGAAATCATTGTAAAAGTACAAAGTTTACAACCCTCTTTGTCCATGTGCATTAAAATCTGGTTCAGAATCTCAATTCCATTTTAACACAGAAAATGTCACAAATCATGAAGATGTGTTCTCAATACCAGCTCAGTGTGGCTGTGCACACTGTGCGTAATATACTCTGCACAATAATAAATCAGGCAGTATAGTAATGGTGTCACAGGATGCCAGCTCTGTTGGAATGTAAAAATATTAAAATCAACAGCCAGTTATTACAAGTTATTACTTAAATATGCTCAACAATTATAATATTACCAAAGACAAGTGGTAAATCCTCCTCTACATGTATAATAATTTATCACCTTCCTTAAATTCTACAATACTACTTCTGAATATGGAATAAAATCTTCCAAGCAAAATATGTGTATAAATTAATTTTTCCTTCATTATAGGCAATTAGAGTTTAGAATTTAAAAGTATGTAGCAGTTTTAAACCAGCACATGTTAAACTCGAAGATATAGCTAGTAGCCATGACAAAAATAAGTTACTATGGCTACTAAGTAAATGGCGACTGAAAAAACATAAAATTTTATGAACACCATACCCACCCCCAAACGAAATGCTAACCTTGGAATACTGGTGTTTGGATTTTTATGATAGTAACTACTTACGCCATTTATGGCAGTCACAAATTAAATTTCAACGCACCTGGTTAAAAATATAAAGACACAAAAATATTCTGCAATCACACACAAACACATACACAAATGCAGTCTCAAAGAATTCTCTAAAAGATGCCCTGATTTTTAAAAATTGCTGATTAAAAAAAAAAGACAGACTTGACAATCAGATCTTCCTTACAGCTCGAAAACCCAGACTTCTGCCAATGTGACAGCGTCTAAAGATGACAACTAAAATCCGTCTCAGTTGGATGGTGCACCTTGTATTTTTAAGAGGTAGAAATGAAAACCTCTATAAAAGTGTTACTGTTACCTTAAGACTGCATAAAACAGAATTGGTACTCTGAGCTGCAGCCAATCCAAGATCATATGACAGACTTTAGAATGATCCCTTAAGGCCAGTAAGCAATCTAGGCAGATAGTATAGAGACTTCCTATAGTCTACAAAGTGTAATGGGGAGGGCTAAGCACAGCCATACCCAGGACAAAAGCTTCCAGCCTTGGAGTTCATGCAACATGATGGGTACATAGATGAAATCCAGAGACCTGGAGTGTCTTTCCAAAGGAGAAAGGCTAAATAAACCAAGATGTATCAACAGTCAAGTATTACACAGCCATGAAAAAGACTAAGAAGACTGAGCACATGAAATGATGCACATATGTTTAATAAAATGAGTAAATTGCAAAAAAAATCTCATTTTTGTGAAAAGCAACCACCACAGCAGTGAGGGCAGCAACATAGTTTTATATATATATATATATATATAATATATATTTATACACACACACACACACACATATGTATGTATGTGTATATATATACACACATATATATGTATGTATATATATATATATATATATATAGAGAGAGAGAGAGAGAGGGAGAGAGAGAGAGGGGGAGAGAGAGAGTCTGGAAGGATTCATTTCAAAATACCAAAACTTATTTCTCATGAGGAATGACAGTAAAGGAATTGTGGGAAAGGGACTTTTGTTTATTCCTTTATATAAAATATTTTTTATATTATTGAAAGTATTCTCAATAAGTATACAATAAATAAAAATTAAAGGAAAGCATTTGAATTAATGTTGAAGGCAAATACATATTATGTTGAAGTCATAATTTCCTTTAAGAAACATATGCTGCTTTTCATGGTATTTTAGAACTAGTTTAAGATACAAGGGAACCCAAACTCCAGCAGCAAACAGGCACACTACAGACACATGGAACCGGCAGCCTTCCCATGACAGTCCCTGCATGATCTGCTGCAGGTCAGAATCATATCCCACTCATCTTTTGACCCACAAGCTCCTGGATCCTAGAGAAAGTGGGAAATAAGCTATTGGTATCACAGAAGGTGAAGTTCTTCAACACGTCTGTATGTGTGTTATGTAAACTTATGTGTTCTTGAACAGGAGTTAAGATCTTATAGTTGCAGAAAAAAATCCAGAGATTTCTCAAACAGCAAGGGCTGCAGGGCAGGCATAATGAAACGCAGCGCTGCTGTGAGTTCATGGAAATGGCCGTGGTGCGTGCACCAGTGAGAGAGGGGGTGGCAAGGAGAGTTGGAAGTGCTGATCACAGTCACAAACAGGTGACTGCCATGGGAGTCGCTCTGTGCGAGGCTGTGGGCTCAGCACTTCACAGCGATTACTGCAGTTAGTTTAGAAAGTACCTGCATGTCCTTTTTGCTTCTTAAAATCAACTCTGATATCTGAAAAGTATTAAAATGTATAAAATAAAATTACATAAAAATCCTGAAAAATGCTAAAATTTAGAAATAACACTGACGTTTCAAAGTCACACCCTCAAATATAATTAGCATATATCATTAAAAGATTGAATCTATAAATACAGTTCAATGATTCTGTAAGGTATAATATAAATTCAACTTGGTATATGCTTTTTATTCTTCACACTTTTAATTTACTAAAATTTCTGAAGATGGCCTCTTTTCTATACTACTGTGGAAATTAGTAACACTGTTATTATTATAATTACATTAGACAAACATACAAAATTGAGGAGAAGGTTACTCTGTTTTTGTGGTTTAATTAGATATTTTGATTAAACTATACATTTTGGTCAACCATAAAGGCATTTTTACCTTTAAAAATTACCTTTTACACTGAGGGACAATGATATGTAACTGCTGGGAAATTTTTCTAGCCAAATTGCATTTTGGAATAGTTAGTAAAAATGAATATTGTGCCTTTCAATAGAGATAGCTATTAATTTTTTTAAAATAAGTAACTATAAATACAAATAATACTTTAAAAGCAATTTTCTCTTTTATAATAAAATCAGGTTTAAAGTGTCAAGTTTTCTTCTGAGATAAATGTATTTCACCACTTGAAAAAATTGCAAAGGATGAAATTACTTGTCAATGTAAAAGTTGAACTTATCAAAGCCAGCAGAAATCACAAAAGGCTGGATTTTCCAGTATCTGCTTCTTCAACTTACTGCCACTAAAGCCTGCTCCAAGGAGCCTGGCCTTAGGCAGAAAGAGCACCAGGAAGTTAGAGGGGACAAAGGTACGAGGGAAGACTGTACCAGTTAAGATTGGACTGTCAATAAATGTTCTCTGTGTCCTCTACCATAAAGAGGGCTCTGTTCCCTACAGGGTCTCAAAAAGATGTGTCAAGAAAACTTAAAAAACAATTCTAAAAGGCAAGGAGTGAAACAGCCAGTAGGCTGCTAAGTCGATTAGCATTGGTCTGCCTTGAATTTCTCCCAAGAAATCTCAGTCTTTTTCACTATTTTAGTTAGCCGTCCCCTTCCCCAGGACAACAGAATACTATTACAAGAGGAGCTACCAAAATCTGAACACTCCAAACAGTACAACATTGCCAACAGAAGCATCACAATAGTCCTGTTCTGACAGAACCCCGAAGGTGCCTTGTTTCTGGCTGGGCCACTTCAGACTATTTCCCATGGTCTGTTTCCTACCAGGATGTCATTACCAATGGTTATAAT
This sequence comes from Trachops cirrhosus, assembly GCA_028533065.1. Classification (NCBI taxonomy): domain Eukaryota; kingdom Metazoa; phylum Chordata; class Mammalia; order Chiroptera; family Phyllostomidae; genus Trachops; species Trachops cirrhosus. Next base: position 129,922,762 of record CM052541.1, on the reverse strand, counting down.
TTCAAGTTATCTAGGCAGAATATCTAGCACAATGCTCAGAATATGGTAGACACTCAAGAAATTTAATTAGTTAAAAATCTATTAAAATAATTTAACTATATTAAGCACGTCCTTATTTAACTTACAAAACTATTGCTTTCTTGACAAATCTATTTTTCAAATAGTGCAAAAGTATACTTCAGCACAGCCCATAACAATTTAAATATGAAATAATAGTCTCCAAATTGAGGATATTTTAATGTAGCTTTAACAATAAGATATCTGTGATAAAGGAGAATTGCTAAGTTATACTCCATTAAAATTATTGCACAGATTTTGGCTGTCCAAACATTGAACACATGTTTTAATGAATGTAGCCTTTAAAGATTTTAACACAATCCAACCAGGAAAACTGTTAAACTGTCATTCCAGGAGAACATGATTTGGACAGGCAGACCATTAAGCTTGCATATGCCTGAAAGTGTAATAGTGACATTAAAAAACCAAATATATTGATATATAGTATTTATTGCTTACTCAAAATATATAGCAAGATTTTTTTCCCCTACAGAGCATTTCAGCCTGACCAACACCAAGTTCAGTTACCTTTTCTGACTGCTGTAAACAGGAAACTAACACTTCAGATAGGCAATTTTTACCTCTTCTAATGTTTTCTGTCTAAATATAAAGCTAATGAAAAGCAAGAGAAACATCAAAACTGACCTTTTCTGTTTCCTTTGAAAGCAAATCTGCTTATAAATACATATGAGCAGAAGTAATAGTAAAATCATTAGCTTATGTTTCATTAATCAAAAACATTAATATTTATTTATATAACTTACAATCATTAAAGACATAATTTTAATTAGCTTCAAATATTATTGAAAATGAATTAGGTTTTTTAAATATTTTCTTGTTTAGTAACCAAATGCATTAGAAAAATTAACCAGAAAAACCTCAAAATTAATCCCCAGCTAACAAATATATTAATATATGCCTAGTAACTATTGTTAATCAGCGATCTTCACACATAATCGGACCATGAGCTGATACTCTACTGGAGAGATGCCAACACTAAAACGGAAATAACAATCACGAACTCCAGAGAAAGTTCAGAAAAGTCCTTCTTGGCAAGGATATTAGCAGTGAAGTTACAATTACTTTTGGTATTGTAGGAAAGTGGTGTAAACTGAGAAAACCTAAATCCTCAGAGTTTTATCACCCATGTGGAAAAGTAGGTAAGAGAGCAAGCAGAGCATAAAGAGAACTGAATGAAGTCAATGGAAGAATATGCAAATAATACTGATGGAGGCATGAAATGTTCATGAAACTTTCAGACTTCCTCACTGATTCAATCTTGCCTGAATTATTTGTGTAATCAGAGCTGAAACACTGAATAGCCTATGAAAAACCACTTGGGCAAAAATTAGAAGTGGACATCTTTCTGAACTCTACCTCCAAATGTCAGATAAACATGTTTCTGTCCATCAGTCTTACCTTTCCAGCTTGATTCCTCACGGTCCCTTTAGGCTCCAGTCATGTCAGGCTGCTCTGTGAATGCGACCCATGCTCTCCCATCTCTGACTTCCTTCCCCGAACTGGCAGGCATTCTAACCCTCCCTAAGACCCACCTCATACAGCCCCTTCTCCACAGTTCCCCCAAGCAGGCTTTCCCTAATTTTTAACCCCAGGTTAACTTTTTCCTTTTGTCCTTTTCACATTCTATATTCTAGCAACCATTTCCTAATAGAATTTGAGGTAGCTGACAATGCAAACATACTCTATGAAACCTAAACCAGGGTACAAGGTGAAGAGTCAAGTACTAGGGTCAAGGCAGCACTCACTGCTGTACCTCTGGTTAGGAACACTACTATGTCATAGGACATATGTCCTATTTATGTCATAGGACAGTCCTGTGGACATCTGTCTTTTTACCCCTTGCAAACACACTCAAAATCACAAATCTGAAGATAGAAACTCTGTGTTATTTATATTTGTATCCACTGCAGAATACAGCATATGACAAATATGCACTTTATTATTTTGGGACAAAATATCTTCCGTGTCTTGGTTTTGGAGAGTATTCTTTTTCATAGGGCGTGTGTGAGTATGTCTATACTATGTCCTCCAGCAGACTCTAAATCACTGATGAGCATAAAATTCAGAAAGTGTTAAGTATTCTGTAGCTAACTATAACACCTAATATATGGTTGTGGATGCTAAATAAATGTTCTTAATATTATTTTTTATAAAAGCATACAGACAGTAATTTAAATGAATCGCTGACAAGACTCCAATTTTCTGAGGTCTTCAAGCTCTTAAGAGGGACTAATCATGCTATGAAAGACATTAAAAGGGAAGTCCTCAAAACTAAGCTCTAATCGTTGCTCTCATTCTGATAGAGGGCTACCTGGGCCAAGTTTTTCCAACGATATTTCCTACTCCAGAGTGTCTGTAGACTAAGGAGTTAGCAGTACAAAACATGTTTCCATTTTTACGTACATTTTTAAGTGCATGATTGGAATACACACACATATACAATGTACCCTTTTCTTCATACTGAACATAAAGTTTCCCTTCCTACTGACAACAGGTCACATCTCATGATGATAAGGGTATTGTACTGGAGTGATAGACATTTATTAGGTATGTAGTTAAACATGGGTAAGTATATAAATAAATGTGTCTTAGAAGTTTTTTTTTACCTCCCCCATTAGTTTTTTGTGAATAGTTTTAAAGGATTGTTTTTTTAATTTACTGATTCTAGAGAGAAGGGAAAGGAAAAAGAGAGAAAGAGAAATATTGATCAGATGCCTCTCGCACACACCCTGACTGGGAACTGAACCCACAACCCGGGCATGTGCCCTGACTGGGGATCGAACTGGCAATCTTTAGGTTTGCAGACCAAAGTCCAACCAACTGAGCCATACCAGTCAGGGTACCCCATTACTTTAAATATCATTGCGAAGCCTAACTACTTCTAGGAGTCAATGTAATTTTTTTTGTCTGCCAACATTATTTTTCAAAGATTGAAATAGCCACTTTTCAAGTTGTTTATGTATCTTCATTCTTATCGTCACCCTATCATTTTTCAGCAGGACTTAACATGTTTCCATAAACTTGTACTTAATATCTGCTTCAACTCTATCAGTTTCTTTTTATGAAAAGAAGAAATTATAGTATATCATTTGAATATAAATACTGTTGACCTCCATGTTACAAAATTTTAAAGAAATCATTAACAAGGACTACTATTATAAAATCAAGCTGTTCTTCTGAATCATAAACAGGGTGTTGTATCTTCTACATCTATTCTTATTTCCATCCTGAGCTCTTTCGGGCTTTGTCTTCAGAGTTTGCTATGGCAGGAAGCATTCAAAGGTACTACTAACTAAAACCTACTGTATATATTCTTATATTCTTCTAATAAGTGAGAAAGTGGGAGTATGATAGATACTACACACTACTTGGCAAATTTAGAATCTGAGCCAACAGTAAAGATCGATGACGGCAGCATCCCACTACATTTATTATTAGTTAATTCAAGTAGTTTACCTTTATTCAAGTAATATGGTTTTGTTACCATGGTGTTATATACATATAGCATGCCGGGGAGAAGGGGTTGATAATTCACAAATAACTCATTTGCCTAGTTTAGCCTCTAGGTTATGATGATTATGAGCTCACTGAAAATGCCATATAGACAGTATTATTTGTATGTTTTAACATTTTAAGCATTTTAAGGGTGCACTTCTGTGTCATTAAACACATTCACACCATTGTACAACCATCCCCGCCATCCATCTCCAGAACTTGTTCATCTTCCCCAACTGAAACTCTGTACACCACAGGTGGCAAACACAAGGCCCTCCACCTTGTTTTATCCGGCCTGGCACCTTGTTTCTACCCGGAGGCAGCACCAAGCTCCTTGCCCCTAGTTAAGAACTAGTTACATTTATACAGTCCTAAAATTACATTTGGGACTAAAATTAGGCCCTTGGAAGGCAACCATGAGGCTGATATGCCCCCCCCACCCCCCCACTCCCCCCACCCCCCCAACCCCCCCCACCCCACCCCCGGTGAAAATGAGTTTGACACCCCTGCTGTGCACATTAACCAAGAACCTGCCCCAGCTCCTGGCAACCATCATTCTACTCTCTGTCTCTCTACATTTGACTACTCTAGGTACCTCATATAAGTGGCATCATCAGTGTTTGTCTTTCTGTGACTATTTCACTTAGCCTAATGCCTTCAAGGGTCATCCTTGTTGTAGAATGTGCCAAAATGTCCCTCCTAAAGGCCGAATAATATTCCATTGTATGCATATACAACATTCTGTTTATCCATTTATCTCCTGGACACGAGGATTACTTCTACCTTTTGGTTATTGTGAATAATGCTGCTATGAACGTGGGTATATAAAATATCTGTTCAAGTCTCCGCTTTCATTTCTTCTGGGTACATGTCCAGAAGTGGAATTGCTGATCACATGGTGCTACTTTGTTTAAATTTTTGAGAAATAGCTATACCATTTCCACAGCAGCTGCACCATTTTATATTCCCACTACCAATGCACAGGGTTCCAATTTTTCTACCTCCTCAGCAAAATGTATTATTTTTTGTTTTTTGATAGTACAGATCCTAAGGTGTGTGGGGTAGTATCTTCTGGTTTTGATTTGCATTTTCCCAATGATACCTGATGTGTAATCACTAATCATTTTTAATCTTTTCCTTTTCAATTTTTTAATCAGGCTCTTTGAATTTTGTTGTTGATATATATAGTGTTTTAAGAATGCTTAATGCATCTAATTTCTTAAACTGATCTCCTTGGAAACTTAAAATAACATCTTTTCAGATATGATATTCCATTTGGGAAAAGATATCATCAAACTCAAGCGCTCACTGTGTCCTCATTCCTGAAAAAGCTTCACATCTGATTTCCTCACCATCTTCCAAAACAGACACAAGGACATTTCTTCAGAAAATCACTAGTCACAGAGATCCTCTGCCAAACAGATTATCTAAGACAGCACTTCTCCCCTGAGAAAACTTCAGTGGTAATCTGCTATCCGGAATCACAAAGATAACCCATAAACTGTAACAACAGCCACACTCCACTGCCCCAGCTACACGTTGCAGAACCTTCCACGCCTCGTATCCTTGTTCCACACTCTTGCCAGCAATTGGGATAGAATAATGCCAATGAAAAAAGTTTGGAACATTGGTACAAACCAGAAAATCACCTTCACTATCATATTTGAATATCATATGCTATTTCCCAACTAACATTTAATGTTGTATAAATTCCAAAGTTCACTGGTTCGTATTAAAGCCAATTTCTTGAGCCACTCACATGTGCCAATATTGGGGAAACAAAGATGAGTTAACCAAGGTCCTTAAAGGCTTGTAACATGCGTTTCTGCATGTCCTAGGGCAAAGCATGTTCAAAAAGAAGAAATTAAAACACTGGTAAAGCAGAATACTGGAATTAAAAATCAAGTTATAGTTATTAAAAACAAAGTATTTTTAGAATTTTAAATTTCAATTCCTGAGGTCTTTTCTATAATAACATAAAACATTTTTTTTCTTTTCTTAAACAATTACTAACACTCCCTCCTTTTCTAAACGAAGTCTCCACTTGGCAAATTTCTCTCAAGTGTTGACAACAGAGGGAAATACTATGCCTGCCCATCAAAAGAGTTCTAAAGGGTAGAAACTGACATCATCCTCTGTGTGCTTCCAGCATACCATGTAATAAGAAAGTAACTTTTACCAAAACCAAGATTGTCAGCAGTTACATTTTACACTGCTGTTTTAAGCACATATCAAGGGTACAATTTTCCCTGAAGCCAGCTGGTTGTCTACCAAGGTAATACCTCTCTAAGGAATGATCAAAGGCATAAACACTGCTGCACTGCCGCATCACCATGGATAAAGGCTTTTATTTTCTAAAACCTGGTCCAACTCTATTGGAGTAAATGGATTTTTAGTCCATTATGAAACAAAAAAAATCATGTGTAGTTCATAAAACATAAGCAAAGCTTAAATCTTTTAGGTCTTTGGGTACGAATCAACTAAGTGGTATAGTAAAACTCAAAGGATGTTTTGGCAAATGTTAGACATATGTTTTTGAGTATATGTTACTAAGATAGGAAAAGAGAAAGAACGTAAATTTCTTCCCCCCATTAAAACTAAGATGATGAGGAGAAATTACTTATATGATAGATAGTTCCAGGAAAAGAATTCCTTTAGTAGAAAGGAACGTGTCTACAAAACATTCATTGATTATTTTATAGAGACAGTGAGGGGCAGAAATCTCAAGATCAAGAATTACACTATCAATATTCATTACTAATGGAATACTAGTAATAAGATACAATAATATTACTTGAGCAGAAATATATCTCAATATTCAAAAATCAATTTATGTTTAGAGTTAAGCCCCTCCTTTTTCATCAGAGAAAAACTCCAATTTTCCTTCCTTATAAACCACAAAGATATGAATAACCCACCCTGTCAAATTTACAGTTCTCTATTCTGCAACTTTTTTATTGACAAGGACCAACAAAAACAGTACAATGACTGTGGCCATTATACCACAAAAAGTGAGACACCTATAACACGTACCTTAGATTGTAAATGATACAAAATGTTTTTTTTGAGAAGTGATCCAAGATTCTGTGCTTGCTGACTTATGTTATCCTCAGAATTTGGTCATTCTGCTATATCTATCATGAATAAAATGATTATTATAAATGAGAAGATATTAGTAACCAATCTAATAATTTTAAAAATAAGTAAAAAATTAGAATGAAATGGCACCTCATCCATTAAAGTCACAAAATAATTTAAATTTAAATTCTGGCAAGAGTACAGTAAAAGTTTCCTTACATTGCTTATGCAAAGTAAACTGACATAAATCTTTTGAGAAATATTCTGGGAATACATTTATCAAAAGCTATAAAATGCTCCAATTCCTAGAATGAGCAACTTCAGTTCCAAAATTTATTTTCAGAGAAGGATTGAAAAGATGCAAAATTCTGGACTTTTGGTTTAAAATTATTGTATGTGTGTATACTGAGTCAAAAAAAATTTTTTTTAATTAGGAAACACGTTTTAGAACCAGGCCCTCACACTAAAGACTTAAACACTATGTTTGGCTCATGGGAAAATTCTATTTAAAAGGGCAAAGCACTTTAAAAATATTGCATGTAAATGCCTTCCTCACCCACGACACATTGCATAGTGTCTAAAACCAAGGCTCTCATCATTTTCTTTAATCTCCCTAACTCTAACAGTGCTTGGAGTCTGTGATCCCTAGTTCGGAGTGTCAGAGCGGCAGGTGGAGGGCTGGCAGTGGAGGAGATGCTCTCCCTGCAAACGGAGCTCCTGTCATGAAGGGCCAGGCTGGGAGCTGCCCAGCTTACCCTTCAGCTTGGAAGCTTGAGTAAAGGACTGCCCCCACAAACAAATAGAGGGCAGAATCACAGTGAACCCCCGTACCCTGGTTACTGATAAAGAAGCCAAGAAGGACAAAATGACACCACTCTGTTCAAAACTCAGTAAAGGAAGCAAAACATAGAATAAACCATAGAACCTACTGAAAAAAAAATACTTAAAATTATTTTGATCCTTCAGAGGAAAAGTATGCCTCTGAAAATAATCTACTCAAGATCCAGATGAAAGTATTTAAGTAACTACTGTGCATTCTTAGCAGGATATAACAGCTACAGTATTTTGCCGTATATAATGCGCTCAAGCATACAATGTGCACCCAGGTTTTGTGTGCATTATACAGGGGATTGTGTAATCTTTATGCCCACGTATAATGTGCATCCTTATTTTTCCTCAAAACTTTGGGCAAAAAAGTGCACATTATACATGGCAAAATATGGTAATCTCCAAGAGATAGGAATAAAAACACTAAAGGGTAGGTGAAAAAGGATACAGACGAGACCTGAAAGTCTCACATTGGAACTAAAACCACACAGTAAAGCTAAAACCCACAATGGTGATAATCTGTGTATCCGGTCATCCTCCCCTACTGCCCTCTACTAGCCCAGTGTACTGCTTTCCATTCAGCAGCCGTCAAAACCATATCCTGAATGAAGGAGTAGGGATAAATTGGCCTCTGCTTGCAAGTGTCAGAAAAATACAGAGGTGAGAAGCAAGCAGACAGGAAGGCAAGGTGAGTAACAAGGTGTCTTTTCTCCTCAATCCCTGGACACAGCACAGCAGTGAGGACCTTCCCTAGGCGCCCTCACCCCCTCAGACACTGGAGGACCACCAGTGGAGACGCATGGACAGGCCTTCCTCCCCTTCTTCGATTTTCCTTTTCTGAAGTGTGCCAGGGACTTCATATTGTACAAATCAGAACTGCAGAACTGCACGAACAAAGGAAAGAAGGAAGGAAAGAGGTTCCTCTTCTCAGTCTGACAGCAGCTTAAAGGATAAGTAAGGCACAGAAATCAGAAACTGCCTACAAATAGCTTTCCTTTAACAGGGGACACAAAACAAATGTCTCAGCACCTCAAAGTAATGTGAGTAACTGAGGCAAAGCAAGTGGTGGGTAATGTGGACAACCAGGGAACACAGTCTCTGCCGTAGGTGGTCAAACGCTCTCTCTTTTTTTAAAGTATTATGAAAGCCAAGCAAAATATGTCCCCAGGCTGGATTCTGCCCAAAACTTTGCAACCTATACTTTAAGGAAACATCTTTCTGGTGAAACAATACTTTTTTTTTTCAAATGTCAAGATGTACTTTCTGCCATGTTATCTTTACCCACAAAATTATACACTGAATTAGGCAGCTTTCCATTCTGGCCTTCCCAAACATTTTGTGGATATTTACCAATATAAACATCCATTTCGTTGAACAGCACATTTAGCAGAGCAGTCCCAGTGTTTCAAAAGAAAGACATTTGAGCCATTTCTTCACCACGTGTTTCCAAAACCCAGAAAAAACAATAAGCTATCCAAGATAGCTTTAACTTTTCAGTAGTCCTGCTGTATGTTCCAAAATGACATCATAAGTGGAGATTACAGCATTTGAAATTTTAAATGTACAGGAAGAAAAGTAGCCTACACCTCTAAAACTCTTGTTCAAAAGGCACTGGGTAACAACACTGCACTCCTGAAGCATTCACACTGTCCTTCCACAAGGAGGCCTCCAATGTGCTTACATGCCAGTGAAAGTGAAAATCAGCTTGCCAATTAGCTTTAGTACTTCCAGGAGAAATATGGTAGCACGAATATCTGCAACAGATGAGGTGCATGTTTACTGATAAAAGTTTTAATAATTCTACCAGAAATGTAATTGTCTAGAATTCTTTTACATTAAAGGGAAGCTATAGAATTATTTTTTATTAACACCCCCCCATACATATATACACCCACCACCACGAATTTTTGGAATTGTGAATTGATAATTTTGGCCATCAGCACCGGGAGCTGGGCCAGGCCCACAGCAGTGCCGGTGATGTCCCAAGTCAGTGTTTTTGTCTTAATCACAAGGAACAGATAGATGTGAAGAGGAAGCACAGACATCATGGCGAGCAGAGGAAGGGAATAAGGCAGCACCATGAAAATAATTGGGTTTATTTCAGGGCTCATACAGAAAAAGGACCGGAAAATCCAAGATGGAAATTAAACCAAATAATATTGAATGTAAAGTATAACTGAAAAATAAGATATTTTTATTTAAAATATCTTTAAAAATAAAATATCTTTTAAAAAGATATTAGCAAACTAAAAAAAATAAATAAATCTTGTTCTTGTAATACAAGGCATTCTCCATTCCTAATGCCCTGACCGTACCACCCTACGACATCTTTCAGCAGTAGCCTTATGTTGAGAAAAAATACATGCAAATAAAGTAAACCATGCTTAAGAGACACAGAATTATCCACTCAAATTAACTACAGTTGGGAGAAAGTTATGGGGAAGAGTTTGGAAGAAAATTACAACCCAAAGGGTTATATCATGGAGAAGAATATGCTTTAAGCCTCTAATGTGCTAAGCTGCACTTCAGTGAAAGAATGTACTAGTGCCACTGAACTGCTGCTCTTCCTGCTAACCCTCATCAGTGTGGATGAATGTTCACACTGTGCCACACTGTCTCTTCTCATCAGGATCACTGCTTAGCTGATAATCCCAAGCCAGGACCCATGGGCCATGAAAGGCAGATCCTCACTCTCCAAGTGGTCGGGCGAGGCTCAGAGCCTACTAGGCAGCCTGTGCCAATGCACCAACTCCGCCCAAGGGCAAGGTACAACGAGTCATCAACATGCACAAAGAGTGGGAAAGGGAGCATCAGCAATCACTGTTTGCTGCTTTAGAACTTTATTCCACTGAACCACATGCTAGTGATGAACAGATGTCTACAAGAGTTGACACTTTTAAGGAAAGATAAAGTGTTGTTGAAAATTTTCTCTAATATTCTAAACAAAGAAGGAACTATCTTAACCCATTCCATGTGCTCTATTTGTAATCAGAATTCTACTGGTTTTCTCTGAGATCTTAAACAAGTGTTAAAGTTCCTTTAAGCTCCAAAAACCCCTGAAAATAGGCACCCTTAGCTCAGTTTGGTGACCTTTTCTCCTTAGGCACCTATACTATGAAGAACTGACCAGGAGCTGGTGAAACAGAACCTGTCACTGATCGTTGAATGCTACTCTGGACTTTTAGGCAGAAGTGGTACATCATCAATCAGTGCTTTGCTTTGTTTCAGTCAAACAAGGAAAAGGAAAAAGTCTGTTAACAAATTAATGTGGAAGACAGATATATTATAAAGCCAGAACATTAAGTGGAAAATTTGGATATGTAATAAGGAATATTTAAAGGCAGAATTCAAATTCTTAAAATGTGCATTATTGTTATATATATAATTAATTCCCTGATTTATAGGTTTCATCATAAACAAAAATATATGTATAATTTACTCCACACAAGATATTTATACTGTTACATTATATATAATACATATATACATACATACATTTATGTGTACATCATATATATAATATGTGTGCATATGTATATAGCTATATTTTGGAAATGGATATGCACTATGTGTAGGCATAGGGAAAGAGATATTAAAGACAAGAGAAACTAGAATTGTAAACCAAAAGCAGTCATTCAGCACATTGTAAAAATAAGCCCCCCATGACAGGAGGCACTTTGTTTTTTGGTGCCTCGGGACATAGTAGATGCTCAATAAACTCATTTGCTGAAGGGCTAAAAATTATTATTTTCCCTTTTAAAAAAAGTCTCAAATAACATTGAAGAAACTATAACACTAATGAGCAAATTTATTCTTTTTCCCCAGCTTTATTGAGATATAATTGACATATAACACTGTGTAAGTTTAAGGTGTGTAATGTAATGATTTGGTATATATATTGCAAAGTGATTACCACTCTAAGGTTAGTTAACACATCCATCACCTCACATGGTTACAATTGTGTGTGTGTGTGTGTGTGTGTGTTGAGAACTTTTGAAATGTACTCTTCTAGCAACTTTCGAGCATACAATATAATATTGTTAACTACAGTCACACTGCACAATATATCCCCAGAACTTGTAGGTGGAAGTCTGAACCATCTGACCACCTTCAGTATTTTCCCACCTCCTACACTGGCTGCCTGCTCCTAGAAGCCACCAGTTTGTTCTCTGTTTCTATGAATCTGGGTTTTTTTTACATTCCATATATAAGTGAGATCATACAGTATTTAATTTTCTCAGTGTGAAATTTATTCTTAATAATGTAGGTAAACACATTCGTAAACAACTATGGAAACTAAAATTGAGTCAGGAAACTACTAGATTTTAGAGTAAAATCATCCACCATAAGTATACGGATTTGAAAATATCCTCTCCTGTTACCTAGTAATTATCTGTCTAATTAGAAGCCTCTGTTTTGAACCACATTACTGTCAAAAAAAGAAAGTACTATGAGACAACTACATTTACATGGTTAAATATTTTTTTTTCAAAAAGGTGTTATTTATTTCCTTTTAGAGAGAGGGAAAGGGAGGGAGAAAGGGAGAGAAACATGGATAGGTTAACACCCCCAATTGGGGCCCTGGCTCACAACCCAGGCATGTGCCCTAACTGGGGATTGAACCTGCGACCCTTCCATTTGCAGGCCAGCACTCAGTCCAGGCCAGCACTCAATCCACTGAGCCACACCAGCCAGGGCTTATGTTAAATTATTAATTGTTAAATTATTAACAATTGTATCTCCTATCTGAAAAGCTAAGCCAACACAAAATGTCAAAATCAGTGTATCTCTTAGAAAGTATGACTGATACCTAAACTAACATAAGGAGCTACCTGATTTCACCAACAGAGAAAATGCTATTCAGTTGGACCTAAGAAAAACTATCATGAGACTGTTTTCCTTCCAAATAAGAAGTGTTTCCCACAGATCTGTGAGCTGCTACAGCAAAGTACCATAATTGAACCTCAGGAGGGAGTCATGGGAACCTCCTCTTCATAGCCAAGTCAGATCAAAGTTGTGGGTAACCTGGGAGCCTACCACTTGCTATTTGCATCTCAAGTTGGGTGGGAGCCTTCATCCTATGAAATCTGACACTACTCCAAGTAGACAGTGTCAGAATTAAGTCAAATTTTAGGCCTACCCTTTGTGACAGCATGGATGGAACAGGAAAGCATTATGCTAAGCAAAATAAGCCAGGTGTTGAAAGACAAATACCATTCGATCTCACCTTTAACAGGAACCTAATCAACAAAACAAACAAACAAGCAAAATATAACCAAAGACACTGAAATTGAGAACAGGCTGACAGTGATCAGAGAGGAGAGGGGAGGGAATTTCAGGGAAAAAGGAAGGGTTTGCAGGAACAAGTATAAGGGACACATGGACAATAACAAGGGGGGTGGAAATGGGAGGGAGGTGGGGAGGGCTGGGGAGTGGTCTGGGATGGGGTAAAAGGCAGAAAATTGTACTTGAACAACAATTAAAATTAAAAAAATCAATCTAAAAAAAATTTAGGACACCCAACTGGTGTCATGGAGAACTGCTTGGTTGGGGAAAACCCACACAATGGATCACCAGAAGGGCCAGAAGAGCTATGAGCCCACACTGTGAGGGGACTACAAGCAATCATACTTAAGTTTAAACTGTGTGATGGTAGGTTTTCATTGTCCAATTATATATTTTAAAGTTTAATATGTTACTTTTAGTATCTATTACTCTTTTAGTATTTTAGATTTATATATGATCATTCTTTGTAAAAATTTCAATGTTAATAAATTAGGTTGGGATTGTTTTAAATATTAAACATTATATTCCCATAGATAAGTAACCATCTAAAATAGTAGATGTATATTGCCCTAGTTTTATGCAAAGTAGAAAGTTTGACTTCAATTCATCTGATGCTTTTAAAAAGTAATTTTAAAAGTTTGCCTTCTATTCAGAAAACTTAAGTTCAGAAAATTCGTTGAAAAAACTTACAACCAACAACCTTGTCAAAATATGGTTTTACAATCGAGATGCCAGGAAGTGGAAAATTAAGCTACTCAATTTGCCACTTCATTTGACCTAAACAGAAATAAGTCCCAATGTTATACTGAAGAAAATTTTGGAAATTTTATTTTGGCCTTTGCACTTGGGCAGTTTAGATTAACTGCTAGCTCTGCTGCTCTCTAGTTATAGGAAATTGAGCAAGTTTCTTAACCTGAGCCTCAGTTTCTTTGTCTATAAAACAGATGGAATGATAACACCTGCCTAGGAGTATTGTTGGGGTGTTTAAATGAAATAACACACATCAAGTTTTTTAACATAATGCCTAGCACCATGGCAAGCATTGTATTATAAATCTATCATTACTGCATAAAGTTGAGTTTTAGTTCTGTGTCACCTCATATTCTTTTTATATATTAGTTTTTAAATATTTGTTATATTTTCACTCATTTTTATTTAACAGCAGAGTCCAGTAAGTTAATAACTCAATCAAAATTCTGTACATAGCTTATGTTGAAAGCATTTTTTGTGCATTAGATCTGAGGCTTAATTTGTCACTACTTTAAAAAATTCTACATGAGAGAATCAACCATCTGTTAATCTTGGTTGCTGCAAATACTATAAACTAACGGAAACACAGAAAGGAAAATGATGATTCTTTAAGACACTGACAGTAGTTTTCCAGACAACAGAAAACGTGAGTGATGCTTCAAAACTGAGGCCTAGAGTGAGAGCCTCTTAATTGTACATAATCTCCTTGCTTTATACAATAAACATATGGCAGAAGGAAAAAAATCTAAACACAGAAAGAACACATGATTAGCCCCCCTATAGCAACAGATGGATGGGAAATTATGAGCATTTGGTTACAAATTATATCCTAATAGAATTTTGCCTTTGTCATATAATCCCTGTGACAGGCTGAGTGTTCTGGAAACATTTTAAATAAGTTTATATTATCCGTTAAGCTTGAATAGGAGTCATTAATACATAATTAAGTTGTAAAATATCAATTAAGCTATTTGTTCTATTTGCACATACTTACCTGAAAAATGACAGGATTATCTGTAAAAGAATTCAGAGTTGCCATGCTATTTAAATCTAGCAGATGAGTAAAACTCAAATCAGTTGATAGATGTTTAACAAAAGGAGAGCTACGTTTTAAAATAGAAAAATAAAATAGAATTTCAGAGCTTGGAAAATGAAAGATCATCAATTTCAAGGGTTTTGGATAAATATAAGGGAATCCAAGGTCCCCAAAGTTAATTGACTTAACCAAGGAGACTACCTAGTTAGTGGTGAAGCCAAAACAAGACACCTAATCTTCAACTATCGGAAAACAATTCTTAAACAGCTGTTACATAATTCCTGAGCAAATAACCTACACACTCACCATTTAAATCAAACAAACAAAAAAATGCCGCTACAACTACTAATGCTTTATACAATGATCACGTTAAATCCTCACACCTCTGAGTGGGCATTATCAATGAGGAGTCAGTAACAGGGAAGTTAAGTAGCCCAAGCACACACAGGGCACCAGTAATTCCTCTTGGGTAAGCACACTATGTACTGTACCATGTGGATTCTTGTGTGGGATGAGCCTCACAGTTACTCTCATACCACACTCACTCCATCTTCCCTGTACTGTATAAGTCTAGATAAACTCAAAGCCAATTCTGCTTCAAATGATAAAATATAGTTCCAAAGTGTTCTTAATCATTCCAAATGACAGCTAGCAGTAGTCGTATATAGAAAAGGTCCTCAGTTTTCTTAACTGTCCTGTCCATATACCATTCTTCCTGTCTTTAGGATAAAAGCAGTGTAAAGACCTCCAAACACTGGTATCCTGCCCCTTCCTTTCCTCGCACTTCTATCAAACAAAGGTTGTGATCAGATTTTAGGAAGGTAGCTATGGGCCTCTGAGTAAGGGCTGAATACATGTTGCAAAAACTAGAATCCTTTTTTTTTTGTCTTTCCTCTATTGGTAGAACAAGATTAAATTGGGGCTGGAAGTCATTAACCACAATTGTGTGAGGCCTATTAGAACATGCCATAGCCACAATTGTATGAGAGCTTATCAAGAAATGCTTGGAAGACCTGTGAGAGATGATGCCACCATGATCTAAACTTCTAGCCTCAGTGCTCTCTCCAAATGGAGTATCAAGAATACTAGGCTATGAGGAAGGGGACCAGTGGTCAGGGCCGGAGCCAAAAAACCCAAGATGTTAAATCCTCTCTTAAGTTCCTCCTTGAGCCACTCTCTGCAGTACTATGAATTGTAACATGGAGGTGTGAGATGTGAAGTGAAAGAAAAAAAGTACAAAATTCAGCACCCACAGAATTTACACTCTAAAGGTAAAATTAATAGCATCATGTCAGAGCAACACATACGGGCAAGTGCCTGCAATTAATGTACCTTATAAATGTTTCTGTAAACTTGAGTAATTCTAAAAAGGAGTGTTTTAAGCTGTCAGTTAATTCAGCTACCATAGTAGGTACTTTATTAAGTAACATTCTTACATTCTTTTTCATGATAACGATAAAGAAATGTAAATTTAAAACTATTAAGTACTATTCCATTATGTAAATGTACCACAGTTTTTTGGTCCACTCATTTACTGATGGGCACTTAAGGCTGTTTCCAGCACTTGGCTATTATAAATTGTACTGCTATGAACATTGGGATGCCTAAGTTCTTTTGGATTGGTGTTTCAGGGTTTTAGGGTATAATCCCAGCAGTGGAATTGCTGGATCAAAGGGCAGGTCCATTTTTAGTTTTTTGAAGAAATTCCATACTGTTTTCCACAGTGGCTCCACGAGTCTGCATTCCCACCAACAGTGCACTAAGGTTCCCTCTTCTCCACACCTTTGCCACAATTGTTGCTTGTTGATTTCTTTATGATGGCCATTCTGATTGGTGTGAAGTGGTATCTCATTGTGGTTTTAATTTGCATCTCTCTGATGGCTAGTGATGATGAGCATTCTTTCATATGCCTATGGGCCCTCTGTGTGTCTTACGTGGAGAAGTATCTATTCAGGTCCTTTGCCCATCTTTTAATTGGATTGTTTGTCTTCCCAGTGTAGAGCTATGAGTCATGTGAGTTATTTATATATTCTGGAGATCAAACCCTTATCCAAGGTATCATTTGCAAATACAGTTTCCTATATGCTTGGTTCGCTTTTCATTTTGCTGATTTTTTTTTTAGCTGTGCAGAAGATTTTTAATTTGATGTAGTTCCATTTATTTATTCTTTCCTTTATATCCCTTGCTCTAGGGGACATATCTGTGAAAATATTGATGTCTGTATTATCTGAAATTTCCTGTTCTCCTCTAGGACCTTTTATGGTGTCATGATTTAATATTTAAGTCTTTTATCTACCTTGAACTTATTTTTGTGTATGGTGTAAGTTGGTGGTCTAGTTTCATTTTTTTGCATATACCTGTCTAGATCTTCCAACACCATTTGTTGAAGTGGCTATTTTTACTCCATTTTATGCTCCTGCTCCCTTTGTTGAATATTAATTGACTATAGAGACATGGGTTTATTTCTGGGCTCTCCATTCTGTTTCATTGACCCATGTGTCTGTTCTTATGTCAGTACCAGACT
Source organism: Trachops cirrhosus (assembly GCA_028533065.1). Classification (NCBI taxonomy): domain Eukaryota; kingdom Metazoa; phylum Chordata; class Mammalia; order Chiroptera; family Phyllostomidae; genus Trachops; species Trachops cirrhosus. The sequence continues at coordinate 129,905,687 of CM052541.1, read as the reverse complement.
GTTTTGATGATTGTGGCCTTATAATATAGTTTGATACCAGGTACTGTGATCCCTCCGACTCTGTTCTTCTTTTTCAGAATTGCTGAGGCGATTTGGGGTCTTTTCTGGTTTCATATAAATTTTTGAAATATTTGTTCTATATATGTGAAATATGTCATGGATATTTTAGTAGGGATTGCGCTGAATCTATAAATTGCTTTGGGTAATATGGACTTTTTAATGATGTTAATTCTTCCAATCTATGAACACAGTATGTGCTTCCATTTATTTATGTCTTCCTTAATCTCTTTCTTCAGTGTTTTGTAGTTTTCTGAGTACAGGTCTTTCAACTCCTCTACTAGGTTTTGTCCTAGGTACTTTATTTTCTTGTTGCTATAGTAAATGGGATTTTCTTCCTAATTTCTCTTTCTGATATTTCATTGTTATTGTACAAAAATGCCTTTGATTTCTGAATATTGACTTTGTATCCCACTGCTTTACCAAATTTATTTATTAGGTTGAGTAGTTTTTTGGTGGAGCCTATAGGGTTTTCTATGTACACTGTCATGTCACCTACAAACAATGCCAGTTCTACTTCCTCCTTTCCAATTTGGATGCCTTTCGTTTCTTTTTCTTGTCTGATTTACTGTGGCTAGAACTTGCACCAGAAAGAAAGAAGGAACTCCCACCTTTCCAGACAACGTGGATGGAACTGGAGAGAATTATGCTAAGTGAAATAAACCAGGCGGTGAAAGACAAATACCGTATGGTCTCACCTTTAACAGGAACCTAATCGACAAAACAAAACATGCAAGCAAAACAGAAACAGAGACATGGAAATAACAAACAATCTGACAGTGACCGGGGGGAGGGGGGATAACAGGGAAGAAAGGAAAGGGTCAAGTCAAGAAACAATTAGAAAGGACCCATGGATAAGGACAGAGTAGGGGGTGGAGAAATGAATGTGGGCAAGGCAGGGGAAAGTAATGGGAACAACTGTAATTAAACAACAATAAAAAAAATTAAGTGCTAGTTCTTGTGTTTAATTTTTTACACTCAAATTGCTATAACAAGGCTCATGTTTGATTAACTTGAACTCTACCCTCTTACCTCAATCCCTAAGAGTATTCCCAGGTAATTCTTTTGGATATTTTGCCTTAAAACATTTGACACATAAGGAGCTGACAGTAGTTCCTGTGAAATGGCTGCTACAAGCCCTTTCACTACTTGGAGTACAGCACCCCCTTTGTTTATATATGATACACACAGAGAAAACAAGATCAGATTTGAAATTAGCAGCTACCCGTGTTTTTATGTGGAGTAGATTTTAAACTATAAAATTACTTAATCTTTCAGGATGAGCAAATTGCAGAAGCAAATGTATTTGCTATTTGGCGTTTTTGGAACAAAAAAGCTAAGACAGCTCCTCCCAAAATGATTTACCTAAACAGAGAACTTGTTCTGGTGGCATTATGCAGCCCATGTGACATTCACCAATGTCTACAGACAGTTTTGGTTGTCACAACTAAGAGTGGAAAGGTAGGGAATGGAATGCTATTACCATCTGGTAGAGACCAGACGTGATGCTAAACAACCTATAATGCACAGGACAGTCCCCACAACAAAAAATTATCCAAAATAAAATGCAAACAGTGCCAAGGTTGAGATGCTCTGGTTTAAGAGTGCCACTGATGGTTAAAACTGTACTTTCCAGAAAGTCTATCAAGGACACTTGGCACTTAAATACCTCAACATCACTAGAGCTATTTGAGAAGTCCTCCCCAACCAGGATACCTACAGAAGAATAACCCCATTTCCCAATAGGGAATTTATCTCTATTTTCTTTCATTCATCCCATTCTTTCAATCACAGTCTTTATACTAATGACTCCCAGATCTGCCACTTGGGATCACAGTCTCTCCCAGGTATTACACCTTGGCTATCTCATATCCAAACCTAACAGGAATCTCTTACTACCCCTCCCCTGCCACCTCTGCCCCAATCTCCGCTCCTTCACCACTCTACCTCTTGTGCTCCCAGCTTTGGCAAATGCGCCACCATTGACTGGTACCCAAACGGGAAGCCTGGGAACCCTGGGCTCATCCTTCTCCCCAGTACTATCACTGTATTTTGCACATAATTGGCACTTCATCCAAATGTCGAATATGATTTTTTTCAAACCAATTTATAAGTAATAAGCCCAAAGACAAGAGTTAAAAAAAAACATGCAACAGAGAATGTTGTTCAGTATTAAAAAGTAGCACCTTTGGAAATGTATGCCACATTCCAATAAAACAGTCACAGGCCCCAAAAGAACCAAAGCTCCAGGGCATGACTTACACAACGAAAGATGCTGAGATTACAGATGACACTGATGAGCTAGGGTGCAGACTCTGAGAAAAGATTCCTTTCTTTAAATATCAACTTTTACAGGCAAGGCCATCCCAAAGCATTGAAAAGAAAGAAAAAAATATATGATGGAAAAATAGAGTACAATAGGAGAGCAAGTAAAAATTAATAACAACCTAACACTTGCATAAAGTTGAAGTCTGCAACGTTCACATATTTTATGTCATTTTATTCTTTGAAAAACTTTGAGGCAAGTAGGTCTTAAAATAACTGGGCAATGATACTTGGAACTCCCATTGACAATACACTGGGTTTTTAAAAGCAATTTAGAAAGAGCTGTAGATCATTCTGAATGTTAAGTAGCAGAAAGCATCAAAACCGCCCTGACACAGCCAGTGCTCAAGTGGTCCTCATCGCCCCACAGACCTCCCACTGACATCGCCATGAGCAGCAATTCCCAATGGTGATTACCCAAGGAGCTGCTACTTCAGGAGCTGAACAGGGTCACTTCAGGAACCACTTCTATTCATCTTATGTGTCCAACAATAGAATTTGGTCGGCTGCTGACATCCTTCCACAGAGCTTCCAGAAGTACAGACAGTGCTTTATTGTTGTAAGTGAGTCACCCTGTCTGAGAAATAAGATTCTGGAAGGTTTAAATAAATTGTAAGAATGTCTAAGTGAATGAAAGAGGAGTCAGAATTCAAACACTGACCAACAGTTTCCCCTCTACAGCTAACATCAGCTCACCTGGAACACATCTTTGAGAAACTAACAATTCTGTTTATAAATATGCATGGATATCAGCCTGACTCATTACCACAGGGAGGGCTGTAAATGATTGAGTACTCCTCTCCTGTGGTATAACTCAGGTCTACGCAATAAGAATTGAGAATAGTATTTCTGAAGTATTATCTGATTTGTTTTTCATTCCTACTGAGGCAGCTTCTGCTTTGGCAGACAGTCAGATAGAACCAAGAACAAAGACTTTGTTGTTCAGTTCTAACTTTCCAAATAGAATTTCTTAAATGAGATCAGCAAAAGCAATTGTCTTGAAACCCACAGTCTCTACTGAAAGAGTTTGAGAGAGAGATGGTATGTTTTGATGTTCCAAAAGCATTTGGCTTGGAACATTTAGAATTGAGGGTTTATAAGCAAGTTTTTCAGATTATGGCAATAGCACAATAGGATATTAGAGCAGTTTTCCTGGATCTAGAAAAAGAGGCAAAAGTTTGATTGGCTAGTAGAAAGAGGTAAGGATCAAACTGTATAATTAGAGTTTAGATACTGGTCTGAGTCCTTAAAGGTGTATATATGCAAGTATGTGTCTGGAGGGAATGAACAGGAGATGGGATAGTAAGCTGGTAAAAAATGTAGATGGACTGAGGGTATCTACAAATAGTAGGGGCTTGTGCCCAGCTTTCTACCTAAACCCTCTGGGAAAACCATTTTGATAGGTCCTTCAAGTTAGTGCTGGGTAGATGCTAGAGAGCAGCAATGATGGCAGACTTTGCCAGGGCAGAACAGGATTGAGATCTCTAAGCTTCCCTGTGCTCCTGGCTTCACTGGGATATCAAAGAGATCCAAAAATATTCCCATGGCCCATTCAGGGGAGGTCTTATAAAGCTCTTCTTACAACAGTGCCGGCAGGCAGTGAGGACAGTGAGCATGGACAACTATGGAGCCAGCTGATGGATCAGCAAGCAGTCAAAATTTTATCTTAACCGCCCCTCCAAAAAATCACAATAAGATGCCCCAGCCTTTAGTACAGCAACAGGGGATATCATGAAGACAAAGGCCAAAGCCCAAGCAGCATGAGACACACGGAAAAGACCACAGGGGTCCAGGGTACAATGTATTACACAGACACCTTCCTACGGTCAATGCCTCCCCTACACTCAGACTCCATCTGGAGTCTGCTGCAGTGGGGGTGAGGGCAGGGATGGGGACAGAAGTATGGGATGGAAACAACAGCCCTAAGGAGATGAATATTAAAGACTGCATTCCATTTTGCATTTGACCGAATATTTACCCCCATATGCTAAAGAGATGTTAATTTGAAAAAGCAATATTGCATGTTTCCTCACTACTAGCAAAGAAGCAGTTTCCATAGCTAAATTCAGTTACAAAGAAGTCAAGTCACATTTCTGCACATCTACAAATGCAGAGATTGTATATTGCTTAACAGTTTACAGTTTCCATAGGTTAGAGAATCACAAATTATTTTAATATCAAGATTATCATAAAGCATGATTGCCATATCTTGGAAAGGCCTTCCTTTCTCTCTTTTATTCTCGACAAGATACACGCACCTCTCTTCTTAACTCATTACAACTGACAAAGAGTAGAAGAGAAGGGCCATGACATGAAACTGCTGCTCATTCTTCATGGCATTCTTCTAACCCAACCCAGAAATCTGTATTTTGTCCAGCAGTATAAGAACTCTACACTACAGAAAAGTCATTTGCCATTCCAACTATTCCAATTCTATTAGAGTCAACTAGATTCTGTAATTGATAGTACAAATAAAAAGAGAGTCAGAACTTAAAAATGATCTGCATTATGTTTTTACCAAGTGTTCAAGTGCTAACCACACGCAGTGGTAGGCTCAGAAAGAAAGGAAGCTCAAAATGCCACAAATGAGTGTGTCCCAGCCTCTGGCTTCATCTACATTTTGTTTATTGGTATCTTTGGAGGAACATATTCTCCTTCCCTACAGAAAACCACTCTTGAATTATCCCCCTAAAATTGTTATTTGTTCCACCTCTTTGTCCCCACAACAACCTTTTGATAAATATTTTCTTGGCATCATCAGAATATATGGAATTGTTGGGTTGCTCACCTGCCTCTCCCACCAAGACAGTGTGAGCATCCTTAAACTTCCAGATTCTAACTTCTTGACTGTTTGTGTTAAAATGGCAAGCACAGTTCTAAGTACTTTACGTACATTAAAATTCAATTCATCCTCAAAACAATCTCAGAGAATAAGGACTAGTATTATCATCTCCATTTCAGAAATAAGAAAAATGGATGCACAGAGAGCTAGAATAATAGAACTGAGAAGTAAACATGGGCTGCTCGAGCCCAGAGTAGATGCTCAATAAAAATTTGTTAAATTAAACTGAACCCAAGCTGGAAAAACTATGATTCAGAAATTCAAAGTTCCTTTCTTCCAGATACTGCTTTTGGTCAGCACATTTTAAACCAATAGTCCATGAGAATCCAATTAAAGAAACACTGTATCTATTGTTTAAGTAATTTGTTTGTTGTACCACAGATGTCTTTCTTCCACTGCCATATTCCTTCACTTTTTCCAAGATATCATTATTTTCTTCAGCCAAAAATCATAATAATATAATCACTTTTGTCAGCTTCCACAAGGCTAACTTTTTGGTAGAAAAGAAACTAATTCTTTCCATGAACTGTTAAAAGACATTATCTGTTACTATTACAGTCGATGCAACACATAAAGTAACAACCACACAAATAAAACGCCTGTTACCCATTTATCCCTCAGAACAAAGAGAAATCTGTTCTCTATTTAGATAATAACGAAACAAAAAGATTTATGTCTAATGCTTTCAATGGTGATTTTAACAGAACTATTTTTTAATAATTATGTTGGAGCCCTTCAGGATTTGATTTATGAACACCCCCTTTTAGAATCTCTATGGGATAGTACCTCAAAAGGGAGCTTAATTTTCAAACATGTTTTTGAAACCACTCATTGCCTACTCATTACTTCTACCATACATAACACACACCTTTAGTTACGCTATTTCATGGTTCAAGATATATCACATATGCACCAAAATAACCTCAAAACTATGCCCTTCCCTCTCAACATCTCTCCAGCCTTTACTTTCATCTGTCATCAAACTCCTCAGCCTTCCCTGAATACCAATACGTCACACGTGTTTCCCAATTACAGTTTTGCCGACATAAAAACCCAGTAGCTTCTGTCATTTTATAGACTCAGCTTGATAGAACCAGGCATCAGAAAATACTGTTATTTTTTTAATGAATGCTTTGCTTATATTTAGACCTCATAACTTCTCATTGCCACAGTATACTGGAAAAAGTGAGTTGTTCATTCATTCTTGTATAAATTTATCAAAATAAGCAAGTATAAAGATATGCTTCACAATTCTAATTCTAATTTCCTATACTTACATTGAGATCCATTTAAAGTAAGATTTTTAAAAATATGAACACTTGAGAACTTGTCTCATTAATTGTGAGCTGTTGATAAACAATGTTTAGTTTAACCAGGTTTCATTCAGGTGTAAGTTAAAAATGTTCTTTCTCTGCATCCTGAATCTTCCCATGTCAGATATATACAGATTCAACTTCTATCACCTCATCAATAAGCAAAGTTTGTCATGAACCACGGGCTCCCGATTCCTCACCTCTCCCCAAGTGGGATAGTCCTGCCTTTGGGATTATAGCTACTGACATTCCAGCCTTCGTGTTTGTGCTGAAGACAAGTAATAACTTCTGCTTGGTAATGAGCAGGCTCAGGATCATTGTAATACCCCTGTACTTCTAGCTGGGTCTCAGGGCTAGGTCATGCTTCCTTTTGCTTCATCTCTTTGTAGCTATATTCTATCCTCCTATCCAGTCTTTTAGTGACTAGACCCTACCCACTTAGTCTGTGACTAGAGTTTTTGGCATTAGAGCCCTGATGTTCCCTGACTGAGTTCTTTTCCCTTAACCCCTGATAAAGAGATGGCAATCTCTACCACCTGCCAAACCATTCTTTTCTCTCAGCCCTACCTGAATACTCAGACTACAGATCTACCTTTCTTCCTGTTTGACGTGGGTTTCTGGACACCTACCCCAATGGCATACTTTATGTGTTCTCTTCCATTTAGTATAAGACCCCATTACCAGTGGACTCCTCTCTGGACATCACACGGATTCTTCAAGTCTTCCATTACTCCACCTTATATCTATTAGGGGTATTACTTACCCCTAGTCTGGTCACTAATCATCACCACACTCCTCTCCCATAATCTCTGCTTTTGGAATAACTAGTCATGTTTTGTAGCCCTGGGTGACTAATGAACAGTGAAACCAAGTACTGTTCCCAAACTAAGACAGTTTTGAGAAGAAAGGGGCTATTATAATTATTCTGGAACAAAAATTATGCTGGGCAAACTGTGATATATAGTCATTCTGCAGAGAACTGAATCAACAGTAAGCATTCGACCAAAAAAAAGCCAATTTGTTGACTGGCCATCAACCAGTAACCTGTGAAACTGATTTGGAAGATTATGGGATCAACATCGTAATTTGCAAGTTAAAATAAGATGTATGGGAAAACTGCCAGTTGATAGCAAGTACTACAGTTGAATCAGAAACCAAGGTAATTAAGAAACTGTTAAGTAAAAAATGGAGATTCAAACAAACATCAGCAAGAATCAAAACCAGCCTGACAAAGAGCCTGGAGACCTGGCTGGACTTCCCCAGACTCCCATTTGATCCACAGGATGCTATCCGGACCTCTGCAGAGTTAGCTCTGCATCCTGAATCTACCCATATCAGATGAATTCTAGTTCTCACAATCAAAGTTGCTTGAATAAAATGTAGTCCTCAAATAAACCTCCAACTATCCTTCTTGAACACTTGCTCTTATGCAACCAATCTCATTTAATAGGATCATCATCTAATCATCACTGTGTTACCCAGTCATTTTTCCTTCACTTCATTTCACTTTACTCCTTCACTTCCCTCAGTCACCAAATTTGGGACCTGCCTCAGACAGCCATACAAACAGGTTCTCTTCTCCATTCTCACTGATGCTACTTAGTTCAGTCCCGTAGTATGGTCTCTCCATTTTAGAACCCCTGCCTCCTCAAATTTGCCCTTTCTATTACGAAGCCCTTCAACATCTATATAGCTCAGTATTCAGTGGTGTTCCTCTGAACCCACAATAAGAAAAGAAAATATAATAGGAAAATATAGATCCCTTCATCATAGTAACTAAATCTCTAAGGTATTTGTGAATATATCTAATCAAACATAAGCAAGCAGTTTGTGGGGGAATACCCAAAAGATTATAGGAGAACACAGGAAGGCTTGAATAAAAGAAGAGATAAAACATCTTCATAGAAAGGAAGATCAATATTGCCAAGATGCCATATTCCCCCAGTTATCTACAAATTAAATGCAATTCCCATCAAAATGTCAACAAGTTGTGTGTGTGTGTGTGTGTAACTTGAAAATTTAATCTTCAAATTCCTACAGAAAATATAAGAATGAAAATAGCCAAAAAAATGTGCAAAGAAGAGCAAGCTGCGGAAATTTGTCCTCCCAGATATCTAGATTTATTATAAGGCTATATTGTTAAGACAGTGAAATATTAGTGAAATACTTTAAAGAGATAGCCCATAAACAAACCCATGCATACATGAAAATTAGATACTGACAGCCCTGGCCAGGCAGCTCAGCTGGATGGAGCGTCATCCCGATACCTCAAGGCTGCAGGTTCAGTCTCAGTCAGGGCACATACAAAGAGTCAGCCAATGAACGCATAAATAAGTGAAACAACAAATCAGTCAGTCAGTCAGTCAGTCAGTCTGCCTGTCCGCCTGTCTGCCTGTCTGTCTCTTCTCCCACCCGCTTTCCCTTCCTCTCTCTCTCAAATTGATAAACAAAAAAAATAGATACTGACAGAAGATGTATCACAAACCCATGGGAAAAAAACAGACTATTCAAAAAATAGTTCAGGGTCAAAAGGATATAGGGTTCCTACTGTAAAGCCCACTGAAAAGATTAGATGTGGTTAGGAACCTAAGATAAAACTTTAAAACTCTTCAAAGAAATACAAATGAATATCTTTAAATTTGTGATAAGGAAGGATATGAGACAGAAGAATCAGAAACTACAAATAAAAAGTTGAATAAATCTGACTACAACAAAATTTAAAACTTTTGTTCATTAAAAGATACCATTAAAAAATTAAAAATCCAAGCCACACACTGAGAAAGGATACTTGGAATATAGATAATTAATAAAGACTTCTTAACAAAAAATATAAAGAACTCCACAAATTAATTTTAAAAATTTTATTTTTCTCCAATAGAAAAATGGGAGAGAACTTACAGGAGAAGATCCAGAATGGCCAATCCATTTATTAAAAGGTGTTCAACCTCATTAGTAATTATAGAAATGCCAATTTGAACCCAGTACGAAACCATTTCAGTTTCATCACAACAGGACACTTCACATGCTGCTGGTGAGTGTGTAAATGGTACCACCACATTGCAGAAAAATTTCAAAATATCTATTAAAGTTGAAAATACAGATAAAATATGACCAAGAAGATTCATTTCCAGTACCTATAAGTAATAATGCATGTATGCATAAAGAAATACAAACAAAAATATTCCCTGAAACACTGTACATAATAGAGAAAACTAGAAGATGACTTAATGTCCATTAATGAGAGAACAAATAAATTGATTTTGAGATATTCATACACTGGAATACCAGTAGTTAGAATAAATTAGCAAAGGTACTCATATGTGAGCATATTACTCGAAGTTGTGCTTTTACTAACCACTGTCATGATGCTCTTATTTATCCCACCTCTTTAAAATAAAGAAAGCAACATTCTCATGAGCCTACTTCCACCATCCTATACCATTTGCCTTCACTTCCCCTTTGCCAAAAATCTCCTTGACAATTTTCTAAATTAGCAATGTTCGACTCCTTTCCTTTTATTTCCTTTAAACACACCTCAGTAGGGTTTTCTCCCTAACATTTCATTAAAATTTTTCTCAAACTCACCAATGACCTCTGTGTTGATAAACCAATTGCTCTGTTCTCAGTATTCATCCATAGATCCTATCCGAATCATCAGGAGCAGCTGACCACACCCTCTCCTTCATTTGGCTCTCAGGATTTCACGTTGCCTTGTGTGTCTTGCCTCACTGATCCCTCCTCAGTCTGTTCTGCCGGTGCCTTTCCTTCCTCCAGATCCCTAAAGGTTGGAGGGTCTCAAGGTTGCCTCTCTCAATCTATTCGCTATTTACACTCAATCCCTTGATCATCTTATCTAGTCTCATGGATTATACTATCTATAAGCTGACAATTCTCATCTCAAATGTAATTCCCAGCTCAGAACTCTTTCCCAAACTTCAGACTCATATAAGACACATAAAATACAATAGTCAAAACTCAGTTCCTGATCTTCCCTCCACAAAACATATCCTTGCAATACTCTCATTTCGGTCTGCAGCAACTCTACCCTCCAACAGCTCTGGTCAAAAAATTTGGGTTGTCCTTGATTTCTCCTTCCCATTCCCTACACCCAATCTGTCAGTAAATTCTATTGATTCTGCCTAAGAAAAAAAAAAAAAACCACCCAGAATCTGACCACTTGTCTCATCACCTCTATTGTTACCCACCGTGGGCCAAGCCACCATCTTCTCTCCTCCAAATTGCTACAACAGTCTCCTAATTGATTTCCCTGACTCTGCTCAGTGTATTCCAACAAAGCAACATGATCAAGCCTTTTCCAACATGTCACATCATTTCACTCCACAAGAGCCCACTTTTCACTCAGAGTACAAGCTAAAGCACTAACACTCCACTCTCCACCCTCTTCCACCATTGTACCTCTGAATCACTTGCTGTCACTATCCGTGCTCCGGCCCCAGGAACGCCCTCGGTGTTTCCTAAGGACACTAGGCACACGTCGGCCTTCTGGCACTTGCATCGACTATTTCCCTCTTTTGGAACATTTTTCCCCCCGAGACTGAAGTTTTGAGATGTGCACTGCCTCCACATGCTGACACCAACATCTAGGGCTGTATATTCACCACAGAGGAGCCAGTTTTCTTTCTCAGAGGTGGTGTCAATAATTACCTGCTGTTTACTGAATAATTTAGAGATAATCTCAACAGTCATTTCTGACTTATAAAAAAGTGTTTTATAAAATCATACTAGCCACAACAGAACTTTAAAAAATGCATTTAAGTTTTATAATATACTTCACCTAGACATAAAATGGTTTCTACCAAATAATTTCCTTCCTTTCTCCCCATTCTTCTTTCTATTTTACTCCATGCTCCAATCGATGGAGATGTCCCAAACCTTTTCTCTTGGTGTAAACAATAAAAGAAAACATATTCTGAGAACTTAAGCTAATTATCTTGATTTTCAAATTCTGATCTGGGCTCAAAGTTAAAACGCTGTGTTGTAATTAAACATACAAGTTTTAGAGTATGAAAGGCCTAAGTCCAAGTTCTGGCCATGCCAATTTACTGGCTTACATGAACATCAGCAAGCTATTGAACCTCTCACCTATATAAAATGGGGACAGACAACAGAAATTTCCCCCACATTCAAAAGGAGAGTGTTCCTATGAAATCTTTTTGCATGCTGAACTGGTGTAAAGTGAAGAGGCAATTGCCATTAATTTATGAGAAAAATTTCCATATTCCCAAACCCAAAATAAAACCTACAAGTCATACTTAATATTCTTAATTACATTCAGTTTTAAGCTAAGTGTAATACCTTTATAAGCTCTCTTAAGCTTTTCTGATACCTTAGTATACATCTTGCTAACAGCTGTACAAAATAAATCGAGATAAAGCACAGATGCTCATGAAGTTCAAAGCTATGGTGGCTTAATGCTGAATATGGTCCTGGGGAAGGAGTTTGGTGGTGCACTCTTGCAGCTCAGAGTGCACGCTGCCTCTGTAACAAACTGCAAAACAAACTCTGAATGCTAATTTTGCTTTTCACTTTTTGTAAAATTGAAAAAGCCTCTTCAGAATTATTTCAATTAGCAAAATTAGGTACTAATTTTGTAAAAGGGAAGTTGCATAATGTGAACGTTGGAAAAGCAAGAATTGCCTATAATAACCTGTAATAGTACTTGAGCTACAGGGTCACTGTGAAGCATAAATAAAGCAATAGTATAAGGGTGCTAACAAAATATGTGACACATAAAAACCACGGAGGAAATGTGAGCAACAATTATCACTAAATTTCATAAATGATTTTCCATGAGTTTGATATTATGAATAACTTTGTGACAGGCATTATTTTCTATAACTACTGAGATTAATGAGCATAAGTTTCACTAGAAATCACCTACATAGATCTTTTCTAGGTGATGTGGTGTGTAATAAGAGTAAATTTAACAGAATCTCTTCTGTCCCAAATTGTCAGAATCACTGAATTGCAGTGCAGGTTCAGAAGGAACTTTATACCTGATCACCTAGTTCAATTACTCAATCAGCCAAATAGTGTGCTTGATGATCCTCAGTAACATTCTTGTTTCCAGCCCAGACTCTGGAGCTGGACTAACTGGGTTCAAAACCTGGCTCAATTTTTGTTTTGAATTGGGCCCAGTTATCTAATCTCTCTACACCTTGGTATTTCCACGGTAGCTCCCTAATGCTATGTAGTCAGGAATAAATGAGTTAATAAATGAAAAATTTTGAAAAATCCATAGAGTGAGAGCTTTCACTTTTTTCCATATAAATAACAGACTGCCTTGGACTATACATGGAAATTATAAGACCAGGAGACCTAAAATTACATTTATATTCACAGATGAAATTATTTTTCCAATAGTTTGAATTAAATTTAAGTGGATTTTGATTTTACACTTCAAATCAATTCGACACTCATTGATCACCTAAAGTCTGTCACCCAAAATTGTATAAAACAACTTTCTTGCAAACATTCGATGGCTAAGCTAGAAATATGCATGTAAACAAATAACCATAATACAGATAATGCATTATCTGTATGTATCAAGTGCTGTGGGAACACAGCAACACACATGAAAGATATAAGGCAATAATTCACAGCCTAATTATTATTTTTAAAAAACAATAGAATATCTAATGGCTAGAATACACTGTTTTGAATATTTTTGAATAAACTAGTATTAATAAATTAGTTTTACAATTCACATATGAACTTGAACAGCTGCAAAACCAGCCATTTCACATGGAGTACAGGTTAGTTGTCTGGCGGACCAGCACAGCCTGATCTTACTCTCGTTTGGGCATTGACACCCAGGTTCCACGGCTAAACAGTGCCCTTTGCATCTGCATGGCATGGCTGATCACTGGTTCCCAATGCCAGTGCTCACAGAAGCATCAATCCCCAACACAGTTTCACTCCTCCATTAAGCAATCAGATAAACTTGTTCTGTTGCATTCTGATGCTGTATACAACTCAGAGATGACAACATGACAACACTGAGATTGCTCCAGAAGCAGGATGATGTCACTGTAAGTGATTCTATCCACTCTGCAAGTAACTGCAAGGAAAATTGGTAGGACCTGATTTTATTCCACATAATTACTTTTATAGGACCTACTAACTGCCATTGTCTTTGGACTGAATAAATATGACAATCAACTGTGAAGAAATACAAACATCAAGAACACAGGCTTGGTATCAGATTAACCTAGATTCAAATACCAGTTCAGACACTAATTCAAAAATAATCTCATCCACTTTGCAGAAGACTATTCTGCATCCACTATTCTTGGAATTGGCTTTTATATTTCCAGTGATTAACCACACTTGTCCAAACAATTGCTTCTGCAAAAGTAAAATGGAAATGATAAAGCAACTATCTCTTAAAGTTGTATGGATGAAGAGGAGCAAGGCTAATGCGATTAGACAGACAATGCTAAGTACTAGCTATTGTTAATGCTGTTGCTATGATCGCCTCTGAAAACTGAACAACAATGTAAATTTAAAATATCATTTATTATCAAGTTACTAATCGATTCAATAGCAGCACCCCAGCTCTAAATTTACATACAAATTGAAATTCCTACCTCTCTAGCCCAGGCTATTTGTTTCTGATCAAAGCCAGCAAAAAGCCAAGTCCCCATCTACAAATATCCAGCTAAATAACCACAGTGTTCATTTAAAAGTATTTCCTTGGTTTCTTCATGGAATAATTGAAAATCTCAAGGTTGTGGTGACTGATACTATGTCCTCTATACCAGGAGTCCTCGACCAACCTACCTGTGGGCCATGGACCAGCACTGGTCTGTGCCCGTTAAGACCTGGGCCTCACAGCAGGAGGTGAGCTTGAATGTAATACACTCAAATCATCCCAAAACCAACCCCTCAACCCAGCCCATGGAAAAACTGCCTTCCATGAAACTGATCCCTGATGCCAAAAAAGTTGGGGACCACTGCATACAATTGTTATGTATGTTTTGCTTGACTAACTGGAGTTGAGTATTTCAGGAAATAAAAGGTGTAACTCCTTTCAGAGGCCTCTAACACCAGATGAACATATAGAGGATCATGCAAAAGGAGGAGGTCTAGCAAACTGAGACTGGACAGCAGTACTCCATTTCGCTGGACATTTGACAAGCAAAGTGGGCAAAAGAAAAAGATTACAAACTCAAACAAATATAACATTTACATAAATAAATTCTAAATAATCCTTTTGATCTAAGGAAGCCTAATTAAGATGACTAGGGTACACAGTAATAAGCACTACGTTCTGAAATCGCTGAAAACTACCAATCCAAAGGCAAATAATCCAGAGTCTGGTAAGAACAATAATGGCCTCCTCGAAGATATAAAAGCATGTAAATGTTTGGATAAAAGTCACTAATTTGGATTCCCAGTTAATGACACCAAGTAGGTTTCACTGTATAATTACAGAATTCCATTTTGTAAAAGTTATATTAAATTGATTTAGAAAAGGTCATTGCCCTGGATACAGCTAGATTGATAAACATCATGAACCATCTTAATGGATTACAGTAAATATTAGAACCTTTGAAAATAACATGGAATCGAATTTTTATTTGTTACTGGAATTAGGACATTTTAGTCTTGCTTACACAAAGAGATAAGAGCAAAGATTTACAAAAATGGAAACAATGATTAAGTTCAAAACAGTAGTTAGTATATATCACAACAGGAAAAAAGGAATTCCCCTGTTTATAGGAGCCCCATAGTAAATTCTTTGATGAAAGAAGAGACCTTTGGGAAAATCCTGATAAATAAGTACTATCTAGATCTATTCAACATATCTACTGCATAAAATCACAATTTGTTAGTTGTAACGAATGCCTACTTTTCTCTCTCTGTTGACAGTTCAATATAAGTAGTCACCATTGTGATATAAAATCTCTGGTTGATGCAAGAGTATAAATAATCTTCACTTCACATGTTAATAGTGTATTAATAGTGTGTCACTATGAATAAAAATATTCTTTTGAAATGTAGTAACAGTTATGATTCTAGTTATATTTATTTCTAGTGTAGTAGTCCAATATTTGGGTGTATTATAAGCAATGTACTGGATACTAGAAAATATTTTATTTTCCTTCCTCAGGTATGGATTCCACAAAAAGTATCATGTCACTGATTTGCAATTAAAAAATTTAGTTAAACTAAATTAGTGTTTATACTGCATTACTCTGAAAGTTTTTAAGATTCCTTAAGTGACCTTGAAAATAGCTCAATAGTTTTGTCCCCATTATAAATTTACCTTTCTATATTTGTTTGCTTCGATTAATGACTCTCTCTCTGTCTCTCACTAGTCTGTAGTCTCTATGAAGGCAGTCATTGAGTTTATTACCACCGTATCCCCAACGTCAGGAGCCTAGAACATAGCAGGTCCACAATAAATATTTGTTAACTAAATGAATGAGTAATTCATGTTATGTATTAAACTGTAATATCTTATAAAATTATAAACTTAATAAAGAGCATGGAATGTTCACATATAGTACCATCCTCTTTCTACTCCTTTAGGATTCTCGGTTATACAGAACACCACTGATTGTAATAGAAGAAAAAAAGTGAGTATTTTCTAGCCAAAAGATATTGTAATGCCCACATTCTAAAGTGTACTCACAACAATGCTCTTACAAAAGTCCTCCCCTATCAGGTTTATGGGAATCTCAATTTGTACACAATGCCAACTTCAGCTCTCTCTTTCTAATTAGAAACAGATACAAAGAGTGAGAAAGAACAAGACACAGTGGAAAAGAGATATCACCTGACAGCAAAGAAGAAAACAGACCAGTATAAAAAGCATACTTCACTGAATTTCTGCACTTTGACATTCAGAGCACTGGGCAGAAGTCACAGAGTGTCAACACGCAGCCCAGACATTCAGGATGCCTCATTTTAATTAAGCTGTCAGATTCCTCTGGTCCGCACAAGTTCCAAACCAGCTGCTAGGCATCTTGTGGATTGTGATGGGGGAAGACTTTGGGGGCCTTGTAGATATAACACCAAAGACATTATCCATGAAAGAAATAATCGATAAACTGAACTTAATTAATATTAAAAATTTCTGCTCTGCAAAAGGGTATCAAGAGAATGAGAAGAAAAGCTGCAAATGATATATCTGATAAAGAACTATTATCTAATATATACAAAGAACTCTTAAAACTCAACAATAAGAAAACAAATAATCCAATTAAAAATGGATCAAAGATCTTCAAAAAAGACATGCAAATGGAAAATAAGCACATAAAAAGATGTTCCACAATATGTCATGAGAGAAATACAAATTAAAACAATAAGATACTACTACACACCCATTAGAATGGCCAAAATCCAGAAAGTGACAACACCAAATGCTGGTGAACATGAACACTTGGAACAACAGAACTGTCTCATTCATTGCTCACAGGAATGCAAAATGGTGCAGCCATTTCGGAAGATGGCAGTCTCTTAGGAAACTACTCTTATCATAAAATGCAACATTTATGCTACTTGGAATTTACCCAAAGGAACTAAAAACTTGTGCCCATACAAAAACCTGCACATAGATGTTCATAGCAGTTTATTCATAATTCCAAAACTTGGTAGCAACCAAGACACCCTTCAGTAGGTAAATGAATAAACAACCTGTGGTGCACCCAGACAAAGGAACATTTGGCACTAAAAAAAAGAACTATCAAGCCATGCATATTATTATATGCATATGCATATAATAATGTATATTATTAAGTGAAAGCAGCCAATCTAGA
Source organism: Trachops cirrhosus (assembly GCA_028533065.1). Lineage (NCBI taxonomy): Eukaryota > Metazoa > Chordata > Mammalia > Chiroptera > Phyllostomidae > Trachops > Trachops cirrhosus. Next base: position 129,888,363 of record CM052541.1, on the reverse strand, counting down.
AAGTTTACATACTGTATGATTCCAACTATATGACATTCTGGAAAAGGCAAAACTATAGAGGCAGTAAAAAAGTAAAAAGTTCAGTGTTTGCCAATGGTTGTGGGAGTGAGGAGGAGAAATGAGTAAACTGAGCACAAAGGACTTTTAGGGCAGTGAAGATGTATCAGCAATTTCCAACCCATGTGTGACGACACGACACACTGATGTGCCATAAGAATTTTTAAAACTTGTAGCACCTGACTATTTAGTCAGGGGCACTGACCTCTTTTCCCTTACTGTCAAATTAAAAAATGATGACAGCCAACACAACAAAAGCCATCTGGTGTGAATGAATCAAAATCATACTTATTTTTTTGTCACATTGGCAAAAAGTATATTTTTTGATGTGCTGCAGAATAATTAGTTTACATGTGCCATGAGATGCAAAAGGTTGAAAATCTTTGCTCTATATAATGCTATAAGGATGGATATATATCATTGTATATTTGCCCAAACCCACAGAATATACAATACCAAGAGTGAGTACTAAGGTAAACTATAGACTTTTCATGACTGATATATCAATTTAGTTCTTCCTTGATTTTAAAAAGAAATGTACCTTTCCAAAAAAGAATGTCAATAATGGGGAGCCCATGCATGTTTGGGGGCATGGAGTCTATGAGAAATCTCTGCACGTTCCTCTTAGTTTTTGGTAAACCTAAAACTGCTCTAAAAAGGTAAACACTTTAAAAAAAGCAGGAAGTATCACAAAAGCTACAGTCAATGGCAAACACATCTACTCTTAAATTTTCTGAAGACATTCTGGTATTCTAACCAGAACAAGAATTTATGTTACAAAGACCCTGAGTTAAAAAGACAGCAAGAGATCAATAGTGAAAGACGTATTAGAAAAAGACAGTGACATACATAGTGCATGTTTAGAACATTGTGCATCAAAATGGTGATTTTTAAATGCAGAAATTCAATACTTCAGTATCAAAAAACATTTCAAAGGATTTTTGTCCTATCGTTCTATTAAACTGAAACCATACTTTCTATATAATTCTATAATCTGCTTTTCTCCTGAACAATATGTCGTAAACCAATTTCTAAACTGATGGATATAATTTAAACTAGTTATTTTCAACAACTGCATAACATTCCATAGCAATGATACAATAATTTATTCAATTATTTCCTATTTATGCATCATTCAGTTTGTTTCCAGTTATTCTCAACTACAAACAAAACTGTAATAACCGTCCTTTCACAGCAATCCTTGCCTTTTCATGCTTTTATTTCTACAGAGTAATACACTAACATTCAATAAGCACATAACTGTGTGCCAAGAACTTTAATACCTTATTTGTATTATCTGATTTAATCCCACCAACTCTACTATGAGGTGGACACTATAATTACCCTGTTTTATGGAAGAAGAATACAGCTTCTGTGATGCTGAGCATCTTATCCAATAGCCACTGGCTATTTGGTTTCTCTTTTTAAGAATGTCTTTTTTCATCAAACTCCTCCAATTTACTAAAAGCCAGAAAAAAAAGAAAAAAACAAAACAAAACATGGAGACATGCCATGCTCCCAGACGGGAAGACTAAGTCTTGCAAAGTTGTGAACTAAGTCTCCGAGAGCCCAGGCTGGTCACTACCTGAGTCAGGAGAACGCTCTGAACCTCAGCACACATGCCTGTTCTGGCTTGGGCCTGACTGGAAGAGCAGTGCAGGCCCCAGGGGCTGCCTGTGACAGACACAGAGCCCTCCACCCAGGCCCATCCAAACAAACACAGTAAACCCTGGTAAAGCACTGTGTGTGCAAAGAAAGGGCCATTGCAGGGCAAGTCCTCTAGCTGTTCCCTGCTTTACTCCCAAGTTCCTTCTTCTGGAACTGTTTTAGGTGGTTGAAAGGGATCTCAGAGGCCCAGGTTCAGATGCCACCTTTCCAGAATTTCCTCAGGAACCGGATTTTCATTCCACGGTATGTAAAATACAACTTAATTTACGAAGTTTGATCAGTTACTAAACATTCATGAAAATGAACAACATCAAAATGCACTACCTGCTTAAATGTTTTTGAATATTAGAAACAAAGACCCTGTAACAGCTCAGGCAGACTATGAGTTCACTAAAGTTCTTAGGTTTTATCAATCAATGCATTTTCTAAGTAATCCCAGAAATCATGAAAACAAAACATAAATGTATATTTAAATCATATATTCTCATCTAGAAATGAGAAAGGAGTTTGCTTATTTCTAAGAACGTGACTATTTTCTTATCTACCTAGGCATTTCCCCAATTTTCCTGTAGGAGGTCACTTTAAATTTATCCCTCTACTATTGAACATTACATCTGGTGAAGGGAAATGTCTTACATACTTGATTTATTATATGTTATTTGGAAGGCTGTTACTGTTTGTTCAGAGAGTACCCCCATGTCATTCCAAAGAGCAGAATCACCACATATGGTGGTTGGAAAAAGCAACCACTGTGTCATCCCACAGTCAGAAGAAAGAATATTTCCACCCCCAACAGTGGGTTACTTCAACTGCTCATGAGAATAAACAGTGAGGGAAACTACAATGAGTCACAGACTTACTCTTATTAGATAACAGTTCTACCATTAGTGGAGTGATTTACAGTTTTCAAAACCTTCTCACATCATAAGTTAGTCTATTACCTCACCTACAACACTTTTAGGTTCATAAGCTGAAGATTTACTTCAAGGAGTTTTATGGCCATACACCTACAAGAAGGTTGCATTTTAACCACAGATCATAGCTCAGTTCACTGAAGTCTATAGGTTTATAGGGCACCCGAACATGAGAAGGGGAGTGTTAATGAGCTAATAGGATTTTAAATGCACAATTGAAATAGACTTCTAGGATACAAAAACTGCAATTACATTTATGCAAACTGGAAGCCAAATTACTTTTCAGGATGAGCTTATTTCATCTACTGTTTTTAAAAAACATCAGCAAAATTAAATTATGTATATGATCTCACTTAATATGTGGAATCTAGTGAACGAAAACCAACAAAGAAAATAGAAACAGAGGAGGCATGGATACATGGAACAGACTGACAGCTGTCAGAGGGCAGGGGGGAATAAAAGAAGGTGAAGGGATTAGCCAAAGAATATACACGCATAACCCACAGACACAGACGACAGTGTGATAATGGCTGAAGGGAAGGGAGGTGTGGGGGATGGGTAGAGGTGGGCAAAGGAGGGAGGAATGGGGACATCTGTAGTACTATCAACAATAAAAAAAATTTAAAAGTGAGAACACTAAAGACATGAAGTAATCCTGATGCCACTTAAAATATTGGTCAACTAGATGATTTTTAAAGGTCCACATGAATGTTCACAATGATACTCCCTGAAGGAATTTTAAGGGTTCAAATGACTGAACCCTGCAGTGTCCTGTGAAGTGCTTTAATGCTGTAATACAATCTCCATGGACAGTGTAAAAAACTACACTGGTTTTCCTCAGTAAATTGAAATTATTTATACAAATTAGACGAGACTTATATCTTTTAACATAGACAGTCTGGAATACATATTGAACCTATTTGGGGCATTTTGTTTAATATATTCTAGTAATCTGAAAATTCACTCTACCTATAGTAACTAAAGTATCCAGATAGGTGTTAATTCACTCAAGAAACTCTTGCTAGCTTTCCTTTAATTGTTTTAAGCTTTTGTCCAGCAACCAGTGGAAAACCAGAGGCTGAGATCCCACCCTCTCCATGCCACTGAGCTCTGCACACTAACCAGACTAAGCAGTGGCCTCACAGCCCAGGGCTACATAAGCCAGAATAGTACATTTCCTCCTAGCAAAAATAAGAAAGGAGTGTATCCAGTTATCCTTATAAAAGGCTAAAGGCGGGTGCCTGCTACAGAAAAACTAAGAGCTCCAGCTGGAAGCTTTTCTCAACCATTCTCCAAAACAAGTTAAGTGAGCCAAGTAAATGTGACTTCTTACTGTATAGTTGTGGTGAGTGAATGTGGGGAGACAATTGGTAAAATCAAGAAGAGGAAAATATTTATGACTCACACCCTACACTTACCTGTCAAAGACCCAACGTATCACCCATGTATACCTACCATTTTCATTTTCATTAATGGGCCAAAAAGGGATGCAAATTAATCCTACTTTTGTAGCCCTGACTTGATAAGATGGCTAGAGGCTTTGGTCCAACAAGATGATACATGTTCTTTCTCAAGATTAATAGTCATGGAAGTTTCAACAAGCCTCCCTTCCCCAAGGGTGGAACTGTTACAGACCACAATTTACTTGAGAGATTTTGGTTTTTAACATCCTTTCCTTGTAACACAAGAAGCCTCTCGTTAAATATCTTTATATGCAACTTATTATTGGACTAAATATCTCACAACAGCCACACATTTTAAAAATTACATCATGGAAAAAAATAAATAAGACTATATAGTGGAATGTTGTTATCACAGTCACTAAAGAATTACTTGGCCTAAAATAGACTCCACAAAAACTCTCACTGCCATAATTTAGCAAAATCAATCAGCTACACAGCCCAAATTTATAGTAAGGTCAATATATATCTCAATAACTTAATTTTTGGATTAAGAGGAAACAATACTCCATTTACAAAAATGTCATTGATAAAAGGCTGAGTTAATCTAACAAAGCCCAGTTAACATTATCCAAGTGAGGGAAATGGTTAAGTAGTTGGTAATGGATAAAACAATGCTAGTAACAATACTAAGGTTTTTTCAAAAGTTTGTGACAACCTAGTTGCATTGCCCCAAGTGTTGACTCTACAAAGAATAAGTAAACAACATGGGCAAATATGGAGAAAACTGAAGTGCTACATGTTAACATGAATGGAAAATGTTGATGAAATTTTTGTGAACTAATTAAAAGTTTTTGACAAAAGATGCACTCTTTCACAGACGCAAAATATCTTCACTAGTTGATTCAGTGATTGGTCAAAGGACAAAATTATCAAAGTGCCCTTCTCAGAGAAGAATATTCACTCTAGTATTATTCCCATTACGTACTCTAATTTTCCCCACACTTTATAGTTGGTGATTTCATAAAAGTGCTTTTTTTTAAGTAGCCATTTAAATTTATTTTTGTAAGGACACCACATACCCAACATGCTTTCTGTTTGTTTTTATCTAAAACATCTCTGGCACGGGTGCATCTGCTGAACATATCCAATGACATGGAACTAACGACCTTTTCAGGTATTCCAGAACTGACGTATAAATAGCACAGATCTTCTTCTAGGTCATGACAGAGGTTAGGCCTGAGGAGAAAACAAGTCCTAGTGAGCGTTCAGCTAGACTGACAATATCTCAAGTATCATTTGAAGTCATTTGAAGTTAAAAGGGTCATTGACCAATGAGAGTATGTCCAGATAATTATAGTTAGCGTGATGAGAAATTTGGAAACCAGAAGATTTAAGTAACAGTTGAAAAGGATGAATGGAATATTTAGCCTACATGAGAAGATTACAAGGAAGCTTGGAAGGTATACAAACATTTAAAGACAAGTATGTAGAAGCAGTTACAAGCATGTTCTTCCAAAAGAAAAGAATAAGAATCAAAAGGTGGAAGTTACAGAAAAGCAAATTTCAGCTAAAAACTTTCTAACAACTAGAACTGCACAACATGAGAACTGGATTGATGCCTCATTTCCAGAAAGAATCTTAACAGGAGCTCGATGAGCGTCTGTCAGGGTGTCACAATGCAGTGCACAGCAAGCTGACCTCCATGTCTTCTGGAGGCTATTTACTTTTGGTTACTTCTCTATTTCCTTATAGGATCTTGAGCAAAAACCAATCACTTCCTCTCAAGTTGTAAAACTATGGTAAAAGGTAACAGTATACTTGTATGGTAGTATAAGAAAGGAGGGAAATACCACTCTTAGAGAGATGATAAAGCATTAAGCCACCCTATGCTTGCGGTAGATGGTTGCTGGTCTGATTAAAATGCCTAAGTATGAAATGGAGTAGCAGTGAAGGTTTCTGTAATGCACACAATGGGACAATAAACTGCTTGAAAGCCTTTGGAGCCATTAGGGAAGAAAGAATATAAAAGTCCCACGAGCAGCACCCCAAGAGAACCACTGTAACCTGAAAGCAGTGGTGCAGGTTACCCATGAGTCTAACTCCCAAAAGCAGATTAGCCACTGGAAAATCTGGCTCTAATTCCTAGTTGTGAGATGGCCAAATTTTTCAGTTACATGGGAAGTGAGTTTGTCAGGCTTCCTTAAAATTCCGTTCTTCAAAAATAAGCCTCTCATCCCTAGAGAGACTAATTAAAAACAAAATTCCATATTCCCCACCATTTCCCTTTTGGTCAGGACATGGAACAAACTGACAGCTTTACAAGGGGAGGGAGAAGGTGGGGACTGATCGAAAGAAGGTGAAGGGATTAGTCAAAGAACATGTAATGAAGAACCCAGTGTGCAGATGGACTAAGGGAGTGGGGTCGGGCTGAGTGGAGGATGGCAAAGGGAGAAAAATTTGGACAACTGTAATAGGATAAACAATAAAATATTTTTTAAAAAAGAATTACTAATGAGAAACTAGACTTTCAGACAAAAGGCTACTTAACAGATTAGTCAACACCCACTGTACTCTTTGGCACCACCAGCCCCACCCCCCCTGGAGGAGTAAACCGCACTGAGAGACATAAGAAATATGTCTCAAGTGATTCACATCAAGAAGATTTATGGTTCTAAGCCCCAGCACAGGGACTTCTAGTACTGTTACTACATATGATATCTGTCACACCTCATGCCTCTACCTATAAAAATGGAGGATTAATCTATTCCCTTTTTTCCTCCCCACCAATCCAGTTAAAGTTTGGAAAATGTCAGAGGGAGTTAAAACAAAATAGCTCCATGATTAAAAGAACTATAAAAGCTAAGAGAAAAGGGTCATTTTATTTGTTTCCAAATGTGACATGAGAAATCAGAAATTAATAGAAAAAATGCTCTAACCAAACAAATGCTACATAACATTATTAGTAATGTGAATAGAACTAAAGGGAAATTAATGATTAGAAGCAAAGCACCAGTACCCTGCAGCTTTTAGAAAGAAACTCAGTGAGAACTCATTTATTTAGCCCTGTAGGGGCTGAGTTATTCAACATATTTGAGAGTTTACCCCCCTCATACCTTTAAGCAATAATACTGTCTTTCAAACCCAGTATATAAAACAAAAATTAATCTATTCATGATGACAGATAGGATTTGGAGCATCAATTATAATACTACAGGATCAAGGTAGATGTCCACCTTGTTTCTATATTAAATGACTACCAACTACTGTGATTTTTTTAAACATTCTTTTTTTAATTTAATTTAATTTTTTATTTTTTTATTGTTGTTCAAGTATAGTTATCCCCATTTCCCCCACCACCACTCCCCGCCACCCCAGCCATCGCCACCTCCCTCCCCTTCTCCCATGTCCCCCTTGGTTTTGTCCATGTTTCTCTCCCTCTTTCTCCCTCCCTTCTCCTCTCTCCAGAATCAATAAAAGAAAAAAAATATATAAAAAGTAAATTAATAAATTTTTATAATATCCATATTATTTTATTACATTACTTAATTTTAAGACATACTACTTATTATATTCCAACTTTCACACACTCTTCGATGTAGAAGAGACTATATAGGCTATTCTCCCCAATCCTCTTAGTATCTCTGCCAGATAATCAAGTTTATCCTGTTAATGAGGGTCTCAGGACACAAGAGGCAACTTATTTCATTTTTTGACAGTTCCAACTGATTTAAAGTCCCTTTACAGGTAAAACTGATATAAAACCTTTGTACTTTGACATAAAATCACTTCCCTGCAACTTCCACCAAGCATTTCCAAATACTATACTCAAGAGTTCCACATCATGAATCTATTTTAATAGCTACAAGGCAATTCTTAAAGTACCTTTAAAAAATAAAAATAAATCAAGAATTTAACTTCTTCTACGTGAAACCAATCACCAGATCTTTTTGTTCCTGCAATGACCCACTGCTTAGCTGTCAGTCAGGTGGGCTTTACTCATCACACACAGGTATCTCCCCAGTGATGGCTGTTTCACTAGGTATTTACTGGCTCTGAGGTAGAAGAGCCATTATAACCATCAGTTAAGTGACTTCTTTTTCTTGATTTACTTTCATAAAGTAACACTAATTTTGCTGCCCAATAATGATTTACCAACTTTGTCATCTAAAATTTGATAAACTCTATTGAGAGGATTTATTATTTTACAAAGCTAACTTTTCCTTCTTTCCCATCCCCAATTCTGAATTGTGGTTATTTGCATAAGAAATATAAAAGATATTCAGGCTATAAGAGCCAAATCCATTCACTCAAAAATGATACTTGTGCTGGAAATTTCTGGTACCTTTCTCAATAATCCAGAAATCTATAAAATATGCTTTCTACTTAACAATTCAGTTAGTTCAAGATTGGGTTTAAGAAATATCACATTCAATGTCTACTGTCATCACTGTCACTTAACATTGTTCAGTGGTTTTTGCCATATGAAAAAAAATACATAGAATAAAAGAGACAGAATTAGTCTTACATGCATAAGATTACCAACCTAGAAATCTCAGAATATCAACTAAGAAACTATTGAAATAAATTCAGTTTTGGTGAAATGACAATATACAGATGGAAACATACAAATGCTTCATGTTAAAAAATTAAAATACGTAATAGAGAAGCTTTCCAACTCAAGATGATGCACTAAACATATATGCTTTTGCCTCCCCTGTTTTCCCAAGACAGGAAATGAATAATAGAAAAGGAAAAAAATAGCCAAAACAATAAAACTGGGAAAAGGTGGTGAGTATTACACAAAAGAGACTAAGACAAGTCTCGCGTAGATGTGTAATGAAAATGCAGACAGAGCAAAGGAAGCTAAAACCCAGGCACCAAGGATGGGAGGAGGTATGCATAGGGGGACGAGGAACCAAATCAGATGCACAGGGGAAGAGGAAGCTAATCTCTCCAGAGACCCCAGATCAGCAGGTGTGGGAAATGGGTAAGAGAATTGGGAATGAAAACAGGGAAATGAAATAAAGCATCTGTCCCAATTGCCCCATTTTTGCCAATGAAACACATCTATCTAACCCTGACCTCAGAGACAATCCAGCAAAGGAGCTAGTTGCTGATAAAACCATTCAAATTGCCTATAAAGACGGGCCTATACTATGAGAATTGATATCAAAGAGGGAAGCCTAGTTCATCTGCACATCTAGAGGCAGCCCCACCTGCCTAAGGATAGATCTCTTATTCACTCATCAGAAAGCAAAGTCTCACCTTTATGCACAGATCCACTCAATTTTCCCATAGAGGAGATGCCCACTATGGAAGGAGACCTTACGGAAAAACTGCACCAGTCAGTCATCCAGAATAATCAATGAAAAGTATTACAAAAGAAACAAACTACTGAAGGAATGAGATAATTTATAGAACTTTTAAAAATTATTGTTTTATTTTATAATATAATTTATATCATATTAGTATATTCAGGACAATTGAAGAAGACATAGCTTTAAAAAACAGCATGCTACAAAAAGAACTGAGCATAAGAAAAAAATTTTGATTGATGAAAGTATAATATTCAAAATAAGAATTAAATTATAAAGTACAGAAAAGGTCCCAAATATTGCAAGAATGCAAATGGACAACAACTAGCACACAAAAAAAAGATGTGAAACACAGAGAATCAATCTAGAAGGTCTATTATCCAACTAGTATGAGTTTTTGAAATAATATCCAAAGAGAAAGTATATAATTACTGTATTTTTAATTCAGTAATAAGTTCCCAGAGCAAAGTGATAGACACAAATAAGGTGAGTAAAACAGACTTGCATTTAGATGCATACATGCAGCATAAAAGGCACTGCAGCATAAAAGGACCAAAAGAATCAAAGTTTCCAGAAAAACAGAGATCATTTACAAAAGAATGAGAATCATACTGATATCAAATGTTTGTATCCCAACATAACATATGTATATAATGAAGCATTCTTTTCTAAGTCCTAAGTGAAAGTTACTGTGAACCTAGAATTCTATATCTAGCCAAATTTCAATCAAGTGTGAGCGAAAAGTAAATACACTATTTTCTAAATACAAGTGTTGCGAGCCTCCCTCGTCTATACACCTTTTGCTTAAAGAAGCTATGTACATCCTTCATCAAAATAAGGGAGAAAACCATGAAAGAGAAAGTCATAGGACCCAGAAAATGTCTTTAAGAAACAGAGAAACATCCTTAAAGGCTGTGGTGCAGCAGATTTAGAGACTGGCAGTCAAAACTGGAACAGGAAGTCAGAGGGTTCCTGGAGGCACAAAAAGAAAAGTGGATTCCTGGTAACAGTACTAATCTTCAAGATATGTTAAAGGCTGTTATGATTTTTTTTCCCCCCAAGAGAAAAGGTTATTAGAAACTCTAAAAAATCCAAAAGCATCTAAAAGAATGCCACGGCCCAAATACGAAGCATCTAAAATGTAGCAAAATTTTATGAAATTGATGCACTATAAGGAAAGGCAAACCATTTAATCTGGATGCCAAGAAGATCTCCTCTAAGGGGCCTATGGGCAGAGACACTTAGCCTGAAGTAAAAAATAAATAAAAGCTTACCCCATGGTCACCTCAGTGGTAAAAAATATTTATTTTATCATCATATCAAGACTATTGCCCTGGCTGGGGTGACTCAGTAGATTGAGCGCCAGCCTGTGAACCTAATGGTCACTGGTTCAATTCCCAGTCAGGGCACAAGCCTGAGTTGTGGGCCAGGACCCCAGTTGGGTATGTGTGAGAGGCAACCACATAGTGATGTTTCTCTCCTTCTATTTCTCTCTCCTTTCCCCTCTCTCTAAAAATAAATAAATAAAATCTTTTTAAAAAAGAGTGTTACTGCTTTTCAACTTTTAGAATCAATTAATGACAAAAGGCTGTAGGATTTAATTGTGGTTATAGAACAATATTACATGGAATCAGTCTTGGTATTCTGAAAATAAATACCAAGAAAATGGGAATAGGAAGGGAAAAAAAGGGAGTGAGGTAGGAGTAGAGAGCATTAATGCCACTTTCATATACAGTGAAAGGTTGAGACACACTGAGAAAAGTTAACAGAACAAGATAATAGAGATCTGAATAACTGAAAATCAAAAAGCAATCACAAAGAAAATAAAATAACTTAAAATTGGGAAAATGAGTGATGAGGTGAAGCTAACAGGTGATATAAGCACACTGAATCTTCATTGCCAAAGTGGGAATAAATAATATTTACATCTGAGAAATGTATATGTACACTGATACACACACATTTATCACATATGTGCATATGTGTCCTCTTATTCCTGAATAACCCCAAGCTTTTTAACATAGTCTCCACCTTTTGATTGCTCCCTAATTATTAATCCCACTTTCTCAAGGTAAAATGTAAAAAACAATGTTTTCTAGTCTCTATAATGACAAAAATAAAAATGTGACCTAGGCTTTGTCAAACCTAATTCAGCACTGAATCACATAAGTGAATGGGCTGGGCAAGGAGAGTCCATTTTTTGGCACAAGGTGTGATAGTGTTTTAAAGCCAGAGGCAGCAGCAACTGACCTAGTCATGTTGGCATATGTGCAATTTGCCCCAGTGCATTAATGTTCTGTCACTAGGGAACAGTAAAAGGCAAGGCATAACTGCAGGGCTGAGAGCCTCAGAGAAATTCAGTGCCACACGCTATGCCTTTTGGCCCAGGCTGGCCCATCTGCTCCATTTTAGAAATGTTTGTTACACGGTTCTCCCAACTTTTGTGCATTTTGCCCTTAACCGCATAACTCAAGCAGGTTCAATCCTTCCTGACTCTAATTGCAAACCCTTATAAAGTTGTACAGGTTTTAAGTGGTCTGCCCAACCTATTTTTTCCATAAATCTTATTAGTTTTATTGAGTATTTATGTAGTATCCAGGACTTTGCAGAAATTGTATAATAGCCAAAATACCTGTACAAAGTTTTACTTAGAGGTATGAAAACAGCCATCAGAAGAAGAAAGTAGAGAAATGGTTAAAAGTGGCAGTGTTTAGAGACTGAGCCTGGGGTAGGGATGAAAAATGGTTCTTTTGCATTATAAACTCTGCTAAACTATATATATTTTGTTGACATCTTAGTGCATTACTCTAATTTTTAAAATCTCTTCTACTGCCACACATAGAAAAAAAGGGACTGGTGGGGCAGTGGGCATGGGGGTGACTATAATAACAATGACACCACTCACAATATCGACAAAAATACATAAAATATTGAAAAATAAAATTAAGATGTGGAACAACTATGTAAGAAACTATATAGCTTAATTAAACATGTAAAAGAAAAGATAAACAAGTAGAGAGAAAATCAAATTCATGGAAGAAAAAGCAACAGAAATGACAGGGAGTGTATGTGTTTGGAAGGACTGATTATCTGTAATAATAAGAATGACTGAAATTTTGGAATTGATAAATTAGAGAAGTAAAATGGTATACTTCCTAATTTCATTTTTAAAAAACCTTTGTAGACCACAGTTTCAATAAATTTTTAAGTGAAATCACAATAGCTAGATACTGTAAAACCACTGTGTTATAAAAGAAAAGGCAAGAAAATATTACAGATTATAGCATAAATGCTACAATTTTGTGTTAAGTACCAGTTTAATGGGAAAGTAAGTTAAATGACAATCAAAGTGAGAAACAAAGTCAACAAATTTAGATTTCTTACATTACACTTAAAATGTTAAATTAAGAGCACAATATATCTGTGATCTTTTTTTACTATGAAATAAGGTAATTTCTTTCTTTTCACTGCTGTTCCTAATAGCAAAAGAAAATAGTTTAAACAAATTTAAAATATTGAGTGAAACTCAAATAATTTAAGTGTATAAGGGGGTACATCAAAAAGGATTAGAAACAGAAAAACAATTATATAATTTAATCTTGCTTTCTCCAGTTCCACGTAGAAGGGAAAAAAAATCCAAATGAAATAAAATATGGCAGTATAATTTATAAAATGTATATACTATTTAGGAATATTATATATTTTTAAGTGGTATACAGATGGGCAAATGTGAAAGAAAATTTCTGAAATGTTATAAAATATGTTGCAAGCTCAAATTTAGAAGCATATCATTTATAAAACTCGTGATAATTATTGAAGAATGAAGTTAGTTAACTGTAAAATAACTATTCTAACATAAGGCCCTGTTGTACCATGAAAATACCAGGGCTCAAAAATTTAAGACCCAAGACTGAACTGCAGTTCTGCCACTTATTAGCTGAGAGACTTAGGGAAGTTACTGTGATCTTTCTGAGACTTGGTTTTCTCATTCTAAAATGGGAGTAATAATTCTTAGCCTACAAGGCAACTGAAAGGACTAAACCAGAACACACAGTCATGACAAAAAGCCGTACATAAAATAAACATGAGTGAAAAAGTACTAACCCTCCCCATAAATACATGTCTATTGCCAATATCTTTTACACTTTCAAGTTACATTCAAATCACATTACAAATGACAGCTTATTAAATGACATCTGAAAATTATGCACAAATTGTGCTCAAACTCTGCCTGAGAAGCTGTATGGTTCTCAACAAAAGCAATAAAATAAAAAAGCAAAGGTTCTGAAGTCCAGTAATCGCGGTGAAAGCAACTCTGTGAGCTGTGTGGCCTGGAGCACGTTCCTCTACCTTCTCTAAAACTCAGTTTTCTCACCTACAAATAATGACAGGGATGCCTAATTAAAAGAACAGCTGTGAATACTAAAGGAGACGTGTAAAACATGTCCTTATACCTGTTTTTATTTACCATTTACCACACACTAAGCTATGCTTTGTCATATAAAATATATTACACAAAATTAGATTAGAATCCATTACTTTAATCTTCTTCAAAACATATCTAAAAATATATCAAGTGGCAGGACTGACACACTCAGCTCAATGTATTTTTTTTCCTACAGGAATGGGCAGTTTCTCCTTTAATTTCTTTCACTGAAAAACCAAATTATTATTACATGTTGTTCTTAAAATTCAGTAAGATCATTCAACAAATATTTATGAGTTCTACATATTCGACATCTTCACGGACACAGCAATAAAAATATACAAAGCTTCCTGCCCTCATGGAATTCAGAGAACTGGCTAAGGGTCACCACACAGGACAATAAATGTAGTAGTCACATCCCAAATACAACAACCAAGAATCTAAAATTTGTTCCAATTAGTACAACTAACTAACTAGTTGTGGTCATGACAAACAAAACTCTATGGGAGCAATGACTTGGCAAAGGGGGACCAAGTACCTAACTGTCAGCTTTCCTAGTTTGGAACAGAACAACTCTTATCAGATGGGACAAATTTGCCCATCATTCCTGCTGTCTCCGCAAAGTAAACCTGCATCCAAAATAATCCCAACTAAAAATGAGACTTATTTTCACTTCTCCTAAAAAAAAAAAAGGCTCATTTTACCCCAGATAATATTAAGTCTAAAAAGAATTTTGACTCATTTATTTAATAGATTTTGGATATTAGAAGCTTATTATAATCATGAATGAAATATACAATTAACAACAACATTGTTTACCATTAGAAAAATTACTCTCAGTGATTAAACACATGTCAAATCAGTAATAATTTTAAAACTAAATATCCTTGTATTGTCAAAGAGATAATTTTCATCTGCCCATATTCTTGGATTACATTTTTACTAAAAGCTTATTTACAGAAGGAGAAAAACACAGAGCAGAGATTTCTAATTTGTTTTCAGTCCAAAAATAATCATGTATTCTGGTATATATTTTAAAGAAAACATTTGGGTTACATTAAAATATATGCCATAGAATAAAAGTACTTTCATGCTACTTAATCAGAACTACAGCATAAAATATGCTTAATTTAAAATGACATAGCCAGACCTCACTACAAAATCCTAGTGATATTAACCATGAAACTTGGCTTAAGAGAGGCCTCTAGTGGTTATTGGTAGTTACTAGCTCCCCTTCCTACCACCAACCTCCATCCTCTGGTAAAGCTCTTGTTCATATTCATTCACTTATTCTCTCCCCTCTCCCTCACCAATTAAAAGCCTCAAGCAAAATAACTACTATTCTATCACTGAATTGTTTAATTAACTCCAAGAAATCAACTAAATAATGTATATAACTGGTAGTATTAAACCATTATGGGTTCTCTAAAGGTAAATTCTACAACTTCCCCACAAAACCAATTTAGAGACATTCAATAAAATAAAGACCCTAGTCCTGGCCAGGTGGCTTGGTTGGTTGGAGCGTTGTCCTGTGCACCGAAAGGTTGCGTGCTTGATCCCCAATCAGGGCACATACCTAGGTTATGTGTTGGGTCAACCAATCGATGTTTCTCTCTTTCTCTTTCTCTCTCCCTTCCTCTCTCTCAAAAATCAATAAACATATCTTCAGATGAGGATTAAAAAAAAATACAGACCCTAAACATTACCTTGCAATCTTGATAAAAATGAAATCTACGGTAATCTAAACAAATACCCTATGAAAATTAAAAACAAGCTTATAGACTACAAATTAAAGTCCTAAAATACAACACATGGGTTTTTATGTTTATCTTCAGTGGTATTATGGGTCTTCTAAACATGTTTGCACTATTCATAAATATTTAACACTAACACTATTTTCAAATCCAAGACTAAGCAAACTTGGTTCTTTATATATAAATGATTACCCACATTCAGATGACTAGGGTGTAACTCCTTTCCAGTTCCACTCCTACAATATCCCTCTCCTTCGTTATTGTAGGCCTCTCCTGCTTCCAGAACCACCAAACACCCACCCAACCCTGCTAGCCTTAGAAACTGCCTTTCCTTTATCCAAGGCCCCAATAAAGTCTTTAGAAGCAAGAATGGAAATGACTGGCTTACAAGGGTAGAAGGATAGTAAATCTAGAAACACTGACCCCTCAGTCCCAACCATCGTCACTCCCTCATGCCAGGGATGAAGTACTCCCAGGCTTGTTCCACTCTCAGCCTTGCTGAGGCCTTTCCCGGCTCCAGTGATTACCTACCTCCCAAATACTCTGAAATGACAGATACCTTGACATGTAGCCAAAGCTCAACCATTTGCATATATGGGCACAACATCTTTTGCTATGTAACTTAAGTTTAAAAGAGGAAGGAGAGGGGAAGCAAGAGGGCAAGGTGGAGAGAAGAGTAGAGGAAGTAGAGAGAAGATCCTTTCTATGTCATTCCCTAACTTTATTAATTTTTTAAAAAATAAGGACTTCTGGCCAGGATGGAGGCATAGGTAGACAAGACACACTGTGCCTCCTAGCACAACCAAGATAGGGACAACAACAATTTAGAAACAGAATAACAACCAGAACTGACAGAAAATTGAACCATATGGAAGTCATACAGCCAAGGAGTTAAATTAGACACGCTCATCCAGACCAGTAGGAGGGGTGGAGTCGGGCAGCCGGGTGAGGGTTGCGGAGCAGAGAGCTTTGGGACCGGATGTGTAAGGCAACCAGGGCGTGCAAGACCTCAGCAGGCAGACCCTGGGCACCCAAGTGGCAGCTGGCAGACCCTGGCTAAGGGGGGGCAACCAGCAGACCCAGTAAGGCAGCAATTGTGAAGCAAGGCACTATGTGCAACCCAGGATCCCAGCACCAGGAAATAGAGCCTTAGGGCACTGATTGAAAAGCAAAGTCCCACGGGGTGCACAGGCCCACCCACACAGGAATTGGCACCAGAGGGGCCCAGTTTGCTCAGGGGAAGCGGTGGAAGGGACTGAGGTCTGAAGGAGGGCAGAGAAAGCACCATTGTTCCTTCTCAGACCCCGCCTCCACATACAGCATCACAAACCAGCAACTGGGTTCCCCACCCTGGTGAACACCGAAGGCTCCACCTCATACATAACAGGTCAGACAAGACCTCAAACAGAAGATCAATTGAAAGCCCCAGAACCCATTCTTTTAACTGACCAAGAGATAGCCAACCTATCAGAGGCACAGTTCAAAGCACTGGTGATCAGGATCCTCACAGAATTGGTTGATTTTAGTCACAAACTAGGTGAAAAAATGAAGGCTACAATAAGTGAAATGAAGAAAAATGCACAGGGAACCAATAGTGATGGAAAGAAAGATGGGTCTCACATCAATGGAGTGGACCAGAAAGAAGAAAAAAATATACAACCAG
>CM052541.1:129850831-129870663 GCA_028533065.1 Trachops cirrhosus | reverse complement strand
ATCAGAATTACATTAGCCAAGGTAAAAATGAAGGAGAGAATCCTAGAAGCAGCAAGAGATAAGGAGACAGTAACCGACAAAGGAGTTCCCAACAGACTGTAGCTGATTTCTCAAAAGAGACCTCACAGGCAAGAAGGGGCTGGAAAGAAGTATTCCAAGTCATGAAAGGCAAGGACCTACATCCAAGATGACTCTATCCAGCAAAGCTTTCATTTAGAATGGAAGGGCAGATAAAGTGCTTCCCAGATAAGGTCAAGTTAAGAGTTCATCATCACCAAGCCCTTATTTTATGAAATGTTAAAGGGACTTATCTAAGAAAAAGAAGATCAAAAACATGTATAATAAAATGACAGCAAACTCACAATTGTTAACAACCACATCTAGAACAAAAACAAAAAGAAACTAAGCAAACCACTAGAACAGAAACAGAACCACAGAAATGGAGATCACATGGAGGGTTAGCAACAGGGGAGTGGGAGGAGGAGAGAGGGGGAAAGGCACAGAGAATAAGTAGCACAGATGGTAGACAGAAAATAGACAGGCGGAGGGCAAGAATAGTAGGGGAAATGTAGAAGCTAAAGAACTTATGACACATGGACATGAATTAGAGGGGGGACTGTGGGTAGGAGAGGGTGTTCAAGGTGGAGGGGAATGAACAGGGGGGTAATGGGACAACTGTAATAGCATAATCAATAAAATATATTAATTTAAACAAAAATAAACTGCCTCCCAAGTACCTCAAAAAATGTAGATTACTTGCAGGGAAGACACTTTGAGACAATATCTTGTACCCAATGTGTTGTAACAGATAAAGATCCTGATGATCAGAAGCACTACATAATAACTGCTATGGATAAAAAAGTCACAGGTCACTCCTGGGAACAGCAAGAAGGCCAAAGCGAACAGGTCTAGGCTGACCTCTTTCAGTTCTAAACTCCGCAACAATGACCCACCAGCACTGCAGAGAAGGAAATGACAAGAGAAAGGTTCTGAAAAGCCAAAATTGTTGTCATAAGGTTTGAAGGGTAAAGGATTTGTTCTCGATTCATAAGAAAACACCGCAGTCCCTCCTTGGTTAATGTACAAGTGTCAGTTATAAAATGTGGTCATCTGGATTCCATGAACAGCTAGCAATAATTGACAGCAAAACGTAAGGTAACATTTAAATTTTAAAAGGCTTAAAACCACAAACATTATGCACAGAAATGTACCAATGAAGTAAAAAGCTCTATATCTCAAAAAATGCATGTCTTAATACAATATAACAATCCATGTTCATTTGGATTATTTATAAAAAATAAAATTATATACAAAAGGTTCTGGGAATATCAGCATCCAAAAGGTTAAAAAGTATTTAAACCTGTACACAGAATAGCAAGTCTTATCTATGCAGAAAATGGAATTATCCTAAGAACTAATTTCTCAAAAATTATAGATAGCTGAAGTTTACTGTAGTCAATTTCACTTTGCTTTTTAGAATAGATAATTTGACCCTATTCTAGTGAGAAATTCAAATGAATTTTTACATACCATTATAAAAAATGAACAACTGTTAACAAAAATAAAAACACAGGGTCAAACTAAAAAGACTTTTACATGTTTCAACTTAGAATTAATGGATTTATTCACACAATAACATACCAGAGTTACTTTCTAAGCCTTTGTATAAGCACCAAGAATAGTAAAAACCATCCAAGCATTTCAATATCTTAAGTTTTTATAACATATTATCAAACTTTTATCTTGTTGATATTCATAATAATTTTTTAGCAAACATTTATCAAACACCAAGCCTATGCCAGGCACTGTTTCAGGAAATGAGAATTCAGTAGTGCACCAACAAACAAAAATCCCTGCCCTCATGGAACTTATCCTCCAATAGGTAAGAAAGATCAACAATATAAATAATAAAGCAACATAACACGTTAGCTCATGTTACTCTCTCTCGAGAAAAAGAAATAAAAGTGGCTCTTAGTAGGAGGAACGGGATTCAATATTAAATAAGCTGGTCAGGGAAGGCCTTAATGACAAAATGGTATTTGAGTAGTGACCTAAGAGAGTCAACCAAGAGCACTTCCTGAAGGGTGTCAAATATGGTGAGGTAGGGTAAATCTCTAGGACTTTGACTTTCCTACTGACCTTAATGAGAAACCAGTGAGGCCTTTTAAGACTAGAAGAGATATGATGTGTATCACATTTCAAAGATCCACTCTGCCTATGGCAAAGAAATGTCAGAAGCACAGACAGTAGTTCACAGGCTCTGGCCAAAACCCCGGTGAGAAAGGCTAGCAGTCTGGACCAGGATCAAAGGTAACAGCAGTACAGGTGGACTGATTCTGTACATACTGTAGGCAATGTCAGCAAGATCTGTGTTGGAATTGAATGCAGGAAGGCAGAGCATGAGAGAAAGAGAGAAGTAAAAAAAACACCAAGATGTAAAGGCAGTCTTATTTATTTCAATAAATAGCATAATTTAATCTTTAATTAAAGTATAAGCATGTCAAAATTGCCCTAGCTGGTGTAGCTCAGTTAGTTGGAGCGTCATCCCACAAACCAAAAAGTTGCAAATTTGATTCCAGGTCAGGGCATATGCCTAGGTTGTGGGCTCGGAGGCAAAGATCAGTGTTTCTCGCATTTTATGTTTCTCTCCCCCACTCGCTTCCCCTCTCTCTAAAATCAATACCCATGTCCTTGGGTGAGGATGAAAAAAAAAACTGTCAATTTTTTTCTATAAACATATGAAAATCACCTTGTACACTGTCGTTTTTCCTTTTTTTTTTGCATTGTTTTATGTAGTTGATTCTAAGTTAGATGACAACATAATTCTTGAAATCCCGAGTTTCCTTCAAAGCCTGTCATTCCCTTGTCAAAATCAAGTTCTTATTTGCCACAGGCAGCTTCTCTAGATTTCTACTCACTAAAAAAAAAAAACAACAAAATCTTTTCAAGCTAGACAGTCTAAATCTCCCTACCACTTCGATAACTCATTTTGATTGTGGTCTGTGTCTCAGCAGGAAAGCCCATTCAAGCCCACAACTTGTAACCACCGTTCTTACTCCTAGGAAGACTCTGGAATGAGCTCCACTTATGAGATCCTATTTTGCATCAGTGTGACAGCTGAGCTGGGTTATGGAAAATAGAATGAGGGGAGTGGATAGAGCTGAATGACAAAAGAAACTCCTCCAGGTCAGAGCACACCGAGGCTCTCCCAGAACCTATAAAAAGGCACACTATAACAGGAATCCAAGGAAATGAATCAACACGACCTTGGTTCTTTTCTTTTTTAACTTTCTGTCAAGCAATATACAAAAAAAGAGCACAAAATGAATGTTCTGCTCAATGTTCAAAAACTGAACCTATGTAACCAGCACTCAGAACAAAGAACTGTTTCCAGCAATCCATTTCCTCCTTCACATACTTTTCAACTACTAATGACCATGCTAGCATTAATCACTGACCTGACACCTGACACCATGGGTTAGTTTCCTCTATTTTTGAACTTTATATACCATATTTTGCCATATATAATGTGCACTTCTTTGCCCAAATTTCTAAGAGAAAAATAAGAATGTGCATTATACATGGGTATAATGATTACATACCACAGGTATAGTAGGCCTAAAATCCCATGTATAATGCTCACAAAAAACCATGGGTGCACATTATACACAGGAAAGCATTATACATGGCAAAATATGGTAAAATGAATCATATACTATGTATTCATTTGAATCTGGCTTTTAAAACTCATCTCACAATGTGTTTGTGAGATGAAAACATATTTGTTCCATTAAATTGTTGGTTCATTCTCATTGCCAAGCAACATTCTAATTACTTATTTTTCCATTCTTTGGGTGATGAGTATTCAGGTAGTGTGAGGCTCTCAGAAATAGTGCTCCTAGAAACATTCTCCAACTTACCTTTCGTATCATACATTTCTGTTGGGTATATACACAGGAGTAGAATTGCTGAGTTATAGGATTCAGGTAAATAATGTCAAACAGTTTTTAAATGGTTGTACCAATTTATATTACCAACAGTAGCATATGAGAGATGGGTGGGATCCGCATCCTCAGCAATACTTGGTATTTGAGTATTTTCCATTTTAGCCAGAATGATGTCTTTAGTGATATCAAACTGTAGTTTTAATTTGTGTATCAGGATGACTAAAAAAACTGAACATTTTTTTCATACTATTATTATTGACCATTTAGATATCCTTTGTGAAGTGCCTTTTCTAGACTTTGCCCATAATTCTATTGGGATTGCTTTTTATTTTTAATTGGAAGAGTACTTAATATAAATGTCGATGAGTTTCCTCAAATCTGTGAGTTGTCTATTTACTCTCTTATTGGGGCTTCTTGATGAATCAGTTTTTAAAATTTTAATAAAACTAAATTTTATCATCCTTTTAAAAATGTTAGTGTTCTATTTTGTTTTAAGAAATCTTTGCCGTACAAGATCATAGAAATATTCACTTACGCTTTCACCCAAGAGCTTCATCATTTTTTTCTTTGACAATTAGAACTGGAGTTCTTACTGGAGTTGACATTTGTGTGATATTTTTCATGTTACCCAACTAAACCAGCATCATTTACTAAAAAGACCACCTCTTCAGAGAGGAAGCTTGGATCTTCTTTATTCCCTATGGGTAATATTTTGATTTTTCTGCATAAACTTCTTTTAAAGACATCACAATCTTCACCTAAAAACACTATATGCTACATTTTTATAGCAGTAGTAACTGCAGATTATTTTTATGAAATTAACCTAATTGCTGAAAAGCTACAAGAATGCCAAAGTTCTTAAAAAATAGTAAATATAAAATACCATGAGGTCTTAGGACTCACTTTCTATAGTAATAAATCAAGAAAAAAACAAAATAACACATGCAATGTTATCTAAACTTTAGTAGATAAAGCCATCACAGAAAAAAAGAAAAGAAAAAGAAAAAAGCTTAAACTTACTTATAATCCAGTATGGAAGTAGATGATTTTGGTTTAAAGCCCAGTAAATGAGAACTAAACTGTATCCTTGAGAGTGAAATATATGAATCATATTAACAGTAGCAATAAGATCAATCTAAACAGGCCAAAGTTCAAGAGGAAGCTTAGATAAACAACTATAAGTCAGAGCTGCCAGAATCCTACAACATAAAATTCAAACTGTGATCCATAGTATTAAGGCTAAGAGTTAGTTTTTTAAATAATCCATCTCCATTTCTTTTGGAGAAGAAACAAAATAAAATTTAGCCAAACCACTTCTGACTATATTAAACCTAGCTTATTAAACCATAATGAATCAGAAGTTTAAAACACCAATGACATCCCTATGTTTATTTGCACTACTCCATTACTCACACAATTCAACCCAAGCTGCTCATATGAAGGAGACATTTATAATATTCTCAACTTAGAGAACTATGGGAGGAAAAAACCCAAGTGATTTGTTTCCTTAAGCATTTAGCTTATTATATAGCATACATTTCTTTCATGGTATAAATTTTTAAAATTCTAAATCAATTGAAAATGCTCATAAAGCTCAAAATTTCAAAACCATTCTTTGCAAATATCCAACAAATTTTGCCCAAGATTTTAAGGGAATGACATCTATCAACACGATATTCATACCTTGCAAACTGTATCCACATCCCAGGGTAGTATAGTCCGCAGATCAATGACTTCACAAGATACTCCAAGCTTTTCTTGAGCCATGGAAGCCACCTCTCGGATCACATGTACCTAAAATAAGGATAAAAATATGTAGAGAATAACCACAGAAATTCAGGCCTAAAACATAAGTTGAATTCCAGCATCATTCATAGAGGTAGCATATTTTTTAATTTATTTTTTATTGAATTTATTGGGGTGACATCAGTTAATAAAATTATATACAGAGCAGGGGGAAGTAGAAGAGGGTAAAGAAGGGACAAAGGGTAATGAAAGGAGACTTGACTTGGGGTGGTGAACACACAATGTAATATACAGATGATAACTGTATAATAGAGTACTGAAAATCAGAGGAATTGATCTTTATAGAGAACTAATAAATTTGTTCTAGACATATTGAATCCCATAATCCACCAAAATAATCAAAAGTAGTTGTCTAGAAAACAACTGAAAAAAGGCTCTTAAAGAAACCGAGAGCACTTATTGCTGGAGTTACTGATTCCAAAGACACCAGCACTGAGGTAGTTACAGGAGTAGCTAGGGTTTCTAGAGAAAGCGTTTACAGGGAACAGTAAAGACCAGAAATGGTGGAACCCTGTACATGACCAACATTTAAGGGGAAAACAGGTAAAGAGGAATTCACTAACAACAACAGAAAAGGTGGGGGGAGAAACAGGAAGGAAGTCAGGAGACTGTGTATTCCAGAAGCTAAAGAAGAAAGGATTTCATAGAGTAGCCAGTGTCATATACCAGGGATAGAGTTGGATTTAACAATTTGAAGGTTAATGCTATTAGCAGGTACAGTGAATTAGTGGGAACAGAATTCATAAAATACAAGACCATAAGGAAGTTAAGGAATTAACTGCTGGTGGTAGAAATGGCTCAAGGTTAGTATTAAAAGAAAAAAAAAGGGAAAGATACTGATATTTAAAAGAAAAGTAGAGTAGAAAAATGTACTTTTAGATAGTGAAGAGATACACACCTTTTTAATAAAAGGGACATGGAAAGAAGAAACTGAAGATGCAGGAGAGGGACCAATTGCTGTATCCCAGCCCTGAAGAAAATAAATGGACTATAATCTGGAACAATTTTGGAGAGGTAATTATGACAACCAGACACCACTCCTTTGAAAACAAGGGGAACAGGAAGGGACTGAAAGAAGTGATAGGTGTAAAGGGAAAATAAGTCATGGGAGTAACAATCTAACTTCACTCTAACTTCATTATTTAAAAGAAAGGCAAGAATATATGCTGAGCGTGACAGGGATATGGATAAAAAGATTTCCCACCAGAGGTGAGAAACCGTAAATTCTGTAATTCTCCAACTCAAAAAATCAAGTGGAGAAAAGAAATGAAGGTTGTGATATTGCAAATGATTTGCATTATCTTCTTTACACTCATATTAAATTTTCTAAAGTAAACAAGTATTTCCTTTACACAGAAAAAAGAAAAACTGAGCACTTCTTTAAAAGGTGATGAAGAAGTATAAAAGAAAGAATGGCCACAGAAAGAGTTCTGAGCTTAAATGCTTGGAGATAGAGCAATGTGATGACAAGCAACAGGGAAAGCGGAGGTAGGCAGTAGTGAGGTTTACTGGAAAAGAGAAGGGCAGGATTCCTGAGGCTGGACCACCGGATGGGTCCACATGGTCAGCAAAGTAATCGTGAGAGATGGCAGCAGATGAGATGAAAAAGAAAATACTAAGTGAAGTGCAACAAGTAGTGGATAGGTAAAATGCTCTTCAAAAGAAAAAGTGTTTTTAAGGAATACATTTTTGTAAACTCAATATATTTTAATGGCTTCACCATATGCATATATATTTTAATGACTGAATAAGCACCTAGCCTTCAATCAAATATTAGTACCAGATATAGACAAAGCACCAAACAAGATAAACTTAATATAAGGAAAGCATAATTTTCAATTCTTCATAGTATCAGGATTAAAAGTAAGAGCTTCCAAGTACACGAACCTTACCTGTTGGTATAAATGTTACTGACCTGTGTGCCCCAGGCAACTAGAGTAACATCACTCCCTTCCTGTACGATCTCAGCCTGGGACAGGGGGATGTTGTACGGTTCTACAGGAACCTGTTCCACTGAATATAAAATGAGGAAAAATTAAGGTTAATTATTTTCTCTTGTGTGGCATCTGTGCATAAAAGAACATAAGAACCTCATTGTGGCAAAGCTTTACTTATTCTTCCATATTTATAACAGAAATAGCATTTACCATACAGCTTCATGAGATTACCACACAATGAAAAAATGTAATATAAGTGTATGAAACATATCAGCTATACTGGAACAGAAAAAGGACATTAGGTAAAAACTAAGACAATAAAGTGCGGGCTTTAGTCAATAATAATGTATCAAAATGTACTGCACTAATGATGTTGCACTAAGATGTTAGTAACAGAGGAAACTGGCTGTGGGGTGTATGGAAACATTGTACTGCATTTAGGTTTTTTTGGTAAATCTAAAGCTGTTCTGAAAAATAAAGTATAAAATTTTTTAATATATCTGCTAAAACTCAATTAGACTAAATTAAGTTCCCAGACAAGTCTTCTATCAAGGAGCAAATTTATAAAGGTTTGGCAAAAAAATAAAACCACATAGCAGGGTCAACTTTTTAAACATATTTTATTTTGGCACTTTGCATCTATGAACACTTTGTCAACTGTAGCAGCTGACAACACATTAATTTTCAAAGCTAAATTCTATGAAACTCAGAGAGAAACTAAATCAGTTCCACCAGCCAAAATGAAGAATAGCCACTGATATCCCAGAATAAAACATCTCATGATTTCTCTGACCAATCGAGTACAAGCAGTACAGAGTTGACTAAATTCAAGAGGAAATCGTAAGGCAAATTTTTAAATGAAATGGAGTAGAAGTTGATAAAATTATTCCGTTATAGGGAGGCCTTCTTGAATTCCTATGTGAGAACATTACAGTGGAACTGACAGAGGAAAAAAATGTTCCCTTCTGTTCATTTTCCCCAAGGTCATATCATCATTGCTACATAAATGTTTTTTATTCAAAGAGTACAAGAGAATAAAAAGTTCCCTCTGCTCCCCAGTCAGTCCATCCAACTACATGGGCCAAAAGTAATCAATGCCAACAATTTCCTGGGTGTCTTCAGTAAACATCTCTTTCTTTGTGGCATCCAGGTTTCTATATCCTATTCTACATTTGGAAATGCCCCACCTTATGAGGCAGGGCCCTTTCTGCACTACAGAAGTGAGGGCCATGTATTCACTTTCCCAGCTTCCCTTGCAGCTAGGGCACAAAATATGGGCTCTGCCAATCAAATGCACCCATGCCTGACTCTGAATTGGAAGCTGATGACACACAAGAGAAGCAAGTATACAGAATCTATTTCAGAGTACTGGTAACAGTGGAGGCAGATCAGGTATCCAGGTTCAGAGATATTAATGATTCAGACTGCAGTTCCATGTCCACTGACAACTGTTGGAGGATATTTGAAAAACCAATTACACAGTGGAATTTTGAGTATTACTCCTAGATAGATATACAGCCTCTAAGCCAGGTTCTCAGGCACCCCAGAGATCTCTGAGCTATTTATTATCTTTAAATAAACCTTTTCTGCTTATATTAGACAGGCTTGATCTTATCTGCTTGAAAATTAAGGACCCTAACTGATATGGTATCTTTTCAGATATGTAGAGTATGCAAATATGCACACACAAAGACATATATATATTTTTTTTCTTTTCAAAAATAGAATCACATTGTACACACTGTTAGGAACCCTCCTACAAGTTAAGAATTCTTCTACAATTTCTCTTTTTCCCAATTTAACAATATACCTTGGCCATCTTTTCAGGTCAAAAATACAGTTTTATAAGATAATATTTGTAAGTAAAAACTATCAAATTCAATGGTGCTGTTATCAGTGATATGGTGGAAAATTTTATTCCTTGTATTTTTTAATCCTCACTGGAGTATATGTTTATTGACTTTAGAGAGGGAGGAGAGGATGTGGAGAGAAAAGAAAGACAGACAGACAGACAGGTACAGAGAAACATCAATGTAAGGGAGAAACACTGATCAGTGGCCTCCTGTATGCACCCTGACTAGAGAATCAAACCCGCAACCCAGGTATGTTCCCTGGCTGAAAAGTGAAGCCTCAGCCTTTTGGTGTACGGAACAACACTCCAACCTGTGAGCCACCCAGCCAGGACCCATATTAACAACTCACATAGAGAGCATTTGCAAGAGAACAACTTAATCTTAAAGACGCAAGCTCCCCTGTGAGGCATGATTTTACCATTACAGAGATAATTTCTCTGCCCTGGCACAAATCTACAGTAATGCTAGTTTCCTCACAAAATACACATTGCTTCACGCTGCCTGATTACTAACAGCATAGTCAAAATCTCCATACCTGAGAAGCCCATCTTATTTGTCAGCATTTACAGTGTAATGGGAGAGGGGTGGGCAAATCCACCCGACCAAGAGCCCAGTCCTTGCTCTGTCTCTGTATCTCTGTATTTTATTCATTTGGTGATCTCTGACAAAGCATTACATTGCTTCTGTGCCCCAGTACGCCACCTGTAAACTGTGGAAAGCAGTATATGACTATCTGTCACACCACAGGGACAGAATGAGGACAAAAGTTCATCACTGCAGACATCCTTTCAGTTCTTAGAAGATCGGCTTTACAATTTAAAATTACTCAATGATACAGTCATTAAGACTAGAAAAGGAAGTTTTCATTCTAGGCAGTTATTCTGAAAAGTTGTTCTGACTCCTACTACCATTTTCTCTATAAAACTTATATCTCTGTATTACAGTTTTCATTTTTCTGAATAATCTTCCAGATTTGAAGTTATTAATAATAACTTTTTGATAATTTTTACTTCTATATCAACAATTACTTCTAATGCTGATGTTAAAAAGTATACATACAAGAAAACTTAGTGCAATTTCTTACAGTAATTACTTTTAAGTTATTCCTAAAATAAAGCTGTATTCAATCTTCCCCTTACCTCTTCACCTTAATTACTGATAACTTAAAGATTAAACCGTCTACATTAGAAAAATCATATCTATGTACGTTAACAACATTACATTTATTTGTCTATAATATGTCATTATAATAGTTGTTATATTAATATAATATTACAGTCTAATTAGAAGACAAAATTAACTTTCAATAAGTAAGAATAATTAAGTGCTAAATTTTGATACTATTTAACCCATGGTGATCATCAGGAGCATGTGTGGACAATATAGACTGGTATATTGTCTGAATACCATGAGGGACAGTAACCCTAGACGTCTCCTGGGATTGACAGTGGTTGAGGGTCACAACTGTATGACAACCTAAGCCTTCACGCCATAAGCATGTCAAGGTTTTACTGAGAATTAGAGCAAAAGGATTGCAGAGAAGTGAGAAAGCAGATGAACTGGAACAAATAGAGAAAACCACAAAAAAAGGTAGATTTTAAAGAATGAATATAATTAGATGCACAAAGACAAAAAGTTGGCATTCTTAGCAGTGGGGTACCATACATGAACAATAGAAACGCCTAAACAAATAAGCTGAGAAAAACACCGCACATCACATTATATGATGCACTGAGAAGGATACAGCATCACTGCTGTGGTATTCTTGCCAAAAGATATATATAACCTGAACTTGATCATAAAGAAACATCAGACAAACTGCGGGATGTTCCACGTAAGAGTGGACCATACATGGAGATCATGGCAGACAAAAAGATAGGAACTGTCTGTCCCAAAATAAAGGAGACTAAGGAGAGAAAACAGTAAGTGAATATTCTGGATCAGATCCTGACCCAGAAAAGGACATTAGCAGACGACTAATGAAATTTGAATTAGGTGTCTGGAAGAGTTAACAGTATTGTATCACTGTTAATATCCTGGTTTCGATCATTATGGCCGTTTTACCTGTGAGGTTAACATCTGGGGAAGCTGAGGGGAGAGGGGTATATAAGAATTCTTTGTACTATTTTGGTAACCTTTCTGTCTGAGCATATTTCAAAATAAAAAGTTTCACAAATTATTTTAATTTAAAGTTTCTTAAATGGAGGCTGACCCACCTTAGTAAGTCTCCTAGAGTTTGGAAAAATAAGGTGTGACATGATGGGGAAATACACCAAATTACGAAAACTGAGCTGAATACAAGGCACAGCAGAGGCACTGTAGATTGATACTGCCTTGTAAAGCAAGCTCTACTTTTTGAAATATCAGTACAAATAGAGAAAATGGGGATTACTAAAGCTATCCAACTGTAAAAGAAGTGCAGCCATATTTTGTGTTATATTTGGGGTCTCATCTACCTGGGTGAATTTAACAGAGTCTGATTATACAAAGACATGAAGATGTGAAGACATGAATTCAATATATGTTCATGCCCGTCAGCTTTTTGTTAGAGATTCTTGAGCACTAAATAAAAACTAATAACCAGTCAAATTGTCTAAACGTAAATACATCAAGTCAAAATCAGCAAATATCTTGCACGTAACCAGGAGATTTCTCACACTGAGATATTTTAAATAAAAAAATATAAAAACATTTGAAATCTCAAAATCACTGGTACTGGTTTCAGAAGGTCAACTTATCACTAAAAATATCACTGCAAAATTAAAAAAAAAAACAAACCCTCACTAATATTCTCACCTGAATAGTAATACTGACTTAAAGTCCCAGACCCATTTCAATTCAAACACATTTGAATTCTTTTTCTTTGAGAATTAGTGCATTAATTTGAAAACCCCACATTTCTACTTCCTTTGCATTATGAAACAACTTAGATTTCTTTTCAAAATAGTTTGCAAGTGTGTATCATAAAAGCAAATCCATGACAAAGCAACCATTGTATTCTTTACACAACTTCAAAATTAACTTCACATATTTGTTATTTAATGTAATAAAAAGATTTATGACACTGATATTATTGTATAAGATTCATCACTATACTAAAATGTATACTAAAATTTAACCATATTTGTAATATATCTTGTTCACTCTTCACCATCCCTTTTAGTTGTTTTTTCTTGTACACTCTAGTGTACAGAATTTAATAATCTGGCAAAAGTTCTCTGCTCAACAATCTTACTAGCCAACTGTCCATCTTTCATGTTTAATATATTAGAATTTAGTAAATATTTTTCAGTGTATTTTCCCCAATAAGAAGCTATAAATGTGTGAACTTCATTCACATAAATAGACTCTAACAAGGTAAACTGCCAAAGTGGGAAAGAAAATAATTCAATGCTGACTTAAAGGGCACTATTTTAAAGCCATTGTCTATCAACACGTGGAGAATTTAAAAGGAAAAACAACCACCTAACAAAAAGAATTGTGTTGAAATGGAAAAGGAGTACATTAACTTTCACTGTCAGTTGGAGGATATACCATTATTTTGTGAGCCACTAAAGAATAAAAATACTGCCACATTATTTAGAATTACTCCTATTGAAAGAAAAAATTTTAGAATAATCAGACATGGGTTTTTTGTAACACCCTTATACATACATATGATCAAAATATAAGCAAAAAAGGCAGTTAAACTATTCCTAAAACTCTTTTTGACATTCAGGATCTAATTCTTCTCCCTCATCTTTTGACTTATAATTGCCAGAATATTATTTTCTTTGTCACCAAGCATATTGGTGATTCAGCACTTTTTAAAATAGTGGTGCTGAGCTCTCAAGTTAGTGCCATATTTAGAAACAGCCTTCTTCTGACTCCTTCCACAGACTGTTAAATTATTGTGATTCACCATTTTCACCACCCTTCCATCCATCACAAACATTTGGAACTTCATCGTTAAAAGACTAGTTCTCCAATGTCTCTGAAATTTTATTTTAAGCTTTTGTTTAAATTAGTAATGGCCCCAAAGCACAACACTAGTGAGGCCAGTAATTCAGATATACCAAAGAGTAAGCCACTCACTGCCTTTAAGTGAAAAGTTTTCTAAGCACAGATGGGAAAGAAGTAGTACTGTATATAGGGTTCCATACTATCTGTGGTTTCAGGCATCCATGGGGGGTCTTGGAACATATGCCGTATGGATAGGGAGGGACTACTATATATCTGTATCTATATATATATAACTATACATACATATATAAAGTCAATAACTATGTCATTGACAACTATGTCTAATGGTGAGGTTTAATTAGAATTTTTACTTTTTATCTGTGTAGATATAGAACTCCACTTACTAAATATAATGTAGTAAATTATATTTAGACATCTAACTTTGTATCCATTCTGATAAAAACATTAGGAACTGCCTGTATTCAAAAAGTAGACAATCACTGTCTTGATTTAACAAGATACAATGTACATCCAAATATGCTAGGATATATTATAAATCTTAAATAATCATCGTAAGACTCCCTGATAAACTAAAACTGTCCTATAGTGGCCCTCAAATTACCATAAACCAGCAACTTTTCCTCCTTTCTTGCTAAATCTGAATTGCCCAACCAATAAATAACAGATAGCAAGAACAGTCCCTCCCTCTTCTGACAAGCACTTTTGGCCAGCTGCTCCTGAAACTGGCTGGATGATGGCTGACCTCCACTGCTAAAGTGCTACGGAATCCTGACGCCTCCCTCTCCCCCAGATTAGGGCACTGCTTCTGAGTTGGGCTCATGGCCCAACATTCTGAATAAAGAGTCACGCCAAAGGGTGTGATTATTAAAACAAATAATTGGAGATTCTTAAATAATAGAAACATATTTTAATATACTACTTACAGTCATTCAGCACTTACTAGTTATCAACCATTAACTAAATATTTCCTATATATAAACATAATTATACAGTACTATACAGAAAATTTTATACTACTAAATTTGAAAATACAGAGAAAATATTCATACAAAGACATAAGTAACCAAGAGTTACTCAAGAATGGGTAGTAGATCAATGACCAAAAATGATTAAAAAGAAAAAAGATGTTTCCCAAAAGGCACCAGAACTAGACAATTTTATAAGCAAATTATATTAAACCTTATACAACAGATAATCCCTAGTTACCCAATCAGGTCTAGAGCATAGAAAAAGAAATGAACCCAGTTCACTCTAAAAGACTGCATAACTCCTAAAACCAGACCAGGATGGTGAATGAAAGAAAAACTATAGACCAATTTTATATATAAACATATACATGCATTTTCACATGTATGAAAAGATATAACTATAGTACAATTATATTTATGAATGTGAAGGTCTTTTTGAAAATCTTCTAATTGATTCCTGCAATATGCTGAAAGAATAATGCATTATGCTCAAGTAGAATTTATCTCAGGAATAACAGAATTATTCATCACGCTATTATGAACTATGTTCATGAACTTCACCTAATCAAGAGATCAAAGAAGAAAAATCATACAATCATCTTTACCAGACACCTAAAAACAATTTGATAAAACTCAACATCTTAGGAGAAGTGGGAGGAAGGGGCCTCTAAGTTAAAAATTAAGAGTAATTTCCTTAACTTGATAAAGACTTTCGACCAGGATCCAAGTTAAGAAAAGATGAGACATTCCTAACACAGGAAAAAGTGAAAATGTCTCATCAATTCTTGGGAAAAACATAAAAAGAGTTATAACTATCCAAAGAGTGTAAGATTTTCTACCTAAAACAGCTAAGATAATTAACTAAAATATTATTAGAGAATTATATAAGGTCTCCAAATTCAATATTAACATATAAAATCAAAAGCTTTTCTCTATACAATAACCAATTAAAAATGTAATAAAAAGTCCTATCCATATAGCAAAAAAAGCAAACAAACCATGAAACATCTAGTAACAACCTTAACAACAAATGTGTCAAACCTAATGGAAAAACCTACACACCTTATTCATGGACATAAAAGAAGTTTGAATAAAGGGAGACAACCGTGATCTTGGAAATGGAGAACCATTACAGTGAAGATGCAAAAATAGAAAAAACTTTAAAAACTATGTTTGTATATATGTGTATATACATTTATGTTTAAACAAACAGGTAAAATGCTGCTCTCGGTGACAACCAGGGCATGGGCATAGATATAAGGGTGACATTTCCCAGAAGGTAACATTAAATTATTGAGATCCGGTTGTTTCAAGGTGGACTTCTATTAAACATACTAGCAAAGAACTTTAGAACAGAAAAAAGATACAGAAAAAAGAAGTTTGAAAAATACAAGAACAGAATAATTCTTGACAGAATAAAATGCAAGGCTTTCTCAAGTGAAGTATCTTACAAATATTCCCAGCTTTCATTTTTAGCTTGCAGACTATAAATAAGTTACCTACTGAGTTTTGTCTCTTTATAGTAACTGCATCGGTAATACCCTGTCCTTCCAGTTTTTCACTAACTGCCATTTAGAGACTTGCAGTGTCTGGCTTCATCAATCACTTACTGTGCTGAGCTTAATCAAAAAAATAGGAAATAAGAATGGAATTAAGAAATACAAGTTTTACAGTTTTACTATAATAAAGAGGCTTATAACTTTCTCCTTCCTCATACCCAAATACACACACACACACACACACGTATGTGTGTGTGTGTATATATATATATATATATATATATACACACACACACAGGGATGTTTACTTCAACATAGTTTAGTACAGGCAGAATTTAGAAGCAACTCAAAATTCCGTAATAGAGAAAAGGATAAATTATGGTACAACCTCAAAATTTTATGAACTAAAAATCAACTAAATCTTTGTGACCTGACATTGAAATATAACCAAAATAAATTGGTAAGAAAAGTTACAAAACAATGTTTAAGTATGATTTTATTTAACTCAGTTTATAAGCATATGTTTATCAATGCAAATACAGAGAAAACGCTCTGAGGCAAGGAATTAAATACAGAAAAGGAACTACTTTTCATTTTATAGTTCTATGATACTTGAACTTTTTACAAAGTGCATATAATCCATGATATTAAATTTTATTAAAAACAAAAATAAATCACTTTTTCATATACTGTAAGCTTAGTCACTGACAAAGTATGCAGTTAAATTAGGACAAGGATCAAAAATAGATGTCTATCTAATGGCCAAAATTAGTCTGAAAGTGCATGTGAATAATATAAAGAATATATCACAGCACAAAAGAATTCCACTGTGTCATATTCCACAAATATTTCAGTTTATCGGGTCAATCGGAGAAGATACATAAATTTAAAAGTAATTCTGCACGTCAAGTTGATGGAAAACCTCTTGATTCTTCTTGATACTCATACTAGATCAGGCCTTCTCATCACAAAATAGGATCACAAGCTATTAACTGAACTCCCCACTGGTTTCAGATCTACAATAAATGCTGCTCCACAATGTTAAGATAGATGTTTACATAAACAATCCATAAAGAACATATATGAAACTAAAAACCCTGAACTGTAAAGGTCTGTAATCAAATAAATGAGAATAAATTGACAGTATTAATATAGGTATTAAAATATAGATGAAAGTTCTGACAGTATATACAACAAAAAAGTCAACAGTAGTTAGGGGGCAGATTTATGAGCTCTTTTTATCTTCTCTTTTGCACTTTTCAGAGTTTCAAAAAGCATCTATAAAAGACTGAAAAATAGCCACAATCCTTTAACCCTCCTTGTATACGCTGCCTTTGCAATGTGACTTTTCAGCTGTTTCCATGAAGTGACAGAGTCTATTTGCCCACCCTTTGAACTTAGGTTGACCTTGTGACTTGCTTTGGCCAATACACTATTAACAGAAGTGATGTGTGCTGGTTTCTAGCCTATGCTTCAGGAATCTTGCATGCTGCTACTTGCCCCCTTGAAACCTCTGCTTCTACCATGTGAACAAGACCAAGCTAGCCAGCCGGAGGATTAGAGACAAGTAGACCAGAGCTTTACCAGTCACAGTGCCCAGATATGTGAGATCAACAAATCCAACCCACACCTTACCTGCAATTGACAATGTATCTATGAGGAAACCAAGACGAAACCTGAACTGCCCCGCTGAGCTAAGTCTAAACTGCTGAACTGCACATGAGCTACGTGAGAAAGTTGTTATTTTAAATCAGTAAGTTTTACGGATAGCTTGTTAAGCAGCAATAGCTTACTGATAGAACATGACTTTCATAATAAGAAAAATAAGTGTTTTTAAGAAAACAACATAAGGCATTGTTACCTTCTAATTATAACAATGTTTACCCCAAAATACTAAAATACCTTATTATCCGGCATATATCTTTTTAATTGAAAAAAGTCAAATTAGTTCAATAGTGCAATGGAACTACTTTTTGGTTAAGGATCCAAGTTCATATTTAGCAAACCTTGTCATTGCCCTTCCATATATGGATAAAATAACTGATGTGTGACTAGATTTGTTTTAATTACATATCAAACACTAATGATAGAACAAACTTATTCCTGGAAAAAACAGTCACATCAACTACCAGAACTAAGAACTTTCTCTGTGCCAGGTTGTAGACTCAGGTTGTAGACTTCCTTTAAATCTATTCATTCAGCCATTTCATCTTTAAATCAACTTGATGAGCTAGGTATTGTCATTGTCCTCCTTGTATAGGTTAGAGAACTGAAACACAGAAAGGTTAAGTTGTTTTCCAAAGTCACCCAGCTAGTAACTTGTAGAGCAGTACTTCAAGCTCAGGCAGTCCGGTTCCAGAATCCACGCTCCTAACCACTTCATTAGACTGAGGGCAGAAGGGATGCCTACAGGGAGAAGCACTGACTGGCCACCTACTGTGTCCAAACATAATGAAAATAGATAATATTAAGGAAATTAGTAACCATGTTGGTAATAGAAACATGAGAAATTAAGCAAATAAAAACAGAAAAAAATTGTATTCAGAGAAAATACATGCATACCAAAGAGGAAATGAAAGAATGCTTCATTTATTTACTTATTTTTTGGCTTAGTTGTAAATCATACTGATATTGCAATAGCAATATTGCAATACTAAATAATGATTTGATTAAAAATTACACTATAGATAGGAGGGGAAGATGGCGGCATGGTAGGAGGGAGCACACGCCACCTCCCTCTTCAAAAGGTAGGAAAACCTAGCCATACTACAGAGGACATTGCAGCATACATGAAAATAGGAAATCAAAATTGTAGCGGACATTGAAAGACCAGACGGTAAGGAGACTACTGCAGGATAATAACAGCCCAGGGATCAGCTTGGGGAGCAGGGAGGTTGCAGCCCCAGCCCCATAGCTCCGGGACCTGCCACAGGGCTCTTGGGGTAGGGGAGCTGGGTCATCCGCTCCCTCCCTGGCCAAACAAGGACTGAGCAGCGCTGATCAGGGGACCTCCGAGCAGGCTTTGGGGAAGATCACGGCCCAGCCAGTGGAGCCAAAGACAGCCGGACCTTGCGTGGGCGCCTCAACCCAGAGAGAGTTATTTTTTGGGTAAATGGCTTGGTGCCTACAGCCGTGAGCACGGAAAAAGCGCGGGAGTTCTGTGGGGTCCCCGGTGCCCAGGCCGGGAATTTGGGGGAGGTTCGAATCCCCCCAAAATCCACAGCGTACACACCCGTGAACCTGGAAGCGGTGGCGCGCGTGCGCACTCCGCAGTGAGCTTTCCGAGGGAGTGCTGAAGTGCGCTCGAAGCCTGCACCCTGGTAAGAGGCGCCAGTACAATGGGTCCGGGGACCACCATGTCTTGCGCCGGTGCCCCAACCCAGAGAGAGTTACTTTTTTGAGTAAAAGGCTTGGTGCCTACAGCCATGAGCATGGAAAAAGCACGGGCATTCTGCGGGATCCCCGGTGCCCAGGACGTGAATTCGGAGGAGGTTCCAGCCCCTACTCGCTGCTACTATAAAGGTCATAGAATACTATCTTGCTGTCTTAAACCATTTTGCCTTACCCCTCCAACTGATCACAAAAAAGAGTAGGTGGAAGCTGAGAACACCTGGATACCAGAAGGAGACTATACCACTGAATCTCACAGGTACTCTACCACAGAAGTATACACCATAAACCCAGGGAGCCAGAACAGATCAATTTAAGAAGCTGAGCCTAGCAAGAAGAGTCTCACGAACAATGAGAAGACAAAGAAACAATCCCCAAATGAAGGGAAAGGAGGAAGCCTCAGAAGGAATGCTAAATGAAATAAAGGCAACTCAACTATCAGATTCTGAGTTGAAAGCAATGATGATCA
>CM052541.1:129807802-129850331 GCA_028533065.1 Trachops cirrhosus | reverse complement strand
AAATATAGAGGACACATGGACTAAACTAGGGGGATTGGAAAGGGGAGGGAGGAGGGGAGTAATGGGTGGGTGGGCTGGAATGGGAATAAAGGATAGAAACTGTAATGAATAAACTAAAATAAAAAATTTTTTAAAAATTACACTATAACTCTACAAAGATATTAGAGAAAGTTTCTATATGGTGAGGCAGGGATGGCAGCTGCTGGGAAAAGGGTAGGATAAAATAAATAAATTCTAGAAAGATAAAATAATGCTTACATGGTTAAAAAGCAGTTTAAGCATACTATCTACAAATATGGTAATAAGTTACCAGAAGAAACTACTGAAAGAGTTGAAATGAGGAAAGAAGCACAGGCTTGCTGAAAGTTGAGGTAAAGAGCTGCTACAAGAGATATTATTTGTCTGTTTAAAATCTGTACATGTTATTTCAATTTAAAAACTAATTCAAAAATCTAACAAATGAATTGAATTCT
Source organism: Trachops cirrhosus (assembly GCA_028533065.1). Taxonomy (NCBI): domain Eukaryota; kingdom Metazoa; phylum Chordata; class Mammalia; order Chiroptera; family Phyllostomidae; genus Trachops; species Trachops cirrhosus. The sequence goes on along the minus strand of CM052541.1, from coordinate 129,849,858 downwards.
CTCTCATTACTGGATCAAAGAATTCTTGTCAGTAAGTGTAGCTTATACTAAATGTATTAGACTGCATAAAAATAACCTGCTTCATGAAGTCAACATAGCAAAATTGTGAAAATATCTTCAGTCTTCTACCATTCAAAAGCTACTTAAAACAATTTTCTTTTCTTCATAATGTATGAATTTATACAAATTAGTGCATTTGCTTTGAAAAAATGTCCTCAGTATCCTTATGACCTATTTTTGCCCAAAAGGATCATCTGAATCCTGGAAATAAGCAGCACAGGCTTTTAGTCTTACCATTTTTCTCAGTACAATAACCACAGATGGAAACCAATCATTTAATTAAATAAAACAAGGAAGTCCAAGACATATAAGAACAGCTTCTTCACGAGATGCCTATATTTGATAATATCTGACTGACTCAATTTTTTCAAAATCATAACTATTTTTTACATTTTTGAGACTGCTTAGGTTTCTCTTCCTTATCTAACTTTACTAAATAGCCCTCTGCCATTTTTAAGTTTATTTGTATTTAAATGTCATAATTATAAATTCCAGAAATATTACACTCCTTCTAAATTTAGAAGATAAATTTTACATTTATTATATAGTCATATATATAATATATTCTGCTTATTTGTAGAAAGGAAATTCAAGAAAACTGCTGCATTAAGAATGTATTACCTATTTTTACTTTCATCTTTATAGTTTAAAAACTCATTGGCTGAACTAAAATTTCAGTACCTAGAAACTAAATAAGTTTCTTCTGTGTGTTGTAGGCCAGACATGAAGATAGCCACCACAGCACAGATGTTTGAACACAGAACAATATATGGAGGCCACGTCCAAAAAATGAGGTGATCAGAGAGATCGAGAACAGCTGTGTCAGGGATAATTCTGTGCATTCACCAATGAGTTTCACCCCCTCTCCCCAGAATGTAGGAAGACTACATTTCTCAGCTACCTCTGTCTCTAGTTGGGGACTGGTAAGTAGGTCCCTTATATGGAGCAGACGTTCCCAAACGCCATCAGTGACCACACTGGACTTGTGACAGGTATAGGGATGGAGGGATCGAGCAAAAAAGAAAAAAGATTCAATGGACATGGACAACAGTGTAGTGACCGAGGGGGTGAGAAGTAGGAGGTGGAGGTGGAAGAGGGTATAAGGGGATAAAGTGTAAAGGAAAAAAATACAATAAAAATAATTTTAAAAGCAGTAAAAGAAACTCAAAGTAAAAAAAAAAAAAAAAAAAAAAGGAGAAGCGAATTAATCCTATGCCAATGGAGAAATTAATGCAGTACATATTCAAACCCTGGACCATACACTGTAATATAAGGAACATAGTGCCATAATAAAGAGCTATTAATATCATATATTTCCATTCATTAAAAAATAGATCATTTTAATTGTGGGAGAATAAAATAGACAGCATATGTCTTGGCATGAAACTAAAACACTGGAAAAATTTGTTTCATACGCCCTCCCATAATGTTTGAATGGGGTGCAAACTAAGGTAATGTTAGAGAGAGCAACCTTCAAACCCAACTCTATCACCTATTCCTCTGTAAGCAATTTTTTTAAACTCTCTAAAGTTCAGTTTCAGGATACCGCCAGATCATAGGGTTTTGTGAAGATAAAATGGAACCATGTGCACCATAAATGCCCAATACCTGGGTTTGAAAACTGGCTTCAAGCAAGCTGCTTAACTTCCCTAATGTTTAAGTTCCTATGACAACAGTGATGGAATTTTTCTGATAAGGTTGTTATGAAGTCTAAATGAAAGAGTCTGTATGTCTACAGAGCATATCACTGTGTCTATCATATAAGTGTTCAGAAAGTGCTTAAAGATGAGGCAGGTACTCACATGGACTATCTCAACCCCTCCACAACCATATGAGTACTATTAAAAGTAAAATCATGGATACACAGAAGGAATTCCTACTGCAACCATTAGGACATTTATTAGTATGTTCATGAAAACCTGCAGTTTATTGTGCTACTCAAACTGAGGACATTTTCATTTTGAAAGAGAAGCTTCTTTTCTCCATCCAAAATAATGTATTATATCAGTGAAGATTATCTATTATATTAGTAAAGTCTACAGGGGAACGGAACTCAAAGGAAGTTGAACCTAAAATGCGATTAAGTTTCTCTCCCCCAGATCCTTCCATTTATCAAAGGAAGAATTAAAGGAATGAGTAGTTCAAGGAACTTTAAGAACTAACTTAATGAAATGGTGAGAATTTTTTAAAGATTTTAGAGATTAAAATTTATGTATTTTTAGAGAGAGGGGAAGGGAGAGAGAAACATCAATGTGAGAAAGAGCGATTGGTTGCCTCTCCTAAGCGCCCTGTCCAAACCCACAACCCCACATACACCCTGACCAGGAACCCAACTGGTGACTCTGCCCTGCAGGACAACGCCCAACCAACTGAGCCACACTGGTCAGGGCAAAAATAGTGAGGATTTCTATTTTGATTTCCACTTCTTTCCCTCCCTCCCATCTCCAGTGAACATATCTCAGCCTCACAATCTTTTACTAGAAACTCTCATTCACTAAGTAACAGGGGACTTGGCCCCAGGCAAGCCACACAAAGAAAATAGAGCAATGTGTCCACATATAAAATCCCGGAAAATAAGTCATACAGCTGGGCTCAAGTCACATGTCCCTCACCTGATATCACAGACAGGATGACTGGCAGCCTCTTAAAAACCACAAGGAGTCAGAGAGAACACTGGCCAAGGGAAGAATATGTTCCATATGGAAAATAATGGACCAATAGATGCTAAAAGATTAACAAATAAGAGAGAAAGAGATGTGCACTACAAGTACAAGGCTAAAGCCTTAAATAACTATACAGGATTTAGTGATATAAATTATACAGATATAAATTATACACTAAAGGGAAATTCTTTGAGTTATCAAGTTAACTTTTACAGATGCCTTATACTTTAGCTTTCTAAAGAACTCTTTACCTAGTATCCTTTAAACACTTTGTTTCAGGAATTATTATAGAATCTACTCTAGATGTGGGAAAAATTACATCTTACCTTAATGATTCTGAAGGAGGGAAAATCAGGTAATAATAGTTAATGAGTGACAGATGATGCTTCCCTAAAATATTTCCTACCACATCAATTTAGGTCCAATAGCAGAGTGGAAAAAATATGCCAGGGAATTACTGTTCTGTCAGCAAAATTCTATTAATGAACATTATTAGAAAATGCACTCACCTCTGTTTCTTAAATATATTTATTCATCCCCCCTCCACACTCAACATCTCCTTCACATTTTCCTTCTGTTTATTTTCCTAAACTACAGTTGTAATTTCTTTGGCCTTCTCTGCCAGCTTACCAATTCTCCCTTTATCTGTTTATAATTTCTGGTTTATCAGATTTTTTTCCTTTCACCTACGTTTTCCCTTTACAGACATTCCATTCTGTTCTTCCACTCTGCTTTTCTCCTGCTTGAATTCTCAATTTCTCTTTTCTTGAATATAAACCTACTTTTTTGTATTCTCTATATGACAATTCTAAAATCTGAAGTCTTAATGCGTCTGCATCTGCCTTTTCTTGTTCCTGTGCAGAGACTATCTTTTTTTTTTTTTTTTGACTTCTATCTGTGGTACTATTCTGAGACCTGGGCAGAAGTGACTCCAGAGAGAATCTGTTTCCTCTGAGAGTTCTCTAGGCATGCTGCCAACCAAGAAGCATTTGAAATTAAATTACCTACTTAAAAATGTTCAGACCACACTACTAGTACATATTTAAATCATAATCCTGCATACGGGTTGTCCTGTGATAAAAATCTCAGAGGAGACTTTTCCTTTCTCCCCACCAGCATAGAGTCAAGAAAGGAAATTCTCCTTCCTGCTACCTCTACATCTCAAACTGTGAATGTGGTAAATGAAGTCCCAGCTTTAAGTAAGTAGATTCTCTACCTAAAGTGAGCCCTGGACTTTATCCCCTGTCCCCAGTATCCCATGATGTCATCAAAGCAGAATCTCAATGTCCCCAGGATCTGGCAAATACCTACAGAGAGACTTTGACATTCACTTACCTCTGAGGGTTCTGAGCTTCACATTTCAGGACTCCAGACCCCTAACCTGAATGCCAGATCATTATACACTTAAAATATATACACACACACCATTTGTTTTACGGTATCTCATCTATCAGTCTTCCATTACTACCAGACAACAAAACCTTATTCTATACTTAGTCTTGACACCTCCCTCTTCTTTCCCCACTTTAAATTCATTTAGACAGCAAGTATAATATTTCATATAATCTAAGAAATTTCTAACCCATCCCCCTCTGATAATTTGGGCCTTCACCATTTCTTAGACAGGCTGTTAAAGCCTCCTAGTCGAGTCTCAGGGACATATGTTTTTCATCGCACTAAAATTTGGAGGCAGTGAAAAGAAAGACAAAAGTCCCAAACTGTCCTTTGTTTTCAGATCCATCCTAGCAGGTTCTAGTGTGTCCTTGGTCTCTCCTATTTCCTGTCCATCTTCTCTTCCTGACAGTCTGCTTGCTCTACAGGCTTCAGGATGCAGTACCAAACATAGAACCAAAAACTTTTTGTAGACTGTTTAGCTTCTCTAATTGTATACATTATATGTATAAAGCCTATTAATATATTCTTTATTACATTTTCTAATGGTTTGCATCTCTGATCAGACCCTGAATGATGAAGCAGTAACTAGGGATCTGTCTCACGTGTTTAAAGAACTGCAGTATAATCCATAAAAGCTTAGTTTATGCAACCAACCAACATACCCCAGAGATGGACAAAATGGTGCTGCAATAAACAGTAACACTTTTTAAGACCTTTTTTCAGTATGTCTCTGAAACAGATTCTTAGAAGGGGACTATGGGTAAAGAGTAAATAATATTTCTAACAATTCTATTCCCTTCTTAAAGTTTATTACTTTTGGAGACCATGCAAGCAGCTGTAATAATAAAATTTATACATGATTGTGTAATAATAAAATTTTCAGCTGGGCACTAAGCTAAAAACTACTTTTCTCAGTGGCCCTATGATTAAGTTCTGACCAATAGGATATGAGTAGATTCAACAGGTATAATTTCCAAGCAATTCTTTAAAGAGAAGAAGAGTTCCTGTCCCCTTTCCCCCTCCACCATTCCTGGTGGCTAAAATGTTTCTGTGATGTTGGAAACAGAGAGGCCATCTGGGACCACGATCTGAAAGTCATACGTCAAACCAAACAGAAACCAGACAGAAGAGCCCGGGCACTCTCACAGCTGAGGAGCCACCACACCAGCTGGATATTTATGTGAGAGAGATAAATTGACATCTCATTTATAGTCTTATTTTGAGGTAAGCCTGAATAATATATCTAACTGTTTTGTAATTGTCTAATTCATGAATATATCTGCATATTTACAATATCGCTCTATAAATAAAATATGAGCATTAATGCACATATTTTATAAACATGGCCTTAGACTACTCAAAAGTTTTCATACTTATACTTGACTATTTTCCATTTAGTTAAGATTACTGGTGAGCTATGTAATGAACACAACTTCCAATTATTTTTACACAGAATGGTCAGCCTAGTATTTATAATATAATATACATCTATATGTATGAGCCTCCATAATATCTATGAACCTCCACAATATGAACTCTTTTTAGAAACTCTAAATATAAGAGTCCATATTTTTAGTCCACTCTGTTTTAACTATTCCTGAATGTATACTGGAAATTCAAGAAGAAAGAATGTAAAAAAAAAGTCAGTTAAATAATTATTTATGGGTACCAAAAGTCTTTTTATTGCCACAACTTGGAAATCATCAGGCTACTCTGATCTTTGAAATTAAAGCACCTTCTTTTACTGATTGCCAACACAGACATGTCTTCTACAAGGATCTCAGATAACAGAACCAAAAGGCTCCATTTTTTAAATTCAATATATCATTCCAAACAAGTGGAAGTTTGGCCTTTACTTCACCAGTGTGAAGCAGATCTGGGAGATTAACAGATAGAGCCAGAGAATAGTGGGCTGCATGCAGGCAGCTATTAAAGAATCAGTGTGAAAACATTCAGAGTTCCCCTCTATCCCCCTCCAAAAAAAGAGCAGGAGCCAGAATATGGTGTCAGCTGCATGACACTGATTCAAACAAGAACCCAAGTCAAAGAAAACCATGGATTAAAAGCACGCTGAATTCTGCCCTGGCTGATGTGGCTCAGTGGATTGAACACCAGCCTGTGAACCAACAGGTGGCCAATTCAATTCCCAATGCACAGGCCTGGGTTACAGGCCAGGTCCCCAGTAGGTGGTGTGTGAGAGGCAACCATACATTAATGTTTCTCTCCCTCTCTTTCTCCCTCCCTTCCCCTGTCTAAAAAATAAATAAATAAAATCTTTTTTTAAAAAGAGCATGCTGAATTCTATATCAGAGCCAATAAAAATAAATGGAGATAAGCAACTTCAGTTATTGCTTCAGAACTGACCTTATTAAGCAGTGGTTCTCCTACTTTAGCCATGAATCAGAATTACCAGGAGGGCTACTGAGAGAGACAGCTGGGCCTTGCTCCCAGGGGTTCTAACTCAGTAGGTCTTGAAGGAGCACAGACAATTTGCATTTCTAATACGTTCTCAGGAATCTTATACTGCTGACCCTGGGATCAATTTTGATAACACCTAGAGAACATTCATGTCAAGACTCTGGTGGCTAACTTTTTTTTCCCTGTCCTCTGCAGAGAAGCTCTCTATCTGTCAAAAAACTAGTGTGTTTGTGGTCTTTTACCCACTGGGGGTCAAGAAAACATTCAAAGTTAGAGTCCTTGAAATAGCACATAATCAATCATGAGGAAACTTCTAAAAAATTTCTGAACCATAATCCTCATCAGAGACTTTCAAAACTTCCTACAGGGCCAAGTCTACAATAAATTTCTCAAACTCATTTGCTTAGCTAGAATCCTGTAACATTAAATCTTTCCCTTACCAATCCTGATTTCAAAATTTCAGCATAGTGATCATTACTTATCCAAATGTTTCTTATGCAGTCTCCATTTATTAAATATTGGGGAAAATCTGCATTTATTGATTAGCTGTAACAGCTAAATGAATTTATAAATATAATATCTATAAGGGTATCCAAATTATTAGAAATTGAATAGCTACTCAGGATATGAGGTCTGTCCAGAAGGTACCCAGTCATGTAATATGAACAATAAAGACATCATACATAGGACAGTGACGCCTCGGTCCCCTTCAAAATAGGCACCTTGAGACCTCACACAGTTTTCCCAATCACCATTAGCTGCTCCATCGTATTTTCCTGAATCTCACTGACAGTCTGAAATCTCTTCCCTTTCAAAGGTGATTTTAGTTTGAGGAAAAGCCAGAAGTTGTCAAATCAAAAAACTCTGCATGAGATGTGATCCAAAAGTAGGTGCATTGTCATGATGAAGCTGCCAATCATTAATTCTCCATAGCTATGGCCCTCTGAATATCCGAATAGTTTCCACAAAGGAATGTTCGAGCTGAACACAAAATTTGATACCGATTCGTTGTTCTACTCACTCAGTCATTTTGAATGCAGTGGCCACACAGTACTCATGCTCACTCAGCAGCCTCTACCACCCCTACTGACTAATATAGTGAAGTCATCATTGTTCATGCATATGCATTCCAGTCCACTCTCCCTGGCTGCCAGGTTACATCGATGTAGTGCAAACTGTTCTCGTTATATTATCAATGGTTAGACTTTTTCCAGACAGACCTTGTATACCATCAGTGTTTTCCTATTCACCTTAAGATTTTAAATTCTTACATTAATTATTTATCTTGTATTAGGATATAGGTCACAACAGAGTTCCTAAAAAACAGAGAGATTCAATTTAAAATATGTTTAAGAGCAACTAAAAGTCTAATAAGTATCTAATGGAAGTATAAAATGGCACAATCATTGTGAAAAACTCTCTTCAGCAAGTTCTTTAAAGCTAAATCCACCTCTTTGTGACACACCAATAACATTCTTGGATGCTTATTACCCAAAATAAATAAAAACATGTTCACAAAAACATGTACAAGAATGTCCCTAGCAACCTTCCAAAAATAGGCAAAAACTGACAAATTGTGATCTATTCATACAATGGAATGCCACTCTGCAATGAAAAAGGAAGAAATTACTGACATAATCTCAAAAACATTAGGTTGAGCAAAAGAAGTCAAACACAAAAGAACATACATGAGCAGGAACGCAAACAAAACCAGAATTCATTTATAAAAAATTGTGTGTTTATTCTTATATGTTTAAACTTCATTCACCCTTCAAAATACTCTCCATTTGATGCAATACACCTATTGAGACATTTTTTCCATTGTTCAAAACAATTTTGAACTTGATTTTGATGCCTTTTAGTGCTTTTGCTGTTTTTCATTTCACCTCTCCCACATCAGCAAAATGTTTCCCTTTGAGGAATTTTTTCATTGGGGAAAAGAAAAAGAAAGTCTCTCAGGGTAAGATCAGGTGAATGGGGAGGTTGGGGCACGGGGTCATGCTGATATTGGTAAAAAACTGCTCAATACTCAGTGTGTTGTGGGCAGGCACACTTGTAAATCACCTATCATGAAACAGGCAAACACACTGAGTCTTCAAAAAAAAATTCACTGAAACTGAAAGCAGCCTCTCACAACAACACTAGCTGGTACACGGACACAGATGGGTTCCTAGAACACTCACCTGCTGGGAATCACCCTTCCTGGTTTTAGAAGCTATAATCACCTGTGGATAAGGCTGAGTAAAAAGACCTTGGGACCATAAGCCATTAAGGAGACAAAGCTTATATTCCTTGTTGGGATGCCGCCTCTGCCCCCTTTTACTTCACCCTGCTTGGCCCCAGGCAGATGACTGGTTAGCCAATGACGGGTAAGATTCCTCAAGGGAGGGACGACCTAAGACAGGCATGGTCACAAAGGGGCCCTCAGGGAAGGACTTGGGGGGCTATAGAAAAAGGGGGTGATGGACTCTCGCACCTTGGCTTTGACATAGTCTGAGTTCTCATTCTGTCTGCAAGAAGTCTCCTAATCTCTTGGCTGACTGACTTCCCCTGCCCTACTTAAGCCTGAAACAATGCCAGAGATGGGTGTGGCCCTGCACTGGAAAGGGCAGATTCCCTGGGGCAATCAGGCCTAAGAAAGAATGCATAATATCCTATGAAACATGCTTTGCTAAAGAATACCCTCAATTTAAATGATAAGGGTCCAAGCACAGAATGAGTTTGTTTCAGCAAAGTTTTATGGCCCTTTAGCTATCTGACCCTGACTCAGAATAAGCCCTTATAGTTCTTTGAATGTTATCTATTGTTTGATCATTTTGGCCTGACAATGATTGATGAGCTTTAGGTATACACCCTGTATGCCCATGCAAATTAAACCCAATAAAAGCCCACTGAGGAAAAGGCTCCTGGTCCTTCTCCTTTGAGAGACTGGCCACCTTTCCTCCCCAAGCAGATCATGTCTTGGTAGACTTCTTCTCATCTGTGCAGGCAGCTCTATGAGCGGAGCCCCCCCCACACTCACCTAGCAGGGAAGAGCAGGGAAGTTTGTACTATAAGGGACCCACACTCTAGAGGATAATTCCAGTTTTTTGGGGTCCACTCTTGTATAGTACTGTGTGATTCTATTTACATGAAGCTCCAAGATGTGCAACTAATCTATGGTAGTAGCATCATAAAGTGGCTAAGTTACAGATAGGGAGAATGAATTGGCAGAGAAGGTGAATAGATTCATCATTCCTGGAGTGACAAAAATGTTCCATGTCTTGTTTTGCAGTGTTTACACGGATATATAGAACTGTAAAGACCTATTAAATTGAATACTTATGCGTTTTATTATACGTACATCACATTGCAATAAAACAATGTTTTGGCACATACAGGCACAGGCAGGAGGGAGGTTGCTGCAGGCCTAACACATAACTGTGAATAGTGTTCTACAACTGGATCACCACTTGGCCCAGCGTAAAGCCTTGAAGAGTCAGATTTTACTTATTGGGCTTCCAAGTTGGCTGCAGAATAGCTGGAAGCTCCATTCATTTGCTCCAAGCCCTTGACCAGCCTTGTAGCTAAACCACAGAGCAATCAGCTAGAAAATTCAGCTAAGTGTGAGAGAGGGTGTGAGTGTGTGCAGAGATGAGTGTGTGGATGTGTGTGCAAGTATATGAGTGCCTGACCACCTGGGAGGGCACTCTGGGGCGGGTGGCCCAGGTGCTTCTGGCGGAGCCACTGCCACCACCCAGCCCAGAGCATCTGGCTGTGCAGATTTAGAACAGGACTCCATTTGAGAAAATTATAATATCCTCCCTGGGAAGAAGCCACCAAAGTGGTTGCTCCTCAGTGCCTGGACTTGTCTCTGTGCCATCTGCCCTGGGCAGGGCTGCACACCACAACACTGTCAGGAGATAGGATTGGGGGTCTGTGGTACTTGTGAGGGAGGGAGCTGTCACCTCCATGGCGCCTGGCACCTCTAGAACCGTAAATGGGACAGAGTCTGACTGAGAAGGATGCGGTCTGGCAGAGGAGCCAGGAATGCTGGGGCTGGAGAGGTGTCCAGGGTGGCACTGGCTACAGAGACCACAGTGGGAGGACAGGGTCAGAAGGTCAAATCTGAGACTCACTGGAGGGAGAAGCAAGAAGGCCTCACTACCGTCCTGTGTTATAGTTTTGATGCTGGACTCTTCACTTCACTCCCTTACCCCATCAGGATGACATTAAACTTGAAAGAAGATGATGCATACAAGATATAATTGATTGATTTGGGAGAGGAGGCATGAGAGATAAGTGTGGATAGGTGGCCTCTTGCATGTGCCCCAACTGGGGATCCAACTCACACCTAGAAGCCCTCAAGGCAGAGGCAGCTGTGGTAGGGGTTGAGCACCTTAGCCAGACAGGGAAAAGCTCCCACCAATGAATGGACCAATAAAAAGCAGGACTCAAATACAACACAAAAATCGAAAAGCCCACATAAGGGACAGTCCTAGAACATCTTGATGGAGATCAAGGAGTCTGCATTGTGAGGGTTCTCTGCTCTGGGGGGAGACAATAACTGCTAGAGAGAAACCCACCATCTCTTTTTATTTTCCCTGAACGGGGCAAAGCACAGGCTTTGTGTATGCAGCTACCTACTTTGGGTCCCAGCAAGGGGAGGGTGGTGCCAATGGGGTCACACAAGGAGAGCCTCAAATGGGAGGCACTGCAGAGAGTTTTGCAGGAGCAGCTGTGGGATTTTCAGGGCCTGAATATACCTGGGCTTCACAGCAGCCATCTTTTATAGAAGAGTTAGCACCTCCCAGAGTAAAATCAATCACCTTACCCAGTGGGATACCACTCTTCCCACCCTCTGGAAATGTCTTTGCCACAAACATTAAAACCCCATTTGCTGCACTCAGCAACTTTTTTTGTTCTTTTTCCAGTTTTGCTCTGCCTTAGTGTTCATTTTTGGGGCTTTTTTTTCCTTTCTTTTATCCCATCCTACATCTTTATGCTTGCTGAGGGGACAGCAATGTAAACAGACTCAGGGGTTGTCAGAGCCCAGGTAGGGCACAGCCAGTCCACACAATATCCTGGGAAACAGACCAGTGTATCCCACTCACAGAAGAGCCACAGAAATACACTCCCAGCATCTAACAAACTCAAAATCTGGGCTCTGGAAGCCTAACTAGGAGACCCACCCTGCTAAGTACAGGGAAATAATACCAGACTCACACTAGTGGTTTGGGGGAGGGGGAACACACCCACCATCTTCCATGAAGTCTGAAAGGCACCTGCCACGGGAAATCCAGGAATCACAGGCCCCTGTTTCTGCCAGAAGCCCTTCCAGAAATAGTTGGGTCTGAGACTAGTCTAAGACTGCAGCAGGCCAGCAGCAGAAGCAGGCAGAGGCAGATCCTGTGGTAACTTGGGACTTTTGCTGACACACCTATGAACCCAGTGCTGAGAAACCCAGCTGTGCAGAGCAGCTTGGTTCACTCTAGGAGCAGCCAAGCCTGGAGGAATCTACAAACTGTGGATCGCCTCTAGCTTTGAAAAGGCAGCCAAGGGCCAGACATGGACAGCACCTGACACTGGTTTTCACCAGACTCAGACATCAAGTAGTATCCAACGGGAGAAACCAGAAAGCAAGATCTAAACTGAGCTGACACAAATCCACTTGTTCTTTACTCATTATCTTAGCTATTTTTTCTTTCTCATGGTCTTTTTTATTTATCTTTTTATCTATTTTTTTCTTTAATTTTTGGTGCTCTAATTTCTTCCATATCTCTTACTCTACTTTTATATTTGATACTCCACTATTCCCTTTCTACTCTCCATTTATTATTTTTGTTACCTTCTCTGCGTTCCTTTTCCTTGTTTCCCTCTTTCAATTCATTACAAGTAGTAGCTCTCTCCGGCTTTCTCCTCACATAATCACTTTTCTTTCCTTTGGTTGTCTCATGTTCTTTTTCCTTTTCCCCTTTCTCTACTATTACATTGCACTTACCACTGTTATTTTTCTTTGCTTTTTTTTTTGTGCTTCATATTGATGTGGTGGTCAGATGGGTTTTTTGATGTTGTGTACTGTTTTGCTTTGTTCTGTGAACACCTATACAACAGCATACAACATGTAGTATATAGTGGGGACTGAGCTTCTTAGCCAATCAGAAGGAAGGGAGTTCCCACCAACGAACAGAACAACAACAATCAGGACAGAAATACAACAGGAGAGTCCACATAACCCAGACAGAGGACATTCCTAGACCATCCAGATCAGGAGATAAAGGAGTCTGCACCACTGGGTCCCACAGGATTCCTAATACGCAAGGCCACTCCACAAGACAGAGAGTCAAAGCAAATCAACCTAATACACAGAAACAAACACAAAATGACAACTAAAATGAGGAGACAAAGAAACAAGCCCCCAAAAAAGGAAAAGTAGGAATCTCCAGAAAAAGAGCTAAGTAAAATCAAGGCAAGCAATTTATCAGACACAGAGTTCAAACAGATGGTCATGACAATGCTCAAGGAACTTAGAACTACAAAGAACCTAGTGGGACCTACATCAGAATGAAAAATGACATGAAAACTTGAGTAAGAGCCAGCTGGAAATGAAGAATGCACTGTCTGAAGTGAAGAACACACAAGAAAAAATTAAAAGTAGGCTAGACAAAGCAAAGGATTGAAGCAGCATGTTGGAAGACAAGGTAGAAAAAAGCACACAGAGCAACAAAGTGAGAAAAGACTCAAAAAGAACAAGGATAATTTAAGGGAGCTTGGAGACAACATGAAATGTAACAATATTAGCACCATAGAAATACCAGAAGGAGAAGAGGAGGAGTAAGGGCTAGAATACCTGTTTGCAAACATAATGACAGAAAACTTCCCTAACTTGGTGAGGGGAAATGTCTCACAAATTCAGGAATCACACAGGGTCCCAATCAAGATGAACCCAAAGGGGCCCACTCCAAGATACATTACAATCAAAATCGCAAAATTTAAAGACAAAGAGAGAATCTTAAAGGCAACAAGGGAGAAACACTTAGTAACATACAAGGGAGCTCCCATAAGGCTGTCAGCTGATTTCTCAACAGCAACAAGAGAAGCCAAAAAGGCACTGGCACAAAATATTCCAAGTACAAGTAATGAAAAGCAAGGACCTGCAACCAAGACTACTCCCTCCAGCATGGCTCTCATGTAAAATGGAAGGGAAAATAAAGAGCTTCCCAGACAAAAGGAAGCTAAAAGAATACATCTCCACCAAGCCAGCAATGCAAGAGATGGTAAAGGGAGGAGGAGGAGGAGGAGGAGGAGGAGGAGGAGGAGAAGAAGAAGAAGGAGGAGGAGGAGGAGGAGGAGGAAGGAGAGATAGGGGGAGAGAGAGAGAGAACACTGGTACAAAGGGAAAAAATGGCAATGATACCTATCAATAATTACCTTAAAGTAAATGGGTTCAATGCTCCAATCAAAAGACATAGGGTAGCTGAATAGATAAGGAAACACAACCCACATATATGTTGTCTACAAGAGACCCACTGCAGAACAAAAGATTCACACAGGCTGAAAGTTAAGGGATGGAAAATAATATTCCATGCAAATGGCCATAGAAAAAAGCTGGGGAAGCAATACTTACATCAGACAAAATAGACTTCAAAATAAAGGCCATAAGAAGAGACAAAGAAAGTCACTAGATAATACTTAAGTATTCCAATAAGAGAATATAACTTTTGTAAACATATATGCACCCAATATACATGTACCTAAATATATAAAGAAAATATTGGAGGACTTTAAAACTGAGATTAACAACAATACAGTCATTGTAGGGGATTTTAACATCCCACTACTAGCAATGGATAGATCTTCCAAACAAAGAATCAACAAGAATACTGTGGCACTGAATGGCACTTCATATCCAATGGACTTATTTGACATTTACCCAACATTTCACCCCACAAAAGCAAAAGATACATTTTTCTCAAATGCACATGGATCATTTTCAAAGATAGACCACATAGTAGGACACAAAATAAGCCCCACAAATTCAAGAAAATTCAACTCGTATCAAGCACCTTCTCTGACCACAAAGGCATGAAACTAGAAACCAATCTCACAGAAAAAACTCAAAAACATTCAAATACATGGAGACTGAATAACAGGCTATTAAATAAAGAACGGGTAAACAATGAGATCAAGGAAGAAATCAAAAAGTATCTGAACACAAACATACAAAAAAATGAACACGCATTAACCCAAAACCCTTGAGACACAGCGAAGGCAGTCCTGAGAGGGAGTTTATAGCAATACAGGCCTACCTAAAGAAGACAGAAAAATCTCAAATACACAACCTAACCCTACACCTATAAGAACTAGAGGAACAAAAACAAACAAAGTCCAGAGCAAGTAGAAGAAAAGAAATAATCAAGATCAGAGCAGAATAAATAACATAGAAACTAAAAAACAATTCAAAGGATCAATGAATCCAGGAGTTGGTTCTTGAAAAGATAAACAAAATTGACAAACCTTTTACCAGACCCATCAAGAAATAAACAGAGAGGATCCAAGTAAATGAAATCAGGAACCAACAAGGAGAAGTTACAACCGATACTACAGAAATATAAAGGATTGTAAGAAATTACTACAAACAACTATATGCCAAGAAATTGGACAACGTGGACAAAATGGACAAATTTCTAGAAACACAATTCTTCCAAAACTGAGTCAGAAAGAAGAAAGCCTGAATAGACCAATAACAACTAGTGAAACTAAACCAATAATAACAAAACTCCGTCACACAAAACCCCTGGACCAATGGCTTCCCAGGTGATTTTTACCAAACATTTAAAGAACTAACTCCTATCCTTCCCAAACTATTCCAAAAAAAGAAGAGGGAAGACTCCCACACTCCTTTTACGAGGCCAATATTATCCTAATTCTAAAACCATGTAAAGACACAACAAAGAAAGAACACTATAGACTAATATCTCTGAAGAACATAAATGCTAAAATCCTCAACAAAATAATGGCAATTCAGATCCAGCAATACATTAAAAAGATCATACACCATGATCAAGTGGGATTCATCCCAGGGATGCAAGGATGGTACTAATATTCACAAATCAATAAACATAATATACCACATAACAAAATGAAAGACAAAAATCACATGATCACATCAATAGATGCTAAGATAGCATCTGATAAAATCCAGCACCCATATATGATAAAAACACTCAGCAGAGTAGGAACAGAGCGAGCATACCTCAACATAATAAAGACCATATGTGAGAAACAAATGCCAACATCATACTCAACAGCTAAAAACTAAACGCTTTCTCCTTAAGATCAGGGACAAGACAAGGGTGTCTGCTTTCACCACTCTTACTCAACATAGTACTGGAAGTATAGCCACAGTGATCAGACAAGAAAAAGAAATAAAAGACATCCAAATTGGAAAGGAGGAAGTAAAACGGTCATTATTTACACACAATATGATACTGTACATAGAAAACCCTATAGGCTCCACCAAACACTATCTGACCTAATGAGTGAATTTGGCAAAGTAGCAGGATACAAAGTCAATACTCAGAAATCGAGGGCAGTTTTGTACACCAACAGTAAAATATCAGAAAGAGAAACTGGGAAAAAAATCCCAGTTACTGTAGCAACAAGAAAAATAAAGTACCTAAGAAATAAACTTAACCAAGGAGGTTAAAGACCTGTACTTAGAGAAAGAAGACAGAAGAAAGAAATCAAGGAAGAAACAAATAAATGGAAGCGTAACCATGTTTATGGATTGGAAGAATTAACATCATTAAAATGTCCATACTACCCAAAGCAATCTATAGATTCAACACAATTCCTATTAAAATACAATGGCATATTTCACAGATCTAAAACAAGTATTTCAAAAATTTATATGGAACCAAAAAGACCACAATAAGCATCAGCAATCTTGAGAAAGAAGAACAAAGTTAGAGGGATCACAATACCTAATATCAAACTATACTACAAAGTCACTGTAATCAAAACAGTCTAGTACTGGCAAAAGAACAGAAGCATAGATCAATGGAACAGAATAGAGAACCCAGAAATAAACACATGGTTAATTAATATTTGACAAAGGAGGCATGAGCATACAATGGAGTAAAAATAGCCTCTTCAACAAATGATGTTGGGAGAACTGGACTGGCACATGCAAAAAAAAACAAAGCTAGACCACCAACTAACACCATATACCAGAATAAACTCAAAATGGATAAAAGTCAAATATAAATTGTGACATCATAAAAGTCCTAGAGGGAAACCTAGGCAGTAAAATTTCAGATATTCTGCATTGCAATATTTTTTATGATATATATTCTAGGACAAGGGAAATAAAGTAAAAATTAAACAAATGCAACTACATCAAACTAAAAAGCTTCTGCACAGCTAAAGAACCATCATTAAAATGAAAGGGGAACTGACTGTATGGGAGAACATATTTGCCAATGATACATCAGACAAGGGTTTCAGCTGCAAAATATATAAAGAACTCATCTGACCCAACACCAGGAAAACAAACAATCTAAATTAAAAAATGGGCAAAGGACCTGAATACACACTTATCCAAGGAGGACATACAGATGGCTCATACACGTATGAAAAGATGCTCAATATCACTAGCCATCAGAGATGCAAATTAATATCACAATGAGATATCACCCCACATGGGTCAGAATGGCCATGATTAATAAATCAACAAACAAGTGCTATTGGTGGGGATGAAGACTAGTGCAGCCACTGTGGAAAACATTATGGAATTTCCTCAAAAACTAAAAATGGAACTGGTTTTGACTCAGCAATTCTGAGGCTGGGAATATACCCTAAGAATCCCAAATCATCTATCCAAATGAATGTATGTACCTCTATGTTCATAGCAGCACAATTTACAATAGCCAAGTGCTGGAAACAACCTAAGTGCCCATCAGTAGATGAGTGGATTAAAAAAAACTGTGGTACATTTACACAACAGAATACTACGCAGCAGAAAGAAAGAACAAACTCCTACCTTCTGTGACACCATGGATGGAACTGATGAGTATTATGCTAAGTGAAATAAGCCAGGTGGTGAAAGACAAATACCATATAATCTCACCTATAAGAGGAATCTAATACAAAATAAACAAACAAGCAAAACAGAACCAGAGACATGGAAACAGGGACAAGACTGACAGCACCAGAAGAAAGGGGAGAGGGGAGGAACAGAAGAAAGAAGGAATAGGGACTAGTCAAAGACCATGTATGAATGACCCATGCACATGGACAACAGTGTGGGATGGACTGTGGGAGCAGGGATTGAGGGGAATGGGGGGCTGGGCAGAGGGAAAAGGGGAAAAAACTGGGACAACTGTAATGGGATAAACAAGAATTTTTTAAAAAAATGTTTTTAAGTTTATGTATTCAAAGAATCATTTGACAAAGCAATGTTTCCTGAATTCAAAATATACTTTCAACAGAACAAATCATTTGATCTAAAAATTTTGATCACAGTTGATAAATAAGCAGTCACAGATGAGTGTTTATAGAATCATGATTTTTAAGCTAAAAGGAGCATGACTGAACACCACAGTTTCTATACACAGTCATCCCAATGTAGACCTGATGCCACAGCATTAATAGTCCCTCCTTTGCTGTCATAAGTATGTTCATTTAAATTAAGACCTAAACAGACACATTAGCTATAAGGGCATCTAATGCTATTTAGCACAAAGAGCTCATTCACTTTTTCATTCAACCCACATTTACTAAGCTCTATGTAGATGACCATAGTCCCCATGTTCTTGAAAAATGCATGTTTTTTCCACAATCAAAACATAAATGGCTAGGTGAATTTTCCCTACACATAAAGTATATACCTGAGAACAAACTAAATATGGAAAAAAAATCATAATTTTGTCTACAAGGTAAATATAAACCAAACTTACAGCAAAAAAATTTTTTGAACTGTAAAAAACAAAAATATAAAGATATTCACAAATATAAAATAAAGAAAACCTTTACCTGCTGCCCTGTAAAGTATTTTAGGTTCAAAAAATATACAAGGATTTTTATCCTCTATGCATGACAAAAGAAGTCCCTTGGCCTGGAAAGGGCTTCTGGGCACAACCACCTGCAAAAACAGATTTTTTTAAAGACAATTTTAGTAAAACTGTATTCCAGTACACTCACTTATAAGAAGGGCTGATATTTAAATAACCAATTGTTACTAATTAAAAATAGAAATCTGGCATTTTTAGCCTAATTACCATTTTCTGTAAAAATTTACATTCTGTCCTAAAAAATTCCACTTGTTCAACATTTATTAGATGCCTATCACGTTGTGATGAGGAAAATTGCTGTTCTCTTAAGGTAAACTTGAGAGTTCTCACGCAAGCTAAACTTGCGTGTGCGTGTGTGTGTAAAATATAGGATTCTGCAAAGAGCATTCATCAAAACAAGTAAAGCTGTCCATATCTTTCTGTATTTATCTTTGAAGAAGTATTTTCTACTAGCACTCTACTGCTAATTTCAAAGGGTGTGCAACTCTCCTCCAATTTCAAACATCAAAATCTCCTTTCCATGAACAGCAAGATTTCCTATTTGAAGAAGTAATCCACTGAACTTTGTCACCTGGGTACTATAATATCTAGTTATTACAAAGCTAAAAGAAAAGTGTGGGTACAGCATGCTTCGTGTTGACAGGAAAGAGCTCCAAGACCTTCTTTTTTTTTTTTTTTTTAAAGATTTTATTTATTTATCTTCAGAGGGGAAGGGAAGGAGAGAGGGAGAGAAACATCAATGTATGGTTGCTTCCTGTGCATTCCCTGCTGGGAACTGGCCCCCAACCCAGGCATGTGCCCTGACTGGGAATCGAACCGTGATCTCTTGGTTCACAGGCCCGCACTCAATCCACCAAGCCACACCAGCCAGGGCTCCAAGACCTTCTTGAGAATGAGGTTGATAATGAGGAAGAGGACAATGACAGCAGGTAGCACATGTGTTAACTGGGCCACGAACTCCATGTGGACTAATTCATCTACTGTTCATAGCAACCCCACAAGGTAGCTATTATTATTTTCCCTAAAACTGCAGGCTAAAGCTTAAAGAGAGATCAAATGACTTGCCCAAAGTTGTATCACTTGCTAGACCAGGGATTCTTACCCAGTTCTGATTGACACCACAGCTCAAGCTCTTAATTTCTACACCATTTTGCCTCAAATTATTGTACAAACTTGTGTCTAATTTTTAGTTATTGTTAAATGACTGCATAAAGACAAGAATTATATAGGAAGAGTTATCATTAAAATAAAACTGAATTTATCACAAAGCCTCAAATAAGGTTGCTTGAATCAAGCTATATTTGGCTTTCAAAATCATTTTCATACCATTTCTAGGATTTTTATTTAAAAAATAAAACAGCAGCTCAAATCTCACTATTTCATTTTCTGTAAATAGACTGTTGAACACACTGCTTACTTTTCTTCATATGCTTCCCTCACGTATTTAGCATTTTGTACTACATGTATATTTTCCTTTAGTATTAAAAAAAGAAAAGAAGGGAGGAATAGAGAAGGTAGGAGATTGGGAGAAAAGATCTGTTCTTAAAAATACTGGGTGACATCATAAACAGTAAATGTGAATCAATGTTCAGCTCAAGCACAAATAAAACTCTCACCTCCAATGAGGCTTCCATCCCAACTTACAATTTCCAGCTTACATTGAAAAATTATGCAATTTGTATTCAACTGAGAAAACTTTATGACTTTCCTTTAGTAGGAAAAAAACAAAAATAAAACATAAACACATCCACAACCAGTTTATGTTATCAAAAAACAGACACACAGCCCTGGGTGGACATATTTATGTGTTTTTATAATGATTCCCAGGAAAGTTCTTCAGTAAATAGAACTAAAAAAGGAGATAATGTAAAAAATTAAGACTTAAAATATGCAAAATGTTTTTTTATTAAAAGATTTAAGCTGTTGTAGAAACCCAAGACTGTTGTGCAAGGCTATAAAAGAAAGATACTTCAAAATTAATTGGTTGAGCAAATACTACCTTGCCTGGATTGAAAAGCACTCCTAGCTAACAAAGGCTTCTTTTAGTCTACTTAAAAAGAAATAGACTAAAAGCAAAAGTCTTATTCCTTTGACTATGAACTAAACAGTAGATTTATTAACTTACCCCAGAATCCATTAAGTGAACCTAGAGCTTTGAAAGAGGGGAAGATAAACCAACTATGTTCTCAGTCTTATTCTTTGAAGCCTGAAATTAATATCAGGGTCAAGCCAGGTACTACTTCAAAATCAATATTCTATAAACCCAAGCAATGGATTAGTAGATCTAAAAAAATACTAAGCTCTCTTAAAAAGAATTGTTTACATAAATTCCAAAAATCTTGTTTGCTTCCCTCTAGATAAGCTTATTAGTTAATATTTACTGTAGAATGAACCAAAATGGAAACATCAAATGGAGATCAAATAAAGTATGTAAATGCAGATACCTTGATTCCTGGACAGTGGGCAAAAAAAGCTTCAGGACTCTGAGAGTGATAGAGAGCCCCATGGCCGACACAGCCCCAGGGGGAGCGGATGGTGAGGCTTCCACAATTAAAAAGATCCCCAGAGCGGTATCTATACTTGGCGGCTTCATTAACAATCTGAGGAGGGAAAGAAGAAGGGGCATATCACAACAAGAACTTAATTCTCATCCATTTTCTTGAAACATGTTATTAGATCTTTAAATACATGCCTAAAACAACATAACTTGTAATGCACTTGCTGAAAGATAACAAAAAGTTGCTAAGGTAGTGGGTAGAAGACTGGAAGCAAAACTTCAGTACTCCATGGACTTAACTTTAGAAAATACAATCTTCCTACCTGATCAAAAGCAGGGAAAATATAATCTGCAAACTGAATTTCTGCAATGGCAGTAGCACCAGTGACTGCAATTCCAATTCCAAATCCAACAATTCCTTGTTCACACAATGGGGTATTAAACACTCTATCTTTTCCTAAATAAAAAATAAAAGAAAAGAAAGTTACCTTATAATGACAAATCAGAGTAATGTAATGCATAATACCCCTGAAAAATCAGTGAGTTAGTAATGGCAAGACGGAGGGGGGAAAGCATGAAATAGGTAAAGGAAATAGAAAATAACTACTATGGTGGCTGGTTTAAATGTAAATTGTAATTACATTAACTGTAAGTAATCTAAATGTTACAATTAAAAGACAGATTGTCACACTGGGATCAAAAAAAAAGGCAAAACCCAACTACTTCAAAGAAAATAAACAATAAAGAAATCAGAAAGTCTTAAGTAAAAAGAAGGAAAAAATACAATGAAAAACCAATGCGAAGAAAGCTGTCACTAAATTAATGTCAGACAAAGAAGACTTTAAAGGAAAAGGCATCAGCAGAGATGAAAAGTGAACAGTCTTTAAAGGGTTCAATTCACAAGGAAGACAAAATTCTAAATTTAAACCCATGTAACAACATGGGCTCCAAATAAATAGAAAGAAATATCAGAATTAAAAGAAGAAATGGATAAACTCCCAATAAAGTAGGAAATCTTAATATACCGATATTAGTAAATATTGGTATATGACAGATAAAGCTTGCCAAAATAAAAAAGTAAAAACTAAGTAAGATTTAAACACCATTAACAAATATGACTTAACTGAAAGATATAGGACACTATACCTAACAGCTAGGAATACAAATCTTTTATAGGTAAACAAAGAACACTGGTATTAATTGACAACAGACTGGGTTATAAACCTAATCTCAACAAATTTCGAAGACATAAAATCATATAGAGTATATTCTCTGACCATGGTAGAAATTAATAACAAAAAGATAATTAGAAAACCCTTATGTTGAAAAAAATTTAAATCTATGTCTTTATATAAGTCATGAGTCAAAGAAATTATAATGAAAATTAGAAAGTATTTTGACCTGAATGATAATGAAAACTCTTATGTATCCCAACTTATTGAGGTTCAGATTTCAATAATGGCAGAGTAACCCTCCCATATCTAATGGTTATAAATCTGAACAAATATAACAAAAAACTACTTAACGGCTTTGGAGAGGCTAAAATAGGCCTAAACTGAAAGAGGTTGGACCCTTGGAAGAAATGAATGGCAATGGGTGAGTATAACACTTACAAGACTTATGCCCTAAGGGGACTCCCCAGTTTCCGTGACATGAGACAGCTAGAATTCAGATACACAGACACAGTCTTATTGGCCTAAAGTGTCAGAGAGAATGGAGTCTGGAGCTATCAGTGGCTGGAAATTGAGAAACTAAGTTCCTAAAAGAAGGGCACTACACGGGAGTGCCCCCAAATCTGTGCATTAACTCTGCTCAGATTCTCAGTTGAGCCCTGTGCCTGCAGAAGCCTCCAGACGACCAGCAGGTAACAGCCAGAAGCACAAAGAGCTGGGCATAGATTTTAGCTCTGCCCACTAGAAGGGAGACAAAAATTGGAGTCTGAGGTTCTTTAAGTTAAAGAATCTTGATAAAAAAAACAACTTAGGCTTTCCATTGAAACCACAAGGTACGATGTTATCAGCATATAACTAAATTCTCATCTGAAATTTTACCACCTCCCAACCAATGTCAGCATTTCATGAAAAGTTCTCATTTTGGGCACATGGATGAATTGACACAAGCAATGACCACAGTCTGGCCAGCTGACCAGAGTTTGGGGACAGATGTGGGACTCATATTGCAGTTCTATAATCCAGGGATTTGATACGTAGAATTTACTTTCAGCTCAATCAGTCCCTTTGAATATGAACCACAAATAGGGCAGGTGCTAGGAAATGCCAACTAGACACATCCTACAGCCTGTACTCTAAAAGCAGCTGCAAAAACGTAAAGCATGATTCATACTCATCACGATCTGTGACTACCTTCTGATTATGACCTCTATCCCTCATCAGTTCCCTATTTGACTGTGAGTTGCTTGATAATTTCTGAAAATGTATGATTCTGTTAAATTAAGAACAATTCACTGATAGAAAATGAAAACAGATTCCAGCTGCCACCTGTGGGATCCACACCCGTGAAATACCTGAACCACCTGAGCCAGAGAAACAGTGTTCTTATTTATTCCTTGCTGCTTCTAGTCCTCTGGATTCAGGTATTTTTTATCTCAGTAAATACAACCTTTTTTATTTCTAGAAGGCAGAATTCTTACTCCAAAATGTGCTTAGTTTGAGACAATAGTTTAACTCTCTTCATGTGTCTGTAATCAAGCAAAGGAACAGCATCAACATGAATTAAGTGTTAAAAATCTGCTTCTATTTTCTCCCGAACAGGTAATGATATAGGGTAAGACCACTCATAAAATGTACAATACTGATGACTTCCTCTGTTACAATGCAATTAACCTGATGTCAAGTTTGTACACACAGTATCCCAATGGGTAAATTAATAATACATAAAGTAATTGCCTGTGGGTTTAAGCATCATCTCCACAAATTATTAAACCCCTAAGGCTCAATTTCTATCCATAACAGAAGAATCATGATACTGGAAAGGCTAAAAATTCATACGTATTCAAACATTTACAAAGTACCTAATATTGTATAGACACTAATTCTAGATGCAGAGGATACAGTAGGAAAAAAATTCTATCCTATGGAACTTACATTTCAGTCAGAAAAAAAGAACAAAACAAAATAAATAAATAAGATACATAGTGTGCTAAATGATGACAAGTGCTATGGAGAATAGGAAAGCACGGAGTAGGTGACTGAGGGAGCGGGTAGGAAGCAGGTGGGACTACTGTGACTTTAAATAGGAAGATAGGGAAAGCACCACTAAGGGGTGACATTTAAAGGAAGAGTTAAAGGAACTGAGGAAGTTATCATGCATGCATCCAGGGAAATATGTGCCAGGCAGAAGGACCAGCTAGTACAAAGGTCCTGGGGGTATGAACATGGTTAGCAAAACAGGGGAAAGGCAAAAAGTTCAGAATGTTTGGTTTAGAGAAAGAGAAACAGTGAAATGGTATGAAGTTGAAGAATTAAGAGAATGGGATGGGAAGACAGAACAAATCGGATAGGACCTTGCAGGTCACCGTAAGTGCTCTTTTACTGTGAGAATGAGTAAAGTAGGTGAGTTGACAGGAAGCCGATGAGCAAAATCATGCCATTGTGTAAAACTGCATTTCAACAGGATCCCTCTAGCTGGTACTTGATGAAAAGCCTATAAATAGGCAAGGGTGGACACAGCAAGATTGATTACAGGATATTACAATGATCCCAGTAAGAGATGATGAAACATAATTGCAAAAAAGGTGTCAGACTTTGGATATAGACTAAAGATAGAATCCAAAGGATTTGCTGATGAAATGAATGTGCAGTATGAGTCACAGAAATGCTAAAGATGATTCAAAGGCATTTTTCTTGAGCAACTTGAAGGAGAGAGTTGCCATTAACTAAAACGGGGAAAACCATAAAGAAGCATGTTGAACCAAGAGTTCAGTTTTAGAGATAGTAAGTTTGAGATGCATTCAGACATTAAGATAAAGGTATTAATTTAACTGTTGGATATATGAAAGCCTAAAGCATAAAGATGGCATTAAAAAACACGGGACTATTTGTCTTTCACTGCGTGGCTTATTTCGCTTAGCATAATGCTTTCCAGCTCCATCCATGCTGTTGCAAAGTGTAGGAGCTCCTTCTTTCTTTCTGCTGCATAGAATTCCATTGTGTAAATGTACCATAGTTTTTTGATCCATTCATTTACTGATGGGCACCTAGGTTGCTTCCAGCACTTAGCTATTGTAAATTGTGCTGCTATGAACATTGTGGTGTGTAGGTCCTTTCGGATTGGTGTTTCAGGATTCTTAGGATATAGTCCCAGCAGTGGAATTGCTGGGTCAAAAGGCAGATCCATTTTTAGTTTTCTGAGGAAGTTCCATACTGTTTTCCATAGTGGTTGAACCAGTCTGCAGTCCCAGCAACAGTGCACTAGGGTCCCCTTTTCTCAACAACAACAACAACAACAACAACAAACAACAACAACAAAAAAAAACAACACGGGACTAGAGCCCTGGCCACTGTGGCTCAGTTGAGTAGCGCATCAACCCATGGAATGAAAGGTTGCAGGTTGGATTCCCAGTTGGGGCACATACCTGGGTTTGATCCCCAGTCAGGGAGCATATGAGAGACCAACTGGTCAATGTTTCTCTCTCAAATCCACGTCTTTCTCTCTCTCTCTACACCCCCCTTCCTCTCTCTAAAAGCAATGAAAAAAATGTCCTCAGGTGAGAATAAAAAAAACAAAACCACACATGGGACCAAATGAGGTTACCAAGTAAATTTAAATAAGTACATAGAGGAAAAAAAATCCAATATTACAATGATAAGAGGTGAGAAATGTATCAGCAAAGTTGAGAAGAAGAAAAAAACACAAAAGAGTTTGCAAGAAAACCAGGAGAATGTGCTGGCCTAGAACCAAATGAAGAAAGTGTTTCTAAGAGAGAGTGTAATTCACTTGTGCTGTATGCTATCAACAGAAGTGAGATGAGGGCTGAAATGTTTAACTGATGACCTTAACATAAGTGTCTGCAAAGTAGGAAGGAGAAAACAAAAAATTCAAAAAGGAATGAGAGAAGAGAAATCGAAGACCATGAATAATGACAATTATTTATAGAAATTTTGCTATGAAGGAGAGAAAAAGAACGGAGCAATAACTAGCTGAATATGGAGCCAATACAAGGATTTTTTTAAATGATGAAAGAAATAACAATATTTATGCAGGCTGATAGGAATGATCTGTAGAGAAGGGGAAATTGATATTTTTGAGAAAATTAATGAAATGGGGAGAGAAGAATGACTAGAACCATGTCTTTAAAAAGGTGACAAAGATGGAAGGAATCTATGTGGAGAGGTTGACAGGAACCCTTATATTCATTCAAAACAGGAGGGAAGAGTGTGAGCACTGATGCTGGAACATGGATATATGCGGTGGTGAGAGCTTGTCAAAGTTCTCTATTAGTTGCATCTATGTTCTTAATAAAATACAAAACTAGATTATCAGCAAGAGTAAATAGAGAAGGCAGTGTTGAAAGAAAAGAATGAAAGAGTGAACAGCCCGGGAACATGCAGCAGGATGGCAGACAGCACAAGCGGGCCCTGGGAGCACCAGTCCTGAGGTGGTAAAGTGTGAGCAGTTGGCAAGACGACGTGTGTCTAGCCTTTAACAGGAACCTAAACAACAAAACAGAGAAACAAGTAAAATATAACAAAAGACACTGAAATAGAGGACAGGTTGTCAGGGCCCAGAGGGGAGAGGGGAGGGAATTTCAGGGGAGACGGCAAGGGTTTAAAGGAACAAATATAGAGGACACATGGACAAAACTAGGGGGGTTGGAAAGGGGAGGGATGGGTGGGTGGGCTGGAATGGGAATAAAGGATAGAAACTGTACTGAATAAACTAAAGTAAAAAAAAAAAATTTTAAAATTAAAAAAAGACGATGTGTGTTGCTCCAACAGCGTTGCTGTTGATTTAGACAGAGGACAGATTTGACTAGAACTGGATTTTGCCAAGCAAATAAAAACTGTGTATAAAGGGAAGAAGAGCCATCAGGTGAGTAGGAGACAGTAACAGGGCTGTGGCATTTATGGATATTAAGGTTCAAAAGATTGTTGGGATGGAAGTACTGGACACAGTGAGCTGGAGAGGTTCTAGATGGAAGTCAGAGCTAGGGATGCTTCAAGTTGAGATTACAAAGGAACTGCAGTTACTGACAATGACAAAGTCAGGAGTATAACTGTAAGAATAAGAAGATGAGGTAGGAATGCAGGACAATATCACTAGAGAAAAGAAGGGTAAAAAACTGAGAAGCCAGAATATTGAGAAGACCATGCACGTGGGCACTGACAGGAGTGCTGGAAAGACTGACAGAGAGCTAGCCTAGGAACAGAGAAGGCTGGCCCGGGGGCCACAGATGACAAGGAAGGATAGTGTGGCAATTGTTTTTAAAAGCACTACTATTAGTAACCAAAGTTAAAAAAAAAAAACTTTACATGATTAATTGGGAAAAAGTACTATGGGGTAAATTAGTTTTTCATTTCAATAAAGATTTTTAAACTAAAGAGAATATAGGGACACTCCAAACTGTATCAACTGGGAAGAAAAGAAATTTAAAGTTATACCTATAAGGAATTCACAAGGAATAAAAATAGAGTTTCCATGAGGTAATTTAATGATCATGTAAAACCTATGGTTGGGTATGGAAGGACAGCAAGGCCAAAGTCAAAAGCCAGTAACTGTCAGCCCTGGTACTCTAATCAGGGCTTGCTCCACTGTACTAGAGAAATTTCTTTTCTAAATCAGCTGTTGCAAACTACTCAACTCATAAATGCTCAAATATATCAAATTAGACCTTAATTATCTGGTGCCACAGCCACAGATGCAAAAAAATAGTTCAGAACATTAATCTGAATGTAGTAAGTCTTTGAGGGTAATTCCTAAAATTCCCTCAAATGTTTCTCAAAATAGCTACATCAAATAGAAAAAATTGGGTTAAATCTTCACAGAACAGTACCTAGTTACCAACAACGAAGTAAAATAAAAAGCATCTTTAAAACATAATTTTAAAAAGTCAAGTAAATACTTGAGAATTTAAAAAAAAAACATCTAAAAGGGGCTGCTTCAAACTTTGATCCAATAATTAATTGCATAGCAAGATAGCACCATTATTCTGTATAAATGTATACATGTTTCTATCTTGAAAAGGTAGTTGCCAGACTTGTCCATAAAACTAAGATGTTACTGACAGTGAAGTGACATAGTTTTTACACTGTCCACTCTAATGGAAAAAGGCATGGAAGAAAAGGGAAGTAATTAAATAGATATAAGGAAAGTCCTCATACCAGTTCAGATTCAACTGAGTATCTTGAACTGACTATATCAATTTCACAGTTCATATGATCTTAATTATTATTGAGCTATTCAAAAAACTTTTTAAATTACATTCAACATTTCCTGCTTGCCATGCTCTTAAAACTAGGTGTAAACTTTAAAGAGACTTTTACTTCTAAATAAATCACAAAAAAGTCTTAAAGGGTAAAATAAAAATCATTTTGATACTAAAAGTTGGATCTTCTTTTGTTTCCCAAGTAATTCAATTACCACTAGCAATTACCATATAAGAGACTGCTAAAAAATATGGAACATTTGGAATGAAATTATTTTTATGTAAACAAAGTACTCAATCTGTCATAATTTATGTAAGATCTTTAACAAATAAGTTGTATCCTAAGAGGCAGAGCAAACTAAGGATATAATAAGAAGGATGATATCTGAAGTACACCTTCCTAAGCTTATCAGATAGATGTGGCAAAGGATGACATTGAACCTTCCCATATCCTTTTGACACCATCAGAGGCTTTAAATCTGACCTAGTGAAAATATAACTTGATATGACTTGTTTTAAACCAATGGAATAAGCAGCCACACAACATGTACTTGACCATGTACAAGGCACTGTTGACGGATGCTACAAATGATATAAAGGTGAGATACCATTTAAACAACTTTAAACATTTTAACATTCAAACAACTTATGTAAAAAGGAGATGAGTCAAATATAAATAACTATGATATAAGAAAGTGACGTAGGTCTTAAGATGGCTGCCGGGTGGCTGGCTCCTGACCAGCTAGATTTCCTGTACCAGAACCTTGGGCACCTAGTGCTGTGCCCGGGATGGGAATCCCATTTGGGGACTGGAGTGTGATGCTGCCGCAAGAGAGCCTGCAGAGTTTCGGGTTGCGCAACCAAGCAGGAAAAGGTGTCCCTTTCCAGAGCCACCCTCTTGCACCCTTCAGCCTCAAGAAAAGATGTGGAGTGGGCTGCTACCTCCTGGCCTAAATGAAAGTGATGTTGAGTTGACTTCTGAAGATGAAGACACTTTAGAGAACTCTGGACTTAACTTACAGGAAGATAAAGAGCATAGGACCATTAAAACAGAGATCTCAGATTCCCCTACAGGTGGACCAAAAACTGATGCAGAGGCAAATGTAAATGCTTATGAAGAGTGGCCTCCTGGAATTCCCTTTACATGTGTGGAATAAATTTCAAGAATTGCATAAAAAACACTCTGAACAGAAAATTTCAACTTCAAGGTTCAGAAGAAAAAAGAGAAAATGCTCCAGAAAAAGTAAATTGACTCATAATGAACAGTCCTCAAGTGAAGCACAGTGGAAGGAACTTACTCAGTATTTTGGAATCAATGACAGGTTTGAACCTCCTGTGAAAAAGAAAAAAACTGAGAAGTCGGGCCTTGAAAACAGCATTGATCAGGCTGTGGAAGAGTGGAATATTGAGAAGGCTGAGGAACTCAGCAACCCAAGATAGCCAAGGTAGCTCTTGGCTACCCAAGAGCTTGGTGTAAAAATTGCCAAAGCCATTGACTGCTATAACTTTGTAAAAGCCAAAAAGGAAGCTGAAAATTCACAGGTTGCTCAGAAAAAGAAGAAACTTGCATGGGGGTTTGAAGCAAAGAAGAGATGGAATATGTACCCCAAGAGCAACATGGGATACATGTAACCTGACGGAGTTCTTCCAGACCTCAGGTCTTTTCTGAGACTTCACTTGAGTCTTCAGCTGCTCAGCTGACTGAAAAGATATTCCTGCTTATGTTAAATATGTCGGAAAATCAGTAGAAGTAAAAAATAAGCATAAAATCTGGGGGTTGATTATCAGTCTTTTTCTAAAGAGCTCATTCTATTGAAGTGAATTGAATGGAACGTTCTGGTACTTGTACAGGGAACCTAAGCATACATACAGGGAAAAGATCGGGCTTTATTTATTCACAGGGACAGACATTATAAAATCAATTTTACTTTTTATCCATCTGGTACAGCAAAGCCAATGAGCTCCTTATGCTTTCTTATCTGTACTCAGTTTAACTGCACTTATTCTGGAATTGTGTTTTTTAAGATTGGTATTTGTTTCTAATTAGTCATAAATGTAAGAAAGTCTCGGTTGATACTGTTTTACAAATGACTATCTTAATGTTTTAGAAGTAATTATTGATTCTTTATTGGAGTCACATAATAAAAGCAATTGGTTAGTTTAGTGTACCTTCACATAAAATATTGCAATAAAAAAAGGACAGAAAAAAAAAGAAAGTGATGTAAAAATAAAAGGTTATTAGAGAAGAGGAGATTCCTTCATGCTTGGAGGAATGTTTTGAAGTTTCATGGATGAGAAGGCCCTGGAACTAAGTACTAAAAAATGGGCAGAATTTTGACACTTTGGTTGTTTCCATGTCTTGGCCACTGGGAATAATGCTGCAATGAACATAGGAGTGCATATATCTTTGCAAATAAATGTTTTTAAATTTTTCAGGTAAATACCCAGAAAGACAACATGGATGGATCTTAAGAATATCATGCTAAGTGAAATAAGACAGAAAAAATTAAGAACCATATGATTTCACTCATGTGGGCTATAAAACTGAGAACAAATGAACAAACAAGAAAAATAAATAAAAACTCATAGACACAGACAACAGTATGGTGGTTACCAGAGGGAAGGGGGATAGAAGGTAGAAAAGGCTGTGAGGGTGTCAAATATATGGTGACAGATTTGACTTTGGGTGGTGGGCACACTGTACAATAAACAGATGATGTATCATAGAATTGTGCACTTGAAACCTATATAATCTTATAAACTATCATCCCAAAAAGTTAATTTTGAAAAGAAGAATGATAATTTTAAAAGGCACAGGTGGATATGGGAACAGTGTGACCAAAGTCACAGAGGCAAGTAATAAAGTGCAAATTCATAGCTGGGAAATAAACCAAGGAAGCTGCAGCATAAAGGGAATAGAAACAGTTGTGGGATGGAGAGGCAGGAATTTTGGTGTCTATGTGCAAGTTAGCATTATGGCCAAAGGTATGGGCTCTGGAGTCAGAGCACCTGCATTTAAATGTAGCTCCTCTGCTTCAGTTGTGTGGTCTTGGATCATGCTTCAGTTTTTTGCATTCATAAAATTAGGATAAAAATAAGTAACCTGCCTATGAACAAGGGTTGATCTGAGTGGGTCAAATAACGTAAGGAATGTATAAGTTGTTTGTAACCATAAAGTATAATAGAATGTAAAGAATTATCACAATAAAGACCGAACAGTTGTTAGCTGAAAGACACATGAAAGCAGAGAATCCCTGATGGTTGGCACTGAGGGATACTGAGGCCCACACATCTGGTCTTCAAGACTCCATCAGCTGGAGAAGCCCACTCAGCACAGCTCCTGCCCACCCTCACCCTCAATCCACCCCAGCTAGAAAATGTCAATGCCACTTTGACACTCCTCGTTAAGTTCTGTCTTCATCTGGGATAAAAAGTGGGGTAGCAAAGCAAGTCAGTGTGGCATTAGGGTTGTAACAAGCAATGCTAAACTATGAACCCAAATCTTGTTCCATTAGCAAGACTATAAAGAGGCAGAGCAGGAGGCTAGCATGCACTTTTACACAAAGGTCCTGGGGTTTACCACTGAGCCAAGTGCAGCTATAAACTGGAGGCCCAACCACTGCGAACCTGCAAGAGATATCCCAGGAGGGAGAATAAAGAGTTAATCACCAAACAACCCCTGGACTGAGGAATAAATGCCGCTGCAGCAGCAATGCATCTACAGAGGGCTGAAGACTGTAGAGGCCAAAAACTGAACCCAAGAGAGCCCTAAGCTTTCTAATACACTGCTTGGAAAGGAGGGCCAGTTGATCCTAATAGATCACAGTTCTACTCAAGCAGGCATCCACTTGGAAGCAGTGGCTCTACACTACTCCCCCACAACAACCGCAAGGGGACCTGAGCAAACCGATGCCTGGTCCCTGAACCGTGGCAGTGTGCTGTTTGCCATACATGTGAGTAAGGCCCTTACAGTATGATGATCCACCAAGGCAATAAACAGCATGACCCTGCCAGTACAGAACCAATTCAGCATTCCCAAGCCCACACATCCTCAAGAACTACCCAGCACTGGCTTTGTTGACGGTTATGGGTCCAGAAACGATATAATAGCTAGTAATAAATCAACCACTGATGTTTTGACACTTGTGTCAAATTTTATTTCTGAGTATGACAGATGTGATTTAAGAAGATAAAATTCCCATTTATGAAATCACTTTATCTGGAAAGAAATAGAATTTAAACAAATATAATCTGAATGTTTGGATTCTAGGTAATATGTACCATACAACAATTTACATTAAAGTTAGACTCTTTGTTTTTCCTTTCTGTCCTTTATTTTATTGTTGACACTGTTACAGATGTCCCCATCTTCCCCACTCCCCATCTGCCTCCACCTAGCCCTCAACGCCCCCTTCCCTCTGGCCATCCCCACACCATTGTCTGTCTATGGGTTATACATATGTGTTCTTCAGCTAATCCCTTCACTTTCTTTCCTCCTGCCCCCCCTTTCCTCCCCTCTGAGAGCTGCCAGTCTGTTCCATGTGTCCATGCCTGTTTCTATTTTTGTTCATCAGTTTTATTCATTAGATTCCACACATAAGTGAGATCACATGGTATTTGTCTAGTGACACTCACAAATTTAAAAAAATCACAAAAGCCCATTTTAATCAAACTGATATTCACTATATCTTTTAAAAGGAGAACCACAGTTTTGTCATGGAAGATGAATTCTTAGGCTCTTCTTTCATTAAAATCAAGTTGACAAGGTTACTGATGTGCCTGCACAAATTTCTTAAGTGAAGCTTTCTATGAAACATATTAAGAGATTAAAGTTGGAGCTTAAAGCAAAAAGATAATTTTTAAATAAATGTATACATAGATATTTAAAAACTATTCAAAAAAATAAGCACAAAAGGTATTTCTGAATAAACCTGTAATGATTTTACTTTGCTTGAACACAATCAAAGCTGTTTTTCCAGAAAGTCAAAAGAAACATTTTCATCATCCTTATGATACCAGCTGGAATTTAAGGGCAGGCCATCTAAATTTTTAAAAAATCTTTCTTCATTTATATGGAAATGAGATGTTTCCTAAAACACATCTTTACTCAGTACCTACGTCAACACCAAAGCCCGAAGCACACAGATTCCTCCAGCTGATTCCTGACAGAGAGTGAAAACAGCATGCCAGCACCATCCAAACCCATGTGGGTCACTCATCAAGGAGGACATCGCCAAGCTGTCAATTTAAATTAACCTGCCTAGCTTTATAAATAGCCTAAATTCCCTATCTAAATGGGTCGGTGCCCTTTTCTCAGAAGCAAAGGAAACAACATGACAAAGAAGCATGAAAAATAAATGAGCTTTCCCCTTTGTAAACAGGAGAAAGTTGACATTAAACCAATTCTAAGTCTAAATTGAAGAGCTATTAATAAAACTCAAAAGAATGAAAACATAGTTCTAACCAAAAAAAATAAACAACATTCACTAACTATATCTGCCCTTTTTAAAATAACTCTGAGTAGTCACGACTGAGTAGCTCAGTTGGTTGGAGCATCGTCCCATGAACCAAAAGGTTGCAGGTTCAATTCCCAGTCAGGGGACATACCTAGATTGTAGGTGCAATCATGAAAGGGAAACACAGATGTTTATGTTTGTCTCTGTCTCTCTCTTTCTCTCTTTCTCCCCACTTCTTCTCTCTCTAGAATTAATAAACATATCCTTGAGTGAGGATTAAAAATTAAATTAAATAACTATATCACCGATATATAAACAAATTCAATGTGCACTATAGGCAGAGCTAAACACAAATACTACAACTATGATCCTTAACATAGTCCCAAAAGTAACAGAGTCTAAAAGTCCCAAAGGACTGATGTTTAGCCAAAAAGAAAACAAGTTAGTTTTGAAAATTCAATTATATTATTCTATTCTAAATCTAAAATATTTTATAATTTTTATAACTTATAGCATTATAATTTCTTATGCTACAGTTATATGTTTGTTCTTCTAAAATAAGTTATAACCAACAAATCTGACACATCACTTCTACAGGCTAATTACTTTTCCAGTTCACACTCTAATGAGTAACTAAAAGCAGAATCAGAAAAGACATCAATGGAATTTATCAATAGGCAGAAAATAACTGGTGTAGATCATTATTCTGACTAGTGAATCCATTCATCTACCTAACTAATAACCACTGTGTGGAAAACACAGTTGTCCACCATATTAATCTCAGGTAAAATATGTATGAATTCATGTCTGTGTGTATATGGGTACTTACACACACACATGTCATGCAAGCGATGCTTAACAAGCTTGCCATAAACAGCATAACAGTGACATCTCATAATAAGCAGAGTTTTCAGCTCACTGAAATACCTAGAACACAATCAAATACAAAGAAGTTAAAATAAAAATATTTCTGAATAATCAAAAGAGATATGACGAAGTTGATAGACTATACTTAAACCTTCACTCACAGCAGTGGTAGCAAATTCCATTAGAAGTCACCCACTGATAAGCAATACGTACCTGTGTCAGTTAAATGAACCATCACTTTATTTGCACTAAATCATGACAAGTTCCCATTCTTCCATTCACTAAACCAATCTCTGTGTGTGGGATTATTACAGGCATCTTGGAAGATATAAAGCTGAATTTTATATGTACGTAAAATATGGAATAAAATAAGTATAATGAGTTATAGATGCAGTGCTAGATGCACACCAACAGGAACAATTGAGAGATTACTTCTAGGTAGCGAAGGCTGTGAGGAAGATGTGCTGGGTTTGGAAGTATGAGTCAGATCTGAAGAAGAGGGAGGACTTTCTGAAGGGCACAAGCTGTAAGAAAATTAGAGGGCCAGGGAAGCTCTGATGCAACTGGTGAGTATTGTGGATGCATCAAGGAATAAAAAACTAACAGAAAGAAAAGCGAAAGCCAGTTCACTTTAGATCTTAAATGCTAACTTAAGAAAACTGGACTTTACTATTAAACACAGGTAAGGTTTTAAGCAAGTTAAGTATCATGATTGGAGCTGTATTCCAGGAAAATTAATCTCATAGACATATATAATGTTAGCTAGAGTAGGAAGAAGTAAGAAAAAAGACTCTTACCACAAATATTATAATCTTTCAGGTCAAAAGTATTGAGAGCATGAACTATGATAGTGATAGCAGTGAGAAAAAAACTCAGGTACTTCCAACAGAACTTGACAACTCTAAAGTTTTAAATCTGAGAAGTCTCGAGCCCTGGCTGGTATGGCTCAGTGGATTGAGCACTGGCTTACAAACCAGGGAGTCTCTGGTTCGGTTCCCAGTCGGGGCACATGCCTGGGTTGCAAGCTAGGTCCCCAGTAAGGGTGCACAGGAGGCAACTACACATGGATGTTTCTCTCCCTCTCTTTCTCCCTCCTTTCCCCTCTGTCTAAAAATAAATAAACTTTAAAAAAATAATAAAAATAAAGAAAATCTTTAAATCTGAGAAGTCTCGAGTATCCATATGCAAGATCCAAGAGGCAGACAGAGCTTGAAAGTCACCATACATTATAAAATGCAAGGAAACAGTTTCTACATGCATGTGAATGAGTTTCACTTGAAATAAACTGGATATAGAAACTTTTTTAAATGTCAGATCCATGTTTTAACAATTGGTCAGGGGAAAGCCAGAAAGTATCATGATGCATAATATGATGGAACCCTTTAGTCTGGTCCAACCCAGGTAGCCAGCTAAAATAAGCAATGGTACAGAGTAAAATCTAGTGTTTCCAAATTGAAGACATCTATATTCTATACGCTATTAGAGGGTAATCACATTCCCTCAAAGTTTTAGTCATCTAATCTACTTCTGACCTCATCCACGTATGAAAAGTGCTTTTATTTCTGTCAACAAGTCACCAGTGGCCTCCTAATTGTATACCTAGCGGAAACTTTTGTCTTTCACTGAATATTTAACTCCTGACAATTGCCCTAGATCCTTTTCTCTCCATTTGCCTCAACTTCCAAAGAATCACAAGGCCTATCAGTTCTCCCTGACTGGCTTTCTACGTATCCCTTCCAGACTCCACCTTTCCTCCACGGCCATAGTTTGGCTTCTCATGACCTTTCAGGTATGTGCAGAGGTTCTGAAACTGTGGTCCTTGCACTACCAGCAGCAACACCACCTGAAAACTTGTTAGAAGTAAAAATTCTTGGGCCCCCCGACCCAGACCTACTGAATCAGAACCTCTGGGAGTAGAGCCTAGTAATCTCTAATTGGTCAAGCCTTCCAGGTGATTCTGATGGGTGCTAAAGTTTAAGAACCTCTGGACTCAACAGTTGTCTAGATTCTGGTCTCCCTGTCTTCATTCTCACATGCTGTGGTCAGTTATATTCTAAATTACCAATTTAATTGTCATTCACCACCTTCTACAACAGTATTCAAAATACTATATGAACCCATTTTAAAAAAGATATTAATACACTTTAAATGTTACATTATTTGTATTCTGTTACTTGAATTTGTACAATAAAATAGTTTTATAAAACTAGTAATAATTCCTTACATTTATCAAGCACATATTATCAGTATAATAATTTTTTCCCAAAGAGAACATAAAGCCAACATATTAAACAACTTTAATTAGAAATCATCTTCTTCTGAAACAATGTCAGGTTTAATCACAGAAAGATGAGGTCTTAGGCCTGGTTCTGGTGTGAAAAACCTTGAGGGTGTTACTTATCTCCTCTGTAGCTCCTTCTCTACCTCTGCAAAATGGAATAAAATTAGGTGAGCTAATTAATATACGTAAAGTTCCTAGAAGAGTGTTGGGCATGTAGAAAGCACTATAAAGATTGCTGCTACTATTATCATCATCATCATTGTTGTTACTAATATTATTATACTAACACAGGGAGTAAATACCTGTATATGTAAGCATAGTACTGACTGCTAATTATCTCCCATTATTCATTCTCTCTTGTACAGTAACAGAACCCCAAAATTTAGCTGAGCATATATCCTCACAGAATAAAGACTATATGTTCAGCCCCCTTAACCTCTAGATGATTAAGATATGTTCTCTCCATGAAGAATTAACCTCCAGGATTCGGACAGATGATATAAAAAAATTGGACATATGAGGGCAAAAAGACTTTTGACCAATTCTCCTCATTCTAGAGCCCCAACACTCTTCACCTCCATTCCCCGAGAGACTTGGTGTTGCCAGCTCCTGAGCCTTCAGATAATTCTGTGATGTAACTAGGCAGGTTCTTGGCTGCCCCACTGCCCATTCCAGATTCTGTTTCTCCAGGCCTATTAAGTCCTTTGCCTCCCAGCTTTCCATCGTTTTGTTCATGCTGTCTCCAGGCGCATTCTCCCCGTCCTTATGGATTTAGACCTTTACAAAAGAAAATCCTTTACATTTCAGGGGAGTCTTTGGAGAAAAGTAGATGCCTATGTTCAACTGTATCTCTTTCCACAAGTCTCAGATATCAAAACTCACAGTGCACGATTTAGTTCACTCTCTGTCACTTAAATTCTAGCCTAACTAAAAGAAGCAAAGTTATGGGCACTTCTTACATAGTTTTATATTGTTATTTCATTCTTACATTGTTATTTTACTTGCTATGTATTATGCTTTGACCTATCAAGTGTATTGGGATTTCCTTAAAGGCTTTAGTAACTTCTAGAGCAGGTTTCAAACTTGGCTGCATGCTAAAATCACCTGGGAACCTTTTAAAGCTCCTACACCCTGGCCCCATACCAGACCAGTAACTCAGAACCTCTGAGGGGAGACCTACAAATCAGTATTGCAATGCACAAACAAGGGTGAAAAACAGTGCCACAAAGTGAATCCTGGTGTCACTGTCTGGGGGCCTATTTCGAACACTTTTTTATCCCACATATGCACACACACACATGAAAGCATCTGTATCTTCCTCAAGTAGTAACTCCAACAAGCACCCAGGCCTCATAAATTGGTCTCTGTAGCCTGCAAAATGACCTGAGAAATCCCAGGACACACTAAGTGCCTTAGCCCAACACAAAGTTCAGGGATGTTTTTTCCTGCATGTCAGATGACACTTCAGTATTAATTACCTACTTCTTGTGTCTACTAGTCAACGCCAGCCTTTCTCTACTGAGTGCACTTGAGCCCATCGCTGTCTTCATACCCCTTCATTACTTGCAACAGTTGGCCTAGCAGTCATATCACATGCTATTTTGAGTGGCAACCTTCCAGGTCCACAGAAACTATAAAAATGACCCAAACAGAAACTGATGGAGTTGCCAGGCAGCAGAAACTCCAGAACATCTATGTCGGTAGAGCTTAGGAGAAGCATTCTAGCTGGAAACTAAAGCCAGATGGCTTCTCTTAATCTTACATTTTTATAGCTAGCCCACTTTTATTTAAATATTATGTACGCATGAGGTGGTTTGGGGGGACAGATGAAAATTAAAGTCTTTTTGTGTGCCAGGTACCACAATGTCAGTTAGAGGCAGGGTAAGGGTCCATAGATCATTATGTCGCTACGCCATCATCAGAGGCTTCTTGATTTTTTTTCTTTTTTGGGGGGGTTGGGGGGCACCTGTTCTCTACAGGATGAACCCTTATGCCTGCATGCACAGTGATGGCAAGAAGAGAACAGGCAAGGAGAAACAGTGTCAAGTTGCTAAATCCTCCACAAAAGGGACCCACAAGGGGAAAACAGACACCATGTGGTCTGGAAGGGAGAAATACATCATATGCTAATAGTTGGACTTAATCTTTTAGCAGTCAACCAGAAATTAGGGAAGAAGGCTCAAGCTGTTGAACGAAGACTCCACTAGAGACCACAAATAGAAAATAGTACCAGAAGGGTACCTGTGAAAATAAAACTAGGCAAGGAAATCCTGATGTTAGGCTCTTCTCCCATGAGAGTCTTGAGCCTATCTAAACCCTTAAAAAGAACAATGTCTATCTTCTGGTCCTGGAACTCCTTGGATGCAGAGGTTACTCTGAGGGAAGTGGGATACAGGGTGGCAATAAGCGACAGCAGGAGCTCTGCACAGCTACAAGGAAACCCAAACAGTGGAGAATAGTGCAGGAACACGTCGGTTGCTCCCTGAGTGAAATGAATACTGACAGCCAAGGATCACCTAGCCTAAAAAAACCCATTTTATTGAAATTTTACTTCACTGAAATTTTTAGGTGAAACAGGCTGCTAAGGCCAAGCGATGAGCTGTCTTTGCCCCAGGCCTGAAGAAACAGTGTGCACTAGATATGAGGGTGAATAAAGGTAATTTGGCAATAACTAATTGGGGGGCAGGGGTGGGGGTTAATGCTTCATTAACACTGTTTTGCTCAAATTCCACTTACAAGTATCTGAGAGAAAGCAGAAGAGACTGGGTAGGTTAGAGGCACACAACGGATCCTGGTTCCCCTCCTGACTCATTTTTAGCAGACTGTGGGGTGAATGAAGACATTTAAAAAAACACAATTCGTGCAATAATTGCATGACATATCTAATATGATATCTAATGTCTCTTTTTATATAGAGTTAAACATTATGAGCAGAGTTATAACCACACACACACACACACACGAGTAAATGAAAGCTAAACGGTCCTGAAGCATAAACTCCATGGAATCTTTACTTGACAAAAGAAAAGGTGGCTTCTCCAGGCAAATGACCCAGGTGCACTATTGGATTGAGGGATGTTAAAATACTGTGGAACTTTTTAGTGTCTATCCTATCACTGTTTAATTTAGATTTGAATAGAGATCATGGGTGTAAGCCATTTAATATGTTCCTTTCTTCCTTTAAGAATTAACATGTTCATAAAGTGATATAAGTTTCCTTTTGAGGTTTGAGGAACCTCCACTTTTTCAAGAACAAAATGCTCAAATTCGGCATCTATAGAATCTTTATGAATTAAGAATGTAATACTGTGCTTGTGTGTGTTTCCTTTTGGCTTAGAAGTAAATGTCTTTGTTTGCGCTGGACTCCAAGCTGGCAGACACCAGCAGAGGAAAAAGATGAGGGTTAAATGAACTGCCTGCCCAGAAACTGAGATGAGGAGAAATCCATTATTACCAGCGATGCTTGAGTGTCCAGGAGTCAAAACTACAGAAAAAGAATGTTTTGGCTAATTTAAGGTTGGCCAGATGTCACCACTTCTAGCTGATGGCCAGAGGACCTCAGGGGGGAGAGGGATGGCAGGGTGCCACCGGAGAAGGTCAAGCACTTCATTGCTAAAGCTGCCTTTGGGTGTAGCTACTCACTAGGAAACTGAAAACTTTTTATCCAACAAGCTTCCCAAGTGATTCCTTAGCGCATGGCATTTGCCAGCCTTTACCTAACTCAACCCCCATCCCCTCTGCCAATCAAAGCAAGCGAGAAATCTCATCTATGATAAACGGGAACAGAAAATAGGAGCATTGTGCTCCGATCTTCTGAGACTTTACATAGGTCTCGCTCAACAAACACCTGCCAAATGACATTAATGCTGCCTTCTGTGCAGGGCTATCTCTACTGGCTGCTCCCCGTTTGACTGAAAAGTCATTTTTTCCTGGTGAATTCAATTATTATGTGACTTTATAACTATTGAAGGTGCTACACAGTAGAATTCCAAGTTAGAATTAAAGCACAGAATGTCTAGCTTATAATAACCTACACATTTTGACTCAAACCTCCTGGAAGAGATATGTGATTTCAGGTAAGTCACAACATTAGCTCAATACCTGAGCACAATGTCAATATAAAGCTACTAGACAGTTGCATGGCCATCAGGCACAACTTCTTGAAAGAAGAGCATCCTATATTGTAATTTAATGGCCTTTGTGATGTTTCCTAAAGATGAACAAAACAGGATGGGAGAATACAGGGATTCAGATACTGAGCAATCCGAAATGTCTATATAAAAATTGTTATACTGATCCCCTTTCAGCCCTGATAATTTCTGGGATCTAAAAAGAAAAGCCTCTCTGCCCCTCATACGTAACAGGTGCGACAAGACCAAAAAAAAAAAAAAAAAAAAAAAAATATGGCTGAAACAGAAGAACAAATGAAAGCCCCAGAACCAATCCTTTTAAGCAACCGAGAGATAGCCAACCTATCAGATGCACAATTGAAAACACTGGTGATCAGGATGCTCGCAGAATTGGTTGATTTTGGTTGCAAATTAGATGAAAAAAATGAAAGCTACAATAAGTGAAATGAAGAAAAATGCACAGGGAACCAATAGTGATGGAAAGAAAGCTGGGTCTCACATCAATGGAGTGGACCAGAAGGAAGAAAAAAACAACCACACAGAAAAGAACGAAGAAATAAGAATGCAAAACAATGAGGAGAGACTTAGGAAACTCCAGGACATCTTTAAACGTTCCAACATCCGAATTATAGGGGTACCAGAAGGAGAAGAGGAAGAGCAACAAGTGGAAAACTTATTTGAACAAATAATAAAGAACTTCCCCAATCTGGCAAAGGAAATAGATTTCCAGGAAGTCCAGGAAGCTCAGAGAGTCCCAAAGAAGTTGGACCCAAGGATGAACACACCAAGGCGCATCAGAATTACATTAGCCAAGGCAAAAATGAAGGAGAGAATCCTAGAAGCAGCAAGAGA
>CM052541.1:129541786-129807302 GCA_028533065.1 Trachops cirrhosus | reverse complement strand
GATTTCTCAAAAGAGACCTTGCAGGCAAGAAGGGGCTGGAAAGAAGTATTCCAAGTCATGAAAGGCAAGGACCTCCATCCCAGATTGCTCTATCCAGCAAAGTTTTCATTTAGAATGGAAGGGCAGATAAAGTGCTTCTCAGATAAGGTCAAGTTAAAGGAGTTATTCATCACCAAGCCCTTATTTTATGAAATGTTAAAGGGACTTATCTAAGAAAAAGAAAATAAAAAACATGTATAGTAAAATGATAGCAAACTCACAATTGTTAACAACCACACCTAAAACAAAAACAAAAACAAACTAAGCAAACAACTAGAACAGGAACGGAACCACAGAAATGGAGGTCACAAGGAGGGATAGCAACAGGGGAGTGGGAGGAGGAGAGAGGGGGAAAGGTACAGAGAATAAGTAGCATAGATGGTAGGTAGGAAATAGAAAGGGGAAGACACAGATAAGGGGAGAAAGTCGAGGAGATGCTGTGTGGCCTGGAATGCCAATGGCAGTGGATTGAGCATGAGCAGTCCCATATTCACTTGTGGTGGATAAAAATTGGGAGAGATACTTTGGGAGCATGTAATCCCAGGCCACTACGCACAGCCCAGGGTTCTAGCACCAGGAAGATATATACCCATAATTTCTGGCTATAAAAACCAGTGGGGGTTGGGGCAGTGAAAGGAACTGCAGGATTTTCAGGAAGCGCCACTAAAGGGCCCACATGGTCTTAAAACATATGCAAACCCACCCACTCTGGGGCTCAACACGAGGGCAACAGCTGGAAGGGTGCCAGTCACATATGTGAAGCGGGTGAAGTGACTAGAAATGGGGCAAGTGACAGCAAACCCCTAAAAGCCAGCCAGTGGCACAGTCCCCTCTCCAAGACCTTCACCCACACAGATCTACAAACCAGTGAACCAGGTTGCCCCACCCTGGTCATTACCTAAGGCTCCAACCCACAGAATTTACAGGTGCCTTTTACAGAGAGTCAAAATAGCTATACCT
This sequence comes from Trachops cirrhosus, assembly GCA_028533065.1. Lineage (NCBI taxonomy): Eukaryota > Metazoa > Chordata > Mammalia > Chiroptera > Phyllostomidae > Trachops > Trachops cirrhosus. The sequence goes on along the minus strand of CM052541.1, from coordinate 129,806,303 downwards.
AATACACAAAAACAAACACAGGGAGGCTGCCAAATTGGGGAAACAAAGAAATGTGGACCAAATGAAAGAACAGATCAAAACCCCAGAAAAAGAACTAAACAAAACAAAGATAGCCAACCTATCAGACTACGAGTTCAAAACACTAGTTATCAGGATGCTCAAAGAAATCATTTGGTAGAGCAACAACATTAAGGGAGAAATGAAAGCTACACTAAGTGAAATAAAGAAACATCTACAGGGAATCAACAGTGAAGGGAAAGAGCCAAGATTCAAATCAGTGATTTGGAACATGAGGAAGAAATAAACATTTGACCAGAACAGAAAGAAGAGACAAGAGCTCAAAATAACGAGTAAGTATAGGAAGACTCTGGGACATCTCCAAATGTGCCAACATCCAATCATAGGGATGCTGGAAGCAGAAAAGGAAAAGCAAGAAATTGAAAACTTACCTGAAAAAATAATGAAAGTAAACTTCCCTAATCTGATGAAGGAAAATAGACATATAAGTCCAGGAAGCGCAAAGAGTCCCATACAAGTTAGACCCAAAGAAGACCACACCAAGACACATCATAATTAAAATGCCAAAGGTTAAAAATAGAAAACCTTAAAAGCAGCAAGAGAAAAGCAGAAAGTTGCCTACAAAGGAGTTCCCATAAGATTGTCAGCTGATTTCTCAAAAGAAACTTTGCAGACTAGAAGGGACTGGCAAAAAATATTCAAAATGATGAAAAGCAAGGACCTACAACCTAGACTGCTCTATCCAGCAAAGCTATCATTTAGAATGGAAGGGCAGATAAAGTGCTTCCCAGACAAGGTCAAGCTAAAGGAGTTCATCATCACTAAGCCATTATTACATGAAATGTTAAAAGGACCTACTTAAGAAAAAAAAAAGATCAGAGGGCTAGGGGGTGGGCTGGGATGCGAGTAAAAGGCAGAAAACTGTACTTGAACAATTAAAAGAAAAAAGAAAAATCAGAACTATGAATATTAAAAAGGCAACAAACTCATAGCTATCAACAACTGAATTAAAAACAACAACAACAAAAAACCCTAAGCAAATAACCAGAACAGGAACAGAATCATAGGTATGGAGATCATTTGATGGGTTATCAGTTGGGAGAGGGAAGAGGGAGAATGGGGAAAAGGTTCAGGGATTAAAAAGCATAATTGGTAGGTATAAAATACACAGAAGGATATTAAGAATATAGGAAATGGAGAAGCCAAAGAACGTATATGCATGACCCATGGACATGAAGTAAGGAAGGGTAACTGCTGGAGTACCATGCAGAGGGGGGGAAAGGGGAATATATTGGGACAACTGTAATAATATAATCCATAAAATATACTTTAAAATATTTTTAATAGACATATTAAAAAAACAGTTTACACCATCTTATTGATATTTGTCTTCATTCCCAACTTAGGGAATAGTTAGACATCTTACCACCTATAACTAGTTTTCAAACTTCTCTGAAGTCATAAATGCATACACTTCAATAGGGGGAATAAACCATGTATTCTATTTTCCTGAAGAACCGTCATCATTTAAGTTTTTTTTCTTCAGGGAAATTAGTTTCAATTACTCAGAGGCCAAACCCCATCTCACCAAGTGCCACCCTTCATTGGAACCCTGACACTAAACCCAGGAGCATGATTATCACCCAAGTAACCCGTTCTTTGCAGCAGGAGCATATAATGAAAGGTCACTTTGTGTTATTTCACAATTCATATAAAAGCATGAGACTTGTCAAAGGATTTTGATTACAGTCCCCACAATTATAACATTATACTGGAAAAGGGATGTCTTAAGAGAAAATTAAGTGCTTAAGTTTGCCCAGGGTTCTTTTTATTTATTTATTTTTATTGATTTGAGAGAGGGGGCGAAACATCAATTTGTTTTTCCACTTATTTATACATTCATTGGTTTCTTCACGTATGTGCCTTGACAGGGGGCTTGAACCCACAACCTTTGCCGTATCAGGATGATGCTCTAACCAACTGAGCTACCCAGCCAGAGCAACCCCAGGGCTCTAAGATAATTCAACAGCTGTTATCATTACAAAGGCTTCTAAATGTAAAGGAAATCAAAGCATAAAGCAAATGTGTTTCACTTTTAAAATAAAACCACAAAGATTACCGAGACTTGCATCTATGAGGACCACCTGGTCCTTTTCCTTCACTTCACTGATGAGGACACCAAGGCCCAGAGTTGACTCCCAAATATTGGCATACTATGAAGACTCACCATCTCCACATAACTGTCCTAGTTTCCCTTCCTGAATTCAGTGTGTTAAAGTATCTGGTTATACAATTTCTATGATGTTTACATAAGAAGTAGTTATATTCATTTTCCCAAGTTCTACGACAGGCCACAGCTGTGGTGTAGAGGAATGAATACCATAATGAAAAAACATCAAGTCCTGTGAAAAGGTGGATGTTTGGGCCTGTAAACTAAATCAGTAAGTCCTCTGCTGTTCCTTTTGTCACCTAAGTCTCCTCCAAGTAGACCAAAATATAGTCTTAGGAACCACAGCCCAACAATATTCATATGAGTACACAACAGTGTTAAATAAAAACAGACCCAGAACCTGAAATGCCAAAGGCTTATTTTACTAAAACACACGCACACTCTATCACACTGAGGATGACAGTAAGGAGGGCAGATTTTTGTAGACCGTGAAATCTGTCTCATAATGTAAATGACAGAATGTGTGGTATTCAACATAAAAATCACACACACTGTAAAAATCAACTACCTTTAATTACCCTCTCCCACCCCCTGCTTCCCTAGAATTTCCCAAGTTCCAATTGTTGCTCCTGATCAAGGAATCTTCTTGCCTAAAAAGTTTAAAACTACCATTTGGTATTCAATGTGTTAGGAAGTTACACTATTCAATTTTCAAAGCACTCCTATTATTTTGTTCTATCAAAATACAGGAAGGAAAAAAGCAGTTTAGTGGTGGTAAACCCACATTCATCTGGACTACTGGGAATACAATATAACTCTATTTCCCTTTTTTAAATAGCATTGTCCCTAATTATACAACTACCTTCTTTTTACATAAATTAATATTCAGCGTTACATTCAGTATTATGTCAGTAATCCAGGTCTTCAAATTGTCCCTTCTGATGGAGTAGAAAACACTTCTCCGCAGTTCAGAACAGTGGTAAAATGCCAACAGGGTCAATCTCATTTCAAAGGGTAGGCTGCCACCTACTGACCGACCGTGATCCCTTCCCACTCAACACAGTCTTGCCCAGAGAGCTCATCGATACCTCACAAAAGGCTGTCTTTGCTATGTCATTTCAAACAATTGAAATGTATACAAACAATGTATTCAACTATATCAACATAATCTTTTAATTAATATTTTTAACTTTGAAAAAAACACTAAGCTGATGTTTCCATATACCTAAAAATTCCCAGCTTATATTCAAAAGGGCAGAGATTTTTTCAAAAGGCAAATGTTATTTTTAAATGTGCAAAAGTCCTTTTTTGATAATATATTTCTCTTCACCATTTTCTTCATTCTTCACTTCTGAAAACTCAATCTGACCCTCTTCTCATTAGAGACAGTAGTGGTGATTTAATTGTTCCTACTGATCAACCTGGAGTTATTCAAAATTTGAATTCATAGTCCTAAAGCTGTTGTAAAAATGCACAGCAGTGCTGATAATAAAGCTAAAAGAGTTGTTTTTTAGCTCAGCCCCCTGTCATATAAACATAAATCTGCAATAGCCCTCTACAAACAGTAGACTTTGTCAAGAGAGATTTAGTTTCTCCCTTTTTTACCTACTTTTTAAGAAAGAAAACCAGACCAACCAAAAATTATTGAAGGGAGATAAGCGAATCCCCTTTCTAAGGTCGTAGGCCCCTGCCTTGAGGAGAGAACAGAAGGTTAATTCACATAATATTCACTGATGCTATGTTAACACTCAGAGATACAAAGATGTAAATACCTGTTGCCTTTAAGTTGTCTGGTACAGATTTGATGGAAGGACAATTAAAATATATTTTGCAAGATGTAAAATATGTAAACTCTGAACAGTGATTAAGTAGTGCCTGAGTCTTCTTGAGGGTCTGGAAGCCTTACAAAGAGGAACCATGTAAAGGTGAAATAGGAGCTTACCAATAATCAGATGAGAGAAAGATTCAAATGGCATGTTACAAAAGACGAGAGGTAGGGAAAAAAAGCAAGGGCTTCGGGAAAACATCCAGGAAGTCAATATAAGTGAAGAATAAAGTGAATGAGGTCGGTAGGTAGGTAGGAAGCAGATCTCAAAGTCTTCCACACATCCTGCCAAGAAATCTGTATCTCCAAATGCTCACACTGGCAAGAAGATAAGGAATGAACTGGAGGGAGGGTAATTACTCAGAAAAATGATGAAACTGTTCAAGCACAATGGATTAAGAATCTAAAGTGAGAATCCAGGGCAGTGAGAATGGAAGAAGAGTCCACATTAAAGACAAACTATGAAGATAAAATTATAGGTAGGACTGACTGAATACTGGGAATGAGAAACAAAAGGAAGACACTAGGATCTCCCCAGTTTCTGGCTTAAATTAGTGGTAGATTCACCAAGATAGAAAATGTAGTGGAAGGCATGAATTTGCTGGGTGGATATAATGAATTCTGCTGAATTTGAAATTACGAGTTTGGAAATGCTGACTTTGAAGTGACTGGAATATTGAGGTGAAGATGTGCAGTGATATACAGTATTAAATATAGAGATCTGAAGCTCAGGCCAGAGGTCTAGGCTGGAGATAGAAATTTGGAAGTTAGCAGTGTGTAAGCTGAAGGTGACATGGATGAAACACCTCAGACAGAATGGATACAGTAAGAAGAGGAGCACCAAGGATGAGAACCTGGGCAGAGCCAACAGAAGACTCACCAGCTTAAACAAGCATATGGCATGCTACTACACACTGGGTCAGGCAAGACGGAATAATGAAGGCTAGAAACTGCTCAGCAACATAGCTACACCAGATGGAGACAAGACAACGATGCTGGGAAAAACAGGAGGCAGCAGGACAAGAGGAAGACCAAATATGAGATGACTGACTCCGCAAAAGAAGCCACAGGCATGCATCAACAAGAGTTAAGCAGGCCTGTTAAGAACAGGGCTTTGTGGACATCACTCATTCATAACAAGGCTGCCATGAGTCAGAGCCGATTCTAGGTCACATAACACACACAAGTTACGAAAGTATAATTCAACTTCTGGTTTTCAGTCACACATGTAAGAAGCTCAGAAGTTGCCACTTCATCCTAACAACAAGGTAAACAGACTAAAAATCATCTTAGACCCATATGAAAGGGGAGGACACACAGCAAACCTCTGCCCCCAAGACTGGAAAAATAGGCAGACACAAAACTACTGGGAATCTCAACTTACAGGAGCAGAGATTAGGAATTGAAACCACCACAGGAACCAGTGCCTGGGTCGGAAAACCTGAACTGTAACAGATGAATTGCTGGAGGCTCAGTGTGGACAAGTCTGAGATTTAAACACTCCAAGGGACCCGGTCAATGGGGTGGCCTCAGCTTTGTGAGGTTTACCTCCAGGAGCTCAACTAGGTTCCCATAGTATATATCAGAGAAAAATCTCCTCTCACTTCCAGCAGGGGAAGCAGAGAAGGAACTATTTTCAGATATACCAGAGCAGTGCCTTCTTAAGATGGTCTACCATCAGGTGAAACTAGTTAACCAAAGCCAACCCTGCTGAGTATTATCAGAGCTAACTGACCTACGGGAAGGGAAATAACCAACTCCAGCCCACTCTAGCCATCCCATGTCACCTGAGGGGGGGAAATAAGAAGCACTTGCAAAGTTCACAATCCAGAGGTACAAGCTCACCAAAAGACTGAGACCTAATCATAAAACTACAGAATGTTTCCCCTCCCTGCCCCACTTTGCCACCACATCGCTGAAGGCCTATTTACAACAGTTCCTCTTACCAAGCACCTCATGTCTTGCTATAAAGAAAAAATTACAAGGTACACCAAAAGGCAAAAAAACACTATTTGAAGAGACAGAGCAAGCATCAGAACCAGAGTTGTAGGGATGTTGGAATTAAAGACAACTATGATTAACATGCTAAAGGCTCTAATACATAAAGTAGACAGCATGCAAGAACAGATGGGCAGTGTAAGTAGAGATGAAGAGCCTTAAAAAAAGTGCAATTCTATGTTTTAAATATTGGTTAATAAATGCAGATATATTTAAATACAGTTGAGAAGTATACAAACCATACTATGTACAGTGATTTTCTCTAGGTTATTGTAATCATGATTTAATATTACTAATCTAATGACCAAAGTTATACATTCTGTAACAAATCAAAGTATACACATAATCAACTCTGTGTTTTTTGCTCCCATTTGCCCCCATTCCTGGAAAGAGGGGCACTGCCACCAACAATGACCCAATGAATCAGAGACATCTGGGCTAACTCACATCACGAGATAACATCAGAACAAGAAGAATGGACTTAAGTGGGAACTCTGTACCTCCACTTCAGCCCCCTCTCCTCACTCCCACTTCCCTATCTCAAGAGAAACTGTACATCCACAGTCCCCCACTTAGCAGTTCCCCTCCCAAATTCCCATCAACTCCCAATAAGAATCGCTGGCTTAACGAGAGATGCTGAGATGGTTTCTGAGGTATGAGCCTGCCATCTGCTCAGGTTGTCAACATCTGAAATAAACCACTTTCCTTCTCACCAGCACCTGTCTCATGAGTTTGGCTTTCATTGTGGCAGGCGGTGGAGCCTATGGGGACATTTTTCCCTGTTTCATTATCTCTGGAGTATGAACAATTATACCATTCTGCATTTTCCAAATTTTCTACAATGCCTATGTATTTCTTTTGAAATCAAATGTATAAAGATTTTTACATTTTTTTTAAGATCTCAAGTTTATAGGAGTCTAAAGTAGATGGAACTAATTGAGATAGCTTGAGGTAGATGAGACTGACCCAACTGTCTCAAACTCTAAACAGCTGTTAGAAACAGAAACTAGGCAAAAGCAGAGGGACAGGACCCTCTGTCTGGAAATCAGCCTGCTGTTAAAAAGAAGTGAGAACAACCACCTGGGAGTTTCTGGTAAGTGAAATGAACATGCTATGGTTCCTTAGATTCAGAAAAGAGTGGAACAAGAAGGAACAACAATTAGAAAAATATATCTTAAAGACCCTCGCCCCTTACTCTGGTAGCACACAGGAGCTTTACAGGGCAGTGTCAAAGGTAAGAAGATAAATAGATATCAAATTCTCCCAAGAAACTGAACTGCACTGCCAGATTAGTTAGAACTGAGAGAAGACACAACGGGTAAAAATTATCTAAGGCATCCCTTACAGTAGTAGGGGTGCAACATCCCTTACATAAAAAGTCAGGAGTGAGAAGAATGAGATGGGCCACAATGCATTCTGATAGTCTTGAGTCAAATGAAATGAGCGAAAGCAAAAAGCAGAAATCAATCACATACCAGGCAAAAGACAAGCATTAGCTGGGATAAAACATGTAAAAAGAGAATGTAATGGTTCATTTTGTGTGTCAACTTCATTAGGCAATGGTGCCCACTTATCTGATCAAATGCCAGTCTAGATATTGCTGTGAAGGTATTTTTTAGATGTGATTTATAACATTTAAATCAGTACACTCTAAATAAAGAGGATTACCCTACATAATGTGGCTGGGCCTCATCCAATCACTTCAAGGCCTTAGGACAAACTAAGGTGTCCCACACAAAAAGAAATCCAGCCTCAAGACTGCAATATAGAAACCATGCCTGTGTTTCCAGGCTGCTGGCTTGCCCTACAGGTTTTGGCCTTGCCAGCCACATAATTACGTGAGCCAATTCGTTAAAATATAAATGTCTCTATTATTCTTTCTCTCTCTATAGGTATAGATATAGATAGATATACAGATATATAGGTATATATACACACACACAGATATAGGTACATATATATACATATGCAAACAGACACAAATATATCCTAATGCTTCTATTTTCTGAAGAACCCTGAGTAATGCAGGTAATGAAAGATGAAATCAGACTCCCTGCCAAGATGGAGGCATAAGTAAACACACCTCACCTCCACACACAACTACAGAAAAAATTAGAACTAAACTACAAAACAAATTTCACTCAGATTCATCAGAAGATCGAGCTGTACAGAAGTCCAACAACCAAGGATTGAAAGTCACATTCATCCAGATGGGTAGGAGGGGATGAGATGTGGAGGCATGGAGAGGTGACAGAACAGGTGGTCCCATACTCACCTGTGGTGGATAAACATTGGGAGGGATACCTCAGGAAGGAGCAATCCCAGCCCCAGACCAGACCGCCCTGCCCAGGTTTCCAGTGCCAGGAAGATAAGTTCCCATAACTTCTCACTGAAGAAACCAGGGAGGACTGGGGCAGCAGAAGAAACTGCAGGAGTCTGAAGAGACTTCTCTTAAAGGGCCCCCAACAAAGTGAGAGCTGAGGAAATGGCATTGTTCCCTCCCTGATCCCTCCCTCACATACAATGTCACAATCCAGCTTGTCCTGCCCTGGCGAATACCTGAGGCTCTGCCCCTTACAAAGTAACAGGTGCTCTGAGACAAAGAAATATAATCCAAATGAAAAAACAGATCAAAACTTCAGAAAAAGAACTAAGTGATGAGGAGACAGACAGCCTATCAGATGAAGAATTCAAAATACTGGTAACACTTTTGAATCAGAATTCAAAACACAGGATGCTCACAGAAATGATTGAGTACAGACACAAAATAAAGGAAGAAGTGAAGGCTATACAAAGTGAAATAAAGAAAAATATATAGGGAACCAACAGTAAAGGGAAAGAAACCAGGACTCAAATCAACCATCTGGAACAAAAGAAATAAACATTCACCTGGATCAGAATGAAGAAAAAGGAATTCAAAAAAACAAGGAGAGGCTTAGGAACCTCCAGGACAACTATAAACATTCCAACATCCAAATCATAGGGGTGCCAGAAGGAGAAGAGGAAAAGCAACAATATTTGAAAACTTATCTGAAAAAATAATGAAGGAAAACTTCCCTAATCTGGAGAAGGAAATAGACATGCAAGTTCAGGAAGCTCAGAGAGTCCCAAAGAAGTTGGACCCAAAGAAGCACACACCAAGGCACATCATAATTACAGTACCCAAGATTAAAGATAAGGACAGAATCTTAAAAGCAACAAGAGAAAAGTAGTTAGTTACCAACAGGGGAGTTCCCATAAGACTATCAGCTGATTTCTCAAAAGAAAATTTACAGGCAAGAAGGGGCCGGATAGAAGTATTCCAAGTCATGAAAGGCAAGGACCTACATCCAAGATTACTCTAGCTGGCAAAAATATCTTTTAGAATGGAAGGGCAGATAAAGTGCTTCTCAGATAAGGTAAAGTTAAAGGAGTACATCATCACCAAGCTCTTATCATAGGAAATGTTAAAGGGACTTATCTGAGAAAAAGAAGATTAAAACTACGAACAGTAAAATGACAACAAACTCACAACTATCAACAACTGAAACTAAAAAAACAAAAACAAACAACTGGGACATGAACAGAATCACAGAAATGGAGAACACATGGATCAAATGGAGATCACGGCAAGGAGGGGGAGGGGAGAGAATGGGAGAAAAGGTACGGGGAATAAGAATAATTGGTAGGTACAAATAAACAGGGGGAGGTTAAGAATAGTATAGGAAAAGGAGAATCCAAAGAACTTATATGTATGACCCATGGACATGAACTAAGGGTGTGGGGGGGAATGCTGGAAAGAAGGGGTTAGAGGGTGGAGGGGGATAAAGGTAAGAAAAAAAATGGGACAACTGTAACAGCATAATAAATAAAATATATTTAAAAAAATTAAAAAGGACCCACAACTGAGTTGGGACTTATGCAGAATGACTCCCTCTAGATTCAGCACCAGAGCAACAGCTAGAAGGGCACAAGTGGTATACGGGCTGAGCTCTCCCCCATGCGGAGCCACAAAGCATTGAACAGTTTGCTGTGCCCCAGTGACGACTTAAGGCTCCTCCAAACACAATTTATAGGTGTCTTTTCTACAACAGTTCACACTACTAAGACAGGGAGTCAAAGCAGCTCTACCTAATACTCAGAAACAGACACAGGGAGGCTGCCAAATTGAGGAGACAAAGAAATATGGCCCAAATGAATGAACAAAACAAAATCCCAGAAAAACAACTAAAGGAAACAAAGATAGCCAACTTATCAGATGGAGAGATCAAAACACTAGTTATCAGGATGCTCAAAGAAATCATTGGGTACTGCCACAGCATAAAAAAGATCCTGGCAGAAGTGAAGACTGCATTAAGTGAAATAAAAAAGAAATCCACAGGGAACCAACATTGGAGGGAATGAAGCTGAGATTTAAATCAATGATTTGGGACATAAAAAAGAAAACAGCATTCAGTCAGAACATCAAGAAGAAAAAAAAATTTTTAAAAATTAGAATAGAATAAAGAGCCTTTGGGACATCTCCAAACATACCAACATCCAAATCATAGGGGTGGCAAAAGAAGAGGAAGAGCAAGAAATTGAAAACTTATTTTAAAAACTAATGAAAAAATACTTCACTAATTTAGTGAAGGAAACAGACATGCAGGTCCAGGAAGCTCAGAGAGTCCCAAAGAAGTTGGACACAAATAGAACCACACCAAGACACATCATCATTAAAATGCCAAAGGTTAAAAACAAAGAGAGAACCTTAAAAGCAGCAAGAGAAAAGGAGAAAATTACCTACAAAGGAATTCCCATGAGACTATCAGCTGATTTCTGAAAAGAAACTTTGCAGGCAAGAAGGGACTGACAAGAAGTATTCAAAGTGATAAAAAGCAAGAGCCTACAACCAAGATTACTCTATCCAGTAAAGCTATCATTTAGAATGGAAGGGCAGATAAAGTGCTTTCCAGACAAGGTCAAGCTAAAGGAGTTCATCATCACCAAGCCATTATTATATGAAATGTTAAAGGGAACTATATAAGAAAAAGAAGATTAAAACTATGAACAGTGTAATGACAACAAACACAACTATCAATAACTGAATCTAAAAAATAAACTAAGCAAATAAGCAGAGTAGGAACAGAATCAAGAATTGGAGATTATTTGTAGGGTTGTGGAAGAAGGTGGGTAGGTGCAGGGATTAAGAAGTACAAATTGGTAGGTACAAAATAGACAGGGGGATGTTAAAAACAGTGTTGGAAGTGGAGTACCCAAAGAACTGAAATGCATGACCCATGGACATGAACTAAGTAGGGAAAATTGCAGGAGAGAGGGGACAGGTACCATGCAAAGAGGGGCAAAGGGAGAATATTTGGGACAACTGTAATAACATAATCAATAAAATATATTTTTTAAAGAGTTACAAAATAGGAGCCAAATATTTTTAAAACATATGTATAAATGCACATCTATAAATAAAATATATAGACATAAAAACATGTATAAAACTTGTATGTATACATAATTATAGAAAAAGAAAAAAGAAAATAGACCAAAAAAAGATAAAATCTTTTAAGAAAGACCAATGGGGCAAAATCTTAAACTACAGGCAATGGAACTGAAATTGAGCAGGCAGCAGTAACATCAAAGATTTCTAGATATATGCATGATGTGATAAACAACACTTTTAATCAACACTATTTTGGAATCTATAATATGTGTAATATGAACTAGGTCAAAGGGATGCCACAGTTAGAGCACATTTGGAGATATCTAGGCCAAAGGATTCCATGGGTGGCTATGGCAATGAAAAGGAACACATTCATACAGTACAGATATGGCAATAATTTAACAGGCATATTTTGTATTCTCAAGATCTTTAAGTAAAAATTATACAGGAATACTGTTCATATATAAAGATATTAACTTACCGTACTTGTCTCGCAAGCCAACAGTACATCTAAAGACTCCACCAAAGGCAACATCTTCACCAAATATTACTGAAAAATAATGTTAAAGAACATATTTTATTTAATAATTCCTAAATCACAGTAACAATGAGAAATAAGTAATGTAGATGTTTACATTTTAAATCAGAAGACAGAAATGGACCATAGATCCAAATCAAAGTTTCTCAATTTTCACATTATTGACATTTTGGACTAGATGATTCCTTCGTTGCAGCAGCTGGTCCAGTGCACTGTAGATATACAGCAGCACATGGCATTTCTGACCTCTACCGGCTGGATGACAGTTGCCCCTCACACACAGTTGTGTCTCTAGGCATTGTTACACGTAAGCGGAAGGGGCATTGAAATTGCTCCAGTTAAAAAAGAACCATTGATCTAAAACCTCATGTTGTTTTACCATGGAGAAACTGAAGCCATAGTAGTAAAGGAACTTGCCAAGTTGGAAAGCAAGGAGGCAGAGCTATGACTCACACTCCAGGCTCCCGAGTCCCTGGCCAATGTTTTTTCATACATGATATATTATACAATGCGAGTCAGTGATTGGAAGCGCTGAAAGCAAAGCATTCCAAACGGAGAGAACAGTCACAAATAGCTAAGTGACTTACATTGTGTGAAAGAGAAAGGAGGCAAGTATGGTAGGACATAGTAAGCAAGAAAAAGAACAGTACAGGGGCCAATTGAGAGGAACTTGTAGTAAAGGCAAAGAAAATTAAACAATGAGAATTCACAGTGCTAAATTCTAGTCATATTAATGCACCTAACCAGCCTTGTGTACCTCAGGAAAATAACTTACCCTTCTCTACTCATCCAGATCAATCACTCTCAGAGAGCATTCAAAACAAAGCTGGTCCAACAGTCTGGTTCTCACTTCCTACTAAAAACAACCTGTTTTTCACTTGATCTTAAAACTAGGGATTCTCAAGTAGAAGTCAAGGGTATGAAGTACACCCAATCAAATTTTAAAAAATACAGCAGAAGGACAACTCTTCTTATATTAATAATTTAACTTGGTAAGACAAAGGTTAAGTTACTTATAAAGTTAGTGCCCCCAAAATCTTACAAGTTAAATGACAATGTATCCTATAGGAAAGCATAGAATCAAATCTTGATTTTTACAGAGAGCTGAACAAAGTGGTATTTTGTTTTTTACATGCTAGAGAAACAGGAATACAGAGTAGGTTTAATCCAGAAGGTATTAATATAATATCAGTACCTCACATATTATGGGGAAAGTTAATTTGATGATGTTAGATGCACCTGAGAACTAATCTGTAATGCGTACATTAAAAATGTGTTAAGATCACAACTGGATTATTAAACCATAATCATTTGGTCAGGTCTTTTATAAATTTCAGGTAGCTATAATATTAACCACTGAGCTCCAGACAAATATTTCTAGCAAATTGTTAATTCTGAAGCCACAGCCTCCACAATCAAGCACAAGGGAAGTTTACCTGCAGTAGGATCTTTGGCCAATGAGTTATCCAAGGCACTTGTTACTGCCTGGAAAAGATTCATTTTCTGAGTTTGCCCTGTAAAAATAAAAAATAAATTTTTAAAGTCACATTTCATACATAGTAAAATATATAAAAATAATGCATTTCTTAACAGTTATTTACAACTTGAATAAAACCAAGGTAGGAAGGAAGGTATAGAGCACATTATGTGAATTTATTGGGTTATTTACAATGCTGACGGCTCTATGAAAGACACAAAAGTAACACAAACCTCAGAAGCGTTGTTGATGAGGCCAAATTTACAAACATTAAACAATTTAAGAAATAAGTATAAAAAAGGAAGAAGACATATAATCAAGTGACCAAATATGTGTAGAAAATAAACAAAAGTTATGCAAAGTCAGGAAAGGTTACCAGCCAACATGAGAGTGGTGTGGGGAAGTGCCCTAGAGGGAGGTTGGCAACATTAGCCATAAGGAATGCACATGACCAGTGGCATGTGTTACATAGGCCAGTGGAAGCAAATGGTCACGGGCCATAAAACAATGAGGAAGGCTAACAAGTGAACTTAAGTACCCAGAACTGCTGGGGTTTGGAGAAGACTAGAATCTCATGCCTAAACCCATCAGACTTGTTTCTCCCTATTATTTTATTGCTCAAGTCAGAATCTCTGCAAGCCAATCTCTCTCCCTAAATGGGTTATGTGGATCAGTACATGTAAAGCACTTAGAACAATACAGGACACAGTGAGTAATGAATAAATATTAGCTATTTATGATTAGATCTGGACTTTGTGTCCTTCATCTTCACCTGGGCATTAATCTGAAGGGCACAAAGCATTCGTTGATAAAGTTCCAAATGCTGAAATTCAGAAGCATTATGACTTCAGAGGTGTGATTTAAGTCTTGGTGCTGCCCAGTGCCCACAGTCATCCTAGAACTTTGGGTCAATTCCTCCAAAACCATATTCAGTGCAGAGAAAGTCTTCTGCCAGAATCCTCTCTGATCCACAGGCCCAGTCTTCATTTTAGTGCCTAATCTCTGCACTGGTGCTCACTTTAACCCATAACCATGCTAATATCAAATTGCCTCAACACCTGCACTTACCCTGACCACTGCCCCATCTAACCTCTGTGTTCCTCAGTAGCCTGGTATATTCCAAAATCCAAGATCCAATTCCCAGGGTGGGACACAATAGCTACTGCTATTCATTGCCTTCAACCCTCTGGCCATTAGACAGTAGTCACTCATTTTTTTCCTGGAAACCCATCTTCTTCCCAAGACTCCATGGCAGTCTCCAACCTGTGACATCTTGAATCTTTATTAACTACTGACACATGGCCTACTATTTCTCTGTCTGCTCTGGCCTCAGATGTCTCTCTAACCGCTTCAACACTGCTAAATGCCCAGACTACAGGTCCTGGCAATGCCCATCAGGTCTGCCTGCTGCCCTGTGTGCCCAGAATAAAGGCCTGTTTCTAGACTTATTTCTGGTAGGGATAACAGGAATTCATTCACAAAAATATTGTTACATCAACTATGTCAGAGGAAACACAATCACACCACATGTCCATGATCACTTTCATAATTTATTTTTCTTGAGGCTAAGGCTATATCATTTAATTGATACCTTCCTTAAATCCTTCTCCAGCCTATAAAAACTCTTTAGAGTGTTTTTTAGTGCCCAGCATCAGATGATAATGGTTTAGGGTAAATTTTTTTTTACCAACCACCAAGTTATTCCCACTCTCCTATTGCACACGTTTCACAAAGTAAGATTTTTATCAACTAGGATTTTTATACCTAAGAACCTAGGAAGATGAAAAACTCCTAAACATCTAAGCTGATATTTATTTTAAGTCTGCTGATCATTAGAATTAATACTGAATGTTCTTAAGACATCTTATCACATTGCTGCTCAGCAAATTTCCAGTCAGAAGAAAGCAAAGACTTTAATAATAAAAAAATCACACAAAGTAAATCTGGAAAGTATTGTTTGATAACCACAAAGAATTTACTCATCTCGCATGAAAATAATTTACAAGGGTATTTAAAGGTAATATTTCCATATGAGCACATAAACTTTCACTCCTGAATACTTTTTTTCCAAATAAATTCAAAATTTTAGGGTTTTGGATTAACTGCTATTCTATAGATGCTTTTAAAAGTTTTATGACAATTTTTTGAAATTTTTAAATATTTTTAATTTTTCAATTACATTAGTTTCATGTGGACAACCCAGTGATTAGACATTTATATAACATAAGAAGTGCTCACCCCAACAGTTCTAGTATCCACCTGGTACCCTGCACAATTATTACAGATTATTGACTACATTCCCTATGCTGTACTTTACATTCCTGTGACTATTTTGTAACTACCAATTTGTATTTCTTTTTTTTTTTTAATTTATTTATTTTTAGACAGGGGAAGGGAGTGAGAAGGAGAGAGAGAGAAACATTAATGTGTGGTTGCCTCTCATGTGGTCCCCACTGGGGACCTGGCCCACAACCCAGGCATTTGCCCTGACTGGGAATCGAACCTGTGATGCTTTGGTTCACAGCCCGCGCTCAATCCACTGAGCTATGCCAGCCAGGGCTCCAATTTGTATTTCTTAATTCCTTCACCTTTTCCATTCATTCCCTCCAGCTCCCCTCCCATCTGGCAACGATCAACATGGTCTTAAATGACCATTTTTAGTAGAGCGACATATACTTTCAATTTGTTTTAAAGTTGTACTATGTTCGTGGATAGGTCAGAAAGAAATCACAAGTTATTCTCAGGTAAGATCATTTTTAATATTTAATTTCCTGGAAAATTAAAATTAAAAAATAAAAAATATATTTTAAATATATAAATATATAAATATTAAAGAAATAAAATAATTTCCTTAAAGTACTTATTCTTGTGTAGCTTACACCAAAGACCATTGGTAAAATCTGCCTATTTCTCTCATGATAAGATAAGCACACCTATAGCACATACAACCAAAGTTGTGCCACTGGGAAGACCAAGAAAAAAGAAGGAAGGTGGTCTATGAACACCACTAAAAAAGTTATTTACAGCATCACGAATTACTAGGTCATCATTGCTGCAAAGGAAAGTGGCAGGTGAGAGGAATGGAAGGGACACACCAGAACATAAGCTCTGAGAGGGAAGGGATTCCCATCTGCCTTTGATCACAGCTATATGCTCAGTGTTTACAATGTCTGACATGCAGTAGGTACTCAATAAAAACTTGTTGAATGAATGACTGAACAAATAAATACATGCAGCTATTTCAATAAAGATAAAAAATACACAAAGCAAACTGCTAATCAACCACTTACAGAGAAAGGAATGGGGTAGAAGAAAATGATCTGTCAAAGTCACATTTCAAAAAGACTGCAGGGGAGGTGGGGGAGAGGGGGTATTGCAATAGCAGTCTGATGGAGTATTCAGTTATTCTGAATAACTCTTCAGTAGGCAGTTGTGTTGAAGGGAGAGAGAAGCCTTCCACAGAGCCAGAGCACTTGAGACAAAAGGGGTAAATGGGTCCCAAGGAGCAATCGACAGAAATAAACAAGGGCAACAGCAGGGCATGTCAACAGCAAGTGTATTTGTAATTAGACCCCAAACAAATAAAAATACACAGCTATGATATTGAAAATGAGGGTCTACTTTCAGAAAAATGAAGGCTCTGCCAACAAATTTCAGCACTGCACCTCCTTTGAGCTGCCTAGTCCTTGCTGTAGACCTACGTATTATAGCATTGCCTCATCATATTCCTTAGAAAGCATTTAGCAGTGCCTAAAACATACAGTGGATGCCTGTGGAAGCACAATGAATGAGTATTTCAGTGGCTTAAACTGGCACTAACTATATTGTGAAATGGGAAGATGGCTAGGAAACTACCTATTTTCCCCCAACAAAACCTCTTTCACCTCTTCAGATGCCCTATTTTCCAGCAATTCCTTTCTATGTGCCAGGTATGTACCTCTACCTCATTCTAAGCTCCATTAAGTGGTGCTGCACTCTCTACCCCATTGTAATAAGTTTCATAGAAAATCCAAGTATCAGAGACAGAACATTTAACATTAAAATATAAATAAAGGATCTATACACACAAATGCCTTTTTGAGGCATTGGTATTATTGCATATCCAGGAAAATGGAGAAAGTAAATGGTACTGGGGAAAGGGGGCAATAATCAAATAGACAGGCCCTAAGAAACTCTGAAAGCTGAATGGACTGTGACTTGGGTCCCTAGGGTCCCCCTCTCACAGTACCTGGTAACTCAGTCATGATATGGCAAGCGATGACGCTTCCCTTCTTTTTGCTGGCTCTTTCTCCACTCAATCTCAAAATGGCTTTTAAACCCACCCACACGCTGGTGCCTCCCAAATGAATATCTATAATCCAGACCTCTCATTTGAGCTCCTGTCTTATATTTGTGGACAAATAAAATGGGTTCTATGGAAAGTAACTGAGACTGGAAAAGTCAGCATTCATGCTGCCTGTCACTACCAGAACCAATAAGCATAGACAAGGATTACATCTTTATGAGGACTTTATTCAGATGCCCGCATGCATGTACCCTCAAAAACTGTCTTAACATCTCATCTCAAGATAATCTTTTTTATAGGGAGAAAGAAAGAGTAGGTAAGGGGGTTGGGAAAATGTTAATCAGATAAGAGTTGTAGTCCTGCGGTAATCTTCCTAGTATTTCTTTATCTGCTGATCAACAATTCTTTGTCTGAGTCCCAATCTTCCCTGGCTGGAGCACAATGGCTCAGTTACCATCTCCATTGCTTGCAGAGCCCCTGGGGCACAAAGGTTGAATTGCTTGTGGACCTCCTGGAGTTACAGGTGAGTCCTATATTCCACTTCCTAGAATAACAGGTTTCCAAGTGCATTAATTACTTATGCCTATCAACTAAGGCTAAAATCTTTAACTCTTGAGTTCCTCTATCATAATCTCACAGGGTGATCTAATTATAAATTCCTAACTGGGCAGGTCATGGTGGGTAGTCACAAATTCTTTACAAAAAGGCTAATCTTTGCCTTAAGCAGGCCCTTTCCATTGTTTCTGTGAATGGAGGTTCATACACCTGTGAAATGGCCCTTTTAGACCCCTCCTTCGAAAGCATGCAAGAGAGCACCTAATCTTAACTATCCTATAATTCCCATCATCATCTGCTTTCTCCCACCTTTATGTAATCTTCCTTAGTCCTCTCTTTAATTTCAAATGCATAACAGAAAATGCAAACTGTTATTCTCCAATGCATTTATCTCAGTCTCTTAAGATCTTGCATCCAATTATATCCTATTTGAATCAAAACAATTTTTATAAAAATTATCTATAGGTCTGGATGTTCTTATATCAACATCTCCAACAGTCAGCAGTTCTGCACTTGGGTGTCTTGGGCTTTTACTCAACAAGCACAAAACTGAACTCTTGATGTCTATGTCCAAGATGCTACTTTCACATTTTAGCAAAGAGCTTTATCTTCTATCGGGCTGCCCACGCCAGAAACAAAGGAGGCATCCTTGAATGTCTTCCTTTTATTTATTACTGGCATCCAATCCACCAAACCTACTTCCAAAACATAGCTTAAAATGTGGCACTATTTCCAGAACCCACCATCTCTTCCCTGTTCCAGAAACCTACCTCCTAACTGCATGTCTTGGTTAGCTCTAGCTGCTATAACAAAATACCATAGAATGAGTAGCTTAAACAACAGAATTTTAGGACTTCCAGCCAAGATGGAGGCATAGGCAGACACACTGTGCCTCCTTGCACGAGGACCTACATCCAAGATTGCTCTCCCCAGCAAAGCTTTCATTTAGAATGGAAGGGCAGATAAAGTGCTTCTCAGATAAGGTCAAGTTAAAGGAGTTCATCATCGCCAAGCCCTTATTTTATGAAATGTTAAAGGGACTTATCTAAGAAAAAGAAAATAAAAAACATGTATAGTAAAATGACAGCAAACTCACAATTATTAACAACCGCACCTAAAACAAGAACAAAACAAACTAAGCAAACAACTAGAACAGGAACAGAACCACAGAAATGCAGATCACATGGAGGGTTAGCAACAGGGGAGTGGGAGGAGGAGAGAGGGGGGAAAGGCATAGAGAATAAGTAGCATAGATGGTAGGTAGAAAATAGACAGGGGGAGGGCAAGAATAGTATGGGAAATGTAGAAGCTAAAGAACTTATGACGCATGGACATGAACTAAAGGAGGGGAATGTGGGTGGGAGGGGATGTACAGGGTGGAGGGGAGTGAAGGGGGGGAATGGGACAACTGTAATAGCATAATCAATAAAATATATTTAAGAAAACAGAATTTTATTTCTCAGTTATGGAGGTTGGGAAGTAGAGACCAAGGTGAATTCCTGGTGCAGGTCCTCTTCCCAATTTGCAGAAAGCCATCTTCTTGCTATTTCCTCACATGGTGGAGAAAGAGAGAACCTCTCTTCTTATAAGGGAGAATTCTTATAATCCCATTCATGCAGGCCCCACCCTCATGATCTAATAACATCCCAATGGCCCCATCTCCAAATACCATCACATCAAGGATTAGGGCTTCAAAATATGAATGGGTGCAGGAATTGGGAAGACAGATATTCACTCCATAGTACTGCTTCTAAACTTGTCCGTTTTCATCCTTCCAAATCATTCATCAAAAATCTGCTATGTGAGTCCTAAAAAGCAATGCATGTCATATTACCCCTCTGCTCAAAATCCTTCAAGGCCTCTGTACCCGAAAGAAACTCCATTCCTCACCACATCCACAAGGCCCTGACTGATCTCATCCCTGTCCACCTAAATAGTCCCATTTTGCACTACTGTCCCCAAGGCTCACCATTTGAGTCTCTTCTCAATTCTACTAAACCAAGTTCCTTGCCACCTCAGGGCCTTTACACATGTTGACCCTCTGCCTGGCAACCCACACACAACTCCTTGAATATTCCTTTTTGATCCCTTAGAGGTTGGTTAAATGTTACCTCTTCTTAGGGGCCAGCCAGGTCTCTATTATTCTTTTTCCTAGCACCTGAACATTTATTTCACTTACTGCAACTGGGATTGACTTAAATAGGCATTTGCTTACTACTTCGTGTCTATCTCCTCCACTAGACAGGCCCTTCTCCATATCCCTAAGCATCTAGCACAGAGTATGGTATCCAGGAGAAAATTAAAATGTGTAGAATTAAAAAATAAAACAAACCTACACATATACACAATGTCTGAAATCAGGGGCGGCAACAGGAGTGACTAGATGTGCTATTCCTGGGGGGCAACACAGGGCGATAGTGGAAGTAAACACATTGGCACAAGGCAGGCCTGGCCTGAGTCCGTGAGCCATTACATCCTGTGTGACTTGGGGAAAGTTCCTTCACCACCTCTATAAACGAAATGTCTAATGTACAGAGCTATTGTGAGAATTCAGTGAGGTGACTACTATCAAATGTCCAGGATTTATGAAGCATCTACTCTATGCTGGTTACCTTCCAACTCCCCTAATGAGGGAGACTGACTCTAGTACAGCAGGTACCAGGCACCAGTAATTACATGTCATCTCACGGAATCCCCCCCAGCAACATCTGAGGTAGTACAGATGAGGACAAGAAAGCTTATTAAGATGAATAAACTTGGGCAATGTTAACTTGTGAGTGAGGCAGTCTGAACCCTGTCCTTTGGGTTTTTATGGGCCCCGAAATTCATTCCATCTTCAGCCCCACTCCCTCCCCACAGGTCAGGTGGGTGGGAGTGAAAGTGCCAACTCACTAATCACAAAGGCTGTTCCTCTCCAGGCCAGCCCCCATCCTTAAGTGACTTAAGAGCTTGCCAAAAGCCAATATTAACATAACAAAAGGCACACTGATTGCTCCCATCACAAGAAGTTTCAAGGATTTTCCGAACTCTGTGTCATTAGTGGAACAAAGATTAAATATGTATTTTTTTATTATAAATCATGATATAGAGTACACCTGTGATTTTAGCACGACACCCAATACTCACACTCTTAAAAATGTAGATGGAAGTATAAAATGGAAATCTAAGCTATGCATTAAAACGTATTCAAGTGCTCATTTCTTCAAGTTAGAAATATCCCTGGGACTTTATCCTAAACAAATAAAGGATACGTAAAAGGCACATGAAGTGTTTCTATCTTCATTATTTTTAACACTACAAAACTGTAACAACTAAAGCATAATAGTAATTATTTAAAGTTTCCACTTATTGCTAGGTGTAGTCAGAGGCTGTGTTAAGCATACCACACCTATTATCTTCATTTATTTAGACCTTATAACAACCTTCTGAAGTAGGTATTATTATTAACTCCTTACTTATGAAAAAGTTGAGGCTTACAGAGGGTAAGTGATCAGTCCAAGGTTATAGGTAGCAGGGCTAAGACAGAACCCAGGACAATCTGATTCTAGAGCCAAGATTGTAATCATTGAATTATAGTGTTCCTACTCCACAGAAAGCGTCTTCCAAAGGAGATTATAAAAACTATATAACAATAAGGGATATGCTTTTGATTAAATAGTGCAGATTGTATTTGTATTAAAAATACAATTATGGGAAAATTTAATTCCACTAGTTTTATTAGAATACTTTACTTCCACTAAACTGGAAGAAATACACCCCAAATGTTAGCAATAATTACAGTAATAAGTGGTAAAATTACTTTCTTTTTTATTTTTTCTATTATCCAAATTATCTATATAATGTTTTTATTATTTTTATAAGACCATAGAAAGTGATTATCATTTTACTCAAATGTTAGCAATTTCACAATTATGTAAGGGGATTAAGAAGACCTCTGCTCTATTTCCCAAGTATTGGGCAAAAGTTTCTTTGCTCTTAAGACAAAATTCAAGGTTCATGTTATTGGTAAGAATACTGCTATTCACCTTTAAGGTATTCCCTGTTCCACAAAACTGGGACACCTCATAGCAAATTATTTCTACGTGCATTTTAGCACATTATTTAGAATACAGCTTTGGAATATGAATAATTCCAAAGCTGAAGCTATCACTAACTTATCTGTGTAACCTTGGACAAACTAGCCTAAGACCTCAATTAAACTAGTTGAAAAATGGGAATAAAAACACTACCGACCTCTTTAAGGTTGTCCTAAGCATCAAGTGAGATGATGGATATAAACTTCTGAGCACAGTGCCTGCCCATGGTAAGCCCTCAATAAAAGTTCATTAATTATTCAGAAATAAAAACACATTTCAGCTCTAGCACGAGAAAAGTTTTTAGACGAGGGAAAACATTTCCTTGTTTCCGATGGCCGAATGACAGACACTGGACTTTCAAAGATGACATAAAACTTTAAGAAAAAATCATAAAAGTTATGCAACTGTCATACTGTGAGGTGTGCTCCGTGTCCTTGCTACCATCGAAGTACTAGATGACTTTGTCCTCCCTTCGGCTACATCGATTACCCGCCCTTGGCTGAGGGGCAGCCTAGCCCAGCAGAAAGCTTAGGTAAAAAGCCTGGATTCTTTCCCATCTCTACGAAGAACCTATTCTGTGACCTTGGGAAAATGAATTCAATCACTTATTTCCTCCGTTTTCTCTAATCTACCAAAGGAAAAAAGGGGGGAAATCTTTCTTTTAAATACCGCTGCCTATTGGTATTGGCCTAGCCCCGGGCAAGCTGGGGCAACAACTAAGGCCAGGGTTGGGAAAGCAAGGATGGACAACGGGTAAAGGGAGGCGTCTCCTCTGCACCACACCTCCACCTCGGGCCTTCCAGACCCCAGTGTGTCCTCTCCTCCAGGTCGAGGGTGCAGAGGGCTGCCAATCAAGAGTTGAACAGTCCCAACTGAGGGGCTATTCAGAGCCAGAAGGAAACCACAATCGGACCCTACAATAGGAAGAGGTTCTAGAGAGCCGGGCAAGGACCATGCAGGGTGCCCGCGGGCCTGGGTAGCAGCGGGAGCGCACAGTGCAGCCCCTAGCTCACCGTACTCCTGGGACTCCGGGTCTGGCTGGAAAGTGAAGTGAGCCAACTGCCGCCTCTGGGTTGCATCCCCGACGGCCGAGGCGGGCTGCAGGAAACCTCGCAGCAGCCCCGCACTACACAGCCTACGCCAGTGTCCCCCAGCTCCACACGCACTGAGCCACAGCCGGCCCGCGGCCGCAGCTCCAGCAGCCATCCCCACTCGCCACCGGGTTTTGCTAGCTGCGCCGCCGCACACTGCCGGCAGAAAGGACGGAGCACCGAGGCAGCTTCCACATTGGTTCGGATTAAGGGGCGGTTCCGTGAATCGAACCAATCAGAACTCGGGATTCAGGGGTGGGACAGGCGAGGAGGAAAGCGCAACTGCACTGGCTGGGCGTGCGCATGCGGGAGAGGCGGGGTGGCAGTGCTTGTGGGCTGGTGAGTTCCAATGAAATTATTCCTGGAGGTGGAGCCTTCCCTACCTCAGTTTAGCAGTCCCGGACCCGGTGGCGGTTCTGCAAAGTTCTTCGGCATCCCTGGATTTGTTCTTTCCCAGCATCATTTACATTGTCAGTTTCGCTGGTTTTTTCGCCTTAACATTTATACTTTCTTTTGAAATGTTACCCTTGTGTATCCTCTCCCATTCTTTGCCTCTATATCCTGTAAATAAAGGGAGGAAAGATTACTGATTGGCACTGGTTATTGGCTTTGAGTTTCAGAAAACTTAACAGTCACTGCGTGAAACCCCAGCTCTTTATTCAAATCCTTCTCGAATGTTTAATAAGTCTGTATATATTTGTATTGAATTTTTTATTTAGATGACATTGAAACAGATAAACTGAAATTTCATCTTGCAAATCCATTTACTAGATAGTCGATGCATTTTTGCCCAGGTCTAGGGAAAAATGACCTGGCTGGTTTATTCTAATTAGCCTAGAAACTGGAGAATTTGAGTCATTAATTTACATTTAAAATAATCAATTTTATAATTTTTTTTTAAAAATCCAAATATTTAAAAGGATTTCTCTGTCCATGAATTTACAAGTCATTGTATAATATGACAGAAATGAGTGAAAGTAGTTTCTTCAGATGAAAGCAGGAGGGTGGGAAAGGACAGGCCCCAAATTTTGAAGATCTTAATATGCTGGTTAAGTTTGAACTGCCAACTATATGCAGTCAGGAACAAAAAAGACAGCACCAATAGAAGTGTCTGTCCAGCAAATCACTTAAAAAAAAAGTTCCCTGTCCCCACCACACCATCTGCCTGGTAACTGTGGAAATGTCTGTGCTATTAAAGTGAGACCCACCCTGGCCACATTTCATTGATGTTAAGTTGGGAAATGACTGTCATTTTTGTGGTAATTTTGGAAGTATAATTTAGAAAGATAGGCAAAGACTATCTTTCAGAATGACTCTTGGCTCACTTTCTGCCACTCAGCTTTGCTGCCTGTGCATTCTGTAGCTGTTTCGAGTCAGCTTTTGAACACCTCTCTTATATAGCAACATAATATCTTGTAATATTTCATCCTCATATCCTGTTACCTGCTCCCATTCAAATGCAACTAGAGGCATCAAGGAGGCAATAGCAAAGGAGTCATATTCTTGCTTTTGAATTTTAAAATAGATTTTAAAACCAATGTCAAAGACAAGAATTGGAGAAAAGACTAACTTTTAAAGACTGGTTTCTGAGTATTAAACCTTAAGAACCTGAATAACTTAGGGTACAAAATTTATGACTTGAACAAAAGATTACAAAGAGCATGCTAATTTAAGGTCCAGTTTTTCCTATCTTCCATAAAGGTGGAGCCATAGAACACAAAGAACTGCAGGTGTCTTCCTTTGTAGATGGACCTAAAAGAGTATTACAGGGTCCTCAAAGTCGTGACCATGGCATGATGTTTGGAACAGAAGAGGTGCAGATATGGTATCAAAGTCCAGGAAACTTGAGGAGGTCCAGCAGAATGATAAGGGACTTGTATCCAGAATATACTTTTTAAAAACTCTTAATAAAAAAGTAAATTACCCAATTAAAAATATGTAGACTCCCATTCATTGGTGGTGGTAATGCAAAATTGTAGACCTGCTCTGGAAGACAGTTTGGTAATTTCTTACAAAACTAAACAAACTCTTACTATATGATCCAATAATTATGTTCCTTGTGATGTACCCAAAGGAGTTGATAACCTATCAAAGAAATGCCCACAAAGAAACCCTGCCCACAAATGTTTATTGCATCTCTATTCATAATGGCCAAAGTTGGGAAGCAACCAAGATATCCTCCATCAGAAGGTGATTGAATAAATAAACGGTGGTGTATCCAGACAATGGAATATTATTCAGCACTAAAAATAAAGGAGCTATCAAGTCATGAAAAAACATGGAGAACCTTAAATGCATATGACTAAATGAAAGAAGCCAATCTGAAAAGACTATATACTGTATGATTCCAGCTATATGACATTCTGGAAAAGCAAAAACTGTGGAGATGTAAAAATATCAGCATTTGTCAGGAGTTTGGGGGGATGAATAGACAGCACAAAGGATTTTAAGGGCAGGGAAGCTATTCTGCATGATACTGTTATGGGACATACATGTGATTATACATTTGTCAAAACCTATAGTCTGTAAAACATCAAGGTAAACTAAAGTGAACTGTAGACTCCGGGTGCTAATGATGTGTGTGGGCTCATTAGCCATTACAACAGTACCACTGTGGAATAGAGTGATGTTAGTGGGGCAGTCTGTGTTTGTGTGAGAAGAAGAGGTATGTAAGAACTCTCTGGACTTTCTGCTGAATTTTTCTGTAAGCCTAAAACTGTCATAAAAATAAAATCTATTTTTTAATGGGCAAGGTTTTTGAATAGACATTTCTCCAAAGAAAATATACAAATAGCCAATAAACACATGGAAATCTTTCCATGTTTTTGTTTCCATGTTAATATTCCCATGGGTTCAACATGATTATTCATCAGAGAAATGCAAACCGAAACCACAATGAGATGCCACTTCACATCCACTAGGATGGCTAAAATAAGACATCTATAGAGAGTGTTGGTTAGGGTAAGGAGGAGTTGGAACCCTTTCACATTGCTGGTGGGAATGTAAAATGATGCAGTTACTGTGGAAAATAGCTTATCACTCTTCAAGATGTTTATATGACACAGAAATTCCACTCCTAAGTATATACCCAAAACAAATATCTGTAAAAAACTATGTACACACTAAAACCTGTACACAAATATTCATAGCAGCATGGCTCACAGTAGCCAAAAAGTGGAAACAATCCAAATGTCCATCAACTGATGTGGGTGAACAAAACATAGTATATCTATCCTGACAGGTGTGGCTCAATTGGTTGGGTATTGCCTGCCCACAAAGTGAAAGGTCTCCAGTTCAATTCCCAGTCAGGGTACATACCTGGGTTGTGGGTCCCATCCCCAGCAAGGGAGCATGCAAGAGGCAACAATTGATGTTCTCTCCCACATCCATGTTTCTCTCCCTCTCTTTCTCCCTTTCTTCTCCTGTCTCTAAAATAAATAAATAAAATCTTTTAAAAAAACATAGTACAACTTCACAATGAAATATTATTTAGCAATAAAAATAAGTGGGGTAAATGTTACATGGATGAAACTTAAAAGCACTATGGCAAGTGAAAGAAGCCAATCACAAAAGGTCACTTACTATACAATTCCATTCATACAAAATGTACACAATAGTCAAGTTGATGGAAACCTAAAGTTGATTAGTGGTTGCCAGGGGCTGGGGTAAGGAGGTAATGGGGAATGACTGTTATTAGGTATGAAGATTTTTGAGGGATTGAAGACAGTGTTTTAAAATTAAATAATGGTGATGGTTGCACAATTTTGTGAAAGCACTTAAAAAAACACTAAAAGGGTGAATTTAATGCCATAAAAATTATATCTCAGCAAAACTGCTATTTAAAAATCATGTTATAGAACAATAAGGAAGTTAGATTTGTACACCTAAATATGTGGATTAGGAGATGTATCCCCTACAACAAAGGTTTGACAACATGAGTATTATTTATGGACTCTGAAATTGGTTTCAGTTTGGGTCTGGGGATTATTTAGATGGGAAAATTCCATGATTTTCCTTGCTTTGCCAATTACTACATGGAATGATCCTGTGGGGATCTTCCCAAAAAGAAAGTCCAATCAAAATTAAATGCAGGAACAGGGAGAGTTCTGGCCAAGATGGAGGCGTAGGTACAAACCCTTCACTTCCTCTCACAACCAAAGGGAGGATAACAACCAATCTAAAATCAGTAAACAACCAGAAGTGCCCAAAAATCAAATTGCATGGAACTCCAACAAAAAAAATTCAATGCAAAATATTGAAAATACAATCAAAGCCAGTGTAACAAAGTACCACTGGGTACAGAAGTGCATTGTCCCATAGCTGTGGAGGTTGGAAGTCCAAGATGGAAGTGTTGGCAGAATCATGCTCCCTCTGAAACCCATAGAGGAATCCTTCCCTGTCTCTTCCTACCTTCTGGAGGTTTGTTGGCAATCTTTGGCTTGCAGCAGCCTCAATTCAGTCTCTCGCTTTGTCATTGCATAGTGTCCTCACTCTTCTTCCTTTCTTGTCTCTGGTATGTTCACATGGCTATCTTCTTACAAGGACACCAGTCTTGTTGAATTAGGAGCCCACCCTGCTCCTGTATGATCTCATCCTAACTTACTTAATTACATGTACCACTCTATTTCCAAATAAAGTAACATTTTGAGGTACCAGGTGTTAGTTACTGAGGGTTAGATTTACCATATCTTTTGAAGGATGAATACGATTTAACCCATAACATCCAGACTCTTGGTGCAACAATAGGAGCTGGATGCTTTTGATGAACTTTCTGGAGATGCTTGCATTATTCAAGAGTTTCTGTGTGTTGTTTCATAGATTTTGTTCAATATGATATTCTTTGATTTTGGGAAGAGTTAAACAAGATTCTTGGTCCATATAAGATTTTTAAAGTAATATATTAATTTAAAGTAATATTAAAGCAATATATTAAATGTTTGATAGGCTCTCTTGTGATAAAATGATTAAATTTGCTGTTTGATTCCAGAGGGAAGAACAAGAAACAGATGAAGCAAATTGCAATGCAATGTAAAGAACTTATTGAGTGGACCGTCTTGGTAAATAATTCTCTATTATTGGAGATAGTCAAGTACAGGGATGAACACTATTGGAGGACCTTCTTGAAAGGATTGATGCTTCATTTAGGAATTGTTGAGGATCTCCCCAACTTTAAGAATTGGACCCTTGTATTGAGAGCCTTGCATGAGCAAGGCAGTGTGTTTTAATGAATATTATTTTAAGCCAACCCATACATCAGTCACCTGCATGTGAATTATCCCTCTTTCTCTGTTTCCCAAGCATCCAGACAACTTCTTTCTTGCTTGTCATCTTTTTCATGTGCTTGAAATAAACTATGATACTCTTTTAGGAACCTGAAGCATCCGGATGGACAGAAACCCTATGAGCAGTCACCACAAAAAGAGCATCTTTTGAAGTGACATTTTCTGGCATTTGTGTACAGCCTGGTGGATTTAGACACAAATGATGGCTCAGAACACTGCTCCAAATATTAATACCTCCCTGTATATATGTTTCAGAAAGATCCACTTATCTGTAAACAAAAATACATGCCAGCCAGGCAGTAGAGATTTTTTTCTTAATTCCCAAACCAGTTTGTGAATATTGCCAGGTTACTAAAAGCCTAATTAAAGTTATGGCTTACCTAATCGTGAGTATTGAGATGAAAAGAAATTTTTGAGACTTACATGTTAACTTATCTCCACTTCTTTTCTGTTTTATCCATTAATCTCATTTCAAATCCTTGAACAATTGGCAGTCCTGAAGACATTAGAGATGTTGTGAGAATACTGGGAATGCTTGATGGTGAGCACTGTAGAAAAGGAGGTAAGAAAGCAGGGACAGGTGAGCAGTGGTCATCACCAATGACCCATGACAATTTGTTCTCTGCACCCTGTAAACCACCCTGAGGCTTAGATAAGATAAATGTCCATGTATGTCACACCATGTACACATTTAATCCACACAAATTAAAATGAAACTTACAGAAGAGCAGGTGATACTTCCTTCCCTTTCTTGAAAAAAATACAAGTCCTAGACCAGTGGTATCCAGCCTTGATTTCACATTAGAATCACCTAGGGAGTTTTCAAAATATACTGATGTCCAGGCCCCATGTGGTAAACATTAGCAATACTCACAAGTATTTCCATTCCCTCTTTTTCTCAGAATTCAGGCAGACTGCTCATCCCCAGCAATCTGAAATTAGGTATGGCAATGAGACTTGCTTTGCCAATAAATTGTAGCCCAAGTATAGACAGCTACTACTGGCTGTCTTAGAATTTAAGAGCTGGTGGCCAGTTCTTTATGTATTCTTCCTCTGCTTCACCAACTAGCAACATTTTAGTTGTGAGCAGTTATCAGCCTGTTCGTGGAGTGACACTACCCGCTAGCCGCCCTTGTTTGACATACAGCATAAGTGAGAAACAATTAAAATGTAAATTTTTAATTTTTAATAGGACATGACTTCTAAGCACAAGCCAATTACATTGCAAGATGTTCAATTTTTCTAACTTGGGAAAATTCTCATTTGTATGCTTACTGAAAGACAGTGTGTTTATCCACAACATAATGCGTTAATGTGCTCACATGTTATTATTGTGTATTAAATCATTTCCAATCACAGTTTTGGCTACTCACACATTTTACCTTAGACATATTAGATTCTGAAATCTAGATATGCACATGTGATTAAACTTTTCTCTATTAAAGCAACATAAAAATTCTTCATATACATATTTCAATATTTCAAGACAGCTTGATGACCAAGGTCTTACTATCATTGAATGGATAAGAAAACAGGCTCAGAGAAATTAAATGACTAACCTCAGCTTAAACATCTTAAATTGTTCCAATTTATATTTTTCGACTCTAAAAACCTATGCCCTTATACTGTGTTTCTCAAATGTAGTTTGTAGAATAATCCCTGAGAAATTTGTCCAAATTTCAGATTCCCAGATTCCCAGATTCCTGGGAAATTCTTATTCATTTGGCCCAGGGTAGAGTATCTGCATTTTTAATTAGCTCCCCACAACTAGTGTCTTTGACAAAAGGGTCTACATATCATATCTACAAACCCTATAAACAGCCTGCAGTCTTTCTACACACTGTGTTCTCTGCCTAGAGAAGAACAGCCACCACCTCACCACACTCACATTTTTACCAGCTAGGGCTATTTGGTACAAGCTACTGAAATCGCCTCTGGCTAATTTAAGAAGATCTATAATTACTTTAGAAGACATGGGAAAGCCCACAAAAAATGAGGAATGAACAGCACAAAAACAACAGAAACCAGGGCAGCCCCAGAGAGTAGAGAACAGGAGGCAATTTCGTGACTTATGTGGATAGTAAAACCCCAGGGATACGTTGATTCCAATGATTTTATCTGTCTTTGAATAATTCTGTTCATGACTCAGTTCCTGGGGGAGAGGCTCTTGTTAGCCCAGATCAGTTCATTGCTATCCCTTGACTGAGAAACAAAGGGGTATCTTATAAACTGCAACTATATACAAAGTAAAAGAGAAGATTACCCAAACATAAGTCACCGAGCTGCTACCAACCAAAGGAGGAACTGGTGCTTAGAAGCCAAAAGAAAACCCAATGACCATAGTGTCATCCTGCCTGGGAGATGCATGTCTGGTCCCACCAGTCATGAAAATTTCACCATGAAAGGCCCTCCTCAGGATTCTTCCATATAGACTGAAACATTATCACTGGGAAACTAATATGCTCCTGCATTTTGGCAGGATGATAGTGGCCTCATATATCTGAATCTCCTACATCTTTCCTTAAAAAAATAGAGTAAGCCCTGGCTGGTGTGGCTCAGTGGATTGAGTGTCGGCCTGTGAATCAAAGGGTCACTGATTTAATTCCCAGTCAGGGCACACGCCTGAGTTGTGGGCCGGCCCCCAGTAGGGGGCGGGCGAGAGGCCACCACACATTGATGTTTCTCTCACTTCTTCCCTTCCACTCTCTCTAAAAATAAATAAATAAAATCTTTTAAAAAAATAGAGTAAAAGGGAAAGCAAATTAAATACAATTAATTAAATCAAATACAATTAATTTAAATATAATTTATATGTACAGAATACTTATGACACACATAAGTCTACAAAGTACAAATTTATGTGTAAGTGCAGGATAAACAAACTTGGCATTAGGCACACAGAGGTGAGGGAGTTTGGAAAACACTTCCCAAGAACTGTTAATCTGAATAATCCCATACCTAGTAAAGAAATTAAATTGATACTTTAAAATGTTCCCATAGAGCAAATTCCAAGCTCAGATAGCTTCACTGGTGAACTCTACCAAATACACAAGGAATAAATATTGCCAATTCTATAAAAAAAATATACAGAAGATAAGGTAACACTTTGCAATTCATTCTATGATGACAACATTACCCTCATATTAAAATCAGATAAAGGCCTTATAAGAAAGGAAAATTATAAACAAATACTCTTTATGAACACAGATGTAAAAATACTGAACAAAATTCTAGAAAAGATAATAAAATGATATATTTCAAAGATAGTACATCATGACCATATGGATTTACACATGGAAATGCAAGTTTCCTTTAACATTTAACAATGAATCAGTGCAATTCACCCTATCAACAGACAGAACAATAAAAACTGTGATCATTTCAACAGAGGCAGAAAAAGGCAGAGACTGTCAGACTGCGGGAAAAAAACAAGGCCCAAATAAATGTTATCTATAGGGGACACATATTAGACTCAAAGATATAAAAGTAAAAGGATACAAAAAGATATAACATGCAAACAGCCACCATAAGAAAGGTGGCTATAGTAATGCCACATAAAATAGACTTTAAAATAAAAATTGTTGATAAATAGGGACATTTTATAATGATTAAATGGTCAATCCATCAGGGAGATAGATGCAACCTAACAACAGAACACTAAAACATACAAAGCAAAATCTGACAGAAAAGAGGAGAGAAATAAACAATTCAGCAATAACAATTGATGACTTCAATACTCCACTTTCAATAATGGGTGGAACAACTAGGCAGAAGATTAGCAAGGAAACACAACTTGAATGTACCATAAACCAACTAACCTAACAGACATTTATGACCTCTCTACCCACCAACACAGCAGGTGATATATTCTTTTCAGGATCACCTGGAATGTTCTCTAGGATACGCCATGTGTTAGGCCATAACATATACCTCAATATATACAAAAGAACAGAAATAATACAAAGTATGACCTATGACTACAATGGAATGCAAATAGAAATCAATACCCCAAAAAACTGGGACACTCACAAGTATGTGAAATTAAATATAACACATCCCAAATAACCATGGGTCAAAAAAAATTAAGAAAGAAATTAGAAAATACTTTGAGATGAATGAAAATGAAGATATATATCAAAATGTATGGGATATAGCTGAAGCAGTGCTTATAACAAAATTTATATCTGTAAATGCCTCAGTTGAAAAAACCAAGAAAGGACTAATCAACTACCCAATTTCCCACTTTAAAGCACTGGAAAAAAAAGAGAGTGAACTGAACCTAATGCAAGCAGAAAGAAGGAAATAATAAAGATGGAATGGAAATTAATGGAAAAGAGAATATAAGAAACAATAGAAAATATCAATAAACCAAAAGCTGATTCTTTTTAAAGATCCAGAAAATTGATGAAGCTTTAGCTACACTGACCAAGATAAAAAGAGAGAAAAATCAAATTACTAGAACCAGAAATAAAAGAAAAAAATGCAGATAAAAGTAATGAAGAGGATCAAAAAATGGTAAGTAGGTGAGTAAATACAAAAGCCATTATCTTTTTCATTTCTTAATTTTATTAAAAGATAAATATTGTTTAAAGTAAAAGGTATAGCATTGTGTTGTGGGGCATATGACACATTTAGATGTAAAGTGTAGGGCAGCAGGCGAACAAAGGATCAGGGTGAAAGTGGATCCTGCTGCCCAAGGACCTCGCTGCTCTCACAAAACGTGTAATACTAAGTCTAAGGAGATGATGATAAAGGTGTATTGATACAGTTGTGTTGAAAGCACCTTCATCATCATTCTGTAAAAAAAAAATGGCTACATAAAAAAATTAGCAATTTTTTTGCTAATAGTAGATTAGCTATTATACACTATGGAGGCAGTGAGAGATATTAATTCAAATACCAGATCTCCCAGCTCTGGCTGTATGTATGACCTTGGGTGTATCACTTAATGTCTCTGAGTCTCGTGGGGAGAACACGAAAACTTACCTAGAGGGATGTCACGATGATAAAATCCATAATACATAAAAGTTACTGGTACACAGAAGTTTTTCAATAAATATTTGTTTAATTAATTAATTATCTAATTAGCATATGTGAGAGGTTTAATACAGTGCCTGGTGCAGAAAAAATAATCTAATAAATACAAGATCTGATTTTTTTTAACAATTTACAATTATGGATTGTAGTAACTTGATCAGGACACCAGGTGGCATGAGATAATAAAAATTATTGCCACTTTGTAATGCCCTTCAGAATAAAACTGTACAATGATTTGCATACTGCGTATGTTCATGAAAGGCTGAGATTCAAATTTTGGAAGCAAGCAGCAAACTTCAAAATGACTTTATTAGTTCATCTTTTGGTTGCAATTTTATTTCAGCATTTCAGTGTATCTGCTTTTTTCCTTAAAGTAATAATAGACCAAACCGCAAATTTTGCAGGTCTTATTTTATTTTATCCTTTTATTTTTATCCTCACCTCTCTTAGGAAGTTGGCATTAACTGTAGTTTCCAGATGAGAAAACAAAATATTGGGGTGAAAGTGGGTTTCAAACCAAGGCTCGACAGAAATACCTTAAAAATGCTGTTATATGGCCTGCTATAGCCCTTAATTCCTCTATAGAAGTATGAGTTGAATAATAGCAAAAGTAACTTTTCAAAAAAAATAAGAAGCAACCTCCAAGCCTATAATGCTTTATAAGCTTGCATGTGGATATACAGTATTTAATTTAACAGGCATACTGTAAAGAATTTTTAAGTGACAGTGCATTAATGCAAAATGTTTACATAATGCTCATATCTAAGAGTCTTAACATACTTTGTGGTTTAAAATATTAATATATACTAGACAGGCATCACAATATTCTACTTATAAATAAAAGGGCACAGCACATATGGGAATAAGTCATTTCATCAAAGTCATTTCCTCCACACTCATTTTGGAATTGGCTTCAGACCAAAGTAATTTTTATTTAGTTTCTCTTTCATTTAACAAAAAATATTATTGAATACTGTGTGGGGACTAATATGTAATCCAGACACAATTCATCCCATCAAAAGTCTTAATCTCTGAAGTAAATAAATCATGTTGCAGAATAATGTCTGGAATGCCTCACCCAACCTCAAGACCGTGCACCATTCCCCTGGCACTATGGCTGGGTCTTGTTCAGATGATGGTGTGACCCAACTGTGTGGCTCCAAAGTCATCACCGGTGTCTGCCAGCCTGAGGGAGAAGCATTCCTGGATCTTGAGAAGGTCCTGTTCTGGGTCCCTGGCATGGGAGAACAGGGAGAAGGATAGCCACTGCTACTTCCTTCTTCGTATTTGGTTCACCAACCAACAGAGACCTCCTTTGCAATTTAAGAGTTCTTGGTGCACAGGATTGTCCCTACACTGGAAACACGTGTAAGCTAGGACAGATACAGACAAGCGATTCCAGAGACCATTATGCAACCGGCACAGTATGTGATAAAACTGGAAAGAAACAGTACACAAAAAATACAGCAGTGTTTCTAAGTGTGGTCCCTGATGACTTACTGTATCATTATCAGCTAGAATGCAAGTGAAGATATGGAATTTCAGGTTCTCCTCCAGACCTACTGTGTTAGGAGCTCCTCCTGGGATAGGACCTGAGAATTCACATTGCATTTTAACAGGCTCACTAGTTGACTGTGGCCTAAGGTTGAAAATTAAATACTGGATATTTATTTTAGCCAACAGTCAAGGAAGCTATGTGGAGATAGTGGCACTGAAACAGGGCCTTGAATATATAGAGAGAACTTTCCATTGGTTTAATTTCCATTTTCACAATTCTCTCCAGCTCTAAAAAACTCAAAGGAGGGAACTCTTTTGCTTAAGAGAACCATACATAATAGAGAAAAAAGACATTATCAAGTGTAGTGATTTCCAAACTATGTTCTGTAAACTCTGGTGGCATTCAGGAAGCCAGTCTAATGAGGATCTGGGTCTTGCCACCCTGTTTAACTAGTTTAACCTTGATTTTGAAGAAACCGCTTTAAATATGCTAGACTGTCCAGGGAAAATGGGCACACAGGTCCTAAGAGATGGAATCCTTAACTGTTTCTTTAGTAGGTGACCTGTTATAGGGTCTCTTTGTCATGGAAAAATTCTTCTACATGTGATCCCAATGACACTCTTGAAGACTGTGTTTCAACTGTACATCTCAACAGATTTTTGGCTTTGTCTAAACTCTTATTCCACAAAGAACACCCTCGGCCATGGCAAAACATTCTCCAGCCTCATTGCCCCCTCAGTGCAGTTAACTCATAAGTAAAACTGCCCGTGCAATAATGAGAACGTGCTGGGGGCTGGTCAGTTACTTTCCAGAGACTCTGCAGTGTCAGCCGCCTTTAGAAGGTTGGCTGG
Organism: Trachops cirrhosus; assembly: GCA_028533065.1. Taxonomy (NCBI): domain Eukaryota; kingdom Metazoa; phylum Chordata; class Mammalia; order Chiroptera; family Phyllostomidae; genus Trachops; species Trachops cirrhosus. The sequence goes on along the minus strand of CM052541.1, from coordinate 129,770,189 downwards.
TGGAATTGTTCTAGAAAGAGTCTCTTTTTCTTCAGAGTGATAAACATGGTGCTCAACAGAGATAAGTACACAGAGAAACTCATTCTGGCAAAAGTTGTGAGGTGGCAGAAAATCTAGCTCTTTAAGAAGTGGTTGAGCTAGATCAGTAGGATTAACATTTAAAATAAATTTAAACTTTTATATGGGTATTTGCAATGATATCACTTTTTAAAATAGATGTCATAAAGCAGTTTATTCAAACTGAAGCACACCAACCTACTCCAGTTAAACAAGACAGGAAGACTCTCAAATTGAAAAATTTGACCTTGAATTGACCTTGGCTTTTCACAAGCAGTCACAGCAAATGAAAATGTCACACAGTTTCCATGAAAAGAAACAGGAATAACAAGCACAGGGGGCTAACCATGATGATTCTCTTCCTCAAATATATTTAGTTTCTGCCCAAACATATCCCTAAAACAGTCATCCTAAAAGAAGTATGACAAAAGAGACATGCTAACCCCTAGCTTCTCAGGGCTCATCTTTCTGTACTGATGCAAAACATTTCACATTATTGACTAACCATGGTCTCCTCCTTTAGTCTGCCAGTTCCCTTTCCCACTCTATTATTACCTTCAGAGGTTCCTTTTCCTCCCTCCACCCTTCTAAATGGACATATCCCCCAAAGCCCTGTCCTTGGGCTTCTCCTTCTGCTTCTCACAGATCTCACTCCTTGCACTGTCACTTGATGGTCATTGCAACCCTGCTCCCCGAGGCTCTCCATGCACCAAAGAGTGCTACGTGCTTCGCAGTGTTTTTCCTAGTCTTCAGAGCAGTTCTGTTAGTTAGGGATAATTTTCATCACTCTAATGAATAAACTGAGGCTCAGAGGGTTAATTCACTTCCTTATGGACATACATCTGCAAGGAAGATAGCCTGGACTCAAACACTAAGCCCAAACCCAGTGCCTGACCTTTCCCATGCTGTCCATGGTGATTGGCATGTGAAGCCCGACACTACATGCAGCAGGGTGCGGCTGGCAAAGGCAGAGTCAAGACAGATCAATGGACACAAGGGGACATTTGGAAATAGCCCCAGGCATATGTAAAGGGTGATACATGATACATACAGTATTACAAATCAGTCAGGAAAAGATAGGCTTTCCAACAAAAGATATTTTTACATGAAAATTTAAGTTAACATTTTAATTTAATTAAACTTAAGTTGAAAATTTAAATATATCAAGATTCCAATTGTATTAAGATTTTAATGTAGAACACCAAACTGTAAATATTCCCTTATATTTTCTGTACATACCATATATGTTCTTATGTCTTCTGTATTTATTTGTATATTCTAGGTACATGTTTATACAATGTAGAGGAGGAGAGGGACTTTCCACATTCACTGAAGGTGTAAGGCATAACTAAAGTAGTGAGAGACTTGCTTACAAAAAACATAATTTCCACAGGAAGAAAAATGTCTTGAACAAATCTATAACTCTGGCCTCTATCTCCACCTTCCCCTCCGTGGTGCTGGCCTCTTGTGTGTGTTTATAGTTCGCTATGCTCCTGTCGCCATCCTTCCACAGTCAAGTAGGAGAAAGCTCTCTGAACACGGAACTGCAGCTGTGACACTGGGTATGCCAGCCTTTCTAGAAATCAGTTCCTTTTCGTATATATAAATAGAAACTATTGACCTGGAAAACTTCTGAGGTCTTTTCCATTCCAAAATTATGATTCTCTCTTCTTTCTGTGGCAGTTTAAGAGGGATAATAACTACCCTTTCTTTTCCTGGATTTAAAACCAATGAGAAACAAAGCACACTAAACAGACAATGGTCACCAAAGGAATAGCTTTTTTACTGATAATGTTGAGTTTGAAAATGTGGCTTGAATCCATGGTCATGTAAGCATGCTAACACTGTCCCGCCCAACACAGAATTAAACCTATCCACCAGTCTAAGGCTGAGCTTGACACCTCATTCCCTCCCAGCTGCACTGCGTGGCAGAGATGGTAAATAAGGAGAGAGAATGTGGGATTGAGCCATAGATTCTCATTTCCCCTTCACAACCTCACCAGAGGTAAGGACTGAGCTGAAGTCCCACTGTATGAAGTCATAAAGGAATGAGAAAGTCCTCTCCAACTCCAATGAGTAGTTATTCCTCTCACTAACTCCAATCACACATTCCTCCACACCTCTTGATAACTGGCCTAGTTCAGAGTCCTTTCTCCCTTATTTAGAAAAAATTATATTATTCTCTAAATTGGTCTTCCCATCTCTGGCCTTCCCCCCATCTTATTCATTCTGTGTACCTCTTCCAGGTTAATTTTTCAAAATCATCTCATAATCATGGGGTAACTATACAAAATCTGAACTTGAAATCAGGAAACATGGATTTTAATCCTAGTTCACTTACTAATTAGAGATATGACCCTGAGCAGGTCACTTTCCTGGGTCTGGGGAACGCTTATCTATATAGCATGCACTGGTTTGGCTGTCCTTTCCTATTCCATAATATCAGTTCTAGTTCCAAACACTTTCAGTAAATGTATCTGTACAATAAACCCCTTAGCATGGTATGTGTATTTGGCTCTACTCAATTGACTAATGATTTCCAGATTTTCGTCCCATAACTTCCTAGAGGGCCTGTCCTTTCTAGAAAAATAGATCTCTAAAACATTTACTACTTTATTTCCATGCCGTTCCTCTGTCTACAGGATACCTTCCCTCTCCCAACACTGCTTCTTCAGAGACCTTTCATTCAGAAGAGCCAGTAAAAACAATACGTCTTTCCCAAGCCTTTTAAATCTTCCCAGCCAGAAGTGACCTCCTATTCAGATGTAGGTTAGACCTATATTTGTCATACATCCACCTGTGTCAGAGAAATGTTCTGCTCACTGATGCCTCAGTCCCACTCTCCTTGCAGCTAACTGAAGCCTCGTAACTATTTATAGAAAATGGACTAATGTGTAGAAGGAATACATCCTATTTCTGGGCCAAATGACCCTTCAGGTTTCTCTTCTCTTTATGTGACAAGCTGACAACTATGTGTTTAGATGTCTGTTTCACAAGACCTTGTGACACAAAAGACATGGAGGACAGCTTGATGAAGCAAATAAGTTTTGTCACCACAGCATGGCCCGGCCTGTCCTAATACAACAGCTGATAGAAGGTTGAAGGTCACATGGCCAACTGCTGTTTCTTTAATTGTACACAGAGATAGCAATAGTATCATAGTAGTGGGGTAGCAATATTTATTATATATGTTTATTTATAATTAATAATTATAATAATCTATGAAAGTAACCCTTATTTATAATACTATAGTTTATTGTTATGCTATCTTATATATTATATTACATATGATATCACTATTTATTACAATTGTTATAATAAATACCAAAGTGTTATATTTTTTATTTTTTACCTAAAAATCAGCTTTTATCTAATGCTTAAGATATAATGAAGTTTCTGTTCTAAGCAATAGAATAGAGACCTGAGAGTTCCTTTCTTTTGGGAATTGTATTCCTTCTCATTGTTTGTTGGATTTCATGAGATTTTGGCCACTTCCTAAAAATAGAAGTGACTTAATAACAAGTCACTTCCATTAAATGAATTAAAACCGAGGCTCAGAGAATTTAGGTAACCTACCCCAGTTCACATGGGTGAACAAGATGTTCCATTGTCCTCAGTATAAAACAACCCTGCTCACCAGGTAAACCTGGGGAGCCCAGGAGATCATATTTTTTCTTCCCTATACACCTTCTTCAAGATTCACCCCTTTCTGCTGTGCTCCTCTTAGGGATCAAAAGTGTGTGTCAGGGAGGAATACACTGCTAATCTGCTTGGGTTCTAGAGTGAAACTCCAAGGGGCATGTTTGAGGACAAGATCTGATTAGTTCCTCAATCACCTTTTGGGGTGGTTGCCCAATTTGCTGCTGGCCTCTGCCTTCACTATGTGTGTGGAGTGCACATTTGGGGCCAGAGCTAAACTGCTTAGGACCTTGCAGAGAGGCCAGGCCATGCCCCCTGAAGCCCCTTCCTTAGCTCTTCCCCCACACAGACCTGGACCTCGCCTTAAAACATGTGAAGTAAATGTCAGTTTGAATGAGGGACAAATTCTGACCCTGTCTGGGGCAACCACATATTTCTGTAAATCTCTGAGGATTCCATTTCTAGTTCCTTGCTGTGTAATCTCAAGCACTTCTACTCATTTATTGCCTCTGCTCAGTCCAGGGGCTGGCCATCAGAGAAAATCTCCCTTTACCCAGATGTCCTCACCTACCTGCTATACCCAGATATGCCCCCACCAACTCCTGCATCCCAACCAACCACACCTGTTGCCTACCATCCCTCCATTGCTCCCCCAAGGTCCTAGTAACCACTCTCTTGTTAAAGCCAATGGAAGCCTTTGGGCTCCTATGAGGTCTCTCTGGCAGTCCCTCCACTGAAAACCCCTGTTCGCCCTTCTTCACTAAAAGTGTCTTTTGATTCTCGAAAGAGAGAGAGAGAGAGAGAGAGAGAGAGAGAGAGAGAGAGAGAGAGAGACCCCTTTTTATCATCTTATAAATTTTTATTATGAAAAATTCTAAGAATACATGCAAAAGTACTAGAGCTAATGGTCCAATGAACACTCATTTATCCATAACCCAGATTCAACAATTATCTAGATTCGATCCATTTGCTTCATCCATTTTTGTACATTTTGAAAACATTCATATTTTCTTACATAAACACAATGCCATTATCACACTGGCAATTCCTACACTGATTTTTAAAACATTTAAATTAACAGAAAAAATAAACCTCACCGAGGAAATGTTTGAAATGCCACATAGTAACCCAGGCAAATCCTGAAGATGCCCTCAAATCCAGCAAAGCAGAGGTTCTGATGGTTCAGTGTCCCTGGCAGCTTCCAGGGCTTGTAAGTGGGATCAACGGACATAGGATGTGAGGCCATCAGCAGCCAGTTCTCCAAACAACAAAAACGCCTACTTCTGGGTGAAAAGGGTATCTCTGCTCCTCTCCAGCAAAGCCTCAACCCTCAGCCATATGGCAGGACATTTTTGTTCCAAAAATACCTTTACGTGAGCGAGACTACAATGGGAGTTGTGAAATGTGTAAGAAGAGACTCAAGAAACCAAACATTTCTCAAATGTTTGAAGTGTGTGTGTGTGTTGATTTGTGTGAAAAAGGAAATTAGAAAATAGGAGGGAATGATCGAAAAGATTTGATCATTCAATTGAAATTGTGAAGGTTTGGGACCTGGGTTGGTATTTATGACAGGGCTCCTAGCATACTAACTATAACCTTTATTTTTAAAAAATGGACTAAATATAAGCCACAGCTGTGGCTTTCCAGCTGTGTAACCTGGGCAAGTCATTTATCCCAAAGCATTGGTTCCCTCACCTGGGCGGAGCGGGTGCTGAAGCTTACCTCTCACCAATGTTAGTACAGTGAGGGCTAGGGGAATTCTCACAGTAGAAATCATCCTAGAGGAACATGGTTGTCGTGGGTAGATTATGCTTCTAAGGACTTCACCTGCGTGCCCCAGTTATCCTATGATCCAATTTTGGAATAGGTGTGACTTCTGCTCACTTCTTTTCTACCCCGATCAAAAAACTTCAGGAGGGATGAAACTTAGTCCCAGGTCACCCAGAAAGCATCTCCATGAGAAAGAAGCAAGTGGCGGTGTGGTGAGAGCTTCATTTTCACTCAGCAGAGCTTTCCGTTGAGCTTAAGACAAGCCTTGGTATTACAATACCAGGCCTGAAACGCCACGGTGAGATTTCAAGCTCAAAATAAAAGTGAAAAGCTACACAGAGGGGAAAAATGTACATTGCCCTGTTTCTTTAAAAAATATATGTTACTTTAAAGACTTGGCTGGTGTGGCTGAGTGAATTGAGAGCAGGCCTATGAACTGAAGGGTCACTAGTTCGATTCCCAGGTAGGGCACATGCCTGGATTGTGGGCCAGGTCCCCAGTTGGGGGCATGTGAGAGGCAACCACACATTGATGTTTCTCTCCCTCACTTTCTCCCTCCCTTCCCCTCTCTCTAAAAATAAATAAATAATATGTGTGTACATGTTATTTTTAAACTTGTGTGGGATTAGAAATTGCTGAAGCTATTTGCTCAAAATGGATAGATCACAGAACAATTTTTTCCCCATATAAAAAATCTATGATGGCTTAATAAGATTTGGGGTAGTAGAGAAAGGGAATGAGAATAAATCCTTTTTTGCCATCTGTAGAGACAGGTGAGAAAGGAGCACAGTAACTCATTATAGAGAAGTCCACAGGGAGTGGGGTGCACTTGAGACTGAAAAGTTTTCCCACTCCTGAATCCAACTGGACATAGCCCGATGTGTGGCCCACAACACTTCTTTGGGCCTTACAAAGACACCAGCTGGCAGTCTGGGGATTTATTACAATCAAGCATAATAACAGTAACAGTAAGAACAAATAATAATAGAGAAGACTTAGTCACAAGCCAGTCAAGTGCTGTTTTGCCCAGGAAAGCTCCTCACAGGCAGCATCTCTTGAAAAGTAGTTGTAGTTGAGAGGCCAGTTGATCATCAAAGCCTTTTCCCCTCTAAATTCAGAGTGAATGCCTCTTGTACTTTATTCCATCTGGATAGAAGTTGAAATCAATATTTCACCCATAGTTTGAAGTTTATTCTGTAATGTTGAGGGTTAATGGAATTTCCCTCATGATGCAGGGGGCAGTTTAGACTGGGGGATCTTCTCTAATCGTACAGCCCAGGCACTCTTGTCAACACATCTGCCATCAGATTGCCTGTGCAATGTTAAGCCTATAGAGGACCAAAAAGGGAGGATTTCCTTTAGGTGTTTTAAAACATTTTATTCCAAAATCATTTCAGACATACACAAAGTTGCAAAATGTGTACAAAGAATTCCCATATACCCTCTTTTGGGAACCGCCCTGCCTGGTTTCAGAAGCTGTAACTCCCCCATGGCTAAGACTGAGTGAGCGACCTTCAGACCATAAGCCACTAAGAAGACAAAGCTTATCTTCCTGGCAGGGGTGCTGCCTCTGCTCCTTTTACTTCACCCTGCCTGGCCCCCAATGCTTGATCGGTTAGCCAATGACAGGTAAGATTCCTCAAGGGAGGGACAATCTAAAACAGGTACGGTCACAGGGCCCCCAGGGAAGGACTTAGGGGGCTATAGGAAAAGGGGGTGATGGACCCTCGCCCCTCGGCTTTGACATAGCCTGAGTCCTCATTCTGTCTGCAAGAAGTCTCCTAATCTCTTGGCTGCCTGACTTAAGCCTAAAACAATGCCTTAAGCCTGAAACAATGCTGGTGGTGGGTACAGCCCTGTGCTGGAAATGGCAGGTTCCCTAGGGTGATCAGGCCTAAGAAAGAATGCATAAAATCCTGTGAAGCCTACTTTGGTAATACCCTCAATTTAAATATTAAGGGACCAAGAAGTAAATGAGTTGGTTTCCCCAAAATTTTATGGCCCTTTAACTATCTGACACTGATTCAAAATAAGCCCTCAGAGTTCTTTGAATGTTATCTATTGTTTAATCATTTCTACCTGACAATGATTGATGAGCTTTTCCTGTGCAAATTGAACCCAATAATAGCTTGTCAAGGCAAGGGTCGGGGCGCTCTCCTCTTGAGAGAGTGGCCATGCCATCCCTTTTCCTCCACAGGACTTGGTAGTCCATGTGAATTTGTTTCATATCTCATTCATAACACCATAGACACTGTGGGCCAGTGTCCGTGTCAACCCTCCACTCATCTTTTATGACCTTGACACTTTGAAGAGTATTGGCCTATGGTTTGAAGGATACCCCCTCAGTTTGGGTGATGGATGTTTGCTCATCATTAAATCCAGGCTATGCACTTTTTGGTGAGAATACTACAGAAATGTTGTTGTGTCCTCCTCATGGGGTTATCAGAAAGCACATGGTATCAATTTGTCCCTTTAATGTTGAGGCTAACTTAGGTCACTTGGTTAAAGTGGTTTCTGCTAGATTTTTATGCTGTAATGTTATGCTTTTTTTCTTTGTAACTGTCTTTGTAATTACCTTGTGGGAAGATACATTGAGGTGATGTAAATACTGTCATGTGCTAATTTTGACATCCTTTGATGATTCTTGCCTAAACAATTATTACTGTGTTTTTTGCCGAATATGGTATTTCCATTTCCATCATTCTTTCTAGACTTATTATTTAGACTTATATTTTAATAACTGTCTTTTTTATTCTTCATTTAATTATTTATTCAATGATTTATTTATATCAGCATGGACCCATGGATTCTTATGTTATTCATGGGTTATAATTCATTACTATCCTCATTAATTGTGCTGTTTCAATTGTGCCAGAGTTAGGCAGTGGGAGTCTCTTCAAGCTGGCTCTTTTGCCTTTTTTGGCATGTCTGTCTCCATCATATTTTGAGGCTTGAGAATTTACATACTGGTTACTTGCTTCCTACATTCTACTTCCCTAATGACTAAGGTTCAAGGAATATGGACCACTTTTAGCTGTGCATAAATAAAAATAAAAGATAAATATACTTAGAAAACATGGAGAAAAATCAACACAAGTTGAACTCAGCTTCTTAAATATGTCTCTGAAAGGTTATCTTCCCAATGTTTTAAATTCATGACCCACTTGTATCTGGAGCAGATTTGCATTCAAACTGGTCTCCCAAGTGTGTGAGAAAATAACCTAGGAGCTGCCAAGAGGTCATCACTACTAATGCCAGAGTTTGACAATTGTAACTCCATCTGCTTAATAACAAACTACAGTCTCCTTTCAAAACTTCCATCATAGACTAGAATTTTCATACCTTATATTGGTTATAGGTACAACAGGCCTAGATTTTTCTATCCTGACATCTTTGGAATTAAACAATGTAATATGTTCTCCAAAACAAATCATCATTAGTCAGAGAGGTTGGTAACACTTGGATTCAGAAAAAAGAAACTGTTTTGTCCATCCTTGTGACTTAATCTTGACATCCCTGAAGGCAGAATTACCAGCCAAAGTTTGCAGGTAGTAAGTGGGATATGTGCTTCAGGCCCGCAGTGATGTAAGATGCTGTTCCAGCTGCTTTTGATTGCTACAGAAAGCTCATGCTGAAGCTGTCTCACACCTACTTCTGGTATGATTGTGTTATGGGTTACAGGTTAGAAAGCATGAATAACAAAATGCAGCATAGGTAGAAAGGACCACCCGGTCTAATATTTTATCACTCGAGCAATTGGAATTGCTGGCAATAACTGTTGGATTTAGTGACTTTTTTACCTACTACGTGTTTATTGAGCACCTAGTGGGCTTGAGGCCAGAGCGAGGTCCTAGTGGGACGCCAGGTTTATTGAGATGCTTCAAAAGGATCATTCCAAGGTTTAAATATTTTTTAAAGAAAAAATGTAATTAAAAGGCTAAATAATGGAACACAAGCATACATATATACATATATAAATAAGAAATTGCAATGGTAATTAAGAGGCACTTCTCTATTGGATGTTAGTGTTTTGGTAATTCAGTGAATAAATAATTTCTTTAGAAAACTTTCAAGGAAAAGCTCATACTATTAAAAACAAAATTACACTTTAAAATCAATTATTAATGACACACAGCATGATTCCATTTATATGAAGCTCTAGAACAGGTGAAATAAAGAGCAGAGCATGGACACTGGAGACAAACTGCTTGGGTTCAAATCCCATTTCCATCACCATTTATTCACTGTTCCACTTTGTCTGTTATTTGACCTCCCTTCATCTCATTTTCTTATATGTAAAACGTGTTTCAAAACAGTACATCAGAGGATTGCCACCAGGTTCAAATAAGCCAACACATGTGAGCTGTTTAGCACCATGCCCAGCATTACAGATCTATCTATATTGTATTATTGTATTTAAAGTACATTTTAAGGAATTCCTTCTATGCTGCTTCAAGTGGTGAATAAGGGACCATAATACATGAATAAAAATTTATGGAGAGCACACACAAATAGAATTTACCATTTTAATCACAAAAAAACCCAGGTTAACTTATATGTAGAGAGATTATTATGCAGCACAATCACATACCATTATTCCTTTCAACTGTAAGCACCTCACGTAAGTGATTATGTTTAGACTTGCTTCGCATCCTGAACCCACTTTACAATTTTGCTCATCTAATTTCAATTATATTCTGATACTCCATGTTTATCATCATCTTCATTACAAATATACATTTCAAACACCACATAGCCTATAACCTAATAGCTAGAATTCCCAAGCTTTTGATGCTTTCTCCACCTTCCTCTTCATTTAGTTGCCCTGGACCCTCTTCTGCATTCCTATCTAGTGAGTCTCTTTGGATGCACTCTCCTCAGGATTCTGGAGCATTTGCCCTCTACTCTGCCTCCTCCTGACAATGTCTGTTCTGAAAATAAAAGGAGGTGACTGAAGTTCTTATCTGCAAAATGGTCACAGCAATGCAACAGTTTTTTACCTCCATGGGCTGTTGTGACGATTAATGTGCTCAATGCATTTCAGCTATTACTATTGACAAGAAAAAAATTCTGAGATGTTGTAAATTACAGTATGGCAGCTGGAGGGTGAGAAAGTCAAGAATAATTAACTAGTCAATAGCTGTGGGCTAATTGACAAGAGACTGCCCACATCCCTGAATGCATGTTGGAGCTACAAATCAATCTCCAGGCTTCTGTTAGTCAACCACTAGACCTACTGCATCCTGCGTAGGAAGGAAGGTTCAGGACTGTTGCACCAGTCAAAAGTAGTAAATATTTCTTCCCTACAGACTGTGTTCTTATCATAGAACTGTCCCCATAAAATTATTTATTTGAAATAATTTTAGGACTGTATAAATGTAACTACTCCTTAACTGTTAAGGAGCTGAAATTACATTCGGCCCTTTGAAGGCAAAAAGCAAGGCTGATGTGGCCCCTCGTGAAAATGAGTTTGACACCCCTGCTTTATGAGCCATAAAACAGTTTGAGATGGCTGCTACTTGTGCTGGGCTTGGACATTCCCAGGCAATGCCAAGCTGTGAATCTAGGCTGGTTGCTGCTGGTGCCAGGCCTGGGGCCACTTAGCAAGATGTATAGGAGCTGGGGGCTCACTGAGGCTGGCTCTTGCTTGTTTTTTAGGAAGGTGTGAAGTATGAGCCAAAACCAGCCACTCATATGGAAAAGTCAGTGTTAACAGTTTGGGTGGTAAGTTTGGTGGGAAAGAGTCTCAGGGGATCTCCAGGGCAGGACAAACAGTGTTAGCCATGTGGATGGAGTTTCAGATAAGGCACTGTCCTGCTGGTTCTATGGCTCCGTGGTTCTGTGGCTCTGTAGGGGTAGGGCCCAGAGAAGGACAATTTCCTCTGCCTTTCTGTCTGAGCAAAAGCTGTTCCCCAGCTCTCACCTTGATGCAGACACTTCAGTTCCTCCCCATTTACCACTGATGCCTTTCAAGCTGCTGCCCAGTGCTGGAGCTCAGAGTGAGTGAGTCTGAGTAAGTGTGTTTGGGTTCTTTAAGGAGAACTGCTTGGGACCTCAGAAGTTTCTTCCACCAACTCAATTCCCATTGGATTTTGAAGCCAGAAGTTTTGGGGACTTATCATCATCTGATAAGTTTTTCAGGGTTCCTGGGACTGGAACCCTGGGCTGGGGAGCTGGTGTGGGGCTGGGACTCCTTGTTCCCGAGATAACCCTTCTGAATTTTTATCCACCACATGTGGATGTGGTATGAGCCCTTTCTGTGTTTGCCTTCCTACCAGTCTGAGTGGATGTGGTTGCTTTTGTTGGGCTTCCATTCAACTTGATTTCTGACAGTTCTGAGTGATGGTTGCTCTATATTCCAGCTGTAATTTCAATGTGGTTGTGCGAGGTGGCAAACCATGTTTACCTATGCTACCATCTTAACTAGAAGCCTGGAGCTAGGGATTTAAACATTGAACTTGAAGAAACAATTTTTATCACTTCCAACTAGCCAACTAATGTTTTCAGTAGTTTGGTGTATTACCAGTCCCAGGTGATCGCTACATGGATTGTAACCAGCACAGACACCCAAGCAGCATAGCACACTGCCATTCACAACAGCCAGAGCCAAGCTGGGTCAGTCTCAGCTTCCCACTCAAGCAATGTAGTTGTGTCTAAGGATCTAAATGTGAGAGCATAGCCTGACCAAAGAAACCAGATGCACTCTCCTGCTGTCCAGTTAGAAGTGCAGTTTAAAGTGCCCTTTTCAGGACCTTGACTCTAAATAATCATTAAAGTGACCTCAACTTTCAAACTTAGCTATTTTTGAGAAGTAGTTACTTTTACATCTGGATTTTTATTTTATTTTGATCTTCTGTGTTTCTTATTCCCATAGATACTACCCAAGCCATAAATCTACAATTGCCTTTTTCCTTTTTCACCTACCCCAGTTAACGTGACCGCTTTATTGACTTGCCTCTTAGCTATTGAATCCATTCTCTTCTCCATCCCAAGTCCACTGTCATAGTTTAAGCCCTTATTAGCTCACTCCAGCCTTTAACAATAATGTATTTGCTTATGCCCCCCTATTCCATTTTTCTCAAATAATGAAAGAAATATTTTAAAGTACAGATAGAGAGTGGATTGTATCTCTATCCTGCTTTAAACCCTGTAACGATTCTCAGCTGGTGGTAGGAAAAGAACCAACTCCCTAGCATGTTGTACACACTCCTTCCCATCTGGCTCTTACTCCGAATTCCAGCTTGTGCTATTGCCATGTCCCTACCAGCTTTTGGGGGATAGGCACTGTCTTATTATTTTTGCATTTCACCACTTACCCCACTCCTGGATTTGATAAATGTTTGCATAATGAAGAAATGCCTACATGTGTAATGACAAACATGAACTTTATTTTTCTTAAAAAAACAGTTTTTAGCTCTAGGTTTTCTATGAATGGTTCAAATTTATTTTTGATTGTGAGAGTGAAACTTCGAAGTCCAGCCAAAGCTCAATTTGGACACTTAGAAACAGATCATATTTTATAATATATATGTTTACATATATTTGTGTATACGTGTATATATGTATACACAGAGACATTTTGTAAAATATGCTTTTATTTTTAAAAAATGTGAATATTTTAGTACAATAAACACATTGATGTTTGTATATTTTGCCAGATAAAAAGTGGTGTGTTTTTTATTAAATAGTGACAATTAAATTAACATTTAAAGCAGGCATATACTTTGAGATAAGGTATGCTTAGGATAATTGAGAATAAAGAGGACCAAAGTAAGACCAAAAAGAAAAACAAGGAGCTGTTGTGACTGGCAGCTGAAGGAGTAGAGATCAGGCCAAAGGAAGGCATACCTAGATAAGGTGTGTGGCTGTGACCTGGCAGAATGTCTTGTGACCTAATCATGGGGCGATGCATTGGACATCATTTCACCCAGCTGTACTGATTTTCATAGCTAAACTAAGTACCTCTTATGTGGCAAGCTCTATACTAGGCCACAGGAAGGCCATGATGATTATGTAAGAGATCTTAACTTAAGGAGTTGACAATCTAGCAGGAGAGACAAATAAATAAGCTATTTGTTACTATAATATGGTGGTATACTCAAAATGTTATGAATCAGAAAAAGAGCTTCTGCTTGAGTGATGGAACCAACAGAAAATCCAAATCAAGGGAAGTTTTTTAAGGGATGTGACATAAACTGGACCTTTAAGGAGAAACAGTAAGGAGGGCCCAGTGTGAGTATCAGCAAAGAAGTTTGTGAATTGTGGCATATGAGGTGCCAGGTGGGAATTGGAGGGTAATGAAGAAAATGAAACTAGACAGCTAGGTTGAAGACAGATGATCCAGTGTGAAGGGAAATCTAAATAATTAATAGATGACAGAAGTCACAAACCCATTATCCTAATCTGATGCTCAGAAACCAGACCACTCCAACACTGGCTGGTGTGGCTCAGTGGATTGAGTGCTGGCCTGCGAACCAAAGGGTTGTTGGTTCGATTTCCAGTTAAGGGCACATGCCTGTGTTGTGGGCCAGATCCCCATTAGGGGGTGCTCAAGAGGCAACATTGATGTTTTCCTCCCTCTCTTTCTCCTTCCCTTCCCCTCTCTCTAAAAATAAATAAATAAATAATATCTAAAAGAAAAAAGAAACCAGACCACTCCAGAGTGGGTGATTTCATTGGATGGCCATTCTCTATCCTTAAAGCAATAGGTAATCCTGAGCCAGGGTCATTTTGATTTGCTAAGTTTCAAAACCTAGAATCATGCTTTTTATTCAATGTTGTAGATGCTGTATTCTTATTGACTATAGTTTTCAAAATGTTAATCAAATAATATTGGGTTGGCCAAAAGGCTTGTGTCTTTATCTGTAAAATAAAAGACACATTTTTCATTTTCATCAATAACTTTGTTGATTTGGATATTTTGAGTATGTCAGCTATCTCCTGCATGGTATAACATTGATCGTTCTCAATTAATGTCTCAATTTTATTGCTGTCAGCTTCAACTGCTCTACCTGACTGTGGAGCATCATCCAGAGAGAAATCTCCAGCACTAAACTTCACAAACCATTTTTGACATGTTTGATCAGCCACAGAGCCTTCTCCATACACTGCACAAATCTTTTTCAACATTTCAGTTGCATTTTTACCTTTCTTGAAATAATAAAGCATAGTATGCTGAAAACATTGCTGGTTTCCTTCCATCTTCCATACTAAAATGGCTACACAAAATTTCACCATTTTGGTTTTTTTAATACACACTGATATGACAGCTGTCATAATACAATCTAACAAAACTGTTTGAATGAAGTTAATGATAACTAAGTGTCAGCACTACAGCCATCTTACTTCCCCATTTCCCCCTTGCTGGACAACCAGATTGCCTCTAATTCCTTGCCCATAAATGTGTTGTCATAAACATTGCTGGATGTTACTTTGTGAATATGTATTTAGCCTCATAAGCTTTAACAATAGTAAGTATAATTATAAGGGAACAATTTAAATGAGAAAATCTCCTTGTAAAAGAATAATGAGCTACGATCTCTACTAAGAGGAACTATGATCTCTACTAAGACAGGAAGAAGGAGTAAAGAAAAATTTAGAATGGTACACCAAAACCTATATAATTTTATTAACCCATGCCACCCCAATAAATTCAATAAAAAAGTTAGATAAATTGAATAATTTAAATGGTTGAGTTTAAAATGAAAAAAAACGTTTTTAAAAAGGAAGATAATAGAAGAATCATCAATATAGATTTGAGCCTAGAGAATACAAGACAGGAAAGAGTATAGACAAAACTGGCTGAATTATAGGAATACCCACGTTTCTTTTGGTATTTCTGGGTTATGGGTAGATGAAAGGTTGGTAACACCTATGATTGACTTCTGAAATTGATTTCTTAACAAGTATAAATACTGTTTCATTTTGTCACATACTTGGCTCACCTACACGATTGTGCATCACTTGCAACTAGGTACATCAACTGCCAAGACTCCTACTTCTGCTCTGGGAACCCAAGACCTACTTGCACTTTTCTTTCCTCCCCCACTCTAGCAATGGTTGGCCTCAGGACATAATGTTCATGCCATAATTTCTCAGTGTGGGAACATATTCCCCACCCAGGGACATCTACTGCACTAAATATGAGACAAATGAACATAACTAAAATCTAATCATTGTTTCCTCTGCCTTTCCTGCTACACCTGGATGGCAAAAGAGGAGTGAGTGCTCCTCTGAGCAAATTTCAATAGTTTGATGAATTTGAGCAAGTCAAGAATCCTGTGGGATGCTGGTGTTTAATTTAAAGTTAACTTAGGGTGACCAAGGCATTGCACATTCTTAGGTTCCTTGCTTCCACAGTTCCTCTCCTATTTATTGTGATTTTTCAAATCGTAAGGAGAAAATGTGATTTAGAGAGCAAAGCTCTTTACAGATTAGGAAAATAAGATCAATTCAATTGCTGAGGTTATAGCATCTACCCTAGTGTCAAAATTAGAATAGAGATGATCCCCATTTCCCTTAGTCTTTACTTTTGGTTAATAGTTCACATTCCCAATATGTTGTGTCTCTCGAGTTAGGGTGATGTGAAATTTGGGTTGGTCTTGAAGATATTTCACATTGACATCTCCCTCTTTATCACTTGATCCAAAGCTTAGTGCAAGTGAAAGGGAAAAAATGAGGGAATAGATGTATCCTAGTTATCAAGATCACTTTTTCTGGGGTGAAAAGCTCATTTGTGTACATTAAAATGCATCAAAGAGCAGTAAAGCTATGGGTGAGTCTTTCTTAGAACATTTCTAGTCTTTGATTTTCTCATTTGTACAATAAGAATAATAGTGAGGTAATATCTAAATATCTTCTACTTCTTTTTAAAAAGATTTTGTTTATTTATTGTTAGAGAAAGGAAGGGAGAGAAAAAGAGAGGGAGAGAAACGTGTGGTTGCCTCTCACATGCCCCCTACTGGGGACCAGGCCCACAATTTAGGCATGTGCCATGAGTGGGAATTGAACCAATGACCCTTTGGTTCTCAGGCTGACACTCAATCCACTGAGCCACACCAACCAGGGTGAAATATCAAATATCTTCTACTTCTTTACTTCTTCTGCTGGCCACTGCTGACTGTCCTCTTTGTATGATTTTTTTTTCCCTCAGCAATCCCAAATAAATTCATGAAAAGTTGTATATCTAGATACATATAGATAGGTGTTATACATGAGGCCATTGCTTCATTGAACCTGTGAAATAATGTAGCAAGGTATTACTACTATATTTTACATAAGAGAAAACAGAAATTGAGAGAGGTTAAGCAAGTTGCATAAAACCTGCAGTTAGTAAGTACGCTGGCCAGCCCCCAAATTCACACTCTTTACATTAAAACATACTGCCACTCAAGCATATGCATATAAGCCAATATGCACAGTGTAAAGGCCAAGATTGTTCTCTCTCCCTCCCCACTAGTACCACTGAGGCTTGTGTTTTTCAGGTGATGTGTAAGAAATTTGGATTGCTAAAAGTTATCATAGGATCTTGTATTTACAAAAAGAGGTGTGAGGAGAGAGAGGGGGAAAGGGGTAGAGAGAAAAAGAGTTGTCAAAACTGAGTGGATAAAGTAGTTCAGAGAAGAGGATTCATTTGGAGCTGGGACTTTCTGGGTAGCTTCACAGATAGTATGAATTGAAGGTATGAGGCCTAGAGAGATGTCTTTGTCTAGGCAAAATGAGGACTTGCATATTATTTAGGATGCTTCCAACTATGTCTAATAGATGAAATACAACACAGCTTGGCTTAAATATTAAGGAAATTTTTACTATCTCATATAACAAAAGTTCCCAAGGTAAGATGGCTTCAGGATTAACCTTAGGCTCTAGAACATCACCAGTGACCAATGGTTAGTTCATCTCTATTGTCCGCTGTCCTAACCCTAGTTTACTTCATGGTTGCAGGAAAGCTACTGTAGTTCATGATATTAAATGCAGACATAACCACATCCAGAAGAATAGATACTGCTTCTTTCCATGAATTTATGTTTAAGAACAAGGATACATTTCCCAGAGACCACCAACAGACTTCTCTTCATGCTTCATTTGCCAGAATTAAGGATATGTGTCCAGGCCTAAACCAATCACTGGCCGACAATGAGACCACCACGCTGGGTTTGGGCCAGTCAGGACAGACTGTCAGAGCTGGGAATGGAGCCGTTCTTCTCTCTGTCCCTGGAGGAGGGTGAACACCTGTGCAAAACCAGAGCCCTACGCGCAGGCAGAATCTGAGAAGGGCTGCGAGCAGAGCAGGCAGTTATGGTGGTTCCAGAGCACAGACGTGCTGGGAGGTGGCGGTGCTCTGGAAACTTGACACAGGGAGCAGTGACGTGGGCAGGGTCGAATCAACGGGTAAATATACCGGCCTGAGAATTTTTAGAACTGCTGGGTGAAAAGGAACAAATAAAAGAATTTATCTTTGGGTAAGCAGAAAGATACTTTATTATTCCTTTTTTATACCAGAAAAATTGGGCTAATTTCAAGGGATTTTAGCATAGTTTCTATTCTCATTAATTCATTTTTAAAATATTCTTTAGAATTTCTTGTGTTTTTTTTTCATTTCCAGAATTGCTCTAAACATCTAATATATTACCAGCACTCTTCTTGTTCCTTCACTATTGATCATTTCTTTCATGCAAAACCGATTATTTTCTGACTATTGGATGAATGCTACTCCAGCTTTAAGAAGAAGAAGGGAAGGGATGAAATGACTGACTTGGAGGTACAGGCCATTAGGTGCAAACTCTGACACAGAATTAGACCAAAATGGAAGTTCAGCCTTGCCAAGAAGCAGGGATCTTCTCTTCAAAGTCAGAAAAAAAAATCTCAAGGCCAATAAATACAGACAGAAATATATTAATATATAAAACTAATATTCATGTTGTGCTGAGCACCATACTAACCACTTTTTATGTATTACCTCACTTATTCCCCACAATAACCCTGCAAATTAGGTAGAGGGTCTTTATCTGTAATATTGGCAGAAGAGCTGAGGCATGAAATCGTTAAATAACATTTCCAGGATTCCGAGGTTCAAACTTCAGTAGCTGACTGAGATACCACTCTCTTTCCATTAACTGCCTCTTTAGGAGAAGGGACAGATCAGAATACAGTTTTCCTGCAAATCAATAATAAAAATAACTCATATTCATTAAGCACTTACTAAATGTCTGGCATTGTGCTAAACACTTTGAAGCACCATTACATTAACTCTTCAGAGTGAGCGCTCATGCAAGGTATTATTATTCCTATTGTGTGGGTAGAGAAACTGAGGCTTAGAGAGATTAAACAATTATGAACAAAGTCACACAGTGTATGGCAGAGCCAAGAGTCAAGATCTGAATAACTCCAAAGCCAATACCCTTAACTATGCAAACAATGAAAATGCATGAACTTCCAGGTCAGGATTTGAATTACAATTCAAAGACTAGAAGAATAGACAGGCATTAAAGGCCAGCTATATGCCAGTTATTGAGACAGTTGCTTTCACATCATTAACTCATCTCAGTTCATCTCAGGTTTCAACATTTTTTAAGGATTAGATCTCACTTCTGAAAATTTAGGATCAAGTTAGGTATTCATTATTCTTGTCTAGGTAAAATGAAGATTCATAAGATAGAGACTCTTACAAATTAATATAATTATTTGTTTAAGAGGTTTGGATGATTGAGTCAGATGACCTAGATCCTTGTTTCTGCTCTGAAAACAAAAACAATATATGGTTGGGCAAGTTGTTCACTTTCTGGGCTCAGTTTTTTCATCTAGAAAGTGACACAGATTGGCCTGAATAATATACTAAACAAGACTGTCTTCTTAGGGATTCCTGGAATGTATGTTGAGGGAGAAAGCAATTCCTACCTTCTGGTGGTTCACAAATGTCAAAATCACTCAGCTCACAGAATGAAACACAATAAAATGAACTTTAAAAAAAATCCTCACCTGAGGACATGTCTGTTGATTTTAGAGAGAGACAGGGAGGGAGAAAAACAGAGAGAAACATCGATGTGAGAGAGAAACATGGATCAGTTACCTTCCATACACGCCCCAACTGGGGGATGCAACCTGCAGCCCAGGTATGTGCCCTGACTAGGAATCGAACCCACAAACTTTTGGTGCATGGGACAACACTCCTACCAAGTGAGCAACCCAGCCAGAGCAAGGAACTTTTGTTTTATCATTATCTCCCTTTTATTCTTGCTCACATGCCCACCTTACTACTTGGAGTCTACTCACCAGCTGGCACTGGAGTTTCTTGTGTCCTCCTCCCAGGAGGAGCAGGGTGTCATTTAAATCTTACTGTCCACTTGCACAGTTTTCCTGATGTTCCCCTTGCTGGAGTCTCCTGGTATATGACCCCCATTCGCCCTCCTTGATTGTTCCTTCCCAACTCCCTCTCAGACTCAGGCATTCAGCAAGTAGTTATCATGTTCTCACAGGGTGTGTCTCACAGAGGCTCTCCCTTTCCTGTTTGTTCTTTTTAAAAAATATATTTTATTTATTTATTTTTAGAGAGAGGGGAAGGAAAGGAGAGAGAGGGAGAGAAACATCAATGTGTGGTTGCCCTTGCGCTCCCCCTACTGGTGACCTGGCCTGCAACCCAGGCATGTGCCCTGACAGGGAATTGAACCAGCGACCCTTTGGTTTGCAGGCTGGCTCTCAGTGTTTGTTTCTTTTAGTCAAGCAAAATAAACAAACAAAACAAAATTAAAACGGACACAAAGGGTGAACTGGTGGGTGTCAGAGGGGAGGAGGGTTGGGGGATTGGGTGAAAGAAGTGAAGGGATTAAGAATATTGTTAACAATATTGCAATAATTATGTGTGGTGCCAGGTGGGTATGGGAAATATTAGCAGGAACACTTTGTAGTGTATGATTATCTAACCACCATGCTGTACACTTGAAACCAACACAAAATAATATTGAAAGTAGCCGCTAATTGAGAAACAAAAATAAAAAAACACAATAAAAAGTCACATGTTTAAAAAAAATCCATGTTTGAGTACTTACTGTTTGTAGCTGTTTCCCAAACATGCTTAATAATGGAAAACACTGGGTATCCATTCAAATTGTGGGTCCTCAGGACCCTGCCCTGAAGATTCCAATTTAGAAGGTCTACGATGGGGCTTCCAGATTCTTCTTAAAATTTTTTTTCACAAATGTAATAGATGTTCTTATTATCAGGTCAGTTTTGAAAAGACTGATGTAAAGCATAAGAAAGAAATCATATATTGTGAATATAAAGCTAAGAGGTTTAATCTCATAAAACCTTAAGGTGGCAAACACAAAGCCCATGGGCTGAATCCGGCCCTCCACCTTGTTTTATCCAGCCAGGCACCTTGTTTCTACCCCGAGGCAGTGCAGAGCTCCTTGCCTTTCATTAAGAAGTAGTTACATTTATACACTCCTAAAATTACATTCGGCCCTTTGAAGTCAACCTCGAGGCTGAAATGGCCCCCGATGAAGATGAGTTTGACACCCCTGCCTTAAGAAGTTTATAATCTATTTGGGGAAAACTAGACCCATGTGTATAAAATAATGTCTGTCAGTACAAGGTGGGATAATAAGTGCTAAAGGGAGTGCATTAGACCACGTCAGTGCCTAAGAGCAGATTAAGTTGAGGAGGAGAAAACTCTGGGCTGCACTCAGGAGTAACACTTGAGTTAAGCAGCTGAAGACACAAAGGATGTGAGTAAGGGTGGAGAGCGTGGGGAGGGGCGTGACATGGAATGCCAAAAATGCCAGAAAGCAGGGAGTCCAAGTGGAGCAAAGGTAATCCGGAAGAGTAGAAGTTGATAAGATCAAACTCAGTCTCGTAAGGAACGGGGAGCCATTCAAGATGGTCTGAGCTGAAGGGGCAATTGATGAAACAATGTTTTCAGCTGGTGACCCTGGTTATGACATTCAGCAGAGGCTCAGAGGTTCTCACCTGGAGGGTTTGGTAAACACCACAATCGTGAGGACCCATCAGAAGTTTCTGGTCCAGGAGATCTGGAAAGGAGCTGGAGAATTTGCATTTCTAACAAGTTCCAAAGCGATGATGCTGGTACTGCTAGGCCAGGAACCACACCTTGAGAGGCAGTGCTGCACACGACGAACTGGACACCATAAAGGGGGAGGTGGGGATGACTGAGTGCTGTGGTGATGGTTTAAAACTGGGAGTCAAAGAGTAGGAAGGAATCACGAAAGCAGTTGTTATGTGGTAGGAATAGGTAAGGGAAAAGAAAAAAAAAGGGAGACAGAATTATTGAGGTCAAACCTGTGGACCGCGATGGCAAGGAAAGAAAAAGAAGAATGTTGCATATAGAGCTATCTTAATTATAGGAAGATGAAAATCTCAGTCTTCATCATGATGAGTTGCTGCCTGTGTTGAATCCTTTTTGCTTGGTTCCATGTTGCCTTCAGTCATAGAAGGTTAAGCAGCAAGGACAAGCCAGTAAGGACAAAATGAATGCCAAGATTTGCATCAGTGTGAGGAAAGTGCTCTAAGCGCTCACGGGATAGATGAGGTGAGCAGTGATTGACAATGTCTTCCAACCTGTTCCCAGCTGAGCCCTGTAGCTTTGTTTCACATCAGTCATTTATACAGACTGACACCCAAACCAGAAATGCCTGCTTAAAACTGGAACCACAGCTGTTGTCACTACCACTCTACACACACCTGGGGACAGCGAACATTGACTCACAAGGCTACCAGCTGCCAAACTTGTGGGACAGGCAACACCCTCGCCCTGTAGAGAATTTGGGCAAGCCTGAGAGCGGAGGGGAAGAAGACTCTACTCCAGGCCGCGGTGGGAGAATATCTGGTTATGACAGTCAGCCCATGGGGAATCCCCGCCAGAGAAGGGAGCCAGGGGTGCCTCTGGGAGACAGCAGAAGCCTCCTAAAGTTGTGGGCAGACATGCTGCTTGTCCCTCCTGTCTTGCCAACACTTCCATGCATTTGCTCTACTACACATGGTGTCAGCAAGAACTAGAAAGTCAATGCCAAGACATATGGGCTATAGCCAAAAAAAAGAAAAAAATTCCCTCATAATACAGGAAGAGGAGAAATGGAAATAAGCACCCGGAGGGCAGGTACTTCAGTTTACTTCATTATTTGAACACAGAAACACTTCGCCTAGAACGTGTTGTGCTTCTGTAGAAAGGCAAATCCCTAATTCTGTATGTAATCCTCCCTGTCAGTTAAGGGCATGTCTGGAAAAAGAGCCTGCCTCTGTGAACTTCCTTTATTCCTAAAATCCCAGTGCTGCAAGCTGGGTCACTCGGAATGGGTAAAAGCCATAAAGGATGTATTATTTTTGTCTACCACTCTATCTACGGGTTATAGCAGTCTGCTGGGCTAGCAGTTTGCTAATATGGCTAACACTGTTTTTCTGTAAGACATGCATTCATTGGCTGATTCTTGTGTGTGCCCTGACTGTGGGGATAACATACAAACTGTACTTGAAACACAATTAAAAAAAAGAATAAAAAGGAAAAAGAAAAAAACAAGCCCACAACCTTAGCATATGGCGACAATGCTTTTACCCGCCCCCCCCCCCCAAGGGAGCTATGTGAGCCACCTGGCCAGGGCAGATTTTAAATATGCTATTTAAGGAAGCTAGTCTTGTTTCCTAAATGTCATTAGGAAAATGACATTTGAACAAATACAAGAAGGTGAGGAAACAAGCCTAGTGACTATGGGGAAAAAGCATTCTAAAAGAGGGAACCGCAAGCCCGAGGGCCATAAGACAAGAGATAGCTGCGTACAGCAGGAAAGGCCTATCCCACAAGGACCTAGGCACTTACTCTCCCTCAGATGGGACGTATTTGGAGGGAAATGAGCAGAGGAGCAAAGTGCTCTGACCCATATTTGAAGAAATCATGTGTAATAAGCAGAGTACAGAGGGCTAAGAGTAGAAGCTAACAGTTAGGAAGTTGCTTCAATGATCCCAGGTGATATAGCTGGAGTTAGTGAGGACTTTTCCAATACTGGGTATATCTTAAAAGTGGAACCAACAGGATTCTCTGGTTAAATAGTTTAAATCTGCTTATAAGGGTATTGGGTTGGCCACCACACATCAGGGATGGTTTAAAAGTAAAACCAAATCTCAATGTCCAAATCTAATACCAAACTGCTGATAATTCAAAAAGAAAAAAAAAATATGTTGGCATCCTGATCTTTGTGAATTTATATTATTAGTTATCTTTTGCAACCAACATTAACTTCCAATTCCTAAAAATAAAATGGTATAGAGGTTTATTCTGGATTATTTTACACAAAATTAAAAAAAAGGAACTATCCTTATACATTTGTAAGACAGGATATTTCATAGGAATCAAAAGTTATATTTATGAAGGGTTTAAATGAGTTAGGAAAATGCTCATGAGAAAGATAAGTAGAAGAATAAGTATAAAATTATATTATCATGGTAATCCAAATATGCCAAATGTTAAAAATAATTAACTCAGCTTCATGGGATTAGAAGTCACCTATGTATCTTTCTACTGTATTTCTCAGGCAGATAAAGATGAGACTATTTTCCTTTTATTGTAACATTAAAAACAAACAAACAAACTGAGCCCTGGCTGGTGTGGCCCAGTGGACTGAGTGCCAGCCTGTGAACCCAAGGGTTGCTGGTTTGGTTCCCAGTCAGGGCACATGCCTGGGTTGTGGGCCAGGTTCCCAGTAGTGAGCAAGCAAGAGTCAACCACACATGGATGTTTCTCTCCCTCTCTTTCTCCGTCCCTTCCCTTCTCTCTAAAAAGAAATAAATAAAATCTTAAAAAAAAAACCCAAACATTGAGAAATTCACAAGTAAAACCCTCTATCTATGGTTGCTTTCTATTTATCCGGAGACAAACAAGATGGAAGAGGCAATGTACCAGGTTTGTGTAGCCTGATCAGAGTCTCAACAAAGGGAAGAGAGGCAGCATGCTCAGGTGCCCCCAGATATGCAGTTCCAGTGTGGCTCCTCGCCCTTCTCCAAAGGATTTCCCTCCTTTCTTTTCATCACCCCCCCACCACTGCCCAAACCTCTGAGACTTTTTTCCAGGGTGAAGCCAGCTAGTCCACCATTGCTCCATGAATAATTATCGTGCATATACTTTCCTTAAAAAGAATATTAAAATATCCTTCGACTAAATGGAGACGCTAACAGAGTTTGAGCTGGATCCTCTGTTCCACATAATTGAATGCCAACTATGTTCTTGCCTCACTTCATTCTTGTATCAAGAAGGTCAACAACCATCCACAACCTCCTCCTCCTTACCTCACCTGTGTCTACAGGGATGTTTCTGACCTTATTCTCTCAAATATACTAATTTAACATATTTCTAATAACATAGCATGCACATTAATTCAACATACAGGGTCCAGCAGAAGGAACGCCTGCTTGAGAGCGGTTGGTAGGATAATAATATGGGTGTAATAATTTATAGTTTTAATTTGAACATTTCACCTAAAATGTCATGATGTTCTTGAGTGTGATGTTGTTACAGAATTACATGTTTATGATTTTGTAATAAAAGATTTTGTAATAAAGAGGGACATTATTTGTGCTGGAACCGGTGTATGTCTCTACAAACATTCTAATGCAATAAACATTATTTATTACTTTATTAAGCAAGGCATTAATGTAATTACTAATACATTTCCCTCTTCAATACAATATAGATTCTTTCCAGAGGTAAAAGTGGAGTAGAGCAGAAAGGAAGAGAACAGGAAGGTGGAAGAACCATGGAGAGCATCCTGAAGTTATTTGTAAGCACGTTAGGAAAGTAGCATCAAATAAAACCCCCCTCTAAAATGACATGGCAAGAAAAAAGGAGCATATATACTTTTACTCTCTGTGTCACTTACTACCCAGTAGTCCTAGGGGGCTCTGAACTATGGGATAGGAACCCCTGATTGAAGAAAGCTCTATCTTCTTACAAATTTAAATAGGGATGTTCATCATATACTTTTAGCTCTCCTCTCTATAGATAAGATCTTACATAAAAAACATGTAACTTTACTTCAGTGAATTGTGAGGGGTAAAGGGTGTCACTTTCAAGTGGTAATTTTAAGTGACCCTATATGATTTACCATGCTTTCCCTCTCTGTCTGCAGGGCACCAGACAGCCTGGCTCCAACAGTGAGGGCAAACCAGAGCAGCTGTCCTCCCTCCTGCATGACACTAATAGAATTTTGTTGTTTCATTATAGAACTCTTTTAGGGTTACTTGTTACTCTGGCCGGAGTCTGGAAACTTAGATTTAGGGGGTTCCCACCATTGCCTAAATGAGTGGTTCCCTAGGCCTAAAGCATGAGATACAACCAAGTGGCTTATACTAAACACCTGCTTTTCTTTTGGAAGCCTAAAACGTCAAGCTAGTTACATAAGTTCATGACCAGCCCCCACTAACAACCCAGGGTACCAAGTCTCTATTGAGCTTATGGGATAGACATTTCACAGGTGCTGTTACAAGTTGTTGTTAGGAAATTAAGTGCATCTCTGTGAAGCCCTGGGAAAGGACCCTTGGAAGCTTGTGGCTTGTTTCCTGCAGTCTTTGCTCCATTCACCTCTTCCCTTTGCTGATTTTGCTTTATACCCTTTCACTATAATAAACCAAACTGATGAATATGATTCTGTGCTGAATCCTTTAAGTCCTTCCAGCAAATCATCAAACTTGGGGGTGGTCTTGGAGACCTCCAACACAGTAAGAAAATATTATCAAAGTTAAAAGAGATGTAAAAACTTCAAATACTGAAACTATAGATACAGAACATAAAATTGATCCATGTAAAATTACTAAAAAAAATTATAGAATCAATCATCTGAGAAAATAGGAAAAAATCATCAAGAAAATTTGAAAAAGAACCAAATAGAACTTCTAAAAATGAAAACGTTTGAAGAGATAATGGCTGAGAATATTTCAAAATCAAAAGATATGTGATTTCATAGACTTGGAAAGCATAATATATACCAAACAGAATTAAAAACAAAAAAATAAACTGGAATATTTTAATGAAACAGATCACAGGTTAAAAGATCTTAAAAGGAGTTAGAGGAAAATGGCAGATAGATTGTTTATACAGAAATAATAATTAGATGAATAAAAGAGTTTCTGATAGCAATAATAAAAACCAGAAGGAGGTACAATAATAATCTTAAAGTGCAAAAGGAAAACTGTCAATTTAGAATTAAGACCCTGAAAAAACAATCTTTATGAAAACAAGGATGAATTTCAAATATTTTTAAGTAAACAGAAATAAATAATTTACTGTTAACAGATCTTTGCTAAAAAATTTTCCAAAGGGGATACATTAAAAAGAGAGGATATCATTCCAAGAATAATTTGATACAAGTAATACATAAAATGGTAAATGTTTTCTGTGAATCTAAATAAAAATTGTCCTTATAAAATGGCAATAGTCTGTGGGGTTATAATAGGATAAAACTCAAATATTATACCACAATGTCATGCAAGGCATGTTAATGTAGTTAAAATAGATGTAAGTCTTTGTATTGTTTGGTACAAAAGAGGATGTTTGTCTTTGTTAAGTTAAATAAGTTTGGTTAAAATTAAGACTAATCACTGAGAGAGAGAGAGAAAAGGGCTCCAAACCTTCTAAGCCATCAGAGGGGAAATTATGGAAAACTAAAAAAAAAAAAAGTACAGGGGAGAAGCCAGCAAAGATTGATTAATGAAAGAACAGATAAAATAGATTTTATAGAAATACAGACATACGATGATAGAAACAAATTACAACAAATATAAATAGATTACATTTATCAGATAAAAAAGAAAAATTACCAGTGATTGGATATAAAGTAAAATTTATGTATGTTATTTACCAGAGCTATTCCTAAAAGGACACAGAAAAGTTTAAATTAAATAATAAATACATACACACACACACCAGGGAACCATTAATCAAAAGAAACCTGAAAAGCTACAATTACAAAAGACAACTACATATTTAGAAATCATGAAAATCCCTATGAAATGGTAAACATTATACTTATAAGGAATATAAAAAATCCTAAATTTGTATGCATCTAGTGAAATAGCCTCAAAATATATAAGGCAAGAATAGATATAATTTGGCAATCAGAAAGTGATATTTATAACATTATCATCCTAACTTGACAACTTTCCCCTTATCTATAGGTGTTTTACTGTTTCAGGAAAGATGCAATACATTATAATTTTTCCATTTAACATAATAGAAAATAGGCAACTAGTTAGAAGTTATTTTTGCACAGAACATCTGATTATTCAAGAAGAGATTAAGGGATAGCAGTATGTTAAGAACATATACATATGTGAAGGCAAGGACCTACATCCAAGATTACTCTATCCAGCAAAGCCATTATTTAGAATGGAAGGGCAGATAAAGTGCTTCCCAGATAAGGTCAAGTTAAAGGAGTTTATTAACAATAAGCCCTTATTATATGAAATGTTAAAGGGACTTATCTCAGACAAAGATAAAAACTATGAACAGTAAAATGACAACAAACTCACAACTATCAACTGAACTTAGAAAACAAAAACTAAACAAACAACTAGAACAGGAACAGAATCACAGAAATGGAGATCACATGGAGGGTTATCAGTGGGGAGGGGGAGGGGGGATAATGGGGGGAAAAGGTACAGGGAATAAGAAGAATAATTGATAGGCATAAAATAGAGAGGGGGAGGTTAAGACTAGTATGGGAAATGGAGAAGCCAAAGAACTTATATGTACAACCCATGGACATGAACTAAGCAGGGCGGGGGGGAATGCTGGTGGAAAGGGGAGGTGCAGGGAGGAAGGGGGAGAAAGGGGAGAAAAAATGGGACAACTGTAATAGCATAATCAATAAAATATACTTAAAATTATTTTTAAAAAACAAAGGAAAGGTAATTTAGACCAAACCGCATTAAAAATGTGTACAAAAGAAGAAAAATACAAATCATAAAGAAAGCTAACATGGAGTGGTAGGAAGCCCCAAAGATGCCCCATAACAATGCCTGCCTCCTGGTATTCATTCATACCTGTTGGGAACCGCCCTGCCTGGTTTCTGGAGCAGTAACCCCCCCATGGCTAAGGCTGAGTGAGTGACCTTCAGACCATAAGCCACTAAGGAGACGAAGCTTATCTACCTGGCAGGAGTGCTGCTTCTGCTCCTTTTACTTTATCCATAACGGGTCCCCAATGCTTGATCGGTTAGCCAATGACGGGTAAGATTCCCCAAGGGGGGAACGACCTAAGACAGGCAAGATCATGTGGAGGCCCCAAGGAAGGACTTGGGAGGCAAAAGGGGGTGATGGATCCTTGCCCCACAGCTTTGACAAAGCCTGAGTCCTAATTCTGTCTGCAAGAAGTCTCCTAATCTCTTGGCTGCCTTACTTCCATTGCCTGACTTAAGCCTGAAACAATGACCAAGGGTAGTGCAGCCCTGTGCTGGAAAGGGTGGGTTCCCTGGGTGATCAGGCCTAAGAAGGAATACATAAACTCCTGTGAAAACTGCTTTGCTAAGAATGATCTCAATTAAATGATAAGGGCTCGAGCAGAAAATGAGTTTGTAGCCTTTTAGCTAACAGATCCTGACTCAGAATAAGCCCGAGTAGTTCTTTGTATGTTATCTACTGTTTGATCCTTACTGCCTGACAATGATTAATGAGCTTTACCTGTATTCCTGTGCAAATTAAACCCAATAAAAGCCTGTCAGGGCAAGGGCACGAGGCGCTCTCCTCTTGAGAGTGGTCAGGCTGCTCCGGGACATTCTCCCCTTGGGAAGGTAGCCGTACTGTCCCTTTTCCTCCACAGGACTCAGTAGTCTGTGTAAATTTGTCTCATATCTCATCCATAATGCCACAGACACTGCGGGCCGGTGCACACGTTACATACTGAAAGGAATTTAATGTATTTTGAATAAATAAAAATGAAAACACAACTTACCAAAATTTGTGAAATGCTGCAGTGCATAGAGAAAAAAGTATAGCACTGACTGCACATATTAGAAAATATAAAGAAATTTATAATTAGTGATCTAACTTTCCATTTTAGGAAACAAACAAACAAACAAAAAAGCCAATTAAATCCTAAGTAAGCAGAAGAAATAAGATTAGAACATAAATCAATAAACTCGAAAACAGGAAAGCAATAGAAAAAAAAATCAATGAAACCAAAACTGATTCTTTAAAAATATCAATAAAAGTAATAAACCTCCAGCTAGCTTAGGAAAAAAAAAAAGGGACACAAATTGCTACTATCAGAAAAGAAAGAGGAGACACCACCAGATTCGGGGGACAGTAAAAGGATAATGTGAACAACTCTATACTTACTTACAAATTTGACAATCTAGATGAAATGGGTCAAATTTTTGGAAGACACAATTTGCTGAAACTCACATAAAAGGAAATACACAACCTTAAATAGATCCATATCTATTCAAGAAATTGAATCAATAATTAGTAACCTTTCAAAAGAGAAGGCCAAAGTGGGTTCACTGGTGAATGCAACCAAACATTAAAGGAAAAAATGTCTCTACAATCTGTTTCAGAAAATAGAAGTAGAGGAAATATTTCTTAACTCTTTTTATGTATTATCCTAATACCAAAACCACACAAAGACATTACAAAAAAACAGATCAATAGTCTCTCACCAATATAGATGCAAATATCCTCAACAAAATATTAGCAAATGAAATTAGCAATATATAAAACGAATTATAAACCACAACCAAGTGAGATTTATCCCAGGTATGCAAGGCTGGTTCAACATACAAAAATCAATAAATGTGCTCAACCACATGGCCAAGCTAAAAAAAGAAAAATCTCACAATCATTAGTAATAGATATGGAAAAAGCAATTGACAAAATCCAATTCCTATTCATGATGAAAACTTTCAGAAAACTAGGAATAGAGGGAAATTTCCACAACTTGATAAAGAACACAGGTTGGGGCAAAAGTAGGTTTACAGTTCTTTGTATGAAAAATAATACCATAGTTAATAATAATACAAAAGTAAACTCTGTGTTTTGTGTACTCACAATGATAAACCTGCTTTTGCCCCAAAAAGTATACAGCTAACATTATACTTAACGGTGAGGAACTTGAACCTTTCTCACTAAGATCAGAAACAAGGCAAGAAAATTCCATCACCAACCCTTTTCAACACCATGTTCACGTACTAGCTAATGCAATAAAACAAGAAATAAAAGGTATACAAGTTGAGAAGGAAGAAATAAAACTGTCTTGTTTGCAGGTGACATGACTTTTTATGTGGAAAATCCAACAGAATTTACTAAGTTTCACTCTTAATCCAATTTTATTAAGAATTTTTCTATAACAGCAATATATTCAAAGAAAATAATTTTACAGCTTAAACATTTTAGTGTCATGTTATGCTACCAAGTTTTATTTACATAGTTCTTCAGAATACACTTCAGTTTTCCATCCACTGTTTCAAGTGTGAAATGACAGGGAAGGATAAGTGAGAAAACAATTCTATAATTTAATATATACAGTGACTTGGTGGTTATTATTTTTAGTTGTTTTTTTTTTTTTAGGACAATCCACTGAATTTTTCTACCAATGACGCTTCAGAGTGAAGTTGTCTCCAAGTGTAGATTTACAAAGAATCAAGAGGAGAGCAGTCCAATATATTTTACAGGTGATATTTGACAGTTCCTGAGTAGCTGCAAATCATTTCTCTTCTCATCTTTTTTCAAAAGTCTTGGATGATGAAGAGGAATCATGACCTTCATCACTACTATAGTGCTCATACAAAGTCTGAAATTAAAAACACACATCTGTTTTAGAACTTAAAATTTAATATATTATCAGATTAAGAGATAATTATATATTTTAATATGCAATAATTTTTTCTCTTGTTCTTATAATTAGGGAATTATTTTATAAATGGTTGGAAATAATGAAGAATTTTAACACCTAGCTTGGCCTAAGAATCAGTTATTATGAGTTACAGCTCACTTTTTCTATATGAGAAATGTAACATGCTTTTAATAAGCATATATATGTGTCTTCAAGGCCTTCTTGATCTCCCTTACTTCTTCTCAAAAAAAGTTAGTCTTAGATAAATTCCTATACTGTAAAATACACTCATCAGGAAATGTACTTTTTCAGTGATATTTAAACGAATGAACAGAGACATTAAAACTCATACAAATTAATTAGTAAGTATAGCTATATTAAAATCTGTATTATCTATATTTTAAAAAGGGCTTAAGGCTAAGTCAACGTCTAATTTAGGAAGGTGATATCTTTGCTATCAAGGAACACATAACCTTGAAAAAGGTCACTAATCTAGCTTAATTTCATTTATAAAAGGCCGAGACACAATGGTAGAGACTTAAAATATGGAGATATGATATATAGAACAAAGTCAAAACAAATTTTGCCCAATTTTAATCCCTAAAGCCATTGATTTAGACATTAGCAATTGAGAAAATTTAAGAAAAATATTTTACATTAAATCAAATAAATGCACAATAGTGATAAATAGCTAATTGCTCCAGTTATGTATCCAACTCCTTGACATCTTGGATTGGCTTTACTCATACCCAGAGAGCTAAAACCTCCCATAATTTTATGATAATGTTATAATTGAAATAGATAATTAGTAACAGCTTGGTAACTAAACAAGTTGGTAAATAAGCACACATAAGGTTCTAGAAATGATTAGGTGTTTGATGGCAGTGATATAAAAATTATGGTATAGATAAAAACAGGCACAGTGAAGCTGAAAGCTTTGAGACATTTGCTTTGAGAAATGTACTGACTGCTACATACAGCTTCACATAAGTCTTTATATGTGATAAATATTGTAATTTCTCTAAAACAGTTTAAGAAAAAAATTGGGTAGAAGACATGAATTCAAAATTTGTGTGAAAAATGGTGTTGATTTAAAAGACTCCTCATTCAATTTATTCTAGTTGAGACTTGACAGCAATCTTTTGAATGCACTTTATACAACAATCCACTTTCAATTATGCTACATGCACAGTAAGAATGTAAATCAAATGAATCTATATGTGTCAAGAGCACATGTTACATAGATAAATATACTTCATAGCTGATCTGACGACTGGACCAGCTTTTCTTTGAATTATCCATTTAAATATCTAACTCACTTAACTATATAAAACAATTGAAATTAACATAGATAGACAACAGAAATATTTACTTTAGCAGCTTTCAAAATGGAGTTAGGAGAATTCAGACCAACAAGTTGGCCCAGAACATGTTTCATTTCTTCAGAGGTTCCCTTATGGTTACCTATAAAAAAATATAATTAGTAACACACTGGTACTAATAAGAAAAATATACCTTCATATACAAGTACACATTCCATTTAGCACTACAATAACTGACATTCTATTTTTTTAATGATTTTATTTATTTATGTTTAGAGAGAGAGGAAGGGAAGGAGAAAGAGGGAAACATCCATGTGTTGTTGCCTCTCAAGCACCCCCTACTGGGGAACTGGCCTGCAACGCAGGCATGTGCCCTGCCTGGAAATCAAACTGGTGACACTCTGGTTCACAGGTTCAATCCACTAAGCCACACCACCCAGGGCTAACTTGTAATTTACCCCTGCTCATAGTCCCTTACTGAGGATAAATAAAAATATATGCCAGTATTCATTTATTTTAGTATTTAGCATAAAAAAAGGGGGGGCCCTTCTTAAGGAAGGAGGCAGTCCGGAAGAGGGCAGCCAATTCAGACTGTTTTCTTATGATAGTAAAAAGTCTGTTTATATTAGTAATCTGGTAATAAATTGATTTTTAAATAAGTACCTGGATGAGTTTGAATATGAACATATGGGTGTGCCAGAAGCTCAGCAATGGATATCCTTCGTTTAGGGTCCCTTATTAAACAACACTACAAAAATAAAGATGATTATTTTTTTAAAACAGAACAGGCCTGTATCATGTTATAGAAGTTGCTTTCTACTCAGAAATGAGATTATTTCATATTTTGCAAAATCCCCAAGTATTCATTTTAAAACTAACACATTCAAAGTGAACTTAACATGCCTTAAAAAGCTAGGCCAGTCAGCCATTTCTTTCAATGGACCACTTAGTTACGTAGCTAACCCACTTAGTTAATTCCAATAATTTCTGTAAACAAATACAGTTGAACCTTGAACAGCACAGGTTTGAAATGCACAGTACACTTTTTCAATAAAAACTGTAAATGTATTTTCTGTTCCTTATAACTTTCTTAATAAAGTTTTCTTTTCTCTAGCTTACTTTATTATAAGAATATAGCATTAATATGAGGTCTGTCTGGAAAAACTCCAGCCATTGTTAAAATAATAAGAACAGTTTACGTGACATCAATGTAACCTGGCAGCCAAGGAGAGTGGACTGGAATGCACATGTGTGAACAATGATGACCTCACTGTACTAGTCAGTGGGGGCAGTAGATACCGTTGAGTGAGCATCTGGACTGTGTGGCTGTTGGATTCAAAATGAATGAGTGAGTACAGCAATGAATCTGCATCAAATTTTCCGTTAAGCTTGAACATTCCTCCACAGAAACTATTTGGATGATTCAGAAGCCCACATACTGGGCAACTGGTGATTGGCAGCCCATCACAACAATGTACTCGCTTATGCATCACATCTCATGCAGAGTATTTTGGTGAAACAGCGTATCACCCAGGTGACTCAGGCCCCCTACAGACTGAATTTGGTACCCTGAGACTTTGGAGTCTTCCCAAAACTAAAAGCACCTTTGAGAGGGAAAAGATTTCAGAGCATCGATGAGATTCAGAAAAATATGATGGCAATTGGGAGAACTACGTGAGGTCCCAAGGTACCTACTTTGAAGGAGAGTGGGGAGTCACTACCCTATGTACAATGTTTCTTGTATCTTCTTCAATATATGTCTCTATTTTTCATATTACACGGCTGGATACCTTCTGGATAGACCTCGTACGTATAACATAGAAAACACGTTAACTGACTGTTTACATTATGGTTCAGGGTTCTGGTCAAGAGTAGGCTATTACTTGTTATGATTTGCGAGGTCAAAACTGATATGCAGATTTTGGACTAGGAGGAGGATGGACACGCCTAACCTCCAAGTTGTTTAAGGGTCAACTCTATATAATATATTGTTCTTCTATATTGTACTATTAATGTTACCTTTAACACATCTTGAAGATCCTTCTCTGGAATATCAGGAAATTCGATTTCATGATTAGGATCAATTATGGCGTGTAATTTAGAAATCTGATTAATTATGTGCTGAAATGGTGTTTTCCCATAAGTCATATAGTACAAAATGCATCCTAAGGACCAAACATCACTTTTGGGGCTTATCTAAGTAAAAGAAACAAATAAAAAAATAGGAGTAAGTTGCCATTATTTTCATATAAATTAAATGTAAGATTATACACACACATATATACATATATACCCTAATATTTAATATAAGTAAACCTCGATTATTATGTAAGTACTAGATTATATTTACATGAAATATAATATAAACATCTTTTTCTAGTTATTATATTTTATCAAGATACATGCTTCACTGCAAATCTTTCAACAAATTCATAATTAAAATATTTCAACTAAAACAAAATATTACATTCTTGTCAGCTTATGAAATACAAAATTAAAAAATAAAACTGCAAATTTTAAATATACTTGTTTTCCCCAAAGTTATTGGATTATAACAAATTTTATATAAATTTATGATATATAAGTATGTATAGATTTTTAAAAAGTTATTTACGTTGAGCTATCCTAAACCTGAGAACAGAAACTATAGAGCCAGGATGAGCTGGGCTTGAATCCTGGCCCAAACAGTGAAGAGACATTCACTGGAAGGCAATGTGGGACAGAGTTAGACTGGGAGGAGTTTTGAGCTCTTTAATAGCAGGGATAAATTCACATGTTGGGATAAAAAATTTATCTTCTATACAGAATCACTAAGGCCATTGGATAACAGCAGGTGATTCAACTGAATTGAGATTTTCCAATATATATTAAAGCACTGAGTTGACAACTATGAAATTCTAAATTTTGAATGTAACTTAAAATCAATTGTATTCTAAAGCAAAAATGAATAAAACAATTTTAAAACTGAAATGACAAATTTTAGGAATTAATGAAAATAAGCAGTATAGTAAAAGCTATAAATACAAGCTAAAGTAAAACTCAGTAAAATTCACTTTTAATATATTAATTATAAGCAAGTATACTAAAATTAAATTAGCAATTATTTAAATCCAGAAGCTAGAAAAAAAATGAACCCAAAGTTATACAAATAAAGATAAAAGCAGAAATTAGGGAGCACATGAGAACAGTATTAATAAATGAATTCAAGACCTGTTTCTTTAAATATAACAAAACCATAGCTAGTCTAATTAAAAAAAGAAAGACAACAAATCTAAGTATAAGAAAAAGAGAAGCTAAGTAGATATAAAATGGCATACTTTTATGCCAGCTATTTGAAAAGATAATAAGAAGCTACAATTTTCTAGGAAGGAAAATATAATTAGTAAATAAAAGCACATTTATTGGTCAATTATTTTAAACTGGACAATGTGCTAAGTGTTTCACATTCTTTCTCATATAATCCTCCCTTTTTTTAAAAACAGGCACTGTTTGTGAGCCTAAGTTACAGATGAAGGAACTAGGCAAGTTACGTCATGAAGTCAGTTAATGACCAGACAGATCTGTGACCCGAATGCAGGCCCTGGACCACGTGTGCTGTCACAGAGAGAGGATCGCCTTGGGAGCAGGAGGCACCATGGCAGGCAAAATGGGCCTGACGAGGAGCAGCAATGAGGATAACACAGAGCTCAATGAAGTGGTCAAATAAGATAAGGCAGAAAGTAGCCTGTGGCAGGCCAGCTAAAATTATATACTAGAGTCATATTTTGAAAATGCAGAATTCACAAATGAATAATTGGTAAGAAATAAAATGGAAGAATCAGAGAGGAAACAAAGAACACTTCAAAAGTTATCAATTCAATGATGTTTATGGTGTCCAAACCAGAGCTAATTTAGTGTTAATTAAAGGAGGACAAAATTAAATCCCATGACAGTCTGCTTAAAGAAGGCAAGGTCTCTCTCTGTAAAGGCCTAAAAAGTTTCACTTTCAGTCATCTGATAAGTTTATTCAGAGAACAGACTATTCCCTATTAATGTCAGATAAATGACTGATAACCTTTATAGTACCTTTGACTTGGATTTCCCATTCTCTCTTGAGGAAGACATATCTTTGATTGCTTCTGGTGGCATATAATTAACTGTACCAACCTATTGTCAAATCACAGAAAACACAAATCAATGAAAACATTAAATTCTGCTTTAGGTTTTTAAAAACATGAATGCCAGATTCTTGGAAACTTGGATCATTACTGATTTCAGTAATATATCTGAAAAACACAAACACCTGACAACAATATTAAGACACATTTCTCCATAATTTCAGCAAAATAAATTCAAGTTCATAATCAGCAAATTGACTCCTTTCAGAAAGCTGAGAAAATTTTTCTATGACTATGGTGGAAAACTACCATAAAACCGTGCAGGCTAAAATTACATTAATGTCTATAAACTTTGAAGAAATTGATCAATCACTCATTTTCTGTCTTGGGACAGACTCAAAATGTTTTTTCCCCCCTTTTAAATAAATCAACCAACAACAATCTAGCTTTTCTCTAAGAACTCCCTGGGCCCATGTCTAAACTGACATGGGATGAGCATCTAAATAATGCAAGAGCTTTCACAGTAAAATTATGCCAATCTTTTAAGACATTTTTATCCTAAAATAAACAGTTCTGCTTTCAAACATGGAATACTGTATGTTGAGGGCCTTGGTATAGAAGATATCTTCAAGGCAATTTACAAATAAATATTCAGTCACATTTTTAATGTAAAGAGAAGTGAGTGTTACATAAAATTGTTTGAAGGGCACTCTGCTCATCTACTTGTCCCATAAAAGTCTAATTTTATTCCCAGAATTAAAGCAGACCCACATCAGAAATCTGTACACACAGAACACATCTTGGCTCTAAGCAGGATTGATTTTAGTTATTCTTTGGTATCATCCCCTCAGTTTTTATGGGGACAACTTGATTAAGTTTGCTATTGCATATCCTGTTATAAAAATGCAGTCAAGTACAATAACTATGGTGTTTTCAAAATAAAGGTCCCCTTAAGAATTTCCTTTTTCAAACATAAATGATAAGAAAAGCTTTATGTCTCTGGAAGAATAAAATTATCTTACCTTGTGGACAATAAAAAAAACAGGTAACTGCAATCCCTCTTTGCTTACTACCAGGAAATTCTGAGACCAAGTTTCAGGTCAATTTTAGAGCATGACCAAGATGATTTCCAAGACAGGTATTACTGCTTCTCTACCTTGACTATAGGAAAACCACTCAAAATCGATGGATATATTTCTATCAGATCTTGACTTTCTATACAAATTGTATTAATCATGGCTTTGATGTTTTTATAGTTCTATTCTTATAAAAAGGCTCTGAATCCCTTGAAGAATGTGGCAGGTAAAAAGAAAACCCCCATTAGGAAAATAATACTTCACAAGTGAAAAGGAACTGACCTCCACTAGGTAGTAACCAACTATTCATTAAGTCTCACCTGGGAATCCTTAATAATACTTGTTGTATCTGGTTGCAGTTGGTTTGCAATCCCAAAATCAATTAGCTTTAGCATTCCATCAACTATCAGAAAATTAGCGGGTTTCAGATCACTGTGAACAATGCCTTCAAAATAAAAATCCTTTGTAATATTACACAATGTAAGACATTCTAAGTACAAAAATTTTCACAATTTATAGGCTGGGTTGATTCCTTTAATTAGTCAATCAAATTAAATATTTATTTTAATTATATGCTACAAACATATAGCACCTGCCATGCGCCAGGACTATTCTAAGTTCATTGCTTGTATTGAATCATTTAATCCATCAGTGATGAGGTAATTATTATTATTACTATTATTATTATCCACATTTTTAGGCAACGAAACTAAGACAAAGAGTTTAAATAATCTGTTCAATGTCACAGGGCCTCAGTGACCTTGCCATGAGTGAACCCAGGCAGGCTGGCATCAGCATTAGGTTACCCACTGTAAGTCACCACCCCTTAGAGAGAACTTTAAATTACACTGCAGACAGTAAGACCCTAATGCTCCTGATGCCTCTATCCCTATAGCCTGATCTTCATCACTGGTGAATTCTCTTTATTTTATAGGAGGAAGATGTGAGGAGACAAATTACAATTATCCAGGATACCAGTTTTTTAAAAAAGATAAGGTAAAGGCAAAAAGCCCTAATAACAACCAAGTCCAAGTAAAGTGAAAAATGAACCAGAAGGTAGGGCTAACAGTTAAAAACCAAAACAATAAAAAAAAAAAACAACTCCCGTACAAGGCACACAATACAAAAGGAGTAGAATAAATGAAATATAAACATCTCAGATTTTTAGGCTGTCAGAATGCTAAAGTCACAGATCTGCTGTAATCCAGGTATTTGGAGACCTAGGATTATGACTATGTTAACTCTGATAAAGATACATTTTGCATTTATTTATGCATCAGGGATGTGGGACTTGAGTTCATGCCCTACTGTTTGGTTGACAGTGTTCTAAAGAAATGGTTTTGTCCCTTTAAATAAACTTCCAAAATATTTAGTTTAGTCTAAAATTGCCAATAACCAATAACTTAAAGTTATGAGTATATGTCTCTAAAGTGACATTATTAATGGATATTTAAACATTACATAGTAAGAGATTTTAAATACCATGTTGATGAATCGTGTGAACTGCCTCCAACATATTTTTCCAGTAACTCTTGCGTTCCCATGGATCAATGGATTTTTTCTTTTTAAGCCAACTATTGAGATCAATATTTCCACATTCCATTACCATATAGATGTACTGGTCTGTGATTTCACTGCCATTAAAAAGAAACAAATAAAACAACAAAACAATAAATGCTTAGATTATACTGTTAAGATCTACTGGATATTTATCCCAAGAATTACAGTAAAGAAAACTTTTTAAGTTAAAAAAAATTCTTACTAATCATAGAGTCGAATGATCTTATCACTGTGTTGTTGTAGTTTATTCAAATAAGCAATTTCATTCCGGTAACTCTCAACTGTCTGGCTATCTGCTTCTTCTAAGTTAACATACTTTATAGCGTGTATCTGTTTCTTTTCATTCAACACTTGAAACACCTATACAGTAGAAAAAAAGGAAAAGTTTAGAATGTACTAATATGACACTGAATTTATTACATGGGCTAAGGAATACTGATATAAATAATTTAAAATGTCTGGGCTGCCCTGGCTGGTGTGGCTCAGTGGATTGAGTGCTGGCCTGCAAACCCAAGGGTCACCAGTTTGATTCCCAGTTGGGGCACAAGCCCAGGTTGCAAGCCAGGTCCCCAGTTGGGAGTGTGCAAGAGGCAACCAATTGATTTATCTCTTGCACACTGATGTTTCTGTCCCTTTCTCCTTTCCTTCCCTTATCTCTAAACATAAATAAATAAAATCTTTAAAAAAATGTCTGGGCTTATTCTGAGAATAGAAAAAAAATGTTAGGAGAGTAATAGTCCACTCTCAATTACCTATGACAAAGGCCATTCAGTAACTCAAAGACATAAACCCTAAGAAGTTTCTATATCAACATATAAGGAAGCTAATTTAAATTTAATGTCATCTAACACTCTGTTGAATGCTTAACTAGGGAAATAACCTAAAAAAAGAGACATTGAGAAATGTGAAAACTAAGGGCTATAATAGAGTCAATTCATTTCACATATGGTGTTTTTACCATTGTACCTGGAGTTGACTATTTCATTCCCATGGTAGAAAATCTATTAAATTATGAGAACAAAGGAAATGCATACAGAAAAAGAAACTAGTATCATTCAAGAATTGCTATTTATGGTACTAATTGTAAGCTATCAGTATATTCAGTTGAAAAAGTAGATCAAGTCTAATTTTCAAAGTCAAGTTTACAGAAACAAGATGCTGTAAACATGTCGTCAGGATCTCTGAGGTCCAGGTGCTCTGGCTGGACAGTCAATTTCTAAGCAATGTCGGTAGGGCAGATAACACATTTGAAAAATTAGCCCTAGTCGGTAGCTCCGTTGGTTAGAGAGTTGTCCAGATATGCCAAGGTTGCAGGTTCAATCCCTGGTCAGGGCCCATACACCAAACAACCAATGAATGAATAAATAAGTGGAAAAAGAAATCAATGTTTCTCTCTCTCTAAAAATCAATACATAAATTTTTTTCAAAGTAGAAAACACTGCTATTGTGTTGAACCTTTGGCAAACATGCAACAGGAATGGGGCTTCTAAAAGGCAATAATTCAAAATACAAAGAGCCAGTGTAAACAAGGAAAATTATATTCATTTACTCCTTTTGACACAATGAAGTAAACATCACTTATTTAAAGCCATTTAACCCTGACTATCCAGCAGGAACTGGCAAGGAATAAAAGCCAAAGTATATATATCAGGCTGTCAGGTACAACTTAGTTACTTAACAAAATTTAATCGCAAAATTCTAACAAAGTATTACTGGGTTTACTTGCACATACAGCAAATCAGAGGGTGAGGGGCATAAAATAATGATATGGCAAGAGGCAGCCAAAAATAGCAAGGAAAAGATAAAAGGAATTTTAAAATAGTATAAAGCCATTTTTTATAAAGTAAACAGCCTTACAAATCTCAAAGAACTGAGTTATCTACTATTCTAACACAATAAATGTTTTTAGTAGCACTATTCCTAAGTCAATGTTAATGTTATTTAGATAAGAAATCTGGGGGGAAGAGCAGGGAATTGGAATTAGGAGGTGGGTCTAAAGAGACATGTCATTTGTCGGGAGGAGGAAATGGGAGCCAGGGATGAGGAGGATTTTTTGTCTCAAGGGCAATGTGGGCCCCTACACATGAGGAAACAAAGAGACCAAAATTCTTAAAAGACAAAGAAAGAAAAGCTTAAAATATTTTTATTCATTTCCTAAATATTTAAGATACATATAACTTTGCAAATAAATGTTTTCAAATATTGGGGGTAGATACTTACCTTACTTGAACCTCCACTTCCTATCTGCTTCAAAATGGAGTAAATTCTTCCTTTAACTAAAATGCATTCATTTGTTGAAGAGGATGCAGAGATCTAAATTTAAACATGTAAAGATTCAAAGGTTCAAAGAATATGCCTGAGAAAACAGCTTGCATTTAATATAGTAAAATGCTTCCAATTTTGAAATTGTCTTAAATCTTAGGTAATTAGCTATTAGTCACAATTATTTGAAAGAGGAAATTTAGATACTTTAGTCCAGGAAATAAACTTATTAAATTGATAAACAAAATTCCAAGTTCTCCCCCTCTAACTTATCTTTTCTTCTTAAATACATAAAGATAAGATATAAAGGGAGGATGAGGGACCACTTAATGTTCAACCTACAAACTTTTAAGTTATCATTTACATCTTATCTATCATTTTTTCCCTACACAAACCTCTCGGCTTATGTACATATGTATATAAATACACAGATTTTTTTCATTTAGCATTATGCTGTAAAGGAAGCAGTGCGCTAAGGTGCTAGGAGCTCCAAAGTCAATCTGACAAATGCAAATTTCAGCAATGCTACCTTTTTGCTGAAGAAGTATCAAGGTACTCAATTTGAACTTCAGTACCCTTCTGAGCAAACTTTCAACAGATCTACTCTACATGCTCCTGCTTCCCTTCCCTTGTGCCAGAGCTCTCTGGGGACCTACAAAAGCTTTGAACAGATGGAGTGATGTGAGAGGACTTATTCTGAGCTGACAAGGAAGCTGAAGACACAAAGAATATCTGATTAGCTGATTAAACAAGTCAAAACAAGATCTAAATAAATCTCAATTTAACTAAGTCCTGCTTTAGGTCCCAAAGTGGTAGAATCTCTCTTATGTAATCTCCTTCCACATTAATATAAAAGATAAGAATTCTAATTTCTTTAACCTGTAGAGTTGAAAGAGACCTTTGAGTCATGATAATTTGTTTTCTTTAAGAAAGTATTTGCTTTTGAAATATATACCTGTCACCTTTCATTAGATTGTTATTTTTATCAAAATTCTTCACTATCCTCTTTACCCTACTTCTTTTTGGAGCTTCCTCTCATACTTAAACTGAAAATTTCTCAGAGGGAAGAAAACGGTTCAATTTTATTTCCCCCAACTGCTGATTTTTTTTGTTTTTGTTTTTAAAGAATAAAGTAATTCTGACTTATTTCTAAATCAAAATACTAATGTGAAGTTCAGTTTCCTATACAGATAACATTCCACTTTCCCTTTGGTCCATCCTCCTAACTGTCACCAGAGTAATTGTTTCAAAATGCAAATAACTTCCCTTCCTTGCTCCAGCCAGTTCCAACAGCTTCCCATCCCTCTGGTGGTAAAACAGCAGGACCCTAAGGATCCACTGCCCCTCCCCACTCACTATCCCTTCCTAAGCTCCAGGCACACTCTGGCTTCTTTTCAGCTTCCTCCTGACACTGACCTCTTCTAGAAGCCTCCTAGCCCATTCATTTGGTCATGTTTGACTTGACTTCTATATTGCAACTCAAACAGGGCCTGACATAAGTAATAATTCAATAAATGTGATTTGATTCAATATAATGCAAACCTAGTAATCTTTCTTTCTTCTCTATAATTTATTATACAATTAAAAAATTTGTAATTTATTATACAATTTAGTTTAATCTTTGTCAGCTAATTTTTTGTTATATTATTTTCTAAAACTGTCATAAAATATACATAAAATTTACCATTCTAACCAATTTTAAGTATATAATTCAGTGGCATTAAGTACATTCACACTGTTATACAACCATCACCACTACCCATCTCCAAAACTTTTCATCATCTTATACTGAAACTCAATATCCACTAAACAATAACTCCCCCCTCCATTAGCCCCTGCTAACCATTATTCTATTTTCCATTAGCTAATTTTCTCATCTCTTGATTTGTATAATTAATTACTTGTGGTTTGTTTTTGCTGTTTTGTTATTTAAAAAAAAACTGCTAACTTTTCTTATTTAATAAATACCAGGCTCTGTTGTAAGTTATATATATTAACTGATTTAATATTCACAACCACCTATGGCATAGGTAGCTTTATTATCCCCATTTTACAGATGACGAAACAGGCACAGAAAACTTAATTAACTTGCAAAAGGTTACATAGCTGGTAAGTAGTGCGGCCAAGATTCAAGGCCAGACCGTTTCCCTTCAGAGCCCATACTTTCTACCAGTATTAAGTTGCTTCTGAGATAGTTACTAGAAACTAGTTTTAGTACTGATGTCAGTAGAGTGGCATTAATTTTTCTCTACATGGCAATGAAATTGTTTCACCAGTAAAAAAAATTTTCTTACTTTATAATCATTACCACATTTTGCAGCAAATAATGAGCATTTTTTCCCCTAAATTTTTGAGGGAAAAATAAGGATGTGTGTGCATTATACAGGGGTAGTACCTGAAATACCTTGTATCTGTTCTTGTGTTTTGTAATTATTTGTTACATAAAATTTCTTATACCACAATATGTTAAAAAATTAATGCTAAAATTTCTTTACAATACAAAAAACAGCATCTAAATATAAATAAAGAAAGAAAGGCATAAAAAAATTAAAATGAAAGATTCCCCCCCAAAGTTTGGGCCAAAACGTGGACATGCATTATACAGGGGAGTGCAATATACATGGCAAAATATAGTACTTTATAATATAT
This sequence comes from Trachops cirrhosus, assembly GCA_028533065.1. Lineage (NCBI taxonomy): Eukaryota > Metazoa > Chordata > Mammalia > Chiroptera > Phyllostomidae > Trachops > Trachops cirrhosus. The sequence goes on along the minus strand of CM052541.1, from coordinate 129,725,935 downwards.
TCTAATATTATCTCATATTGCTAGTCTCATACTCTTGAAAATTTACTTGTATAGTAAGTAGCCAATGAAATCAGGCTGCTCACAAACAGCTGGCTTAATTAGTTAAATGAAATAAAAAGCAACCTAGAAATTTTATCTAGCAGTTCAAACTGGACCCTTTGACCTAGGTAATGAAAAAAAAACAAAAACAAAAACCCTCAAAAACTTCATTAGCTTCTTCATGATCTAATTTCTTGAGCTCAGGAGGTTATCAGAAATGAATTTTGCTTAATGAGACTAAGAATCGAAGAAGTCCTTAAGGCTGTTCCCCTAACAAGTAGATGCTGTAAAAATGAAACCTTTGAAACTGACCATACAGTAACATATACCAACATAGACAAAGCTTATGAAACCTGTAAGTTCTGAAGTGGAGTAATGGGTATTTGCGGTTGCTGCTGCTGCTGGAAGAAGGCAGGCTGGCTATAAGGTGTTGACAACTGACAAGCAGGTGGAAAGTCATTCTTCATAACTGGAGTCCTAAAGCTAAGAAAGATATCTTTAAAATTTAATACATTAAAATTTTAAAAACAAAATTCTCAGTTTTTTTGTGTGATTTTAAAAGGTGAATATAAACTTTGAATGTGTTATATCAAACAGAATCAATGTTGGTTTTCATAATATAGCTGAATTATGTATTCTAGATACACTGTGACAATTTTATTTGGGGGGAATTCTTTCTGAAAGTAATTTTTGTCCCCAGACAAAAAAATCCTTATTGTAAAATAAATAAGATGGCACTGAAAATATTAAGTTGGGGTTATTTTATAGGAATTTAGCCAAGGTAAAGTTCAGTCTATGGCTGATCATAGATGTCTTGAGTGCTTTTTAACAATAATGTTCTACAATAGCCTGCTAAAAATATCTGAAAGTCAATTTTATCAGAGAAGTTTGGCCTTTAAGCTTAAAGGCATTCAGATCACATTTGTGCTTTGCTTGCCTTATTCTCACTATTTTTTCTTCAGTACTTAGGCATCATGGACTTAAATTATCCTGTAAAACACTTAAAAATTAAGATAGAGCCACTAATTTAAGAATAAGATGTGTCACATTCCTTTATTTTCTTTCTTTAAATATCACTAATTTGCCTTTGTAATAGCCCTTGTGTTTCCTAAAGTCAGCACTGACCATCCAATTTCTTCACTCACCCTTCATTCCCATCCAGCAAGTCCTATACCTTTGAACATCCCCAGAACTATGTGACCTGCACAACCCACCTCTTTCAGAAACAATCACATTCCAATTAACACCTCCTTTGCTATAAAATGCATCCACCCTTTATCTGCTCTAAGAATGTAACCTTCAAATCTCTCAATTAGAGAAGTATCCATGTGGCAATACATAATTATCAAGTTTTGCATACTTAAGAGGAGTTATAGGTTGTAGGTACAGACTACAATATGACAGAGACTTTCACAACATCCTTAAAAATATAATGCAGCCACCTTCCCCTCCCCTTTTACAGATGAAAAAATTGATGCTGAGAAAAATAGTATGAATTTAGAAAGTCTTTAAAATTTAAAGAAAGATTTAACTCCAGATCTATTTGGCCCCAACACCCATGTTATTTTACTGTACCAAGCTAACAGCCAAAAGTAATTACCAGCTCATGTAATCTTCTAAGGCCCTGCTGCTGGGTGTCTGACAAACAGATTTTTGGTCAATCCATTTTGGTACCGACAAGGGCGGTGACTGCTTTGAAACTCTTAAAGTGGCAGGTTGCTCAAAGGTGGTTTGTTTCTGCTAAACCAAAATGAAAAGAAAAAAAAAAATCACTTCTAATATAAAATAATAAAAACATGAAATACCAAAAAACACACTATAGTAAATAAACACATGTATTCCAGGCTCTCAATAACTTTTTAATATAGATCTTTCACTCTAAATTCTGAAGCCTGATATATTTTGCTCAAAGGGATCACAAGTAGAGGGAAGTCACACAGTATTGTTTTAACAAAACAGAATCTAATATCCTCTCCCAACAGGTCTACTATAAGCAGTATTGAAATTTTACAATCTAATTAAGTACCCTGCTATTCTTCCAAAAACCAGTCTTTTTCTAATCAATAAAATCACACTCTCCACTTTATGTGTGAGGGCAAAAAGGCCAAATGCTAATTATTTAGCAAATTTGACACAGCAAATACTTATCTAGTGTTCTCCCTAGTAAGAGACATGTAGAATTTCTCTCATACCAATCCCAAAACAAAGATAAATGAACATCCTCTACAGAAGAGGTCATGGGCAAATTAAATTACAGCCTGAGGGCTGAATCTGGCCTGCCACCTGTTTTTATAAATAAAGTTTTAATGGAACACAGCTATGCCCACTTGTTTAAATATTGTCTAAGGCTGTTTTCATGCTATAGTGGCAGAGTTGGGTAATAACAACAGTGACCACCTGGTCTGCAAAGCCTACTGACTTTTTAAGATTTCCAACCCCTGCTCTACAGCATCTCAACCAAATAGAGAATCACATTTGGTTTGAACATTATTACTAACTGCACACTCACTACTGTCTGAGGAGGTCCACTACAATCTGGGGACAGCTTTCATTATTAGAAAGGCTTCACATAAGTTTAGGTTAAATCAGTTTCTCTATTATAATTTTTAACCTACTTGTCCACATTATGCTCTTGAGGGTCACAATGCATAAATCTCTTCTACTTTCTACATTTCTGTCCTTTAAGTTTTCAAGTTAGCAAGCATGGCCACTGTATCTCTTTTCCTGGACAAATTTTCCATTTCATTTAAGATTTCCTCACATACATATTTGGATAAATAGTCAGGATGGTACTGAGAAACTGTTGTAAGATTATTAGGCAGGGAAAATGTAAATATTATTGTCATGGAGTGGGATGTTTGCATTTGGGATTTTGGAGATTAGAATTAAGGATACAAGAATGAATAGCTAAAATGAAATTAAGAGAATGGTCACGAGGGAGAAAGAAGTTACAAATTTGGAAGCCAGGTATAGGACTAGTGATAGATAAGGCTATGAAACCAACAACAAAAGAAAGATGGTAGTTGTTGGTTTGAAATAGATAGAAGTGATCCACAGCCTAATATATTCAAGGAATTAATGGGGAGTCCTCAGTATGTTCAAAGATGACAGCAATGAGCAGGACAAGAGAAGAAATAATATGGACACTGTAATGGGGACCTTTTAGCTCTAAGGTGAGATGCAAGGCAAAAACAACCTCTGCTTGAGAAGGCTGTTGGAGAAACAGTGACCTAAGAAAACTGCCTAGTTTCTTTTTCTAAGTGCTTCAGTGGATTTTAATACTCACGAGAATGTGCAATCATCACCACTATTTAGTTATGGACCACTTTCACTATCTTAGAAAGAAACTCCAGCCCTGAGTGGTACAGCTCAGTGGGTTAGGCATCGGCCTGCGAAGCAATAGGTTGCAGGTTCAGTTCCTGGTCACAGCAGAAGCCTGGGTTGCAGTCCAGGCCCTGGGTTGGGGGCATGCAAGAAGCAACCTATTGACGTTTCTCTCCCCCTCTTTCTCCCACCCTTCCCCTTTCTCTAAAAATGAACAACAAAATCTTAAAAAAAAGAGAGAGAGAAAAACAAACTCCTTATCCATTAGCATTCACGCCCATTCTCTACTCTTCTCAGTCTTTGTGGCAACCACTACTCTACCTTCTATCTATGTGGATCTGCCTATTCTGAACATGCTTCTTACACTTAGTATGTATTCAAGGTTCATCCGTGTTACAGCGTTTATCATTACTTCATTATTTTTTATTGTTGAAAAATAAAAAATAATAAAATTAGAATACCATGACTTGTTTATTCACTCTACTTGATGGATATTTGCATTATTTCCACCTTTAGGCAATTATGAATAAAGCTGCTATGAACATTCATGTACAAATTTATATCTATATTCTGTTTCCTTGAGTATATACCTAAGAGTGGAACTCTGGATCACATAGTAATTCTGTGTTTAGCCTCTTGAGGAACTGCCATACCATTTTCCACGTGACTGCACCATTTTACATTCTTACCCACAATATATAAAGGTTCTACATCTTCACTGACACTTGTTACTGTCTCTTTTTAATGATAGCCATGTTAGTGGGTATAAAGTAGTATCTCAGTGTGGTTTTGATGTGCATTTCCCTAATGGCAATTAAATGGTTTTGAGTTCCTTCATCATACTACTGACTTACAGGTTTAAGAAAAAAAGAGATGCTGTTTAATATGATCCATGATTCAACCTGTTAGGATTCTTTTCATCTAACATTGACTATCCACATCATCACTTACATAGGTTGATGATTCTCAAAGAGTAATCCAGGAAAAGCAAAAAAAGGGTGGTCCCAAGATCTTTTCAGGAAGTCTCAGAGGTTAAAATGATCTTCCTCAACATATTAAGATATTATTTGCCTTTTGCACTTTCATTTTTTCATGAGTATATACTGGAGTTTACTCAAGGCTATAGAACATATGCTAAGAAAAGATTAATGCAAAAGCAGATACAAGAAATCCAATCTTCTGTTAAGCCAGCCATTAAATTAATTGTAAAACAATGTCACTCTTCTCACTATAATTTTGTTTCAAAAAATACTTATTTTTCAGAGGGAATGTAACTCAACATAATAAAGGCCATATATGACAAGCCCACAGACAACATCATACTTGATTGTGAAAAGCTGAAAGCTTTTCTTTTAGGAGCAGTAATAAGATAAACATGTACACTCTCACTACTTTTATTCAAAACAACATTGGAAGTCCTAGCGAGAGCAATTGGGCAAGAAATAAAGTGCATCATATTTGAAAGGAAAAAGTAAAACAGTCACTATTTGGAGATGACATGGTATTGTACATAGAAAACCCTAAAGACTCCACCAAAAGACTATTAGAACTAACAAAGTCAGTAAAGTTTCAAAATACAAAATCTATATGCAAAAATCTGTTACATTTCTTAAAAATTAATAATGATCAGAAAAAAATTTAAAAACAATCCCATTTATGATTAAGTAAAAAAGAATACCATACCTAGGAATAAATTTAACCAAGGAGGTGATAGCTATAGTAATCAAAAAAGTATGATAATTGCATACACACACACAGACCACAGGAACACAACAGAGCACAGAAATAAATTCAGAAATACGTGGTCAATTAATTTACCACAAAAGGGGCCAAGAATGTACTGAACATAACAGGGAAGGAAGAGTCTCTTCAGTAAATGAACTTGAGAAAACTAGACAGCCACAAGAAAAACAAGAAAATGAACCACTATCATATACCATACAGAAAAATTAACTCAAAATGGATTAAACACTTGCATGTAGGATCTGAAACCATAAAACTTTTAGAAGAAAACATAGGCAGTAAGTTCCCTGACATGGGTCTTGGTTATGATTTTTTGGATCTGACACTAAAAGCAGACAACAGAAACAAAGTAAGTGAAACTACATCAAACTAAAAAGCTTCTGCACAGAAAAGAAAACCAGCAACAAAATGAAATGGCAATCTAAAGAATGGGAAAAAAATATTTGCAAATCATATATTGATAAAGGGTAAACACCCAAAATATATATTAAAAACTCATATAAACTCAAGAGCAAAATTATCATCATCATCATCATCATCAATATCTGCTTAAAAAAATGGGCAAAAGATATGAACAAACTTTTTTCCAAAGAAGGCATACAGATGACCAAGGGAGATATGAAAAGATGCTCAACATCAATAATCATCAGGGGAAAGCCATAAAAACCACAATGAGATATCTCCTCACACCTGTTAGAATGACTATTATCAAAAAGACAAGAAATATGAGTGTTTTGTAGAGAAAAGGTAACCCTTGTACATTCTTAGTGGGAATATAAACTGGTACAGCTACTATGGAAAATAATATAGAAAAATTAAAAACATAAGTACTATATGACCAGCAATTCCACTTCTGTGTATTTATCTGAAGAAAATGAAAACACTAACCTTAAAAGACAATATGTACACTCATGTTCATGTTCATTGCAGCATTATTTACAATGATCAAGATATGGAAAAAACACAAGTATCACTGATGGATAAATGAATTTAAAAATGTGATATAGGAGTACATACACAATGGAGTATTATTCAGACTAAAGAATGAAATCTTGCCATTTGTGACAACATGGATGGACCCAAGGACATTGTGATAAGTGAAATATGTCAGACACAGAAAGATAAATACTACATAGTATCACTTATATGTAAAATCTTAGCCCTGGCTGGTATGGCTCAACTGCTTGGACCATTGTCCTGTCAATGAAAAGGTCAAGGGTTGGATTCCCAATCACAGCACATACCTACGTTGTAGGTTTGGTCCCCTATCAGGGTGCAGGTGAGAGACAACCAAATGATGTTCTCTCCCCCCGTCTCTCTTCCTCCTTACCCCTCGCTCTCAAATCAATAATCAATAAGCATGTCCTCAGGTGAGGATTTTTAAAAATTCTTTAAAAATTAAGTCACGGGGATGTAACAGCATGGAGACAATAGTTAATAATACTGTATTGCATATTTGAAAGTTGTTAGGCGAGTAGATCTTAAAGTTCTTATTGCCAGACAGAAAAATTTTGCAGCTATGTATGGTAGAAGACGTTAATGAGATTTATTATGGTGATCAATTCACGATATACACAAATATAAAATCATTACGTTGTATACCTGAGACTAGTATGTTATATATCAATTATACCTCAATAATACAAAATACTTGTTTTTCATAGAAGTGTATCTATACTCACAGGTAATGGGTATATTGTTGTTTTTAATACATTAATAAATATTTTTAAAATTCTTGGTTTTACTTTCTAATACAGTCAATACAGATAAATATAACCCAAGTGAACAAAAGCTCTTTGGGTGTCTCGATAATTAAGTGGGTAAAAGAGGGTCCCAAGGCCCAAATATTTGAGAACTACTGAGTTACAATATAACTGAAAACAAACAGTGATAAAAAGTAGAGCCATGGACTAAAATAGGTATGGCTCTCCAGTAGTCCAGCAGACCATTCCTTGTGAAATGGCCCCTAGCCACTGTTACAAATTCACATGCACTGTCTAGTCTTATGTTTTCTATTCCATCCATGAGGATGACAATAGGAAACTGTCCAATGCTTTGATATGCACTGCACTAGAGCAAGGATCAGCATACCGTTTTCTGTAAAGGGCAATAACAGTAAACATTTTAAGACTAGATGATCTCTGTTGCAACTACTCAACTCTGCTGTTATAGTTTGAAAGTAGTCATAGATATAAGTAAATGAACTGGCATGTTTGTATTCCAATAAAACATCATTTGCACACACAGGCTGGGAAACAGATTTGACCCACAGGCTGCAGTTTGCTGATCCCCATACCAGTCCACCAGTAATCTAGAAACACTCATAAAAATAGAACAGAATAAAATAAATAAAAAAGACTTCAACTTGGCATATGCTCTTACTGAAACTATAACTGTTACTGAACATTGTTTTGTGAATAATAAAAACATTAAGGAAACTATTCCACTAAATATGGTGCATAAGAAGTTAATAAAGTAAGAAAATATTTAACATGATCATCACATTTTGAACAATGGCATGTTACATGAGAGGAAAAGAAAGTTACCTCTGTATCAACTTTTCGGGTTATCTCTGGAATCTGCCATTGATTTGAAGAAGCAGCAGGATTCTGGTTTACACATTTTGACCTTTTCTTAGATTGCCATTGTTTCTGGTTACTTTCTGGAACTTTTGGTTCTTGATCTTTTTTAGGTTCTGAAATTGTTTTGTTGTTATTGTCATTAAAACACAAGAATATTTTATAATAACAAAATTAGACCTTTACACTAGAACATGCTGTAAACGATTAGCATTTTGTTTTTAAAAACGAAGAGTGGAACCAAAAACTTTAAGCCAGTTGTCGACAGTCTGCTCATAGCAAGGCAATTTCACAAACCTGCAACATGGCCATCTTAAGTACTTACTTATGGTTTTATTATCAGAGAGCATTCTGAATTTAAATTTTTCTGGTATTTACCAGAAAGCAAGAAAATAAGTAAAAATTAAAAAACACATGTTATAAAGTCTTACTAATAAAGATAAGCTAAGTCACCATTTTTACAGACTTCTACTTTTTAACAAAAACTTAAACTGGCTTGTGATTTACTTTAAGGGTCTCTGAACAAAAGTGCCTCAATAGGCCCAACAACCCATGCACCCAGGGGACAGCTTCACACCACGTTGGAGCACAACCATCTGACCACCTCTACAAATGACACAGTCGAAGGGTGAACTTAGCAGGCACCAGAGCCCTACTGAAGTAAGACCTGCTGTGAGACGTAGGCTCCTGCACAGCTGATTTTCCTCAGTGGTCAGAGGTTGGTGGTCAGTGGTCACAGCTAGTCCTTAGAGCTGACTGGCCTGGGTAAGTCACTCCCATTGATCTGCCAACAGCAATCAAGGCTCAACTACAAGAGGAGGGTATGCACAGCCCACATGGTGGGTACTCCTCAGCTTGAAAGGTAAGGGAGGCTGGACCCTATAGGACACTTACTACATTAGGCCACTCTTCCAAGCTAGGGAGTCACAGCAGTTCTTTCTCATACATAAAAACAAACACAGAGGCTGCCAAAATGAAGAAACAAGATGTACAGTTGAAAACCCTCATTATAAGAATGCTCAGTGAACTCAGTGAGAACTTCAACAGCACAAAAAAGGGCATGAAAACCATAAGAAAGAACCAGTCAGAAATTAAGGATATACTAAACTGAAATGAAGAATAATTTACAAAAATTGACAGAAAGAGTGGATGAAGCCAAGAATCAAATAAGCAATTTAGAATATAAGGAAGCAAAAAACGCCCAATCAGAAAAACAAGAAGAAAAAGGAATCCAAAAAAATGAGGATAGTGTAAGGAGCCTCTGGTACAACTTCAAGCATACCAACCTGAGAGTGCTGGAAGGAGAAGAGAGCAAGAAATTGAAAAACTACTTGAAAAAAATAATGACAGAAAACTCCCTAACTTGGTGAAGGTAACAGACATACAAGTCCAGGAAGCTCAGAGTCCCAAACACAATGGATGCAAAGCAGTCCAACCAAGACACATCATAATTAACATGCAAAAGGTTAAAGACAAAGAATTTTAAAAGAAGTAAGAGAAAAGAAATTAGTTACCTATAAGGGAGGGACCTCCCATAAGGCTGATTTCTCAAAAGAAATTTTGGAGGCTAGAAGGAATTCATAATATTCAAAGTGAAGAAAAGCAAGGATCTACAACCAAGATTACTCTCCCAGCAAACCTATCATTTAGAATCGAAGGACAGATAAAGAGCTTCCAGACAAGAAACAGCTAAAGGAGTTCAGCATCACCAAAACAATATTATATAAAATATAAAGGATCTCCCTTAAGAAGATCAAAATATGAACAATAAAATAGCAACAAATATATATCAACAATTGAATCTAAAAAACAATATAAACAAACAGAACAGAAATGGAATCATACATACAGAGGGAGGGGAACTGGGCAGATGGGAGAAAAAGGTGAAGGGATTAAGAAGTACAAGTTGGTTGATACAGGATAGTCATGGGGATGTAAAATAAAGTACAGCATAGGGAATATTGTAGCCAAAGAATATATATGCATGACCCATGGACAATGGTATGGGATGCTTATGGGGAGGGAGGGAGGTGCTCTGGGTGGAGGAAGGAAAACGGGGGAAAACTGAAACAACTGAAACAGCATAAGCAATAAAATGTAATTTAAATTTAAAAAGAAAAAAACAAGAGCCTCAACAATATATTTACTATTCTATGAATATCAATATTCCAGTCCTATCACAATAGATGCAAAAATCTTAAAGAAAATATTTTCAATTCATACACAAAAGAATATAAATTATGATCAATTTGTGTATATTCCTAAATGTGAAGTTTGCTTACTATTTGAAAATCAATTTGTCATAATAGAATAGAGAAGAAAAAATATGAGCAACTCAGTCCTGGCTAGTGTGGCTCAGTGGGTTGAGGAGCAGCCTGCAAAATGAAAGGTTGTGGGTTCAATGCCCAGTCAGGGCACATGCCAGGGTTGCAGGCCAGGTCCCCAGTTGAGGGCATGGAGGAGAAAACTGATCGATGTGTGAACATCAATGTTTCTCTCCCTCTCTTCCTCCCTCCTTTACCCTCTCTAAAAAATAAATAAAATTTTAAAAAAGGGAAAAATATGATCAACTCAATAAACACAGAAGAGTTTAATAAATTTCAATACCCAGTCACTTACAAAAAACCAATGATAATCTAGGTATAATGCAAAACTCATTCTTTTGATACTTGATAAAGAGCAGCTACAAAAATCTACAGCAATTATCATACAAGGGTAATATACTGAAAACTTCCCTCTAAAATATGGAATGAGAAAAGACTGCCACATATCATCCCTTCTATTCACCACTATACTGAACATGTTAAGTGCACCACAGCAAAGAAAGGAAATGAAAATTAAAAGACTTAGAAGGAAAAAAATGTTGTTTTCAAATGACATGAAATAATCTATAATAAAATATTAAAATGATTCAATGAATTTAGCAATATCATTGAATCTAAGATCAATAACTAAAATCAATTGTATTTTTATATATCAGCAAGAAAAAAAAGATATAATTTTTTTTAAAGATCCCATTCACATAGCATCAAAAGCTGTCAAATATTTAGGAATAACTCTAGCAAAAGATAACCAAAATCTATATGGAGAAAATGATGCTCTCAATATTTTAAAGACTACATAAATGAATGCTAGGTTAGTAGAGTACAAAATTTATCTGTTAAGATGTGAGCTTGTCCCACTAGGTCTCAATCAAAATCCCATTTAAAAAAAATGTAGTCTGGTCCTGGCTGGTGTGGCTCAGTGGATTGAGTGCTGGCCTGAGAACCAAAGGGTCAATGGTTGATTCCCAGTCAGGGCACATGCCTGGTTTGTGGGCCAGGTCCGCAGTACAGGGCATGCATGAGGCAACCACACATTGATACTTCTCTCCCTCACTCTCCCACCCCATCTGTCTAAAAATAAATAAATAAAATCTTTTTAAAAAATGTAATCTGATAGACTGTAATATTTATATGGAAATCCAAAAGGCTCAAAATAGCTAACACAGTCTTGAAGAACAAATCTTGGGAGATTTACACTGATATGAAGAAATGAAACGAAGTATTTCTGACAGATATGAAGACTTACTGCAGTAATTAGAACTGTACAGTATTAGCACAAAGATAGACAAAAAGAACTATGGAACAGAGAAGAATCCAAATCCACACATCACACACAGAATAACCTAATTTACAACTATTCAGGGAGGGGAAAAGAGGGTCTTTTCAAAAAACACCAGTGGATCAACTGGATATACACATGGGAAAAAAGGATCTTGACATTTGACCTTACATAAAATTTATGATCTTAGAGTAGGAGAAGATTTATTTAAAGACACAGAAAACACTCACCCCAAAAGAAAATATTAATAAATTAAAATGCATGATAATTATGAACTGTTTTGCATCAAAAGTCTTCACCACATAATGGGAGAAGTCATTTGTAATACATATATCCAACAAAAGGATCTGTATCTAGATGATATAACATCTCCTAAATATCAGTAAGAAAAAAACCCAACAGAAAAATTGGCAAGAGACTCCAACATGTGCTTCGCAAGAGGATATCCAAATAACCAATAAACAATCAAAAAGATGTTCAACATCATTAGACATCAAGGAAATGCAAATTAAAACCACAAAGAGATAATACTTAGCAGCATCAAAGCGTCTAAAACTAAAAACCCAACAATAAAGCAACCGAGAAGAATGTGGAGCAAGTGCAATATAACGGCTGGTCAAGGGTACACCCACTCTAGGAAACTGCTGGGCACTGTCTACTAAAGGTGAACATATACACATCTGGTGACCCAGCAACATCGTCCTTTGAATACACTATATAGAAATAAGTATGAATGAAACATTGCATTGCCTATACTCTTATGATTTGGGCAGTTTTTATAATTAGGAGTTTTACTATATAATAAGTATTATCAGTATGCCTTCATTTTAAAACATTAAATTAGGTGTCAGATTAGTCCTTAATCACACGAATTTATAGTAGATGCCATGAAAGTATAAAATCTAACAGTTTTCCCCAAATACTAGGATTAAGGATCTATTCCCAATCAAAATAATAGCAAGAAGACTATTCTAGGATGACTAACCACCTCAGTTTACTGGGGACTGAGGGCTTTCCTGAGACATGGGACTTTCAGGGCTAAACCAGGCAAGTCCAGGATAAACCCAAATGAGTCTGGAGCAAGCCTAGTTTTGTCCCACTACCTCTCCTCAGTCCCATTAAAAGAAAAAAAGAAAACATCCAATCTAACAAACTTTGTTTGGACAATGATCATCCATTTAATGACCCTACTCAAAAAATTTTAATGGTCCTCTGACATCTAAAAGAATAAAAAATTAAGCCAGCCATTTGAGGTTTACCAAGTCTTACCTTGCATTTCTATACTACCTGTGTTAAAGTTTTCAGCATAACTAGACTGTCTTTAGTTCCTAAAATGTTTTATTCTTTTGCATATGCTATTCCCTCCATCTGAAACAGTCACTGTTATTCCTTCCTATTTATTAACCCCTAATAGTTTTTCTCATTTCTTCTCTTCCACAAAGTATTAACCTTATTTCCCCTAAATAAGGTTAATTTTTTCTTCCTTCTCCTCCTTCTGAGTTCTCATAGCATTTCATTTACGTGGTTCTCATGACACACTCTACATTCTCCCAGTACTATATTTAGCAGTATATCTCTCACATTGGATGGCAGCCTCCCTGGAACTCTGGGTCATTCATTTGCATATCCTTAGAGCATTTATCATAGAAGTCACATAGTGGAAAACTAAATGTTTGATTAGAGAGGAAAAGAAGTGTCATATAAATACAGCTTCTGTGTCCTTTCCAGAAAGCATTTCTCAAGCCAATTGAAAAAAATAACTCAGCTCCATGGTACTTTCCATACACTCCTTCTTTCACACAATTTTTAAGTAAATAAAACTTCCTTTGCTACAGAATTCAATGTCTTTTATACACTCTTTATAATTCAACTGAAATACAAGGTAGAAAAAGGGACAAAGTCTTATATTACAGATCTTAGGTGGCTGGTTAGCATTCTCTAACAACAAAATGATTTTCTTAATTAAGGAAGTCTTACCTTCTAATTTTTTTAGAAAACTTGATTCAATTTTATTCTTCATGGTTATTGAATCAGTAATAAGTTCTGAACTTTTCTCATCTGATACCAGAGGTTCCTTGGAGTGAATATTTTGAACAGACTATATGAAAATAAGATATCAATAATAAAAGTCTCATAAACAGTAGTACTAATTTGCCTTACTGTTCAATATACTAAAGTCTCATGTATGTGAAAACACTGCTAGAAAAATTATCAATTTTAATCACATGAAGACTCACAAACTCCAAGAAAAGATTAACTTATTGAATTACTGACTAGAGTAATAGTAATAAGCATAACCCTAAACTTGGCCAATTCGCTTTTAATGGGCATATTAATCAACTGCTAGAATATATTCAATTAAAAAGAGAGGTTAGAAAGTCTGAATCCAACATAAAACATGCCTCATTATTTTGTTACTATGATCATATTTTATCACCAAAAATAAGAGCATTATTCAAAATTAAGATTTGTGTGAATCTAAGACAAGTTATTCTAAATCCAGAAAGTAAAATTTTAGCAAAACTATGCATTTTTCTCTAAGATAGCTGTGATTAGTTAAAATTATTATTTTAAAGCATAGACCATGAAAAAGAAGAATTACAAAGAATGTACAATTGAAGAGACTCTCACTATGACGCCAGGGGGTCTAATTCAAATACAGTAAGAATAGTGTAACACCTAAAAATCAGTGTATCAGAGACTAAAACTTTCCCGGTCTTTAAAGTTCACACAAAGTTGCTCTGCCATATCAGCACATCAGATTAAGTCCTCACCTCTGCAAATCACAATTTATTCTCTCATTTTTGTCTAAGATGTTCTGCCAGATCATATGATTAAACATACCAAGAAACGAAAACTGGCGTAAATGACTCCCCCAGCTATTACCAAACCCAGGACACCGAGTCTACTCAAGCACATTCATAAGACGTGTTACTTCATTTATCCCAGGAGATGATTGATCTCCACCACCTTAGTCTTGGAGAAAGAGTTTAGGACTTCTGTACCACTTCCCATTAGTGGTCCTACATCTCTTGGGACTTCAGGGGCACTGTTAAAGATATTGTACAAACTATGGGTTGCCTTTCACAGAAAAAGATCCATGAATCCTGGCGCAAAAACCCTTGCTCCATATAAAAATTCAAAAATAGAGCCTTAGCTGGTGTGGCTCAATGGACTGAGTGCGGGCTGCAAACCAAAGGGTCACTGGTTCGATTCCCAGTCAGGGCACATGCCTAGGTTGGGGGCCAGGTCCCCTGTGGGGGCCACATGAGAGGCAACCACACATTGATATTTCCCCCCCTCTCTTTCTCCCTCCCTTCCCCTCTCTCTAAAAATAAATAAATAAAAATAAAACCTTAAAAAATTCAAAAATAGAAATACCTTTAAATTTCTCAATTCACAGGAATCATTTCCACTTGATTTAGATTCAGGCACAACCACTTCTCTGCATTCTGTTCTAGAGGTCCGTCTATTATCCAAAAAACAAAATAATTTTAACATTTAATTTGAATTCAATCTTTTCAGTATTATTTTTCTATTTTAAAGTTGACTTTTTATACAGGAACATTTAATTTGAATTCAATCTTTTCAGTATATTTTTCTATTTTAAAGTTGACTAAATGGAAAAAATATCTTGAAAAGGTATTTTAAAAAATAACATGATTATAGCACAAATGTGATTTAGGTGCTCAGCAATGACAAAAATGGCAGAGATTAGTAGGTGACTATGTACTTCATTATGTAATAAGTAACAATTGCAATTAGGGTGAGACTGTGGGAAAGGAGAAGGGAACAGCAATGTGTAAGTGAAGCTACACTTCAGATTGCAAATAGTTTAAGGATAAGAAATAGACTATAAACACTTTTGTGGGCCTCCACAGTGCCTAGCATAGTCTATCATAATAAGAAAAAAATGGCCAGTATGTTTTTGCTTTTATTTTCTTAGAGTGTGGAGAAACTTCTTTATTCTCCAGTTAGGTATTTGAAATGAAGACGATAAGATAATAATCATAACATTTCAGAGCTTAACCTGACAATCAAAATGCTCTTTTAATATTACACACAATCCAGCCTATATATAACAGGAATTTAAGTGTAGAAGATGCCAACTAAAAACAATCATTTCTTTCTTTCTTTTTTTAAAGGAGTTTATTTACTTATTTTTAGAGAGAAGGGAAGGGACGGAGAGAGAGAAACATCAGTGTGGTTGCCTCTTGTGCACTCCCTACTGTGGACCTGTCCTGCAACCCAGGCAAGTGTCCTGATTGGGAATTGAACCAGTGACCCCTTGGTTAGCAGGTTGACACACAGTCCACTGAACCACACCAGCCAGGGCTCATTTGTGTTTCTAAAGTTTACTGACCAAATGATTCTCTAGAATCCAAGGAGACTATTACAATGGAAATAATTTTATGTAGTGATCAGAGTTAGCAGTAGACCAGAAAAAAGCCATTAGCTAAACTGGAACACTATATTCCCATTTGTTTTACAGGAATAAACACTGAAGCTGAAGGAAGGAGAAGACATTGGATGTAATAAACAACATTGTATCTCTACCTACTCTACCTCACTGCTTGATGTCCTAGCCTCTGAAACAAATGAATGGATTCATCAACCTTTCTACTGATAGCTGCTCTTCTTGAGCTAGCTGGAAAAGAAATCATGCCCAGACCTCCTTCACCCTTGCTATGGGGACTTCTATATATGCACCAGGAAGGAACTTTTAACAGAGAGGGTACCAAATTAAGTGGGAAATGTTCAAACAACAGGAATTTGGGTATGTCTGCACAGTCTTTTAAGTTTCAGGTTGTCTTATTAATGTTTTTTCCTCCATGTTTCCTATTTTTCAATAGTTCCTTTAGTGAATATTTTTAATGAGTGAAAAAGCAAAATAAAGTCAAATCTCTCACTTATTTCTTTATTCCTGACATTTAGAGACTTGGTAACTTTTAATACTAAATAAAAATTTAATTGTAATTACTATAAGACCATTCTGCCATCAATATGCAAATATTGAAAACATATTAAAAAATTAAAACCCAAACATACCTTTTTGTAAAACTTGGTACAACTGGACCATCAGTCTCCTCATGACAATCTGGGCTATTTAGGAGGTTAACAGGGACTCTTCCAAATGGGCACGACTGAAAATGTTTTGGAAGATTAAGTGACCAACTAGGAAATAAAAACCTCACCACTACCACCTCAATCAAAATAGATTAAAAAACTAACTTACCCGTTTAGCTTTGTTTGTTTGTTTTAAGGGATTTCGATGACTTATGTCTGCATCTTGAGGGGGCACATTCTCTCTAAACAGAAGAAAATACCCTCAATTTTTAAAAGAATAATATTAACATATGTATTTCCATTACTTGCTAAACACTCTTACATGAAAATATGTACGTTAACATATACGGGTTCAATTTCCTCACCCATAAAGAAACCTGGCTTTTGCCGTCTGTCCTCTGGAATCATAGCTGATGTTCCTATTCTGTCCAAGTGAATTGGGGAACGATTCCTGGGCACTTAAAACTGTAGCTGTTGTAAAATTTTTGAAATTGTGATTAAATTTGTAAAGACATAAGGAATACATAGAAGTAATTTAATAAATAAGAATACTTATGGTCAATTTGTAGACCTGTTCCTAAATAAGATATGCAGACTTAAAAGATGTTTTCAAGATAATTGTCTAACTACATTTAATAACGATTTCATAATTACATAATTGTTTCCCCAGATTAAAGGCACATGCCCCATTTTTAAAAGCAAAAAATAATTGCCCTGCTTAGATCAATTTGCTTTTTATGTGTTACCAGTGAAAGTGTGATCAACAACAACCAAATATCCAACATAATAATAAAGACTTTACTTCTAAATGCCTCACCTCCTTTAAATATGAAAGTTAAACTTAGATTGTGCCCATACATACATAAATGATGTTTTTCTATAAAATACTATCCTTAATCTTTTTTCACAGATAATCAACCATAGAAAAGTATTAGCACACACTAGTATATTTACCTGATAAACTCTTCTTTTCCTCCTCTGAAAGCAGCTGCTTTTTTTGGAGGTTTAAATTCTGAATGGCAATTTCCAGCATTTGTAGTGGTACCGCTCCACATTCTACAGCTTTTTGAAGAAGTTGTTTGCTTTTTTTGAAATTACCTAACAAAGTAAAAATGGATAGTTATTTTAATGTAGCCATCTTCACTCTCCAGATTCTTATTCTTTAGGACCTTGAAAAGAATTTAAAAGCTTTAGGCAAAAATACTCATTCCAAGGCTCTTGAGCTTTATTTCATAAGCAAATTAGCAGCCTCAGTTCTGATAAACAATTCACCTCAAATAGTTTACTTGTGTAATATGTAACTGATGTATTTGTGCATTAGTGTATTACCACTGTCCATTTTCAGATATAAAAGAAGTATAACATAGCAGTTACAAAGTGGAGACACCAAAGGCCAACAAAAACATTTAGGACCTTCGAGGAAATTAGTAAAAGGAAAAAGTAAGCCCTGGACGCTGTCTGTGATAGACCCAAGAACATCAGTCTGTTACAATGAAGTATAATAATTATCATTCATAATGACATTCAGTCATTAAGACAAGGTTGACATTGTTTGCTAAAGGGAATCCTCCATCAAAAGGATTCTTGTAAAAAAAATTACAATGATAAAAGATTAATCTTTACCTATCAGACTTAGTTACACCACCCTCGAAATGTAAAAATAATTACCATAATTACCTTTCTAAAGACATATAAATTACCAAACAAATTTTACTTCAATCGCAAATTTACCCAGTATTTAAGTCTACTATTTTGTTATAAACAGTAAAATATATATATCATGTATCTTATAGAATGTTATCAACATATATGGGAGCTATGCTATGAACTTGGCACTTAGGGTATAAAGATGATTAAGAGATGTCCTCTAGCTTCAGACAATTTACAAGTTTTAAGAATATAAATATATTTGATGGTGGTTACTACGTCTACATTTATTGATAGCAGTGATAGAATTTCATATATGGAACATTTTAGCACAGCAAACAAAAAAGGCTTAGATAACTAGTAATTAGGCAGCTTATAGACTTCAATGACAATTTGATGAAAACCATGGAATGCCCTCCACCCCTACAAACATACACACCGAACTACACATAAGATTTCAAAGATGCTGTATATTTCCTAAAAGCCCATTCATCAACCTTGTTCAAAGTAATTTTGTACATAATTTTGACCTTGAGGTTACTACTACAATGCAGTGGTACAGATAAAGTGCATTTCTTTTTCACACATCACTATTTGAGATTTTTAATATCTGTGTGTTCTAAAGAGGTAAAGTTTATAGTTGCAATTGATAGGCCATAATGCCTCAAAAAAATTTAGGTAGAATGAAAGAAAGATAAAGGGCCTTAAAGGCCCAGCCAAACTTATTCTAATAAGCAAGGAGTTGGTACAATGCTTTTCTCTAACCTCAACCCTAGAGAATACTCTCCAGTTACTGAGCCCCAATTTGAGCACCATCATGGGGGTGCTGGCCAAGCCAAACCAAGAGTGATAATGTGTGTGTATCTGGTGGTAAATGGGATCTGGAATGCAGCAGAAAGAAGTCTCAGGGAAAACTGGAACATGTGACCAAGAGGAAAGACTGACGGTAGATCCAGAGGCCCCAGAAAATGAGAAAGACAGAAGACTATGAATGGTCAGGCTAAAAATCTGAGGAAGAGATTGCCCTGGTCCTGTCCAAAAAGTGCAGAATAAGAAGAACCAGATGAGCAAGAAATAAAAGTTTCTACAGCAATTTACTTATTTTTCCTCAGAGGGGAACCACCAACTAATGCTAAATTATATTTTGATGTTCATTTCAGTGCTATGAAATCAGAGGATAAAAAAGCTGGTCTAAGCTCTAGCTTAAATATCTTATCTCCTTCATTCCACAAATACTCAGTGAAGAAGCCACTTTCCTTTAGACTGTTTCTGAATCTAACTAAGCACAGACATGTTCATGCTTATTTCCCTGCATTCCTCTTCACAAGTGGAAGAGTTAGTTTAACAATATTCTCTGCACTTCCACTCAGGTGGGATTCTTACCCCATAATATTATCTCATCAACTTTCCTGTCTCTAATTCTCACTTCATATATGATTTAATATTAGGATATGAATTACAAAGGAAGTTATCTTTTACTTAAAATTGGGACTTGATATTTCAAGTTACCTTGTGATAGTTCAAACTGTGCAAAAGATATATGCACAAAAGCAAATTTCTTGCAGTTTGCTCTGGCCATCTGAAAGTAGTCACGTGCATCATCTGGCTCTTGAATACTGCAATGAAGATTTCAGAGTCAAATTTTAAGTAAACAGGCACAGCTACCTAAGTTTTATAATTCCTCATTTTATTTTCTAAAAGACATGGGGTATTGTTTTTTTTGTGTGTGTAAAATCAAATACCATCAGGGTCATTTAAAAAAATATTTCAAGACAGAGGCAAGAATAGGGAAGTTGTGGAGATATATACATAGTAAAGACAGTTTACATTATTCCCTTGCTGATTATAAACAAAAGAATTTGGTAAAAAATATTAATATTCTTACAAGTAATCCTGACTTGTTTTCATTTTACCTTTTCGTAACATAGTTATGTAATGCAATTAAAATACTAATACTTACGCTTTTAATTCAGCAAATCTCACTTGAATTTGAGCAAAACTCTCATTTTGGCCATATTTATCTGGAGGAAGTGCTTCAATTGCTTGACTGTAACGACCAATCAATTTATTTAAAAGGGCATCGTTTAGGGGGACACTGTTTTTCTCTAGTTTGAGCAACAAATTCAACCAGTCCTCTGGGTTGTTCGCCATCATCATAATTTGGTTAACAGTTCCCGAATTATCTGAAGAAAGGAAACAAAATATGCCATAATAAAGAGTAATACATAAAAATAAGTGCCATATTGCACTTTTCTGTAAAATTATAGTTATACTTTCAATGTCAATGTACATAACTTCCTTAAAATACTTTTCAAAAAATTTAACATTTGTGTAAATATAAGCAACTTATTACTGCATAGGTATCTTTTATCAGGCTATATTTTACTCTAAAGAGTTATATATTTTGAAGGAAAAAATTTGGAGATAACTGCTGCTTATATAAGTAGCTTTAAAAAACCATATGTGCTCTAAAAATATTTTATGCTGTAACAGCATAATTCTATTTCAGTATCCTAACTATTCAAAGAAAACCTACGGTTTTCCCACCACCACTTTTACCAACTTTCTTAGAAAATTCATTAATGACTTATTCATTAAAAACTTAAATACTTATTACTCCAGTCCTATTGTAAACTTTTTTATCCAACATTATCTCCACATAACTCAAACTTATTTTTAAACCAACCTAACAAAAGCAGTTTACAAAAGATAAGCAACTAGTATGGTTATTTTCTTCTCCCTCCAAAAATTTCTCCATAATTTTCTTTTCTTTTTAATTTATTTACTTTTTAGAGAGGGCAAGAGAGGGAGAGAAACATCAACATCTGCTTGCCTCCCACATGCAGTAGGGTACTGCGGCCTGGCCCACAATTCAGGCATGCGCCCTGGACTGGGATCCGGGGCCCCCTTGGCTGGCATGCCGGCACTCAATCCACTGAGCCACACTAGGCAGAGCTGATTAAATTGCCAGAGAAACTATTCTCAGAGAAACTATCATTCCTTCCACCAGTTTCAGTTACCTTCTTGTATTTATGATATTTTACTCATTACTAAATATGATTAAGTTCTTATTTCTCAGAAAAACTATCATTCTTGCCATCGGTTTCAGTTATCTTCGACAAGGGCTAAATCTTTACTTTTGCAAACAAAATTACTGTTTCTGCGTCCTACTAAGACATAGTACATTCATAACTTTGCTTTTTTATCTTAAATTTAATCTAGTCTGACCTTAACTTCGTTTTACCATCCATTGCTTTCCTAACAAATTAGTCTGTAAGATGTCTAAAAAAGTGTCTTTGCAGATGTACTCTTCATGACTCTGAATACCCCATTCTCCTTTATTCAGCATTTGAAGCATTCTTTATAGTGTTTGTATTCATTTGCTGACAAACATATATGTAGCATAATGATTTCATAAGTTCTCTCATCTAGAAACCATGGTTTTAAGCATTTTTGAGTCTTCCTCAGTACTTAATGTTGCACATCCCAGTTATCAACAGATATTGAATACTTACAGGCTTGAGTGAGCTAAGGATTTTAAATAAGGACTCATCTACCTTGGTGTACAAGCTTTGACAGTGCTTTTTAAATATACATAACAAAGTATGGTGGTATACTACTAAGAATTTAACACCAAAATGATAAGTTTCAAGCTTGTTTCAAGTAAATATGATCTGTCACCATGACTTGATTACAGGTTCTTCCATTTATTTTCAATCCTTCATCCATTTAATGGTTAGTATAGATATGACAAACTTTTCTAAAGGTCACTTTTCAAATGATGTCAATAATCTGAAATGTAGTAAATTAGACTTCTGAGCTAATTTGCAGCATAAAGGTTGAGTATTAAAATTTCGGCACTTTCACTCATTCATCATTCAATAAATATTTAAGTGCCCGGTATGTGCCAGACACCTTTTTAAGTTGTGCAGACATAACAAAACAAACAAAAACCATGCCCTCATAGAACCTCCTTTCTAGTGGAAGAGAAGAACAATAAATAAACACATGAATAAATCAGATATAAAGTGATTAGTACTATGAAGAAAAAAAATAACAGGAAAGGGAAAGAGGTGACACACTCCTACCTCAACAGGTTACTTTTTTAAATAGGTGAGTTAGGGAAGGCCTCCCTGAGATGACATTTGAATAAAGACTTAAAGGGGTAAGATGAACAGATATCTGGGGAGTGGTGTTCACTTCACTGCAGAGGGCAAGAGAAAAGACAGCGGGGTAAAAGCTGGTCTAGCATATAGGACAGACAGCAGGAAAGCTGCGGTGCCTGGAACAGAGTTAGCAAGAAAATAAAAAAAGAGGTCACGGGAGTAAGAGAAAGACTCTCTAAATCAAAAATTGGGTTTCTGACTTTAATCTTATACATAATTTTATTAAGGTTGGTAAGGCTTTCTCATTTTGCAGCAAAAATAGCAATCTACTGATAGCAAGCATATCAGTAGAAAGAACAGCTGACAATTACAGAAGAGTTAAGAAAACTACCTCTGAGTACACTGTAATAAATGATATTTCTTTTTTCAGAAAGCATCAATTACTGAGAAACTTACATTATGTGAACATACAGTGGTTAACATTTTATTCCTTTGCTTAGCGGTCACTAAAAAAAAGAAAGAAAGAAAGAAACTCACCTGTGGTATCAGAAGGAACTTTATTCAAGCTTAGCTCATCAGTAAGGTCTTCATTTTTAAATTTATTTTTAAAATCTCTCACTTTATTGATTATTGAATCGATTGTCAATTCTTTGCCACTTAAATCCTCAGCCTCCATTTCTAAAGAAAAAAAACTGAACTAGTCAACATTCCTGTACATTACTAGCATTAAAGAGAAAAAAACACTGCAACTAGAGTTTTAGAACCTAGAAGACTAAAGCATTACTTATGTAAACACATCTTAACACAGATGTATTAAAGTAGTATTTGTGAAGCTATGTGCATAAAAACAACTGCATATATTTGAAATTTGTTCATCAAGGTTCCCAATAGGATAGTTATGTTTTCTTCCTAACAGAACTTCTATTGCATAACATAGAAATTGCTGCCCCTCCTCCCTTGAAACTTTCCATTTTTTCTTCTACACACTGAATGCCTTTCACTCTTTTTCCAGAATTATTTTCTCTGGGCCATTTGCAAATTCTGTCCTTCGAGGAAATGTGATGGACTGTTTGTTTGGATTCTGGTAGAAACATAGAAAGAATCCTTTCGGTGATGTGAACGACCATTCCTTTAGTCACCTGCTTTATGAGAGCAAGACCGCACACTGCAAGGGCTCTTCCATCCCAGCCTTCTACTGATAAATGGGATATCTGCAGGCTTGTTCTTGTGCATTTCTCTCAGAATCCTGACTTGCTAACTTAATCACTCTAACATCAAGACTCTACACTGTATTCTTATACCAAAGACTTGCTCATCTGCATGGTGGTGATAACTGGTCAACAAAGTGTCTGCAGCCTTCCTGTCAATCTCACCTCTGTAATTCTCAAACATCAACCCAGTAACCCAGGATCATTGATTATCAACGCCGCCAATGACTTCCGGTTTAACAACTAAAAGGGGAGGTAAAGTAAGCGGCTAGATATCACCTCTTTAAGTCAGGTTCGAAAGGTAACTGTCAGAAAAGAGCCTCCATCTCCTGTCCCAGTTTTAAAACACCAGACAAGAGAGGAAGTGACTTTTAGGAGAGGATCTTAGGTCTCCAAACGCTCCCCAGGTGCCCCGCCAGGCCCTCTACCCAGAGGGACCCACACCCACCTCTCGCTTCCGCGATCCTGAACAAAAACTCCAGCAACACCCAGTGCCTGGCGGAGGCATCAAGGCCTCCCCTCCCCCTCCAGCTGGTGTAGCCGCTCCCCACGTCGTCTACTCCGCTGAGCCGCCTCCGCCTCGCCCCCACCACTTACCGACCCGCGCGGCTAAAGAGCCTGTACACACGCCGCCGCCGCAGTTCTGCTGTGCACTTCCGAGGCCGAACTCAACGCCAGAAAGCCGAAAAGAGGAGAAAAGATGGAATCCAAGCCCTACTTCGCAAAACACGTTTGAAATTCCCCGCCGCTATTGCCCCAGCCTCCTATTGGCCGATGCTGGTCACGTGGAAGTGCCTGCCGTGACTAGTTGTGTGCGCCGGCACCGCCCCTTCCTCTGCGATCCAGCAGTTCCGCCTTGGCAGGGTCCTCGCAGGACCCCACTGGTGTAGCGGCCGGTTGTTGCCGGCCCCGTGGTTTCCCGGCTCCCGGAGGTGGTCTTTCCAGCACCTTCCAGTTTAACCGGGACAGATTTTTGTCAGAGGTGGAGCCACTCCCGGGCAGAGTTACCCGGTGAGAGGAAAACAGGGGCGGAGATGCTGCTTCCAGCATTTGGACCTAAAAGGTGCTTTGAGAGTAGGTCCTTCCCTCTGGCTCCACGACCACCCCCGCACTGTTTAGTACGCCACACTTTTCACTGCTGGGCTTAGGAGGATGCGGCTACAAAGGATGGTTCACTACCTTACCTTCCAGCCCTGCTGCCAGCTCGAATCTCAGTGCTTTTTGTTCCTGTGTTTTTACTTGTGTCCTTCCATTACCCATAAGGTATTGCACGCTAGTCTTCAAGCCAAGGCCCTCTCTTTGTCAGAATTCTGCGCAGAACTCGCCTGCCCGTCACGATTGCTTATCAGCCACCTCCCCTCAGAGCCTGTCCCACTTCAGGGCTCAAGTATCCTCAGAGGAAGGTCACTTTCCGAGTAATCTTCCCAGGTGCGGGGCTCTGCTAAGTGTGGCTTTGTGATCTAAGGCAACGAGTGGTCGGTTGTAGCAGCATCAACATGCGCTGTAGTAGGACATTTGTTTTTTGGATATGTTTAGGAAACTACCTGTAACTGTCCCTTGGTAACTCCAAAGTTGCCAGAACCCTCGCATTCCCAGCTCTGGCTAACGATTCGGCCAGCCAGCACAAAAGCCCTTTGTTACCTAATGCATCTTTCCGTACCTGCTGGCTATGTATTTTTGCTGCGTCTGAGCAATAGGATTGGTTAATCACCACCTTTGCACACTTGCATCTAACACTGCCTTTAGTTGGAAGGAATTTACTATTTCACAACTTCTTGTTGATCTCTTTGGGGCCCGATCCCAAAGCTTGCATATTCCTGAAAATACCGTCACTGAATAACTTCACCCTAACACTTTTTTTTGTTCACTCCTTTTTTTTTAATTCACTTCTTTGGTGATCTCCACCTGTTAATAACTCCCACATTTATGTCTCTAGCTGAGTTCTTTCTGCTGAATTCCAGACTCATGTACCCACTGCCTACTTAAGATCTTCACTTAAATGTCTCATTTTTATCTTAAACTCTTCTTACAAAATCTCTGTAAAAGACAATTTCATTGTTTCATTTTTAAGCCAAAAACCTTGGTGACATTCCTGACCCCACATCTAATCCATAACAACACTGTGTCAGGTCTAAAGAGATATTCCTAAAATTGTACCACCTCCACTGATACCACCCTAGTCCCAAGCACCTTCGTCACTCACCTGGATTCCTGCCATAGCCTCCTGGCTGGTGTCCTTGCTTCTGTAGTTGCCTCACCTCAATTTATTCTCCAGCACAGCAGAGTAATCTTAAATCACCATGCCACTCCTTTCCTCAAAACCCTTCAGAGCTACCTGTCTCATTCAGAATAAAAGCCCAAATTCCTTACAATGGTCTAGAGCTACAATATTCAACAACATAGCTATTGAACACTTGAAATGTGATTAGTGCACCCAAGGAACTGAATTAATTTAATTTTAATTAAAATTAAAAACATAGTGCAATTAATGGAAGACTTTTAAGTATATTTGCAAAAACCCAGATATATGAACCTACTTTTTTAAAATGTAAATTTTGTAAACACAGATTAAGTAGTTCTTATGAAAATGTCTCAGTTTGCTAATATAAGTATAAATACACACTGGATTTTGAAGACAGTACAGAAAATAAGGTAAAATATATTATTGGTAATTCTATAAATATTAATTACAGGTTAAAATTACATCTTTGATATACTGTATTAAATATATTAAATTAATAATGTATCACTATATTGTATTTATATTATTAAAATTAATAATATATTTTAATACAATATATCAAAAATATAACATAGGTTCTACCTATAAGTGTAACCTAATCAACAAAACAAACAAGCAAGCAAAATATAACCAGAGACATGGAAATAAAAAACAAACTGACAGTGACCAGAGGGGAGGGGGGAGGGAATATTGGAGGGATTAGGGAGAAGAGTTTTCAAGGAACCTATATAAAGGACATGTGGACAAAGCCAAAGCCAGGTAGGATCAAGGGTGGGAGGTGTGGATGGCTAGGGTAGGGGGGAGTGGAGGGGGGAAAATGGCAAAAAAAAAAACATTTGTTATGGAAAAAAATATGGACTTCATTTTCAGTCAAAATTCTGGGAAAGACCTATCTATATATTGAGTAAAACCAGCATTCTTCTTTATTTCACCTCAAGTTATTTAAAACATGGATGAATAAAACTCTTTAGTCCTGTATTTTGTACTTTAAATAAAATGCTCATGAATGAACAAAAAATATTATTAAAATTAATATCTCCTCTCACAGACAAGATCATGGCTTTAATCCTGAAACAGAAAGAGGACATTAATAAAAAAGATGAAATCTAAATAATAACAGATTTCATTAACGGTAATGAACCTGTGTAGATTTCTTTGATGCTACCAACTAAGCTATTGAAGAGTGCACCAGTGTAGGTTTCTTAACTTTGACAAATGTACCACACAGTAATGTAAGATCTTAACAGCAGGGAAATTGAGTGAAGGGTATATGGCAACTGTCTGTACTACCATGGCAACTTTTCTGTAAATCAAAAATTATTCCAATTCTGGAATAGCTCATAAAATTGTTTGAAAGCAGAGTTCTCCATCCAGATACCAATATGATTCATTAAAAACAACCCATATAGAATATACTAAATTTCATTTTGATTTTTTTCTAAAATTTGGGAAGGCCAGAAATAACTTTAGCAAAGAAAGTGAAAAATACTACTACTGTTTTTGTGGAATAGAGAAGCTATGTGAGCTCTGTGCTGCTAATGTGGGATGATGATCTGCAATTCTACAGAGCACTGCTCTCAAAGAACATTGCTTAATGGTTTGAGGGAAACTTCACGTTGATCCCTAGTGAGAGGGCTCAGAACTCTGTCCTTGGTCTTATTTTAAACTACATATTTTATCTGTGTGACAAACATATAGAGATAATGCTTGTTTATTCTGCACATACTAATTAAAGCAAGAAAGACAAAATACTAGAAGAGAATTAAGCCCCAAGTTGACAATATGAAATTTATAAGGACAAATGTAAAAAGCACACGGGTTTATAAAAATAAAATTCTCAAATATAACACATAATTAGAGTTCAGATAATTGGAGACACATAGTCCAGATTTATACTGTGGAAATAATAACAAAAGCTGCACAAAAGAAAACAAGCATTTTTATGCATTAGCCATCAGGCAGCACAGGACAGTGGTCCCTGGGAGCAGAGTAATAAACAAGGGAGCCCTGAGATTGTCCTTAGATTACTTCCTGGAGTTTTCAAGCTGCAGTGTAGGAAGGGGAAACCCAAGCATTGCATGGCATTCTCCCTAAGTTAAGGGGTAGAGCTTGGAGTTTGGAATGCCCTACACAGATAAGGTTCAGAATACCAGAGAACAGATAGTGCAGAGAGGAAATCTACAGAGAAGCCCCTTGAGGCTCCAACTGAACAATGATGAGTACATGTGTCCAAGGAAACTACCCCACCACCAGGGGAAAATAATAGCTGAAAGGATCAAAGGGAATAATCTCTAGAGGCCATAAAGGGAAAGAAATATTTCATGTTCCTCAGTAGAGCAACAGACAAAGGACACGTGATATTTCCTCAGTACTGGGGCAAAATTAGACCTAGACTAAAGAATGCACTAGTCCAGCCTAATAAGGCTTAAGAGCAAGCCTTAGAAGGATCAGACTCTGTCCACACAATTTAACTGCACCCCAGAACAAAGCTCAAGACTTTTTATTGCAATACAAAAAAAATTCGACCAGGTCAAATTCACAATGTCTGGCATCTAATTGAAAACATTATCAGGTGTTTTAAGAAGCAGGAAAATGTAATTCACAAAAGTGAAAGAAAATGTCAATTGAAACGTTAATAAATGGCACTGAAGACAGAATGAGTAAATAAGGACACTAATCAGTAATTATAACTGTGTTCCATATGGTCTAGAAGTAAGGAAAATGTGGACATGCTAAGGAGAGATGTGGAATATATAAGACCCAAAATGAACATCTAGAGATAAAAATACAATGTTGGCAATAAAAAGGACACCAGATAAGATTAACAGCTGATTAGACAATGGAGGACAAAAGTTCAAAAACTTGAAAACAGCAATAAAACTGCAAATTTAAACAAAATAAAAAGGTACACAAGCCCTGACTACTGTGGCTCTGTTGGTTGGGCATCCTTTTCTACAAAGCGAAAGGTTGCTGGTTAAATACCCAGCCAGGGCACATGCCTGGGTTTCAGATTCAGCCCCCTGTAGGAGCATGTATGAGAGGCAAACAACTGATATTTCTCTCACATCGATGTTTCTCTCCCTCTCTCCCTTCTTTCCCCTCTCTCTAAAATAAATAAATAAATAAATAAATAAATAAATAAATAAATAAAATCTTAAAACACACACACAAAGTAAACAAAATGTCTATGAGCTATAGGACAACTTACAGTGGACTAAGGTAGATATAACTGGAGTTTTCAAAGGAAAGGAGGGAGACCTGAAGAATATATTTGTAGAAAAAAAATGGCCCAAAATTGTCCATTTTGACGAAAATTATAAGTGAATATATTGAAGAAAAATAACAAATGCCAAACATAAGAAACTTAATAAAATTAATACCTAGGTACATAATTAAATTGCTTAAAACTAGTAACAAAAAGAGAATCTTGAAAAGCACCCAGAGAAAAAAGACATATTACATAAAAAGGAGCCAACATAAGGATGCCAGGAGAAACAATATAAGCTCAGAAATGATGGAGGAATAGCTTTAAAACACTGAAAGAAAAAAGTGATCAACCTATATTTGTATACTTTGTGAAAATATCTTTTACTATGAAGGGGAAATAAGGATGTTTTCAGACATACAAAAACTGAAAGAATTCATTACTAAGAGACTGGCTCTATGAGAAATATTAAAGGAAGTTCTTCAGGCAGAAAAATTCTGAATTTACATGAAAGAGTAAAGTACACTGAAAATGGTAAATATGTAGGTACATAGAAAAAACATTTTTAATTTTCAAAATCTCTTTAAAATAGAACTGATTAAAGTAAAAACAATAATAACAATATATTGTCAGATTTATAACATACACAGAAGTAAAACATATGAAAATAATAGTACTGAGACCAGGAGGAAGGAATTGCAAGTTTATTACTTAAGGTTTTCCTACTATATGTAAAGTGGTATATTACTTGTGTTAAGTTAAAAATGCATTCTGTAAACTCCCAGTGTCTGTTATTATAACCAGTATGTATAAGTACATCTCAGGCACTGGAAATATTACTATTCCAAAAGGAAATGTGCTGTAAGTATAAAATACACATCAGATTACAAAGACATAGTATGAAAAACAACATTAAATTTTTAATATTTTAATACTGTTACAGTTTAAAATACTGTTATAGTTAATATTTTATTACTGTTTCAATACTGTTACAGGTTAAATACTGTTTTTAATACTGTTACAGTTTAAAATAATAATCCAGATATATGGAATTAAATAAAAAATTATATCAAAATTCATTTCACCTGCTCCTTTTAACTTATTTTTAATGTGGCTGTTAGAAAAATTATAAATTACATATGTGGCTCACCTTTTATGTCTTGAATAGTGTTGTTAGAAACTGTAAAGCAACCACTAAAAAGAAAAAAACAAAAAAATAAAAACAAAGGTTATAGTTAATTATTGAAAAGAGGAATAATTAAAATAGTCACTTAATGCAAAATGAAGCAGAAAATCACAAACAAGGAAAAACAAACAGATGAGGAAAGTAGAAAATGATTTATTTAAGTCCAACTATATCAACAATCACATTAATTGCACATGTTCAAAATACCCCCTGAAAAAGATAGAGATTTTAACATTGAATAAAAATACAAGTATCAACTATATGCTGCCTACAATAAACCCACTGTAAATATGATGACAAATAGGATAAAAGTAAAAGAATATAAAAAGACATACCATGTTAACACTACTAAATACAGAATGAGAAAGACCTAACTTGGCAGAGGTTTATGAAAACAGACTTAAGAGTTTTTGATCATTTAAGTAAGTGATCTTTCATCTCTGATCTAGGATATTTTTTGGAATATCAGACATGAATCCAGATAAAAAACTTGTTAGAAGTAAATGCATCTGCTGGAAAGCTAGATCAAATGTTTTAAAGTCCAGTCCCAGATTTTAAATCACAAGTATTTAGATAGCTGTGAAAATAGGCACTGTTTCTCTCTGATGATCAAGAGTTTTGGGTACATTACATAGCAATGGATGGAGGACAAAATCTATTGCAACAGGCTTAGATAGTTCCAAGACCCCAGTGGATTCCTGAAACCATGGATAGTAATGAACCCTATACATACAATGTTTTTTCCTATACATACATACCTATGATAGTTTAATTTACAAATTAAGCATGGTATGAGATTGATGGCAATAACTAATAATAAAATATAATAATACATATACTAAAAGTTATTAATATTATAATAAAAGTTATATGAATGTGGTCTCCCTCTCTCAAAATATCTCATTATATTGCACTCATCCTTCTTCTTGTTGTGATGATTTCAGACGATAAAGTGCCTACGTAATAAGAAGTGAGGTGATGACGTGTGCACTGTGACTTAGTGTTAGGCTGCTATGGCCTGATAATATGTTAAAAGGAAAATCATCTACTTGGGGTGATCCTGGATCATTGAACAATGACAACATCAATGGTTGAATGTCAGGAGCAGATGATGTCCATGATTGAACTTGTCAATGGTCGATAATTGGGGAAATTTAATATTTTCAGACCTTGGCTTACTGCAGTTAGCTGAAACTGAGGAAAGTGAAATCACAGATAATGGCAGACTACTGTAGTTAACTAACTATAGCAGCATCCTTCATCTGTGGGTATGGAAACCTCCACCTAGTTCTGAAGGGCCCACGAAAATACTAGTAGTATACAAGGTTTCCCAGGACCTTACCAATATGTAGGTGCATTCAGAGTCACCTGAATACTACTAAGATTTCAGGATGTATACCCCCTATCTGCATAATGTGGGTCCTCAGCCCCTGAATTGTTCCCTTTGGTATTTTGAGGGGTCCCTGGGGGCTTCTTACCTGTGATCAGAAACAAAACTTGCCTCAATGGATACCACACATTTTCCTCCAAGGATCACCACTGCTCTCCCAAGACCTTCTTCCTCCAACCATCTCATTCTTCCACAAACCCTGTTGTTACTCCACTGAGCACAAAGGACTTTACAACACTCTGCATGGTCCTTAAAAGTCTCTCCTTTATAGCTCTCAATCTGAGAAGTCAGAAACAATGCATTATGTGTTTGTGCCTTAATGTTTTATGCAGTGTTCAGTAAATGTTCTTTCAGTTTTTTGCTTATAGCTCTCACATGACTTAAGACCCAGTCATGAATGTATGGTACCAGACTGTGAACAGAGCTATATGCAGAATCTCTTTTCTCTGATGAGTAAGGGTTTGTTACTGGAGAGCTCATTGCACCTCCCTCCTTCCTCACTTAGAATGAATTCTCTCCCAGGAGACTCTATAGCTCCCTTTCAACTTAACTTCTGTCAGAGTATGCCATAATTTACTTTGGTTGCCTAGTAAAACCAAACAGGAGACAAAGCTCAATTCTTTCTCAAAGGTTCTTCAGGCCTCAGGAAAATAGGCTGTCTTCACAAATTCCCAGACAGGCCTGAACCCACAGGAATTGCAGCGAGATTCAAGCTGAAACTTTTCTATCCCAATGCACAAGAAAATCTTCAAATTAACTCAGCAGTGACAAGTCTCCAAATCACATAAAGCCACTCCACACCCTGAGCAATCAAGGCAGTCAGCAGTGATAGAGGCCATGAGGTGGCAGAAAAAACAATGAAAAGGCCACCAAAGGAAACACAGAAGCCAATCACCACACGGGATATTATGCCAAGGGCAGGAAGGAATCTGGACTCCATTTGTCCATTCTACTGAAATTCCTCCATGATATTCCTCAAACTAGGGACACAAGTTATTTGTTAATATATAGATATATAGATTGGAAGAATATAAATAGCATTAAAACAGTTGCTATTTCACATGTGTGCATGCGCAGAAGCTCTGCAAATGAAAAACTCAGAGGGATAGAGTCATGCTAAAGGGACTGTGAGATCCAACCCAGCATGGCTGGTGAGCATGGGACTGTACAGAGTGGAGAGTTTGGGTTGAGACTCCAGTGAGAGAGTGGCAGACTAGCTACTGGATGGCCAGGAGCTGAACATCTAAGATTTTCTGCAGCCAGACAGGTCTTCTCATAGACTGGTGAGCCCAATTCCCACTGGCTGGATTATAGGCCCTGCAGATCAGTAAGGCCAGGCTCAGAAGCCCCCTGCTGAGCACATTTCTGCAGGGGAAAGAAGAAAAGCTCTGAAAGGGCCCTTTACCAGACATTGTGAGCTACACTGTTTCTCTGGCCCAGATCATCTGAAACCAGCAGAACAGAAAGATTACAGACAGCCACAACAAGGAGTATTCAGGGCCCTACCTAGCCTCAGTGCCTAGACAGAACTGCTGTCTGTGCCTAGCAATAAAGAGTGGCCCCTTTTACACATATTGGCTCCTCACAGGAAACAGACAGCTAATTCACCAGAACCCATACATTATCGGAAAGAATATGGGACAGACCAAGATGTGTGGCTAGGGGCGAGGGAAACACTCCCACCATCTTACTGGAAGACCAAACAATGCCTCCCTAATGAGACACAGTGTACCCACCCTCCCAATCGCACCAGACTTAAGAGTCTGGAGGCAGGTGGTGAAGGTACTGGCAGTCCTCTTGGGTCATTAAATGAACCACTCCTGGGCCCTGGGCTGATAGAAAGCTGGCAGGGCAGAACAGTGGGGACTAACCAAATATAAAGGAGACAGCCACAGACTGTGAAATGCTTGTGGTCTCAGACAGGCTGCCTAGGGCCAGACTAGGACACCATCTGACATTACCAGGGGCAGATCCAGAAAGAGAAAACAGTGGTAAACCCTGGATTCTACTGACATAAATTCCACCATAGTCTTCTTCATGAATTGCATTATTTTCTGTCTTGCATAGCTTTTAAACATTTTTCGTCCTTCAAGTTTGTGCCTATTATGCTACTGATTTTTATATCTTAGTTTATTTGAAATTTCATATTTTGTTCCTCCCTTCTCTTACTCCATTCTACCTTCTTCCTTTCTCTTACTAGTTTTAAATTTTATTTTTTTCTCTTGCTACTCTTGTTTCTATTCCGAATTCTTACTATTTCTACCACCTCACACTTCTCAAAACCATTTTTCATGTCATTAGTCATCTCACATTCTTTTTCCCATTCTAAAAATACCCCTATTCTCTCTCCACCTTTATCAGTCTTTGCTTGTTGGTTGTTGATATGGTGGTGGTTGATGCATTTCTTTAATTTTATTTCTAGATCTTCACTATTTTTGTATTTCAAATCTCAAATTTTACTGTTCCCCTCTCTTACTCCCTTTTGCTTGGTTCCAGCCCATTCTTTTCTTTTTTTAAAATTTTACCCTGACTTACTCTTGTTTTCACTCCTCACTCTTAGTATTACTTCTCCCACTATCCTCTCAAAATCACTTTCCTCTAGACATCTCTTAAGCATTTTTTTCTTTCTTTTTTCCTTCTTATTCCCATTCCACCTATATTAATCTTCACTCTTTTATTGTTGATATTGCTGTGGTGGATCTTTTTCTCTAATTTGGTTTTGATTTTTTCACTATATTTTTAATTTTTTTTGTTTTAACCTAATACTATATTCTTCCCATTCCTTACTCCATTCTGCCTTCTCCCTTACCTTTTTTATTTATGATGTAAATTTTCTTTTCTTTCTCTCTTCACTTTGTTTTTATTCCCTACTCTTATTATTTCTCCTCCCTTGACCCTCTCAAAATCATTTTCTTTCAGTTAGTCATCTCATATTCATTTTTTCTTTCTTATAATAGTCTCATCTCTTTTACCTTCATTAATATTTGCTCATTTGCTGTCAATAGTGTAGTTGTGGATGGGGGTTATTTTTGTGGATGTGGGTTTGTTTCCTGGGTTGCTTGGTTTTGTTCTGGCAGCACCTGTATGACAGCATTCAAGACATGCTGGGTGGTGTGAATCTCAGTGAGCCAGCTGGAGGGAAGGACCCATCAAAGGACCACCCAACAAAAACCAAAACCCAATTACAACCAGAGAGCCCATATAAACAGCATAAAGAGCATTCCAAGAACATCCAACTCAGGAAATCAGTGAGACTACACTGATGCAGACCCCAGCTCATGGGGTCCACATGATTATGGATGAAATGAGACATTCACACCAATTACCGAATTCGATGGAGGAAAAGGGACAGCATGGCTTTTCTCTCAAGGGGAGCAAAAGCCTCAACCCTTGCTCCAATGAACTTTTATTGTCTACTGGGCACATTACAAGAAGGTCCTCATTAACTATGCACAGGCTTGCTTTAGGTGGTTACCTTTTACAGAAAACAAAGGAGCCAATGCTGTTAATCACATCATAGAAGAGGGATGTTTGCAAATGAAAAGGCAAAAGTAGTTGGACCAGTTACACTCATCCTTGGAAGGTTTACCATGGTTTTTAGGAAGTTGCTTTGCAGTAAATGTCCTCAATTCACGGTGAGGGAGTTTTAGCAAAAAGCAAGACTCATAGTGGCCTAGGTACATTGCAGGCCGGATTCCCCACAGGAGAACCTATTCATGGGCGTGGGTCCTGGGCATCTCCCAGTGGGTGCTGGGCCCATGCCACACAGAACAGTCTACTACACCACACCACTGAGTCCTACAAGTCTCCTAACCCAGACGGTCACACCACGAAGACAGGGAGTCAACACAGATCAATCTAATATGCAGAAACAAACAATAAGAGTCACCTAAAGTGGAAGACAAAGAAACAACCCCCAATTGAAAGAAAAGGAGGAATACCCAGAAACATTGCTAAATGAAACTGAGGCAAGCAAACTATCAGACACTGAGTTCAAAATAATGGTAATAAGAATGTTCAAGGAGCTCAGTTTGAACTACAAGGAACTCCATGGAGGCTACAAGGAACATATTGGGAACTATACCAGCTTGAAAAAGGACATATAAAATATCAATACGAGACAGGAAGAAGTGAAGAATACAATATCTGAAATGAGGAATACATTAGAAGGAATTAAAAGCTGGCTAGATGAAGCAGAGGATCAAATCAATGAGCTGGAGGACAAAGTAGAAAAAAACTTACAGACAGACCAACAAAACTAAAAATGACTCAAAAAGAATGAAAAGGGTTTAAGGGAGTTGCAGGACAATGTGAAATATAATAATATCTGTACCACAAGGACACCAAAAGGAGAAGAAGAGAAGCAAGGTGTAGAAAACCTCTTTGAAAAAATAATGACAGAAAAGGTCCCTATCTTGATGAGGGAAAAAGTCAAGCAAGTCCAGGAAGCACAGAGGGTCCCAATCAAAATAAATACAAAGAGGCTCACTCTAAGACACATCAAAATTAAAATGGAGAAATTTAAAGGCAAAGAGAGGGTCTTAAAGGCAGCAAGGGAGAAACAGTTAGTAACATACAAGGGAGCTCTCATAAGGCTATCAGCTGATTTTGCAACAGAAACACTACAAGGGAGATGGGAATGGCAAGAAATATTTCAAGTAATGAAAAACAAAGGCCTATAAACAAGACTACTCCACCCAGCAAGATTCTTATTTAAAATGGAAGATGAAATAAAAAGTTTCCCAGACAAAAAAAGAGAAAAGAATACATCTCCACCAAACCAGCAATGCAAGAGATGCTAAATGGACTGCTTTAAGAAGATGAAGTGAGAGAGAGAGAGAGAGAGAGGTGAACACAGGTGCAAAGCAGAAAAAATGACAATGAATAAGTACCTATCAACAACAACCTTAAAAGTAAATGGATTAAAAGCTCCAATTAGAAGACATAGGGTAGCTGAATGGATAAGAAAACAGGACCCACATATATGTGTCTACAAGAGACCCACCTCACATAAAAAGATATACACAGACTGAAAGTGAAGGGGTAAAAAAAATATTCCAAGAAAATGGACATGAAGAAAAAGTTGGAGCTGCAGTACTTATATCAGAAAAAATAGACTTCAGAACAAAGGCCACAAAAAGAGATAAGGAAGGACATTACATGATACTTAATGGACTAATCCATTATGAAGGTATAACCCTTGCAAATATATGTGCACCCAACATAGGAGCACTTAAAACACTTAAGGAAATTTTGAGACTTAAGAAGGATGTCAACAGCAACACACTCATTGTAGGGAATTTTAACACCCAACAGTGAACAATAGATAGATTTTTCAAGCAAAGAATAAAAAAGGATATTGTGGCATTGAACAGCACTCTATCTAGATCAAATGGACATAATTGACATATACATAAACTGTCACCCCAAAGAAGCAAACTATACATTATTTTCAAATGAATATGGAACATTATCAAAGATAGACCACATGGTAGGACACTAAACAAGCCTCAACAAATTCAAGAAAGTTGAAATCATATCAAGCATCTTCTCAGATCACAATGGCTTGAAACTAGAAACTAACCACAAGGAAAAGACTCAAAACATTCAAATACATGAAAATAAATAACATGCTATTAAATAATGAATGAGTTAACCATGAGATCAAAGAGGAAATAAAAAATTTTCTGGAAACAAAAGAAATTGAACACATGACAGCCCAAAACCCTTGGAATGCAGTGAAAGCAGCACTGAGAAGGAAGTTCATGTCAATACAGGCCTACATAAAAAAGATAGAAAAATCTCAAGTGAACAACCTAACCCTACAAGAACTCTAGAAACAACAACAAACAAAGCCCAGAGCTTTTTGAGTAGAAGGAAGGAAATAATCAACATCAGAGCATAATTAAATGACATAGAGACTAAAAAAAAAAACAGTTTAAAAGATCAATAAATCCAGGATCTGGTTCTTTGAAAAGATAAACAAAATTGGCAAGACTTTAACCAGACTCATCAAGAAAAATAGAGAGAGGGCCCAAATAAATGAAATAAAAAATGAAAGGGAAGTTACAACTGATATCACAAAAATACAAAGGATTGTAAGAAATTACTGTGAACAACTATATGCCAAGAAATTGGACAGCCTGCGTGAAATGGACATATTTCTAGAAACATACAAGCACCAACACTGAGTCAAGAAGAAGCAGGAAGCTTGAGTAGACTGGTAACAACTGGAGAAATTGAAGCAGTTAAAAAACTGCCAGCACCCAATAGGTCTGGAACAGATGGCTTTGATGGCAAATTTTACCAACATTTAAAGAAGAACTAAAAATCTTATCCTTCTCAAAATATTCCAAAAAATTCAAGAATTGGCAATGAATAATCCTCACACTGGGAAAATCACCTTCATGCTCATGGTCTCTCCTCTGCCAGCTAAGTATTATCTTATCCTAACTAAAACTACTTTTTACTTGCGTCTCCCATGAGGGGCCTGAATTAGCTTGTTATGTGAATATATAAAGTAGCTCAGGACCTTTCTTCAGTTAGTTAAGAAAAAAATTAAAAGATTTTATTATAATATTTTGGGTCTGGAAATTTTTTTCTTATGTTATTGAATGTGCATCTTTTAGTGATAGGAGCAAGCTTCTTAAGGTTTTTACTCTCAGTACGCAGATGTGGTGAGGTGTCCCTCTGGGGTAGAGTCACCCACCCACAGCCTCTTGCACAACCATGTATGCATACAGGTCTGATTAGGGTTCTGCTTGCACCATAGACACCCGGGATAGTGACTGTGACACCTGTCAGAGGCTCACTCCCTGCTTTATCTGATAGAGCAAGGTTGCACAGGGAGTGTCCAGCAGCCAGACTGGTCCTGTCGGAATGGAACCCAGAGATGCCTCAGGGGTGAAGGATAACTTTCCTGTAAAAACAATCAACATGAAAAAAACTAAGAGGCTCCATCCTCATTAACTCTGTAGATGAGTGTAGGAAGGAGAGACATATAGAAGAAAAGCTAACATTGGTAAAGTGGCAATGTTTAGTTTGATATTATAGGTATCCTATAGAAAATAAGTCATCAGATTTTTAAAAATGGAAGGAGAGGAAAAGAGAAATAAGAATTCAAGGGGAAAATATAGCACTCATATTAATTAATTAGACTAAAAATTAATCTAGACAGAAATTAATTTGATTAAAAAATTTCTCTGGAATAGTACTTTACTATTTAATAGTTGATTATTTAGAAATCTGAATTGTAGTCATTTGGGAAAGAAATACAGGGGTGGGCAAAAGTAGGTTTTGAGTACAGTTGTGAGTACATGAAAGTTTATTCTTATATTATTGTTTATTAATCATTATATTATTTATTTTTATTAAAATCATAAACCTACTTTTGACCACTCCTGTATATCTTACTATATAATCACATCAAGTAAGCCTATATCAATATGTTAATAGTAATAATAGCAATCAGCCCTAACTTCCTGAAGTAATGACAACAATAAAACAAAAAATGGTAAAGTGTTATATTTGTCAGTAGCTTTACAATTTTAAAAGTGCTTTCACGTAAATGGTCTCATTTGATCCTCATATCAGTTTATGAGATAGGCAGCACAATTTTTTTTTATCATTTT
This sequence comes from Trachops cirrhosus, assembly GCA_028533065.1. NCBI lineage: Eukaryota > Metazoa > Chordata > Mammalia > Chiroptera > Phyllostomidae > Trachops > Trachops cirrhosus. The sequence goes on along the minus strand of CM052541.1, from coordinate 129,686,965 downwards.
GCAGGCAGGAGATTGAACTTGAGAACACTTTAGTGACTTGCCCTGCGTTACATGTCTGGAAAATAGCAACACTAAGACCAGAACTCTGGACTTCTGTTTCTGAGTTCATTTCATTTCTGACAGAATGATCATTCATTCTGTCACCAAAAATAGCCATTAATTTCCAGAGTGGAGTAAAACTTATCTGGGGATAGGTACAATTTATAGTACTTATCCATATTGGATTGATATCTTTTGCTTTTGTTCCTTTTTCAAGTATTGTTAAAATGATATGTGAATCAAACTTAATAAACAATTCAGCTCACAGCTTCCCCGTGGGTTCTCCAAGAGCTTTAGTCCTCAATGGTAGTTTAGCTGGCAGATGGCTGAGTGTACCATTTGAAGTCATCACTTCTACCTACCCCACCCTTTGACCCAGTTTTTACCAAGAGCTGGCATCACAGCTGTTATATTGCATATATTGCAGAAGCTTTGAGTTTGCTCAAACCTGTCTCAGCAATTTTCAACCAGGCTATTTAACTCACTCTGAAAAGGGCAGATTTAGGAAGACATATACGCAAGGACCTTGTCAGATTCATTCTGTTTCCAACTCAATTCCCAGATCCATCCCTTTCCATTCAGGCTCAAGAGTAAACATGCAGATGCATTAGGCTAGAGACCTTATTGGGTAACCCAGACCTTGAGAGGGACATGTAAATATTGTCAGCTCTAAAGGAGCCCAGTAGTCACAAAAGCTCTACGTACGACACTGTTCCACAGAGAATACCCTGCTTCACTCAGAACTTTCTGGTTACTTGAGGTCTCTTCATGGACAGAAAAGGTCCACCCCTAACATTTGTTAGCTCCAGGGCAAGAGTATAAATAGAGGCCTACATACCTTATGTCTAAATATTTAAAGGTTGCAGGTCAGGCTAACAAGCTGTAAAATGAAATACGTCTTTTCCTCCTACTGCAGCAACAGTATGTCCATAATAACAAAGTTGAAATACATGCTTAAAGCTAAGGCTGTTTGTTACTGTGAGTTGGCAACTATAAAAGGCATTTGACTTTAATGTTTGCTCTACATTTTAGGCATTTCTGCTGATGGGCCAGCAATGTTTGGAAGAGTAATAACATAAAGTATATAATTTATATTACTTGTAAATTGATTCATTTCATGAATTTATTTTTCTTTTATTAGAAAAAGATCATTTATTACATTGTTCTAAGATTTTTACATACTCTGTGCTCTACTGACAGTAAAGGGCTAAGGAACTAAAAATTAATTGTAACTGTATTCAAAGAGCAAATATTTGAATATATCTTTATCAAAAACTAAGATAAATATAAAAATTAATGCTGTTTTACACATAACTTTACAAAGTTATTTTCTCTCATATTCAAAACTCCATATTAAAATTAAGTAAAAATACAAATTCTAAACTAATGTATATAAAAATTTTAATTAAAATTATTTAAAATTGCATCTTATTTAAACTCATTTTTAAATACAATTAAATATTATTAGATATTTTCATAAAAATAAAACTATTTACAGCTTTAGCACTGAATTGTGCTAATATACTGAATAAGTATCACACTTTATACATATTATGTCTAGGTCAGCATTGCCTAATAGAAATAGTGCAAGCCACATACTTATAACTTTTAATTTTTTAATATTAAAAGTTCTTCTACATTAAAAAATAAAAAACACTTTAAATTTGTTGAAATAATTTTAATAATGTATTTTATTTAATCCAACAAATAAAATATTATTCCAACATGTAGTCAATATAACAATAATTAATGAGGTCTCTTACATTCCTTCTTTTCATGCTGTCTTCCAAATTGGTGTGTAGTTACAATTACAGCTCTTTGCAGTTGGAGTAGCTACGTTTCATATGCCCAATAGCCACATGCAGCTAAAGCTACCATAGTAGACAGTGAGTATTCTTTGGTTGCTACGTAGACTATTACAAATACCACATTAATTGGCGAGGTCCTACAGGAACACAAGTTGAAACACAAAGAGAAGCAAGAAAGTGGATGCTCCATACTACTGGGAATGATGTCAAGAGGAAGAACCTAACAGGTTAGTTAATTTGTCTTTCTCTTACCTAAGGACTTCTACCACTCTAATCCTCTGAAGCAATATCTACCTCCAGTGTAGGCAGTGGCACAACCCATGAACCTTCATGGGTGCAGGTGCCTTTTGTTTCAAAGGACATAGGACATGAGGTTTGGAGAAGCTCTTAGGTTCTTGGTGGGGCCTGAATGGGGTTAGGAACAAAAGTGGATGTTTAGGCTTATAAATCACTCTCTGCAGTGCTAAGCACCAGACAAGGAGTTAACAGAAATCCAAAGTGTGTGTTAATAAATTTATTTGTTAGTATGTTTATGAAAATTGAGGCTCAGAGGAGGGGCTGCTCTTGCCTGTTATGAGGGAGGTACTGGATAGAGCAGCCCTCCACCTAGCCAGGCTTCCCAGGAGCACATTAGAATGGAAAGGGACAGAGTCAGACCCTCACTAGATGAGGGACTGTGAAACCAGGATCCCACTAATCTCACAGTGTTGAGTTATGGAAGTGTTTGGCATGAGGATACTCACTGGTGTATATTTTCCTTTACGTTATGCTTCTTGAAATATTGACTTCAATATCAATATTAAACTTGAAAAAAACAAAAATGGAAGAGAGAAAGATACCTTTTAACAGATGCATATGTAATTAGTAATGATTCTGAGCCAACCTTCCACACCAACCCCCAAGCTCTCTCTCACACACACACATTTACCTCCCTTACCATACACACACATATATACAAATGACTCCAGAAGGAAAAGCATTGTATTGCTTTTATGTCTTTGCTTAAAAAATATATATGATAAAACATGACCTACAAGTAAAAGTTTGTTACAGTAGTAAGAGAAAATACTCTAATTATAGGAAATTTACAACCTCATAATAAATAACCGCTCATGCAGTTTCCAGGTCTTGTATTAGTCACCAATGGAACAGCAGCACGTGATTTTAGGTTGAGGAGAAATCAGAGCTAATCAAGGTCTTTGCATTTATGGCTCTCATTTCCTCCAACTCTTTATTCAGAGGTCACTTACTTGGTAAGGCTTTCTCTGACAATTATATTTTAAAAATTAAAAGTGGAATTGCCTTATGACCCAGTGATTCTACTACTGGGAATTTATCCAAAGAAACCCGAAACACTAATTCGAAAGAATGTAAGCACCCTTATGTTCATTGCAGCGTTAGTTGCAATCTCCAAAATATGGAAGCAGCCCAAGTGTCCCTCAGTAGATGAGTGGATAAAACAACGATGGGACATATACACAATGGAATACTACTCAGCCATAAAAAGAAGAAAACTTTACCTTTTGCAGCAGCATGTAGGGACCTGGAGAACATTATGCTAAGTGAAGTAAGCCAGTTGTAGAAAGACAAATACCACATGATTTCACTCATATATGGAATCTAATGAACAAACTGAACTAATAAGCAAAATAGAGACAGACTCATAGAGAGCAGGCTGACAGCTCTGGGATGGGGAGAGGTTAGGGGATGGAGGGATCGAGCAAAAAAGAAAAGGGATTCATGGACATGGACAACAGTGTGGTGATTGTGGGGGAAGGAAGGTATAAGGGGGAAATATGGTAATGGAAAAAATACAATAAAAATATTATTGTAAAAAATGTTAAAAAATTGAATCACTGGGTACTCCACCCTCACTCCAACTCCTGCACTTCCTGTTTGCCTGCCTTGCTTAATTTTTCTCCATAACATTTTTCAAAATCTTAAATAGTACAGACTTCACTTTTACAGTTTTTCATATTCTCCACTAAAATCCTTCACAAGAATGAGAATTATTACTCAATGTGTTCACTGCTATATCCATAGACCCTAAAGCAGGGCTTACTATAACAGAAGCTACTAAGTAAATATTTATTGAGTGAATGAATCAGTGGGGTATATTGTCATGGCACTAGGTAGCAATCATACTTTACTTCTGCCAATTAAGACTAAAACCAAAACCACCTGCGAAAACCACCTCTAAAATATTCAGGAACATGATAAAATAAGGCAGTGCACAGGTAAAATGGAAAGAATATGTTGGACTTGTACTTAAAAATCATTTTTATCTTATCTAAGTCACTACCAAACTGATTTGGGGCAAAGTCAATTTATTTCTCTAATATTTTAACCTCCAACAGCTCTATATTTTGTTTTAAATTAAATTTATTGGGTAACATTGGTTAATAATATAAATGTATTTACATAAATTATAATTATATAAATTTTAAGTATACAACTCTATCATAAAATATCTGTATAATCCGTTGTGTGCTCACCACCCCACAACCCAAAGTCTAGTCTCCCTTCATCACCATATATTTGAGCTTCTTTTCTCTATTTGTCCTCCCTCTATCCTTATCCCTCTCTGGTAACATTATTTTGATATTCGTCTCTATGAGTTTTTGTTTGTTGTTTTTTGTTTTATATCCCACATGAGGGAAATCACATGGTTCTTGTCCTTCTCTGTCTGACTTATTTCGCTTAACGTGATACTCAAGATCCACCTATGTTGTCACAAATGACAGTATTTCATCTTTTTATGGCTGAATTTTATTCCATTGCATGGATGTCCAGTCTTTACCCAATCATTTGTCAAAGGACACTTAAATTGTTTTCATGTTTTTGGTATTGTGAATAATGCTGCAATAAACATAAGGGTGCATATGTCTTTATGAATAAACATTTTCAAATATTTCAGGCAGATAACCAGAAGAGGGATTGCTAGCTAATTTTGTAGTTCTATTCTTAATTTTTGAGGCACCTGCATACTGTTTTCCATCATGGCTGCACCAATTTACATTCCCACCAGCACCATGTGAGGGTTTCCTTCTCTCCACATCATCTCCAACATTTGTTATTTCTTGACTTATTGATAATAGCCATTCTAACAGGTGTGAGGTGGCATCTTACTGTGGTTTTTATTGGCATTTCCCTTATACACTAGTGATGTTGAGCATCTTTTCATATATCTGTTGGCCATCTGTATGTCGTCTGTGGAAAAGTGCCTATTCAGTTGCTCTGTCCATTTTTTAATCAGGTTGTGTTTTTTCATTGAGTTGTATGAGTACTTTATATATTTTGGATATTAGCCCCTTATTGGGGTATTCTTTGCAAATATCCATTTGGTTGGTTGCCATTTTGTTCTGTTGATGGTTTCTTTTGCTCTGTAGAAGGTTTTTAATGTGATGTAGTCCCATTCACTTATTTTTGTTTTTCTTTCCCTTGCCATTGGGGCCAGGTTCACAAAATCCCTTCTGAGACTAAGGTCTGTAAGTTTAGTGCCTATGTTTTTTTCTATGTATTTTATTGTTTCAGGTCTTACTTTCAGTTTTTTAATTCATTTGAGTTAATGTTGTGTATGGTGTCAGAAAGCAGTTTAGTTTTATTCTTTTGTATGTGGCTTTCTAATTTTCTCACCACTGTTTATTAGGGACATTTCCCTTTCTCCATTTAAAGTTTTGGCTCCTTTGTCAAAAATTAGTTGCCCACATACATGTGGATTTATTTCTGGGCTCTCAATTCTGTTCCATTGGCCTGTGTGTCTGTTTTTCTGTCTGCCAATACCATACTGTTTTGATTATTGCAGTTCTGTAGTGTAGTTTGAAGCCAGGGAGTGTAATATCTCTGGCCTTGTACTACTTCCATGCATAGAGATAATTTATTGTAAGAAAAACAAAACCCAGAAACAAACATATACTATTTTGCAAAGTTGTCATGATCCAAACTAGCAGAAAGATATTTTCTATAGTTTCAATGGTGGAATCACTTATATACAAAATGTATGTTTTATCTAACAAATATATTGGTTGTAAGTCCTGTTTGTTTAATTTTTGTAAAAGTGATAAAAAACTTTAAATTTGAAATAAATTCTTTTTTGCTTTTGTTTATTTATCTAATTAATTTTTTGTAGAGAATAAAGTTTTTTAACTATATTTTATTGGTTATGCTATTACAGTTGTCCCATTTTTTCTCCCCTTTATTTCCCTCTGCCATGTACCTCCTTCCCTCCAGCATTCTCCCACCCCTTAGTTCATGTCCATGGGTCATGCATAGAAGTTCTTTGGCTTCTACATTTCCCATACTGTTCTTAACCTCTCCCTGTCTATTTTGTACTTACTGTTTACACTTCTTATTCCCTGTACCTTTTCCCCCATCCCCCACCACACCCCACTGATAACCCTCCATGTGATCTCTATTTCTGTGAATCTGTTCCTGTTCTAGCTGTTTGCTTAGTCCACTTTTGTTTTTGTTTTTTCAAGTTCAGTTGTTGATAGTTGTGAGTTTGTTGTCATTTTACTGTTCGTATTTTTTATCTTTTTTTTCTTAGATAAGTCCCTTTAACATTTCATATAATAAGAGCTTGGTGATGATGTACTCCTTTAACTTGACCTTATCTGAGAAGCAGTTTATTTGCCCTTCCATTCTAAATGATACCTTTGCTGGATAGAGTAATCTTGGATGTAGGTCCTTGCCTTTCATGACTTTGAATACTTCTTTCCAGCCTCTTCTTGCCCATAAAGTTTCTTTTGAGAAATCAGCTGATAGCCTTATGGGAACTCCTTTGTATGTAACTGTCTCCTTATCTCTTGCTGCTTTTAGGATTTTCTCTTTGTCTTTAGTCTTGGGTAACTTAATGATGATGTGCCTTGGTGTGTTCCTCTTTGGGTCCAACTTCTTTGGGGCTCTGAGCTTCCTCGACTTGTATGTCTACTTCCTTCACCAGATTGGGTAAGTTATGTTTCACTATTTTTTCAAATAAGTTTTCAATTTCTTGCTCTTCCTCTTCTCCTTCTGGCACCCCTATTATTTGGATGTTGAAACATTTAAAGTTGTCCCAGAAGATTCCTAAGCTTCTCCTCAGTTTTTTGAATTCCTGTTTCTTCATTCTGTTCCAGCTGAAAGTTTATTTCTTCCTTCTGTTCTAAATCATTGATTTGAGTCCCGGTTTCCTTCCCTTCACTGTTGGTTTCCCTGTATATTTTTCTTTATTTCACTCTGCATAGCCTTCACTTCTTCCTCTATTTTGCAACCATATTCAATCATTTCTGTGAGCACCCTGATTACCCATGCTTTGAACTCTGCATCTGATACATTGGCTATCTCCTTGTCATTCAGTTCTTTTTCTGGAGTTTTGATCTGTTCTTTCATTTGGGCCATATTACTTTGTCTCAGTGTACCTGTTATGTCATAAGGGGCAGAGTCTTAGGTATCGGTAGGGCAGGGTGACCCACTTGGCTGGGTGGTGGCACTGTATGTGGTGGTAGAGGGGTCAGAGAGGGAACAATGCTGCTTGCTCGGCTCTCAGTAACTTTCAGTCACTTCCTCCACTATCTACAAGCAAATTGTGCCTTTTCCTGTGCTGATGCTGATTCCCGTGGGTGGTTTTATGTACATTCTAGGACTCCATGATCCCTCCAAGGGACTCTCCTATGAGACTGGCAGTTTCTCCCATCACTGCAACCCCCACAGTTTTTTACAGCCAGAGGTTTTGAAGCTTTTTTCCCATTGCTGGAACCCTGGGTGTCATGGTCTATCTTGCTCCCCAGTTTGTCCTCCTTGTTTATCTGCATGAGAATGTGGGACTGCCTGGTCTGCCAGCTGCTGCCTCACTTACCTGATCTGCCAGCTGCCACCTTGTGTGCATCCTCTGTGCCCTGGCTTTCTGTCTCTGCCCCTCCTACCATTCTGGATGAATGTTTCTTCTTTAACTCCTTAGTTATTAGACCTCCATATAGTTCAATTTCCTGGCAGTTCTGGTTGTTTTTGTTTTTAAATTGATTGTTATCCTTCTTTTCATTGTATGAGGAAGTGAAGCATATCTACCTATACATCAGTTTTGGCCAGAAGACTTGAGAATCTGAAATAAATTATTTGTAAGTTAAAAACAGAAACATATATAACCATTTGTATATCTCTTTTTAAGTTTTGGCTTTCACTACTTTGAGTTTTTATCTTTTATTTACTTTTAAAAAGATTTTATTTATTTATTTTTAGAGAGAGGGGAAGGGAGGGAGAAAGAGAGGAAGAGGAATATCAATGTGGGTTGCCTCTCTTGTGCCCTCAACTTGGAGCTGGTCCTGCACCCAGCCATATGCCCTGACTGGGAATAGAACTGGCTACCTTTCAGTTGATAGGCTGGCTCTAAATCCACAGAGCCACACCAGCCAGGGCTGAGTTTTTAAAATATTAAAATACCCTGCAACTTAAAGGCTGCTTTTATGGTAACTCATAAGTTTTTTAATTTCCTTTTTTTAAAATCTTGGATGTACTAAACTACATTTTTGCTTTAGCATTATTTATTTAATCATTCTCTCCATACATTCTGACCATTCAAAAACTTTTAATACATATCATTATGTACATTATTTTAGAATATGAAATCTAGTAGTGTTTTTTAATTCATCAAGAACATTATAGGGGACTGCCTGTAGACCAAACCTACTTCAGCTCAGCCCCAGCAGCTTACCTCTGGGAATTTCTACAGCTTACACCCTCTCTAGCTCCAGGTCCCTTTGTGGCTTGCCCCTGGGACTACCCAAGGCTTAAGCCCACTCCAGGTACAGCCCTGGTAAGCCTTGGCTTCCCCCATCTCTGGACTCCCTGTGGCTTACACACACTCCAGCTTGCCTGCCAAAGATACCTGGCACACACAGTCCACAAAGGGGTAGCTGCTACACAAGGTCACTCCTGTAAGACTGGGGGAGGATGCTGTTTTGCCTAATTCATAGAAACAAACAAAGAGAGACAGTCAAAGTGAGCAGACAGAAATATATGTTACAAACAAAATACCAGAACAAAACCTCAGAAAAAGAACTAAATGAAACAGAGACAAAGAATCTATAAGATAAAGAGTTCAAATCACTGGTGATAAGGTTGCTTGATGATCTCAGAGAGAACTTCAAAAAAGAGATAGGAAACATAGAAAAGAACCAGTCAGAAATGAAGAATATATTACATGGAATCAATATCAGATTAGATAAAACAGAGGGTTCAATCAGTGATTTGGAAGACAAGGCAGAAGACACCCAATTGAAACAAACAAACAAAGTAATGAAAAAAAGGAGTATAGTTTAAGGGGCCTCTGGGACAACATCAAGAGTAACAGCATTTGAATCATCAAGTTTCCAGAAGGATGAGAAAGAGAAAGAGATAGAAAACCTACTTAAAGAAATAATGGCTGAAAACTTCCCCAACCTGGTGAAGAAAATAGATGTCCAGGTCCAGGAAGCACAGAGTCCCAAACCAGATGAACCCTACGAGGCCCACACCAAGACACATCATAATTAAATTGCCAAAGTCAAATCAACAGGGATTTTTTTTTAAATTCAAGGTTGGAAGCAAATAAACTTAACAGAAAAGAATATTAAGAAAAATAATATTTTGCCCTGGTTGGTGTGGCAATCAGTGGATTGAGTGACGGCCTATCAACCAAAGGGTCACCAGTTCAATTCCCAGTCAGGGCACATGCCTGGGTTTCAGGCCAGGTTCCCAGTTGGGGGTGCATGAGAGGCAACCATGCACTGTTTCTTCCTCTCTCTTTCTCCCTCCCTTCCCTTCTATCTAAAGATAAATAAATAAAATCTTTAAAAAATAATATTTTAATATGTAAGTTTGTTCCATATAAGTTTGTTAAGAATACTCTAATTGACTGGTTTTTCCATGTAAGTAACTCAGTTAACCTACCAGTGAGAAGGAGAATAAGGAGATGTGAAGTAATCGTCTGGTCTCTGGGTTCACACATGTATCTCCATTTCATGAGTCCACAGGCTTGGGGCTGGGCTCAGCTGAGAGGCCGAGATGACGGATGTCTCTTTCCAGGAGGTCTTTCATCTCCAAGGAAGCCAACTGAGCTTCTTCATGGAATCATGGCAGTAGTCTAAGAATCTGATGAGTGACAATGCCAGGTCTAAGAGCATGGATATGAGCGCATGGATATGGTAGGCATACTGGGATGCCTTGGAATGCAAATGCTCCATTAAGTGTTGCTAATCTTCTATTTTTTTTACCAAGTATCCAAATATCTAGATACAAAGATGCAGATTCTTTTAATGATTGTTATTATTCTAACTTGGTGTATACAGATACTTCTGGCAGTTGAGTAACCTAGGTTATTTGGTGATCCAAGTCCCCAATATACAAACCCTTATCAAACTTATTGGCCAAGGCTGACATACGGCCAAATCCAGAGTCAGTCTGAAAGGCGAGCCACAGGGTATGCACACCAGGAGAAATGAGTCATGTGGCATTAATGTGACAATCTGCCATAAGATCATTGAAGAATGTAATAGATAACTATCTTAAATAATTATTAAAATAGGAGCATGTTCGGTCAATTGAAGATATCAAACTCAAAGTATAGATCTTTTTTACATATTTAGTATTTGCATTAAATATACTATTTTCATTTATCAATATTATTTTGTATTTCATTGAATTCATAGATTTTTAAGAATAGTATTGCTTCTTTTTCTTAAGTTACTCTGCTTCTGGATTTCATTAAATGTTAGCAATAATTTAACAATTAACCATAATAATTATGCAGTGAATCAAATATTTTAGTACTTAAATTTTTTTTCTTTAGTAAAGAGATTTAGGCATGTTAGGGGATCAAAAGGAGGTTAAAACATTAAAACTATATTTATGGATGAAGACCTAATTTTAAAATAGTATATCCCAAAACAAAAAACAAAACTACAACTGCATGTACCACACAAAATACATGAGTAAACTAAACTGAGCTCAAGAGCTATCAGCTTGCAAACTCTGGCTCAAAATAAAAGTACATGGTAAAATTAATATTTTAATATAACAAGTCAGTTTTTTGCTCTATGCTAAGTGGTCCAGACAGGCTTTAAGAGAGTTACAATATTAATGTTTTCCACCATCTATCATTTTCAAAATGAAATCCTCAATCTAATTTGGAAAAAAAGATCAGCCATACAGCAAACTGTTACAGAATTATGTACATATTCATTAATGATGAGCATAAAATCAGTTTTAGCTTTATAGTTAAAATGCTAGTTAAGAAAATGTGCATGCAAATCTTGTAGCCAGAAAGATTTTCATCGATTCCAGTTGATAAAGGCTGGCTAAATCAGGTCTGTTTTACGTTTATTGGTAATCACTTTGTGCAGGCAGAAATGCGATGTATAGGACCCTGCTACTCACTGTGTAGTCTGTGGACCAGTAACATCAGAATCACCTAAGAACTTTTTAGAAATACAAAATCTTAGGCCCCATGCCAGACATACTGAATTGGAATCTGTAATATAACAAGATCCCCAGGGGCTTCTGTGCACATTAAAGCTTGAGAAGCTCTGACCTAGGATATGTTTACTGGTTAGAAGGTGTCTTTTTCAAGGCACTCGAAGGCCATCATCAGTGAGCTCTTGATGGTAGATGTGAAGGATGAGCACCTGAAGCAGGGCACTGACTCTGTCCTTCGTGAGAACAGAGATGCCTGAATTGGCCATAGACCCCCATAGAAACCTTTGCTATGGACCCCATGCAAATATGTTATGTTACAGCTCCTCAAGCAACTGAGAACTATTTTCATATAAATGTCATTTTTGTGAGAGGACACAGAATTTCCCAGATATACCTGCTGTCAGCACATTTTGCTGAAACTGACTCCTAAAACTTTTACCAGCACTTCAGTTTTTTTGACTCAACCTAATAGTTTCCCGGAAAGCCTCTCTGCTCACCTCACTGCAGGAGGCACATGACATCAGCTTGTCCTGTTTTTGGTCATGTTAATTTGATCATTTGGTTAGGATACTGTCTACCAAATTTCTACTGTGAAATGTCCTTTTCCCTTTGTAATTAATGTGACCTGCGGAGTGATGTTTCAGATTTTGTATCTTGTTAACTTTAGCCAATAATTTCAGCTTCCATTGATAATTCTGGCCAGAATTAATTGCTATGGTGAGAGAAAAATCATGGCTTTCTTATTCTTATCATTCCTTCTACATTTATTGGCAAGCATTTTCATCAAAAGATACAAAGATGTCACTCATTTACATAACTTTTATGGAAGCAGTGAAAATTTTGTTTTGCCACCTCTAATATAAGCTACTTTCATTTATATCTTCTCATTACATGAACATTTAAAGTTTGTGGTGTAGGAAGCACTAATATGGAAATACCAAAATAGCGGTTATGGTGGCATTAGCTTCTTTTCTTACTACTCACTTGCAGTTTTATAGGGTAGGTGCCATTTCTGCTGCATGAGATCAAGAGAACAGATGCTTTAACATCCATACTCTGGCAGGGCATGTAAAGTGTATTTCAGAATTTATACATTTCTAGAAATCATTGACTGGTTTTAGTGTTTAGGCCTTTTTAGTGATACAGTTTATATCACAATTAGGTTCTTTTGTCACAGTCTATATTCCATCCTGGGATTCCCCAACCTCCTAAATGATGTTTTGAATTTTTCATTTGTTAAGGCTCACTTTGCTACAAAGTTTTATAGGTTGTGAGAAACGAATTGTGTTATTTATCCACCACTACAGTGTCATACAGAACAGCTTCGCTGCCCCACAAAATCTCCTTTACTAGACATAGCCAACCCCCTCTCAACTCCCTCAGCCCCGAAAGCATAGGTCCGTTTACTGTCTCTATAGTTTTGCCTTTCCAGAAATGTCAGATGGAACCATACTAGTTTCTTTCACTTAGCAATATACTTTCAGCCAGGTCTTTCATGGATTTATAGCTTATCTCTCTTTATTGCTGAATAATATTCAATGGTATGGATTTACCACAATTTCTATTTATTCATCTACTGAGAGCAATTTGTTTAATTTCAGTTTTTGGTGATTATGAGTAAAGCTGCTACACAGATCCATGTGCAGCTTTTCCATGGACACCAGTTTTCAAATTAGTTGGGTTAATATCCAGGAGCACAATTTCTGGATTGTTCAGTAAGACTATATTTAGCATTGTAAGAGACCACCAAACTGTCTTCCAAAGTGGCTGTACCAATTTGCATCCCTGATATTGGTGAATGAGAGTTCCTGTTGCTCTATAACCTCACCAGCATGGTATTTTCAGGGGCTTTTTGTTTTTGTTTTTTTTTTTTTAGCCATTCTGACAGGCAGTGGTATTTCACTGTTGTTTAAATTTTCAGTTCTCTAATGACAAGTGACATTGAGCAGCTTATATGGTTATTTGCCATTTGCATATTTTCTTTGGTAAGGTGTCTAGGTCTCTTAATTATACCTAAACTGAGTTGCTTTTTAAATTATTATTGAGTTTTAAGAGTTTGTATATTTTCAATACAAGTCCTTTATAGTGTTCTGCAAATATTTTCTCCAAGTCTGTTCTTTTCATTCTTTATATAGTGTTTCACAGAAAAGTTTTTAATTTTGATGATTTACCAATTTATTTTCTTCCATGGATTGTGCCTTTGGTGTTGTATCTAAAAACTCATCACCAAAACCAAGGTCACCTACACTACCCTGTTTTCAATCAGAAGTTTTATTATTTTACACTTTACATTTAGGTTCATGACCCAATTGGAGTTAATTTTGGTGAAAGATGTATGGTCTCTGTCTATGTTTTTCTTTTTGTTTTGCATATGGACACACAATTTCTACAGAACCATTTGTTGCAAAGACTACCCATTTTCCACTGAATTGCCTTTGGTCAAAGATCAGTTGACAATATATGTATGAGTATATTTCTGGGCTCTATTTTTCCCTGTTGTTCTGTGTGTCTATTCTTTACCCAATACCACACTGTCTTGATCACTGTAGCTTTAGAGCAAATCTTGAAATCAATTAGTTCTCCAACATTGTTCTTCTTCAGTATTATGTTAGCTATTCTAGGCCTTTTGAATTCCGTAAAAACTTTAGATTGTTTGTTAATATTCACTAACCAGGTTGCTGGGATTTTGATTGGTATTGCACTGAATGTATAGATTAGGTTGGGAAGAATTGACATCTTAAGAATAGTTAGTCTTCCAGTCAATGAACATGGAATATCATTTCTCTCCAATGCCTTATTTCTTTTTTGATGTATTTCACTATGGTTTTGTAGTTTTCACATCTTGTGAAAATTTCACAAGAAATTTTCTATAGATCTTGTTTATAATTTAGATTATATAACTAAGTTAGATTTATATCTAAGTATTTAATTTTCCTAGATGCCTTATTTCTTTTTTGATGTATTTCACTATGGTTTTGTAGTTTTCACATCTTGTGAAAATTTCACAAGTAATTTTCTATAGATCTTGTTTATAATTTAGATTATATAACTAAGTTAGATTTATATCTAAGTATTTAATTTTCCTAGATGACATTGTAAATGGCATTATTTTTAAATTTCAAATTCCAATTGTTCATTACTGGTAAAGCAATTGATTCTTGTATATTACCCTTTTATCCTAGGAACTTACTGTATTCACTATTAGTTCCATGAGTTTTTTGTTGTTGATGATTCTTTGGGATTTTTCACATAGGTAATTAATAAGGACAGTTTTATTTCTTCTTTTCTATTCATACATTAATCAGCCATTTTTGTCTTATCACACTGGCTAGTACTTCCAGTACAATGTGGAATAGGTACAGTGAGAGAGGATATCCTTTTCTTCTTTACCATTTTAGGGAACAAGTGTTCAGTTTCTCATCTTTTTGTATGATGTTAGCTGTAGGTTATTTGTAGTGATTCTTTATCAAATTGAGGAAATTTCCTCTATTCCTTGTTTGCTAAGAGTTTTTAATATTTTTGTTCAATTATAGTTGTCCTCATTTTGCCCCATTACTCTCTCCTGCCCTACCCATCCCCACCACCTACCTGCAATCCTACCCTGCCCCCCACCCCACCATTGTCTTTGTCCATGGGTCCTTTATACATGTTCCTTGATGACACTTCTCCTTCTTTTCCCTGTTATGCCCCACTCCCCCAAACCCTCTGGTTACTGTCAGTTTGTTCTTTATTTCCATGTTTCTGGTTCTATTTAGCTTGCTTATTTCTTTTGTTGATTATGGTCTACTTATAAGTAAGATCATACGGTATTTGTCTTCCATTGCCTGGCTTATTTGCTAAGAGTTTTTATCATGGATATATATTAGATTTGTCAAATGCCTTTTATGTATCAGTTGGTAAGATCAATATGGTTTTTTTCCCTTTAGTTTGTTGATATGATGGATGACACTGGTTTTTGAACATTGAGTTAGCTTTGCATAATTGGAACAAATCTCATGTGGTCTTAGTGTCTGATTATTTTTACACACTGTTGGATTCAATCTGGTAATATTTTGTTGAAAAATTTTACATCTATATTTATGAGAGATTTTGGTCTATAGTTTTCCTTTGTTGTAATGTGTTTGTCTGGTTTAGGTATTGGGGTAGTTGTGGCCTCATAAAATGCGTTAGAAAGTTTTCCCTCTGATTGCATTTTCTGGAGGAGATTGTAGAGAATTGGTACCATCCCTCCTTAAATGTTTGGTAGAATTTACAATAAAACCATCTGGGACTGGGTGCTTTCTCTTTTGGAAGGTTAGTATATCTTTGCCAGTATATCTCCCAGGGCAAGGGAAATAAAGGAAAAAATAAACAAATGGGACTACATCAAATTAAAAAAGCATCTGCACTCCTAAAGAAACTGTCATCAAAATGAAAAGGGAACAGACTGTATGGGAGAACATATAGGTCAATGACACATGGGACAAGGGTTTAATCTCTAAAATGTATAAAGAACTCATATGACTCAACATCAGGAAGACAAACAATTCAATTAAAAAATGGGCAAAGGACCTGAATAGACACTTCTCCAAGGTGGACATATAGGGGGCCCATAGACATATGAAGAGATGTTCAACATCACTAGCCATCAGAGAAATGCAAATTCAAAACACAATGAGATACCACTTCATACCTATCAGAATGGCCATCATTAATAAATCAACAAACAAATGCTGGCCAGGCTGTGGAGAAAAGGAAAACTTAGTGCACTCTTGGTGAGAATGCAGACTGGTGCAGCCACTATGGAAAATAGTACGTAATTTCCTCAAAAAATTAAAAATGAATCTGCCTTTTGATCCAGTGATTCACTGCTGAGATTATACCCTCAACATCCCAAAACACCAATTCAAAAGAACCTATGTACCCCTATGTTCATAGCAGCACTATTTACAATAGTTGAGTGCTGTAAATAGCCTAAGTGTCCATCAGCTGAAGAGTGGATCAAAAAATTATTGTACATTTACACAGTGGAATACTACACAGCAGAAAGAAAGAAGGAGCTCCTATCTTTTGTGACGGCATCGATGGAACTGGAGAATATAATGCTAAGTGAAATAAGCCAAGAGGTGAAAGACAAATACCATAGGATCTCACTTATAAGAGGAATCTAATGAACAAAATAAACTAACGAGCAAATAAAACCAGAGGTATGGAAACATGGAACAGACTAACAGCTGCCAGAGGGGAGGGGAGAGGGGATAATGGTGGAAAGAAGGAGAAGGGACTAGTCAAAGAACATGTATGAATGACCCACAGACATGGACAACAGTGTGGGGGTTGAATGTGGGAGGAGGGGGTGGGCTTGGTGATGGAGGGCAAAGGAGAAAAAATTGGGACAGCTGTAATAGAATAACAATAAAAAATTTAAAAAAAGGAATAAAAGTTGAGATTATGGGGATTTTCATTTCATTGTATTGTCTGTTCCTTTTTCAATACTCATGATTGTCAGAATAATCTATATCTATTTGATGTAATAAAAATAATTATATACAAGGTAACAAATAATAAATATCATAAAATGGTTTAAGACAAAGATTGTAATTCCAAATTAGTTAAGAACTTTAATTATGTCATGGGTTCTACATATTTCCCTTATCTTTGTGGAGTTGGGGAAGAGTGGTGAGGGGAATAAAGCAAAACACTGAAACTAACAGATAGCAATTAGTATTATCAGTGATTTTCTCCATTTTCTGCAATATTATCCACTTAGCAAATTTTACTTTGTAAGATTTAGGGTCTTTCTACAGCTCTTTTATATCAGACTACTTCCTTTCATTCCTAACTGAGCAGACTCCTATGTTCCTGTCTTTAAAGGCACAGGTTGCTGACAATATTGAAGCATAGAAAGGTGAAAACACTAGGGAAAAAAGGATAGTTTATGTTGTTAATTCTTTATGAGCTGAATAAAGCATTTAATGTTTTCGCTATTTTATATGTAAAGTAATTTTTTATTATGATCATATCATCTCCCTTGGTTTTTGTAGATTACTGTGTCTTACTTATAATCAATCCACAACAAAGAACTCTGTTGTCAAAAATTTTGCAGATACTATGGATGCTTATATTTGATTTTGTTCTGTCATGATGTCTTGGTTAGATGGCTGTAACTCCAGGTGAGTGGACATGCAGGACTCCTTCCATTTGCACAAACAGACTAGGTAGGCTTTAGTATTCCTAAACAACATGTGAATTGAATACTGTACTGTTAGTCTCCAGGCTGGGTAATAAGGCTCCAGAGTGGGTAAGTTCTAGGGCTCTAGTTCTTAGGTTATGTTTGGATATTTCATCAATGCTAATAAACATACTACTCTTCCAGGTAGAGTGTAGAGATGTGCGTGGGATTCCTGATACTTTTTTCAACACTTGTCTAGGATTTTCTTACATGTGACAGGCGCCCCCTAGTGAATAGCGGGACTTACATTGACTTCCAGTATAAAGGAACCTATTTAAAAATTTTTGTATTTATTAAACAAGATGCTGAAGTTTTGTGTGTGTGCATGAGGGTGAGGGTGGGATCTGTTTTTCATTAAAAACATTCAGGATTTCACAAAATAGGAGTAGTAATCAATTTACTACATAAAGTTCAAACTAATCTGAACTTTGCTAGATCATCAAAGTACATGAATACATCATTGATCTTCACCATCTCTCCAAATGTGGAGACTTGGGTGGATTTTTTATATAGCTACTAGAATCTGATACACATAACTTGGGGGCTGGGACTTGAGGAACCATAATTTCAATCCAAAAACCTTTAATCTGGTAAATATATTTGATAAATTATATTTTATTTGATTAATTTCAAGATTAAAATATATAATGAAAATGGTGGTTGCTTAAATGATAAAATAAATCAGTTACTTTTAATTATGTCTTCTCCCACTTTAAAGCTCTTGCCACTTGTAACAGTTCTGAAAAAAGTGTGTTATAATTTTGATATCATCATAAATATTATTACTTACAGCACTGAATTAGGTCCTTAGTGTGGAACCAAAAATAATTCTTACCCTCTAAGATGGTTCCAATGTAAAATAAAGTCAAATAATATATAACCGGGTCAACTGGAAAGTAAATGAAATAAACATGAAAGAAAATATTCATATTACTTTAACAGTGTCAAAAAAACAAAAGCAATCACACACTTGACTCAGTGGCCTTTAAATGGAGCATCCTAAACTAACAATTAGAGAAAAGGTTAAACAAAAAGTAGGTGACATGTTTAACTAACAAGTAGGTGAAAAGATTATTGGACTGTTCTCAAAGATCTTGTTTAATGACAGAAACTATCAAATTATTAATTTCATGTGGTGTATTTTTGCTACTTTTCAAGGGTAGATTACCCTATTGCCTCCTATCTAATTATCCAGACAGATTTTTAAAAAATTACTTTTTCCTTGTTTCCCTAGATTGTCATTTTAGATTCACCTCATTTTCTTCAGATCCAAACTGACCTCTCAAATTATAAGGCAGGCCCCTTTTAGCCCTCCCTCTTCTCCGAACTTGTAATGGCCTAATTTAGCACAATTTTATCTCTTTGATTATTCCATGTATATTAAAGTGCTCTACAGAACACGTGCAAGCATTCATTCAAATTACAGTTGACCCTTTAAAAGAGGGCGGGGATGGGGGCTAGGGGCGCCGACCCGCAGCAGAACATTCGCGAATTAACTCAAGTAGTCCATCGAGAGACGCGGATTCTGCATTGTATTTATTAATCTGTTAATGGGTAGACTCCTAAGTCCATTCTCCATCACTGTAGCTTCACGAATTTAGAGGGATAACGTGTGCATTTCCCTTGTTCTGGTGGCAAGCAAGTGCTGACAGGGGTGAAGGAAAGAGAACCCAAGAAAAGTCGAAGTGAATGACAGGTAAGGAAGAACGCACCTCGCTAACCTCATCCTTCAGCACAAAACGCCCATTCTTCCCTGTCTTGTTTCCTAAGATGGGTCCGGGGCGGATGCAAGGTCACCCGTGGGACGGCGGGTACTCCTCCGCTGGGCCCAATGCCGGGCGGGAGGCGGGGAAGAAGCCCTGGGAGCCTCGCGGGGGAAGGTGGCGACCTAGGAAGGGGCCGGGACCCGGAGGCCGGGGCACAGCGGCGCGCGCCTGCGCCTGCCCCTGCCCGGCTGCCACCGCCCCCTGCCGCAGCATCCCTTCGCAAGAATCCGCGCGCGCGGGCGGGAGGAGGGGCGCGCAGGCCCCTCCGCCCCGCGCGCGCCCACGTGACGCGAGCCGAGGAGATTGTAGCGGCGACCGCAGGAGGCGGCAGACGGGTGCAGCGCTCGGCGCTCACAACATGAGCTCCCCCTCTTCCTCCTGAGAGCCAAGACGGTACCTTCTCCTCCGCCGGGCCGGTAGCCGCCGCCGCCGCTGCTGCTGCCTCCACCACATCCCCGCTGCCGCGGTGCCCGGAGCAGGAGGAGAAGACGCACCTGGGCCGCCGCCGTTGGAACGAATCCCCGCTGACGCTCGCTCCCTCCTTCGGCCGTTGCCTTCGAAGTCTGCCCTCCCGCGGGGTCTCCGCTTTCTCCTCCCCGCCGCCGCCAGCTCCTGCCCTCCGCCGCGATGGGGCTCTTGGACTCCCAGCAGGGCAGTGTCCTGAATGTGATGTCCACGGCGCTCAACGACACGGTGGAGTTCTACCGCTGGACTTGGTCCATCACAGGTAAAGCCGCTGGCGTCCCTGTCCTCGCCCTGCCGTGTGGGCGACCCCAGCCTCCTGCGGCTGTCGGGAGGCTGTGGATCAGAGGAGGTGCGGGGCGCTGGGACCGCGACGGGGCTCTGGTTAATCTGCTCCGAACGTTATGGCCTCACCGCCGCCCCCCGCCCCCACACACATACACACGCTCGCCCGGTTTTCCTCTGAGCTTCCACCATCTCTCATCGGTTTCTCAGATGCAGGAGCTGACATAGCAGGTGGAGTCTGTGCTGCTGAGAGCTCGTCGCAGGAACCTCCCTACCCTATGTTCCCACATCTCCAGACCTCATATGACAGTTCCGAATTATGCACAGGATTGGTTTTAACATTTAGTAATATTGAGTGTGGAGAGGTGGCTCGGGCGGGGGTCGGGGCGGTGAACTCCAGTGGTGGCTGTCTTTTTTGCTTCTTCGACCTCCTGGTTGCTTTGACACAACCTGCTAACCTGATGATGTTTTGTCTAGCTCATTTAACATAATTTGGAAATAAAAGCAAAAAGCCGTTGTTTGGTTCCTTGAACCTTGAAGAATGTTAGTTTGTGAGGTTCTTCGACAGCAGTTGTGTTTGAAGTGATTGTCTTGAATGGCTTGGCGCAGTGCAGTGCAGTCAGGGGGAGGGGGAGGCTAAAACACCGGGAAAGAAAGGTCTTTACGAAAGGGGTCTCTACAGCAGCACCTAGAGGTTGTCCTAGAAGCTTACATACATACACAGTTTTCTTAAATCAACAAACTTTTTCCTATGGTTGTTAGAGTTTATTCGACAGTATTGTCCCATGGTTGATTTACATATGGTCCCTTCTGCTTTTCTAGCAGAAGCTATTGTGATGTTATTTTCACATTTCCTTGTTTATTTTATCTAGTTGTTTCAGTTGCTTTTGGTTTTAGGCTATTTAAAAGTTTTGAAATAAAAATTAAGTTAACAGGATTTTAGAAATGATCTTTTGATTTAAATATTTTTAGTCCTTGCAGTATTGCCCTGCATCCCAGCAGGGGAGGAAATTAACCTTGCACGTTGTGACTCTGCCTTTCTAGAAATTATAACATATTCCTGTTGTTTTTGTATTCATTAGAGTAAATGGGATAGTAGTTACAGTACAAATACAGTACAATGCATGGGATATATGCTGTGGAGAAAATGTGTTGCTATAATTATTTCTGGGTGAGACAAATGATTCTTTGACATTGATGAGGCTTTAACTTCTTTTGAAAATTGTGTTCTTTTTCATAAATTCTTAAGTTTGACACAGAATTAAGCTATTTAATTAGCTATTGTAATAGAAAATGGTTAGAAGAGGTTTTAATGGAGTTTTTCCTTTTTAAGTCTTCTGTGTATTGTTTACACTGAAGTTATGCTGTACCTATATAACCTAGGAAATGCATATATATATATATATATTTCCCTTCATCTCTGAAGTGATTTTGGTTATTTAAACATTGCATCAGGGTTTCCCATTACACAATTGTGCAGAGCCAAACATCAGAGAAGCTCTCTGGCAGGTAATTGCACTTTGCATACTTTAGAGTTCACACATTGTCAAGGTCCTCCAATCTCCATATAGCCAGAGCCACACCCAGGAGTTCTCATTCCTGTCTGTCATTTCCTTCCCACCTCTTGAGTCTCAGAGAGAATTGAGAGCGAAGATAGAATATACCCTTGTATGGTCATTAATTCCTTCCTAATGATGTTTATGTAAAAACATCATGAATGAAATAGGGAAATTTTGCAGTTGCCTTATGTGAAAGCTTGCTACTTGCATATGAAGACATAAAATAATATTGTTGCTGAGACTGATAATTCAAAGTAGCCACTGGGACAAAGTGATCTCCCACTAGCAGGTCAGAGGAAAGGTATTCACCCATTCCCTTGGCTATCCACTTACGAAACCTGAGACTGCTTCCTTGCTTTCTGTAATCAGCTACCTAGTGTAGATAGATGGTATTTCTTAACGACCTTAGAGGCTTAGTGGGATGTAGCCCGTTCTGCCTTGCTGCTTTGTGAGGAGTATTTTTCAAGTTCAGGCAGAACACACATGAAGCCTATGGTGTTCCATTTCCTTTCACTGCCTCATCTCCTCCCTTCCATGCTCTCCAGATACCTTTTCTTTGACTCATTAGCACTGATCCAATTCCAAGAGGATATCTTCTCACTGTAATTTCATGAAAATCTGGGCAAAGGAGTTTCAAACATATTAGATGAGGCTGAAGAAAAAGTCAGTGAGTCAGAAGTTTGGGAAGGGGGGCAATAAAAATGGGTGGAGAGAAAGATGGTCTTGAGAAATAGTGGTGACTGTTGTGAAAGGACTCAGATTATTCAGGGAGAGAAGAAGTGAGCGAGCCCTGTGCCATGAGAGCTTTCATCCCCAGAACTGGTTATATGCTTCTGTCTTTCTGTTCTATTACCTCTTCACCACTGATGTTTCTGCCTAAGTGTAAATAACCTGTATCTACGTGGTACTGTTATAATAGGAATAATACAGATATGTAGAATATATTTGATGATCCAAGAGATTTTTGTCTTAGGACAAACAGTTTCCGCAAAAATACTATTTTGAACTATTTTATCAAATGGTGCTATTTAATAAAACACATCCAAAGCAATGTATAAAAACTGGGCTTTTCAACAGCACATATCTAGCAAATACAGCATGTGGTCCGTAGTGTATCAACACAGAAAATGTCACTTTTACTGTATCATTGACACTTTGTACATTGAATTGAAACTTTGAAAGAGTTGTACTTTTAGAAAAACAACAAAAATGTTTTTATTTCCATATACTATTATCTTTTTAAATATTTTAAACAAGTAAATTAATCTTGGTTTATATTATATAAGAAAGTATAGGGTAATGTGGGACTTGGCTCCAGTTGGTGGTGTGAGAGTAGGTAGTTACTCTGATGTCATTGTGTTTATTTTTTCTATTCTTTTACTTAGGAGTATACTAAAATTATTAGGACTGGTATCCTAGACTCAAAGTGAATATCTAATCAAGAGATGTAAACTGATGAACCTAAATATCCCCCAATCTGTAACAACCTAAATTATCTACATCATCCATTGTTCATACATTATTTTAATAAATGCTTATTAGTAACCTTTTATGTAACTGATATTTGGCAAAAAACAATCTGGAGAGTTAATAACCAGCCTTCCTGCAGTAAGACCAAATGTCTCTTGAATCACTGTATTTCTTTTTGAATCCCTGTTTTTAAACAGCCATTGTTCACGGTGCATGTATGCACATGCATGTGTATGTGTATGTGTGGGGGGGTTGGCATTGCTCTCCGTTTGCAGATATAGTATCCAACATTTTGATGTAAAATTTGTGTCTACTTGGGAGTTTAAGAGTGTGAAAGGCCAGCCTTGCTGGATCCTTACATTCACTTTGGAACAGGCAGAAGGGAGAGGGAGAAGAATGGTAGAGGAGGAGGAATGATGGTGAAATTTGGAGGCTAGGCTTTAATAATCATTCATTCCATCCACATGCTTGCCATGTGCAGGCACAGTACTGGGCTCTGGGGAGAGAATGAGAACACTTGATTATTAATTGTCTTCCTGCAGCTTACAAGTCTAGAGGGTCAAGGCCATGGTCTGAGGTCAGTGTGTTCTGTCAGCTAGGCCTAGCTGGGCCTAGGGAAGGTTAGAAAAGTCCTCTACTCTTCTCATCTCTCCTTCTACCTCTACTATAGTCTTAGTTGTGACAAGCATATTCAAGCTGTTTTAGAATATGTTCAGTCATGTGAAGCTGCAGTGGATACTTGGGAGAGTACTTGGAAACTGGCGGTGTGCTTAAGGGCCAGTGAGTCATCTGGTTTGCTGAAACTGGGGGCTTGTGGGAGGGGCCCTTTAATTCAACTCGAATATGCTAGGCTAAGAGCAGCAGGTCTGTTCCAGAGATTACTAGGCCCCAAAGAAGCATGTGTCTTAAACACTGTGCAGTATATTTATATTTGTTTTATTTTTATTTATCACAGTTAATATACAAATTTTTATTTGTTATTGTCAAAACTAGGTTTTGTTTTTGGTTTGGATTAGTTTGGGGGGAACCCAGTCACCATTTTCAGTGTTTCTCTGAGAAAAGGTGTTGCAAGGTCTAGGCAGCTAATTAAAGACAAATAAGTGTAGTATTGCCAGTTCCCAACAAGGGATCTCCCTTGGTCAGTGTTTTCCATGAGGTTCTAGAATTGTTCTTCTCTAATAACCAACCTGAAACTTTTAAGAGGTCCACACCATTTTAGGGTTTTCTGGGGTTTTTTTCTTTGTTAGTTTGGTTACTTGGTTCTTGTTTTTTTCCTTCACCAGAGCCTGGTTTAGGTGGTGGAGTCCTGGACTTCAGTGGCTGATGCTCTTGTCAGTTTCCCCATCAGCATATAGTAGAAATCTCATCACAGATGGAATTGTAAGAGAGTAAAACAATGCCAATTCTAAAATTGGTGTCAGGACACAGTTTTATACAGTTAGTTTCTTTGGCTGAGAGAGAAAAGGTTTTAAGAATTACACAGATAATTATCAGACAATGTTTCTGTGATCTTAAGAGCCATAAAGAAGTTAGTCATTCTTTTAAAATTCAATTTGTTTTATTTTTTCTCAAGTCATATAGTAATTGTCATTAGCGAATGATTTATTATTATTAACATATTATTTTCAATTTGAATCATTTATTATTTTGAGTCTCTTATTTTGAATTAAATATATGTGAGCACACAGGGAAGAGTTGTATAACAGAATCTGTCTCTTCTCCTTTTGGATGGCTCTTTTTTTTTTTCCTTTTCATTCTCAGGACATTTCTCCTTAACAAATCAAGGTGCTATTGTTTTATTTTTCCTTGGAAGGAGAATGTATTAGACTATATTTTTAAAAATCACGTGGTTCTATTTTGTTCATTAGTTAATTCTGTTCATTAGATTCCTCTTATAGGTGAGATCATATGGTATTTGTCCTTCACTGACTGGGGATGGGATGGGTAGAGGAGGGCAAGGGGGGAAAAATTGGGACGACTGTAATAGAATAACAATAAAAAATGATTTAAATAAAACATATAAAAATAAAAAAAACAATCACATGGGTATGGACTTTTAGAAAAGAGAAGGGAGGAAATACATACTCTTTCACAACCAGTTTCCAAATTTTCTTCTAACCTGGTTAGTTGGTATTTCCCTGCCCACAGACCTGCAGCTCTAGCCAACCTGGATAGCTCATCGTTGAGTGAAATGTGTGCGTGCCCCACTGCTCCTTCCCAGTCTGCCTCTACAGACATCCTTTCACCAGGACCAGCACAATTTCCCTTCTTTATAAAGCCTTCCTTGGCCATGGTACCCTGGGACCTTCATTGCTTCATTGCTTGCCTTTAGCAAGTACTTTTGTACCTCCTCCTACCATTCTTTCTGTGAGTCTGTTGTCTTGAACTGTTTAAACCATTATTATTTACCTTTTCACTTCTTTGTAATTTTCTCCCTGACACTAGGGAGTAACACATGTTGATTTCATATGGTTTGAGAAGATGACTCCCTTAATCAAGCATGTTTTCAGATAGTGAGATATTCTGGTTGCTAAACACTAATAAGGTTTGGGATCACACTA
The DNA here is from genome assembly GCA_028533065.1 of Trachops cirrhosus. Taxonomy (NCBI): domain Eukaryota; kingdom Metazoa; phylum Chordata; class Mammalia; order Chiroptera; family Phyllostomidae; genus Trachops; species Trachops cirrhosus. Next base: position 129,661,378 of record CM052541.1, on the reverse strand, counting down.
AATCACAGAAAACATTTTTAAATGATTTTCATCACGTTAGTCATAGATTCAATTAATGTTGACTAAATTTAATGAAGGAATCAAACCACTAAATTATTTATTAGCACAAAACAGTTACTTTCAAGAGATATAAAATCAGATATAATTCTGCTTCCCTCTTCATTGCCTATGCGGCATTGTGTAGTGTGGGGAAGTGAGGAGGGCCATATGGAATAGACAATGGAAAAAAGTACACTGGACAGTCCTGGCTCTCCTGCTAATTAGCTTTGAGAGTTTAGGCAAGTCCATTTGCTTTTCCAACCTCAACTTTATTCATTTGTAAATAGAGAGAGTTGAATTAAGTAATCTCTAGGGTCTCACCCAGCTCTAAAATTCTGGTTACAGGTGTTACTTTTTTTTCTTTTTTCTTTTTATTGTTGTTCAAGTACAGTTGTCTCCATTTTCACCCCACCATACCCACATCCCCACCTCCCACCCTTAAACCTACCCGCTTTGACTTTGTACATGTATCCTTTATACACATGTTCCTTGATGCCTCCTCATTATCCCCTATTTTTCCTCTCCCTCTCTGATTAATATCAGATTGTTCTTTATTTCATAGTCTCTGGTTGTTTTATTCTTGCTTGTTTGTTTTGTTTATTAGGTTCCACTTATAGGTGAGATCATATGGTATTTGTCTTTCACCTCCTGGCTTGTTTCACTTAGCATAATTCTCTCCAGACAGCATGGATGGATCTACGTGTAACTTAAAAAATTCTGTGAATACGTGAAGCAGTGTCAGATGAACAAACATTGATCAATAATTCAAAAACCTCATTCTGTGTAATAATTACAATCTTTCCAACAAAACAGTTATCAGTGCTGCTCAGATAGTAATATTTAGTCTTTTTTACTTTCTCTTATATGCTCCATAAGAAATAGGTAAAGGAATAGAAAAACAAAAGGATACAGATGTTTAAGCTCCTGCTGTGACATAGCATTGTTAACGATTGTTAACTATTGTTAACTATTTTGTCAAAAGTAGTAGCAATAACATTAAAGAATAAGTTCATTATACATTATACATATAATGTATACAATTATATATTACATTTATTATGTAATATGCAACTGCTGAGGATGGCTTGTTACATGGTCTTGGGCAAGGTATTTATGATTCTTTGGGCCTTAAATTTCTACCTGTAAGGTGAGAGAGCTGAAACTACATGATCTGTTGAGGCCACTTTATTGAATCTTCATAATATCTCCTAAAGCAATGCTGTCTCTAGTTTAAACTTAACCTTTATATTTTTTCTATAAAAATGTAAAATTTTATAATACATGATTATGAAAGATTTTCAATTATAAACACTGTTTCTTCTGCTTTTCTAATTTAAATTTGGAAGTGTGGTTTAAAATTTTTGTAAAATTCCTAAAAATATGTAGGTCTTTGAATACGGAGAAAACAAAGAAAGTAAATGGCTCTGATTGAGTATGTTCCTTAACTAAAAGGTTAATTCAGAAAACCTTTTGCTATATATATTTTTCTTCATAAAATGTTGGCCACTCTTAAACAAATACCTTAATGTGGCATTTTATTTGTATTATATTTTAATTAAATATGTCTTGAAGTGTGAAATGCAAATGTATTAGATCATTGAAGGAATGAATCAGTTACTTTTAGATGTAGTCACATAAAATCACATTTGTGATTTTGAACTGGAATAATCAAAAGAGTAAGCTTCTTTGCTTTCATTTTTATTTGTTTATCAAATGAAAATTTAGGCATAAGATATGTATTAAAGAATTTCGTATATTTTTATACACTCATGTTCATAGCAGCATTATTCGTGATAGCCAGGAGTTGAAAGCAACCCAGATATTCAGTGATGGATGGGTAGATAAAGATGATTTGGTATATGCATACAATGGAATAGTATCCAGACTTACCAAGGAAGGAACTTGTGATGCATGCTGCAGTGTAAATGAACCTTGAGGACAGTATGCTAAGTGAAATAAGCCAGTCACAAAAAGACAAATACTGACTAATTCCACTGACATGAGGTCTCTAAAGTAGTTAAAATTATAGAAACAGAAAGTAGTCGGGATTGCAAAGGGCTGGGGTGGGGAGGAGGAGACGGGGAGTTGTTTGGGTGCAGAGTTTCAGTTTTACAAGGAGAAAAGTTCTGGAGACTGGTCGCACAATGATGTGCATGTACTTAGCACTATTGAACTGTATGCTGAAAAGTGGCTATGGTGGTAAATTTTGTGTGTTTATCACAATTAAAATGAATTTAATATATTATGTAATTAATATTATAGCACCTGTAGAAATCATCTTTTTCAGTGTTAAATGCTAAAGCAATTGATTCTTTTATTTTTCAGCTTATAGTAAAAGAGCTTTATATGGAGCAAGCATAGGTGTTGCCTTAACAAAAGTCCCAGGGGGCTAGAAAGCAGCAAAGCACAAGGCAGACAACCTTGCCTTTGTATTTTGCTTTCCAGTTTTACCAAGAACTTCATAACAACCCTGGGAGATAGGAATGGAGACATTGTTATTTCCATATGTGCAGAAGGCCCTGAGAGTCATAGAAGCTCAATAACTTGAAGACGAACACTGTATTGGAAGTGGGTCTAAACAGGTCATTTTGTCGCCTCATCACACTAGCCAAGCAGGAAAGCAATAATCAATCCTCTGGCCTATGTATCTTCTCTTATTTTACCTAATACTAACTACCGTCTTGTCTACATAGTGTCACTATTTAGAATACTAAATCTGAGCAAAGTCATAATACCACTAGAGATAATCTAAAGAAAGACATCTGAAATGCTCAAAGGGACTGTAAGACTGTTGTATGAGATTAAATTAAAAAGTGATATTTATATAAATTTATGCCATATAGAATATACAGTATAATTTACATATTAAATATAAAATGTGGTATTTTGCTTGAGAAGATGAAGTTGACCTCCATATGATGGAATAACTTAAATTCCTTAAAAAGAGTTTATCAAAGTGAATTATGAACATGTTTGCCAAATTTCATAATACAAGAACTAGAAATAATTGTTAATTAGTAGAAATTGTCCCAATTTTCCCCCCTTTCCCCACCTACACTTCCCCCCGACCCCCTCAGGCAATCCCCACACCATTGTCTGTGTCCATGGGTAATGCATATATGTTCTTTGTGAGGCATTCTTCTGTACTCCATGTATATGTATATACACATACATGCACATACATATGTATATATTCTGTACCATATAAATATTTATGTTTCCCTCAGGACCTCTTCTTGAACCACACGCTCCCCTGCCTTGGCATTGTTTTCCCTTTCCCTATCAACTTGCTTTTATGAGTATATTATTAAAAATTAAATCTGTTGGGGTAGCATTGGTTAATAGCATGTAAGTTTCAAGTGTACAGTTCTGTGACACATTATCTGTAGATTGCATTCTCTGCTCACCACCTGAAGTCTAATTTTCATCTTCCCCCTCCCTTACCCTCTTGTCACTTTTTTTAAACCATGAATTTAGATACCATCTGCACACAGTGGAACTCACTGCTATTTATTGAGCTTCTAGTATAGGACCATGTGGATTATAGAATGCTGTAGTATGCATTTTATATACCTTATCTTATTTAATGTTCATAGAATCCCAATAAAGTAGGTAGTATTTTATCATTCTTTGATGAAGAAATAGAGTTAAAACTACACAACTGGAAAGTAACAGAGCTGGGATTGAATCTTCTTCCCTTGTGCGTGACCTTTCCAGGCGGGAGAACAACCTCCCTATTTGTTCAGCAAATACTGTTTCATTGCCCACTGATAACAGTGAACATTTATTGGTGCTTACTGAGTGCTAGGCACGTGGACAATGCTTATATTTATTACTACATTTAATTTTCATCTTCTTTTGACCTAGGTACTATTATCCACATTTTCTAAGTGAGTAAACTGGTTTTCCCTGGATTATCCATCTAGTATAACTCTCCCAAGTTAAACCTCAGGGTAATCAGTCTTCAGCTTGAATCACATATCGATTCATTCACCTCATCTATGTTGTTTTTTCCTCCTTTGCAGCCTCTGAACCCATCATTATTTATTTGCTTTTTAAGGGAATTATACTTTCTCTCACTTTTTACCTTTATTAAAATCTCTGTTCAGGCAAACTTGGAACCAAAATCCTTTCTCCCCTCTGTTTTGTAACTCCTCCCTTCATTGTTTTAGGTTCTTTGGTGACTGTTATACAACCTGGTTACATACAACATTTTTGCCCTCTTGTTCCAACCCTGCAGTAGATTCTCAGCCATTAGTTCCCTCACACTTTCAGATACCAAGCTTACACTTGCCTTGCTGGTGAAGGTCTCCATTCCTGCCTGTCTGCCCGTCACAGTCTGACCTCTTTGTCATTTTGTGACCCAGGTTCTGCCTGGTTCTCCTCTGCGTTCTGCCAGAGCTGCCCTTTCCTTACATTCATCCAGGTGCTCTTCACCCAGCTCAAACCACCATCCTCTTTCCTGTGCCCCCAGGCAGTTAAAGCAGAAATTTCCATGCTCACCTCCCTGACTAAATAGGAAACGGATCTGACTCTCATTCCTCCACCAACTCCTGAATGTGTACTTTTTCTAGAGTATATCTCAGGTCATTTCCTGCCCCACTGTACTGATTATGGAAGACCTTTCTCCTCAATTTCTGCCTTTTCACTCACTGATACCTAAGCTCTTACTTGGCTTGGAGAATATGTTAAGCATCATATTTTAGATTGGAACCTAGAAGAGGCCTTATGGTTTTATTTAGTTTATTCCTGTCATAGAGATGAGATCTTTCTCAAGATCTCAAGTCTAAGTAGCCATGGATGTTAGAAGAGAAAGAAGTAGCTGATTTACTCAGATAGATTCTAGGCAAAATTAATCAATTTTTTATGACTTGATTACGTGTTATATAAAGTTGGCCCACATTTCTGAGCAGACTAGAGCATTTCTTCTTAAACTTTAATATGTAAATCACCTGGGAATCATATTAAAACACAGATTCTGGTTTAGTAGGTCTTCAGTGAGGCCTGCGATTTTCTGCTATTAAGCTTTCAGGAGATGCTTTTCTGCTGGTACATGGACCACACTGAATAGCAAGGGAATGGAGTACTTTCCTAGTATCTTTGATAATCTGCTCATCTGTGCTACTGTGGAAAAGGAAGAATTTAAAAATGTTCTTCAGCTATTGATTTTAAAATGTACTTAAGAAAACCAAACAATATCATGAATTTTTATAGAACATTTAGTTGTTGTTGTTTTTACCCCACAGGGACTGTATATCTTTTAGAATCATATTGATCAGTAACTGTTGTTCATTTTGGCTGAATTGAAAGGGTAGTTTAGAAATGTCCAGAATGTCTGTTCTAACAGTAGCAATAGCCAAAATAGTAATGATTCATTTTCTAGATACTTTGAGCCCTTCTCTCAGCCTGCTAGTCCTCACTATTTGCTTGGTGCTTCCACTGTGCAAGCCTTTGTGGCTGCAGAGATAAAGGACAGCCCCTGCCCCGTGTGGTGTGGGACACAGACAGATGGTGCCAGGACAGTTGCATGACATGATAGATAGAGGTAAATCACAGTGTGCTTTAAAAGTTTGAATAAATCCGTATTTAATATTTTCAAGTACAAAAAGAGTTAATGTTGGAGGAGTTTCCTACAGAGGGTTTTCAGTTTGAGCTTCAAAGCAACTCTGTGGTTTTGGTAATCTTACTGTTGCCCCCATTTTACACAGGAGGGAGTTGTGACTCAGAGACTTTCAGGCTGACAGTCAGTGGGCTGGGGAACTACCACTAGAGCTGGAATCCAGTGCTCTCACATCAGGCTCTGTTCCTTGCCCCGTGCCACACTGCCTCTGCTGCACGTGACTTCCCAAATCCTTCCCAACAAAGAGTATTTCCTACTACAATATTGTGCTCTTTCTTGTTACATCTAAGAATTTAGATGTTCTAAAAATTAAACATTTTATTAATTTCTTTGGACAGGAGATGATGACCAGCTTAGACTAATTGGGGAAGAAAGCTCATGCTGACTGGTAGAAATCCTGAGTTCTAAAAACCTTTGAAAGTTATCATCCTTTCAAAAAAAAAAAGAGGTCTATTAGAGATATTTAAGGAGGCTGCTTTAGTATACATAGTGGTAATTTGTTGTGAAAATTAGTTACAGTTATTTGTATATAATAGAAGTTTCTAAAGGACTTGGGTTACTTCAGAACTATTGGATGGATTACAAGTATTCTTTATTTACTATATCTGGTTTACATTTTCTTTAAAACAAGGTGTTTAAAAAAGCCTCTCTAAATTCGAAATTCAGGGTTAGATTTGCTATGTAATTTCTCTCCTGAATAAATATAAAATGTTCTGTCTTCTCAGTTTAAACTCTTTCCCTAAGATTTATTATTGATGGTAATTTTTTAAAATTGAGTTTAACTCTTTGGCTTGGAAGAGAAAAGGATTTAGTGGTTGGATTATTGTCAATAATAATGACTATTGTCAACATTTATTGAGCTCTTATTCTGTGTCAGACACTGTACATATTTCATTCCTCCAAACATCCCCCTGTTTATCATCCATAAGGCCAGAGAGACTAAGTAACTTGTTTGGGTTTATTCACATGGTAAATGAGGGAGGTAGGATTCTAATGCTGGTGGTATGACTTGAGAGTCCATATTCAGAGCCTAGAGAACTCTAGATCAGGGAGAAAAGGCCTAGAAGACATCAAAGGGTGTGACTTTTAATGGGAAGGGCTCAGATTATTTCTGACATAGGATACATTTGTATGAAGATTTGGAGTGGAGAGGAAATAGGGTGCAGTGAAGGAATGACTTTGTGGTATCCATATATGCTAGGAACTTATACATTTAATCAGCACCCATCAACTCTATGACATATTACTCCCTCACTAAAAAGAAAAGAACCATTGATTCTTCATCTGTAGAGTGTGTTGCCTCCCCTGGAATTTTGGAAAAATCTTACTCTCTTGGTCTCCATGATGTCATTTTATCTTTTCCTTCCTCTCTGGCCGCTTTGGGCTATTTCTTCCTGGGCTATTTTTGGGTTATGGTTCTCTCTGTAAGAAGACCTTTCCTTCTGTCTGCTTGACAAGTTCCTCTTCTGTTCTACAAGAAACAATTCAAATGTTTGCTTTCAAAGTTCACCTTGTCTCCTCTCTCCTGTCCTAACATTGTTCTTAAGACTAGCCTCTGATATTGTGCTCACTATCCTGCAAAGCAATTCATTTTTCATGTCCGCCTTCTCCTCTAATACCTAATGAGTTTTGAGAGGTTAGGGACCAAAAACCTCCCCCAAATCACTTAGATCAGAAGAGGTGGAGAGTCTGACTTGAAAGTCTATTCTATCTAATACGACATGGGATTTTAAGAAACAAACCTGGTTAAGAATAAAAGCCTGCTGGTGGATCACGGGCACAGACAACAGTATGGTGATATAGGGAAGTGGGGTGGGGGCAGGTGGAAGTGGGTAAATGGGAGATGAGTGGTGATGAAAGGAGACTAGACTTTGGATGGTGAGTGCACAATGCAGTGTGCAGATGATGTGTTGTAGAATTGTACACTTGAAACCTATATAATTTTATTGACCAGTGTAACCCCAATAAATTCAATAAAGAAAAACCTATTGGTGGAGGGTGTCCAAGGGAAGTCCCACTTTAGATGGATGACTTTTCTTCCTATTTTTGTTTTTATTTTTTTATTGTTGTTCAAGTACATTGTCCATTTTCACCCCACCTCAGCCCCCCGCCCCACCCATCCCTGCTTCCCACCCTTGAATATGCCCCTTTTGGCTTTGTCCATGTGTCCTTTATACATGTTCCTCGATGGACCTTCCCCTATTTTCTCGCCTCTCCCCTCTCCCTTCCCCCTTCTGATTACTGTCAGTTTGCTCTTAATTTCAATGTCTGGTTATATTTTGCTTGCTTGTTTGTTTTGTTGATTAGGTTCCACTTATAAGTGAGATCATATGGTATTTGTCTTTCACCATCTGACTTACTTCATTTAGCATAATGTTCTCCAGTTCCATCCATGCTGTTGTGAAGGGGAGGAGTTCCTTCTTTCTTTCTGCTGCATAGTATTCCATTGTGTAAATGCACCGTAGATTTTTGATCCACTCATTTACTGGTGAGCACTTAGGTTGCTTCTAGCACTTGGCTATTGTAAATTGTGCTGCTGTGAACATTGGGGTGCATGGGTTCTTTTGAATTACTACTGTTTTAGGATACTTAGTGTATAATTCCACTTTTAATAAGGTATAATTTACACATGATAAAGTTAACTCTAATTTTTAGTGAATTGTTTGTGAGTTTTGACACACATTCAGTTGTATAAATATTACATGGCCCTTAATGCAGATAAAATTGTATGATTGCTGACCACAGTAATGTTTGTAAATAAATAAGTCCCATTTGGCATGAGCTTTACAAAATAGAATGTTGAGTGACCAGAGGGGAGAGGGGAGGGAATTTCAGGGGAGAAGGGAAGGGTTTACAGGAACAAATATAGAGGACACATGGACAAAACTACGGGGCTTGGAAATGGAAGGGAGGTGGGGAGGGATGGGTGGGTGGGCTGGAATGGGAATAAAAGATTGAAACTGTACTGAATAATCTAAAATAAAAAAAATAAAAAAATAAAAAAATATAAAAAAAAATAGAATGTTCTAAATGGAAACTATTTACCAAGAAAGAGTAACCCTAAAGGGTCTGGGAGGGTTAAAGTAATGTGCTTTGGTAATTCTTATTATTAAAGTCTCTTGCTCCTGAACTTGATTTGCTTTATTTAATATTTAGCTTTAGGCTTGCTTAAATTTACTTTAAAACTATGATAGGTAACTCATTACCAACAAAGCAAAAACAGAACAACAACAAATAAACAAAAATCCAGTTCTTTCTACTTACAGAAAAAAAAACCCAGTAGTTAGAATTTTCTGAATTTAGGTGTAACTTAGCTCTCTAAAACTTCTCATTGGTTCTAATTCTACATTCCAAAAATAGAGAATAAATCTAATCTTTCTTTAGGTCCTTTAATACATGCTGAGGTTTTTTCTTTTTCTCCAGGCCAGACATCCTTCATCCTTTCCCACCTCTGTCATGGCTTCTAACGCTTTCATGATCTTAGGCCAGGTCTGCCAGGCGCAGCCCCTAAGAAAGTGTGAACCTTGGTTTGTTTGAGGCTCTCTTGTTTGTATGTGTTTTTTTTTTTTTCCTGTTAAGGGAACTTTTGTAGGTCTCTCATTTTCTTTCCTTTGAATTCTATCGTAAAGTATCATTTGTGCATATAATTTAGGAAGGAATTGGGAAATTTTCTCTCAAAATTAATGGATATGGTGACTGAGTGGTACTGAAATAACTGCCAGGAACCATGAGGCTCTTGTGCCACATTCTTGGGCAAGTCTCTTGACCTCTCTGAATCTCATTTTTAAGATAAGGGGATCATTTTTAAATCTAAAATTCTATACCTCTAGTTTAGGTAAAGGTTTTCATACAACATGAAAGACTTGAAATTATTAATAAATAATTCAAAGTAAGAGCAAAATCACTAAGACATGAAGGCATAAACATATTAATAAACCTATTAATAGTATAAAATACAAAAATAAGACAAACAGCCCTGACCAGGTGGCCCAGTTGGGTTGGAGCATTGTCCCATGGACAATAGATCGCGGGTTTGATTCCCAGTCAACGACACGCCCGGGTTGTGGGTTCCATCCCCAGTCAGGGCACATGCAAGAGGCAACTGATCGATGCTTCTCCCCTGCATCAATGTTTTTGTCCCCTCTCTCTTCTTCCTCCCCCACCTCTAAAATCAATAAGCATGTCCTCAGGTGAGGATTAAAAAAAAGACAAACAATATGACAAACAAATTGACTAGAGTCAGTTTGTATTCATGCCATTATTGATCCCCTCTAAACAAGCTTTTTCAATAAAACATTCCTAAGAGTGTTACATAAAAGCCATTTGAATCTCCTTGATAACAGAATTTGACTCTAGTGGTGGCAGGAAGGATAGGATTCTTTAATGAAAGTTTTTCTTCTTTTTTCCCCTAATTTATGGTATGGAATCCCACCTATAACTGTGTAGGATTAGGATATTGCCAACATACCAGCGATATATTTCTTTTACTCTAATATGCATAATCTATTATACATTTGGATTCAGTGTAACTTAACTGAATAGGGCACTTAATTTATAATTTATCTTTAAAATATGTTATTCCAAGAATAAAACCCCCAGAAGAAGAGATTAGATTTGTGGTCACCAGAGTTGGAGAGTGAGAGAAGGGAGAAGGGGAGGAAGGTGGTCAAAAGGTACAAACTTCCAGTTATAAGATATGTAAATGCCAGGGATGTAACTCATGTACAACTCGATGACTGCAGCCAGCACTGCTGTGTGATAGATAGGAAAGTTAAGAGAGTAAACCATGGGAATTCTCATCACAGGGAGATGTTTTTCCTTTTTTCCTTTCTTCTTTGTATTGAATCTGTATAAGGAGATGAATGTTAGCTGTAATTTTTGTATTAATCATTGCACAATATATGTAAATCAAACCATCATGCTGCCTTATACAGTGATATATGTCGATTGTTTCTCAATAGAACCTGGGGGGGAGGCAAAAAAAAAAGGGCAAGCAAATGCACACATCTTTCTTAGAAGAAAAGCAACAAATAAATTTATTTAACTTTTGAGTAAATGAAAAGCTGTATAATTCATTATCTTAAGGTTATATAAATTATATAAGTTCCATACTCATGATTTTCCTTGACTGTTCTAATCCCTAATTTTTTTTTTTTTTGGTTCAAAACTTGAGGAGCAGACCTATGAGTAATGGCAAATTTTCTATCATTGTGTTATTGTGATGAACTGAGGCCATCTTTTTAGTGAAAAAGGGAACATATAAAAGCAGCACGTGGTATTTGAATGTTGTCAGATTACTAAAGGAAATACTAATGCAGGTAAATTCAGAAAGACACAACTGCAAAGACATGGAGAAATTTCGTGGAAATATCATAGAACGGAAATTGTTATCCTGTGTTCACGCTGCTGACAATCGCTACAACTTCCATAATAATCACTGGAAGTGGTAATTTTGAGAGCTGGAATGGCTAATTTGAAAAGGATCTGATGTGAATGTGGCCTTTTATAGGCTGAGAACAGGGTTTGTTAAGCGGTGGCCACATGAATGCATGACTTGCATTGTTGGGCAAAGAAGGGCACCTTTTTTTCTCTGGAGAAAGCAGTGCATTGAAGTCATTGAGCCTTATAGAGCACACATGCACTCACCAGATCCTGGGTTGAAGTGCTGTTGGTTTCAGGTTAGAGTCCTGTGCCAACAAGAATGGGGTCTGGAAAGAGCTGTAGAAAAGGGTTGTTGTATACTGAAGAAACCTTGAGTATTAGTAAATGTACATTTAGATTTCACTGAAGGGATAGAGAATAAAGGACTAATATGAAAAAAATCCACTCATTTATTCATCAAATAAATACTTAGGCACTTTGGTAGGTCTTGCAATATAAGAATGAAAGACCTAGCCCCTGCCTTCAGGGAGATTACATTTTAAAGGAGGGTCACTGGACAGTGTGAACATGTGTAGACACTCAGGCAGTGCAAAATGAGTCCCCTACTCAGTGAGAAGTGCCTGTTTTCTTGATCCAGTTTTCCTCACCTTCAGTTCCATTCTTCCTCCTAACTATTATTTTAAAAAGCAACAATTTTCAGAGGTTAAAAAAAACTTAAGGAATCACTTAGTTTCTTGGTACTCAAAATGTGGTCCACGGAATATTAGCATAATATCAGTTGGCGCTTTCTAGAAAATGCAGAATCTTCCTAAAAATTGGCAACACCCCAGACCTACTGAGTCACAAGTTGCACTTTAACATGTACCCCTCCCACCCCAAGGTGATTCTTCTTCTCATTAAAGTTGGAGAAGCACTGATCTAGTTGGCCTCTCTGTCAGGTTTCAGAGATGAAGGAGATGAAGACATTGCGCCCATACACAGCAGCAGAGCTGGTATTAAAACTCTGTTTACTGATAAAGTCTCTCATGATTTCTCTGATACCTGTTCTGTCTGTTCTGCTCCACCTTTTTACTCCTCTATTGGCCTCTTTTAGTGTTTCATGTTGTCAGATCTTCAGCTTCCTTCTTCTTTCTTTCTCTGTTCTCTTTAATTTTTTCTGTTGAGTAATAGTACAGGTTACCCACACTATACATCAAAGAGACCAGATTTTTATTTATTTGTTTTTTCCTTTTTTATTGTTGTTCAGTTACAGTTGTCCAGCCTTTTCCCCCATTGCTCTCTCCTGCCCTGTCCCCTTCCACACAGTCGCCACCCATTGTCTGTGCCCACAAGTCCCCTATTTGTGTTCCTTGCCTTGCCCCTTCTCCTACTTTATCCCCCTTCCCTCTCCCCTCTGGTCACTGTCAGTTTGTTCTTTCTTTCCATGGCTCTGGTTCTGCTTTGCTCATTTGTTTGTTTTGCTGATTAGGTTAAACTTATAGGTAAGATCATATGGTATTTGTCTTTCACTGACTGGTTTATTTCAGTTAGCATAGTGTTCTCCAGTTCCATCCATGCTGTTATGAAGGGCAGAGCTCCTTCTTTCTTTCTGCTGTGTAGTATTCCATTGTGTAATCTTGTTTTCCGGGCAATTTTTGGACCTATTTCTGTAAATTTATTTATTTGCTGCTCAGAACTTTCCTTTTTTAAGTATATTTTATTGATTATGTTATTACAGTTGTTCCAGTTTTTCCCCCTTTGCCCCCCTCTGCCTGGTACCCCCCTTCCCTCCAGCAATCCCCTTCCCCCTTAGTTCATGTCCATGCATTGTGCATATAAGATCTGTGGCTTCTCCATTTCCTATACTATTCTTAACATCCCCCTGTCTATTTGTACCAAACAATTATGTTTTTTAATCCCTGTACCTTTTCCCCCATTTTCCTTCTCCCTCCCCCCTCCCAACTGATAACCCTCCAAATATTTCCATATCTATTATTCTGTTCCTGTTCTGGTTGTTGGCTTAGTTTTGTTTTGTTTTCGTTTTTGCAGATTCAGTTGATAATTGTGAATTTGTTGCCTTTTTAATGTTCATAGTTTTAATCTTCTTTTTTAAAAATAAGTCCCTTTAACATTTCATGTAATAATGGCTTGGTGCCAATGAACTCCTTCAGTTTTACATTGTCAGAGAAGCACTCTATCTGTCCTTCCACTCTAAATAATAGCTTTGCTGGATAGAGTAATCCAGGTTGTAGGTCCTTGCTTTTCATCAGTTTGAATACTTCTTGCCAGTCCCTTCTTGCCTGCAAAGTTTTTTTTGAGAAATCAGCTAAATAGTCTTATGGGAACTCCTTTGTAGATAACTATTTTCTTTTCTCTCTCTGCCTTTAAGATTCTCTCTTTATCTTTTACCTTTGGAATTTAATTATGGTGCATCTTGGTGTGGTCCTCTTTGAGTCCAACTTGCCTGGGACTCTATCTGCTTCTTGGACTTGTATGTCTGTTTCCTTCACCAAATTGGGGAGGTTTTCTTTCACTATTTTTTTTGAAGTCAAGGAACTTGTATAAAGGACCCATAGTCTCTCCTTATTTTTTCAAATAAGTTTTCAATTTCTTCCTTTTCTGCTTCTGACATCCCTGTGTCAGATGTTGGCACTTTTGGAAGGGTCCCAGAGGCTTCTTATACTATCTTCATTTTTTAAAAAAAATCTTGTTTCTTCTTTCTATTCTTGTTGAATGTTTATTTCTTTCTTATGTTCCAAATCATTGTTTTGAGGCCTGGTTTCCTTTCCTTCACTGTTGATTCCCTATAGATTTTTCTGTATTCCACTTAGTGTAACCTTCATTTCTTCCTTTATGTTGTTGCCGTACTCAATGAGTTCTTTGAGCATCCTGGTCACCAGTGTTTTGAACTCTGCACCTGATAGGCTGGCTATTTCTGTTTCATTTAGTTCTTTTTCTAGGGTTGTGTTCTTTTCTTTCATTTGGGCCATATTTCCTTGTTTCCTCAATTTGACAGCCTCCCTGTGTTTGTTTCTGTGTATTAGGTAGAGCTGCTTTGACTCCCTATGAAAGGCACCTGTAAATTTTGTGGAGAGGAGGCTGAGGTAATCATGAGGGTAGGGCAGCCAGCTTCACTGGTTTGTGGCTCTGTGCAGGAGAAGGTTTTGGAGAGGGGCTGTGATACTGCCTCACTCCTGGGGCGTCACTCACTGGGTTTCCAGTCACTTCACTCATACCCTGTATGTGACTGGTACCCTCTCAGCTGTTGCCCTGGTGTTGAATCCCAGAGTAGGTGGGTTTGCAGACATTTTAAGACCCCTTAAAAAGAGTTTTCTGAACACCTGGCAGTTTCTTCTGCTGCCCCAACACCCACTGGTTTTTACAGCCAGAAGTTATGGGGATTTACTTTCTTGGCACTGGAACCCTGGGCTGTGTGGTCTGGCTTGGGGCTGGGATTGCTGGCTCCCAAGGAATCCCTCCTGATTTTTATCCACCACATGTGAATGTGGGACCGCTTGTGCCTGTTCTGCCCCTGCTGCTGGCTCTCTGCACCACACAGGGTCTCCTTACCTCTCTGTCCATTCTCTACATCTCCGCCCCTACTACCTATTTGTATGAATGTGGCTTGGTGTCAGACTTCCATACAGTTTGATTTTCTGACAGTTCTGGGTGTTACTTGTCTTGAGATTTAGTTGTAATACTTTTTGTGGCTATGTTAGGAGGCGAAGCATGTCTACCTACGCCTCCATCTTAGAACTTCTTTGGTCATTAGGAATTCTGTGTGTGGTAAGAGTGAGAAATAACCTATGATGGTAGAAATTAGAATCTCTTTACAGATGAATTTATCTTCCTTTCTTTGTTGTATAGATTATTGCTTAAAGGAGTCCTTTTGCCTTTGTATCAATCTCATGGAAAACCGTATCTGCCTTTAAGTTTGGGGCTAGGAATAGCACACCACAGCAATTCCTTTAGTGATCTGAAGTAGAGCAGGCTTTAAGGTTTAGGGAGGTTGTATTACATTTTTTTTTCTATAATGTAGAAAAACAAAGATCTAAGTGGATAAACACCCCATGTTTTAAGGGGGCCATTGGCATAGAAAGATATGGTCATAGAAGGATAACATGACAACATTAAAGAAAAGTGAACAAGCAATGATAGGACCATAGTGGCACAACGCCTTCAAACAAAAGCCACTGCCTCCCTCCTTGTGAGAGATTTACTCTCTCTCTCCTGTATTTTTAAGTATTTTAGTTTATTTTAGCGCTGAAATATGTTTTGATTTGAGTGATAGAACCATAAATGTATAGATAGATAATAGGTCTCCTATAAACTATGAAATAAATTCATATTTCTTGTTCTCATATGTGGTTTTTCTTTTAGGTCACTATTATACCATTGTAACAACTCTGATATTGTAGAAAGCATAGTTATTATGTCACTTCCTGACTTTGGAGACTTATGTGACTAGATATTGTTCTACTTGTGTTTCATATCTTGGATCTATTTTCTACTGACAGTGTATAGAAACAGATTATTTTTAAGTAAAGTATTTTGAGATGTAATTATCCAATCCAGAGCTATTTTACATACATGGTTTTAGTGAAATGGGCAGTTTAAATAGAAGACATTGTAACAAGCAAGTAAATAAAATTTATTTCAGTTAAGTTTAGGAACTGGCTAAAAGGTAGAATATTTTTTTTAAATATTTTAAAACTATATAATATTCCTGAAAATAGAATGCAGAGATGTTTTGCCTTACCAAAAATAAACTACCTATTAAGCCCTGGCTGGTGTAGCTCAGTGGATTGAGCATGCGCTGCAGACCAAAGGGTCGCCAGTTCAATTCCCAGTCAGGGTACATGCCTGGGTTGCAGGCCAGGTCCCCAGTGGGGGCCACGTGAGAGGTAACCACACATTGATGTTTCTCTCCCTCTCTTTCTCCCTCCCTTCCTGTCTCTCTAAAAATAAATAAATTAAATAAAAATAAAATACATCAATAAACTTGATTTTAAAAAAGAATAAACTACACATTAGATTCACAACCTTTTAAATGCTATTTAGCTTTTAGAAATATAATTTAATTTCAATCTTTTTATAATGTATTAAAAATTAATTTTTGTTAACCCCATATTTCATTTTTATGAAATGTTTTACTTGTGGCAGAAATATTATAAAATTGATTCCTGATTGCTTATTTAAATATTAAGTATATTTTATTCATTTTAAATGAAATAATTTGCACTTTGTATGTATATATTTATACATATATTTATAAGTTAGTTGTATTCATGGGTAAAAAATAGACTTACGTTCTTAAGGAAAAAGTTAGAAAAATGACTTGAATGTTATGATTAGCATTTAAATAAATTACAAAACTGTAATGATATCTAATAGTCGTCCAGTTATAACTGTACTCTTGTCTTCTGTATCCAGAAATATCCCAGGAAATGGCTCTCATTTCCCCACACTTCTTCAGTGTACTAATTCAGACTGTCTTACACATCGGAGGGAGTAGCTTCCAAACTGCACTGATGAATTTCACATGTTTAATGTGGAAGACACATTTCTCCTTAAAATATTTAGTATTTTCTGTCTTTGGAGGCTTTCATTACTTATCTGAAATTTGTTCCACATTTTTAGTGAGCTTTATTTCTTGTCTTTGTTCTCTAGGTTCTCTATAAAACGTAATGTGTGCCATATATAATGAAGCTTCATTTTCAAAAGCTGCTCACAAAAATTGGTCATGTTTCTTTGGGTTTTATGCCATGTATTTTTGTTGGAATTTAAAGGATGGTGATCTGTATTTGGTCAAATTAGAAAAACTAATTTGAAACATAATCCCTAATAAGTTCATTTTATAAGATATTTATTGTTTAATGAATTTTATGTTTTTTTTGTCTTCTCTGTAGATAAACGTGTGGAAAATTGGCCTCTAATGCATTCTCCATGGCCTACGCTTTGTATAAGTACTCTTTATCTCCTGTTTGTGTGGCTGGGCCCAAAGTGGATGAAGGCCCGAGAACCTTTTCAGATGCGCCTGGTGCTTATTGTTTATAATTTTGGGATGGTTTTGCTTAATTTGTTTATCTTCAGAGAGGTAGGTTTACTATAAGTGTATGAAAAACCATCATTGTGACATTGTACCCCAGTATAACTGTTGGTTACTTTAAAAGTAAATTTTATATTATTGACATTTTTCATTTTGGATAACAAAAATATAAAACATATAAGGTAAAGGACAGGTGTTCAAAATGGAATTTTGAAGCAGACAGACTGTATTTTAAAGAAACCCATATGAGCTCTTCTGACATTGGAAGTTATTTCATTTTTCTGAGACTCGTTTACCCATAAAATGGGGAAAATACCTATCTCCTAGGGTATCAGAGATACAAGTAAGATAATTTCTACATGGTGTTTACCAAATATTAAGCACTTAGTAAATTGTTGCATATATTTATTTATAGTTTGTACTCAGTAGTTTCAGGTTTGTAAGTGATCAAAATATGCAGGTGTAACATACCAATTTCAAATTAACTCCTATTTCTTATTGTCATTGTATTTTGGATTGGAGGTAAAGTGAGTTAATTGTTACACAGTTATTGCTACTAATCATTTATACTTTTCCGGGTACCCGCAATTTTTCCATGAAGGGAAATCCTAAAGCCTAGATTGATACAGCTATTTTTTAAGTTATGAGTGAAAGGAATTTGTTTCCCAGAAAACTTTTCATTAACATTCTATATGAATGGAGAGAACTGGTCTCATGATGTAGGAAAATAAATAGCATTCTCCTTAAAAAAATTATTTTTATTTAATTGACAACAAAGGCTACAGAATCTCAACTTGGTAAAAAAAACTTTAATTTATTTGGTATTTTTACCTAATTCGTTAGATTCAAACAACTCTGGATCAAGACTAGAAATCAGTGCGGCTCTTGGATCTGAGTCACGGTCAATCAGAATTTCTCTTAATATTATGAAGTAGGTAGAATTGATGTTTTAGTTCAAAAATTATATGTGATTTTTAATTCAGGTTTCAATTTTAGAATAAATCCACACAGTAAATTTTAAAAATTCTAACACATTAAATGTTTAATACATTCAAAATTTTAAAGACAGTACTGGTTTTTAAAATTATTTCAAAGATTGCATATTGTATTTAGTGTTTTTAAATGCTGTATCTGTTAAAACTTTAGTCCAAATATTACTTTTTTTTTTCAGTTATTCCTGGGATCATATAATGCAGGATACAGCTATATTTGCCAGAGTGTGGATTATTCTGATAATGTTAATGAAGTCAGAGTAAGTACATTAAAAATTCTCTGAATCAGTCAAAGTGGGTCTAATTTTATAGTCCCCATTCTGTGAAAAACATACTTTTATATAATGGTAAAAGTGTACTGGGTTGTTTTGAGCCAGTAAAGCTATGCTTTTTTTTATGTACATAATTAAAATCTGTTTTCATACCTCCAGTGTCTTTCATTTTGTGGTGTGAGAGTGAATATATGTTGGATTACTAGAATGAAGTACTTTTTTAAAAAAAGTTCCATGTTTAGTGTAAAGATATTTTAGATTTTGGTTGTTTTTGGTCAAGAATAAAAATGCCTGCAGAGACTCTAATTCTTTGTTAAGAAAGTCTGAGGAAAAAAACATGTTTTATAAACTATGCAGTGTTTAGTAAGTTAAGTATAGCACAATTTGTATAGGTATGGGCTTAGTTTTTATTATATTTGCAAAAAAAGTAAACCAATAGTAATAGAATGTTATCATAATTTACTTTCTAGCCATCTACAATAGCTAAATTAACATTTTACTCACTTGGAAGAAACAATAAATTATCTCATTTTTATTAAGTATTTATTGAACTACTCTTGTGTGCTGTGGTTTATAGTAAAATTATGTGTACATAAAACATAAATAAACATGTTATGTTTTATGTTACATGTAATATATGTAGTAATAGTATAATATATAGTTGCTTCCCTTGAGAAAAATAGCGTTTTTTCATTGGGGTTGGATAATGTAAAGGTCAGTATTCATTAAGACCTAAGATCAGATTGCTTTAAGTACTTACCGTGATATGTCTGTCTTCATGGTGCTATCAGCACTTGTGCTGATGTGCTGATGGAAAAATCACCCCTTTGGTTGTCATTCTTGCTTTATTCATTCACTGTATGTGTGCTGAACACCAATCACATGCAGGTAGTGTGAGAGACACTGGGGACACAGGTGGAAGGACAGAAGATCCAGGCCTTTGTGGAGCTGAGGTTCTAGTGAAGGGTGGGAGAGGCAAGCAGTAGCCATGTAAACAAAGGATTAACAAGAAAATAAAACCTGTGATGTGACTCAGAGAGAATGAGGGGAGTACTTTATTTAGATTCGTTGGTTAGGGAAAATTTTTTTTCTCAGATAGCCATCTTGTTAGAGAACCTCCTCAGTAGAGTAGAGATCTGACTTCCGAGGTCTTGCTTGGTTTGTGGGAGAGGAAAAGGAAAAAGTATTTAACTTATTTTCTTTTAGGAGTTCACTTAGAAAAACAGCTTTGGGTGAAACAACATACTAACATTCTTAGGATAAAGATTTTAAAATACTACTCTGGTGATTGTGAACCCACCCTCCTGGCATGCATAAAAAGTCAGTACTTTAAAAAAAATAGCTATTGTGAGAGCTGTAAACTAGGAGAAGGAAGAGCCAGAGATTCCCAACAGATTGCATCTGAAATTTTCCTCCCTCTCTCTTCCTTTTAATATTAGATGTTGTAGAATAAATACTTTACTCAGACACTTGTTTTTGTATTTGTTGTTATGTAACAAGAAGTATCACATTTCACTTCGATGTAGCTCTTCAGAGATACCTGATGCAGTTTACAAATGAAAGATAGGAATTATTTATTGCTCTTCATAAATTGTGGCTAATTTAGAAGCCCAGATAGGGGAGGGGATAAAGAAAGACATTATCTCTTACCTTATAGGTAAAGTTTACTATGCCAAAATGGTTACCTTATTTTAAAGTACTAGCATAATAATGACTATTAAATATTGTGCTGCTGTGAGTAGTTAACTGTTTCAAATCTATTTTCAACCAATTTTATAATTTTCAACAATATTATTACTCAAGCAAATTCAGTAAACATTCTCAACCTGTAAATGTAAGACTTTATTTTCTCTTTGGCCCACACTTTATATAATTTTGTTTTTCAAAAGAAAACAAACACACAAGAACTTATGACACTCAGCAGGTACAGGGATAAGATGAGAAAGGGAACTGTGAACTCTAAAACGTCAGAGCCTGTCTGTGAGTAAATCGTCAAACCCCCACGCACGAAGGTTTATTCAGTTATGCACTGCGTTCTTTGTTACATATGCGTAGGACACATATCCTGAAAAATATTTGACATAGAAAAGTGGATTTTAGGTTACTATTATAGAATTCTTGTAAAATATTTAAAAATATATATCCAGAGGACACCTCTCATTGGAACCTTGGATCCTTAATCTCAGCATGTACAGTAATCTTTCTGTACCATCTGGTGTCTTAATTAGAGCCCAGGAAAAGAAAAGACTTATTCATGTAAGCAGGATTATTTTTATGACCTAGGAAATATTTGTTGTTTATTTTTGTTTATGTCATTCTATCATTTTAAAGATTTTACTGGCCAATGCAAACTATGGTTAAGTGCTTTGTTGCATGTGTTGAAGTGAGAGAGACATAACAGAGACCAGTCACTACCCATAAACATCCTTGTAGGAATATCTGAGGTATAATATAGGCTAAGCATGAACAATTGAAGTACATTTACAAAATAAATACTTCAGTTTCTCTACCAAATTGAAAAACATAGCACTGTGAACGTGTTTCCAGCTAAGTTCAGTGCTACAGGGGTCCAGCTAGGTAATATGACACTTTCTCTGTATTGTTGCTACAGAGTAGATATATATTTGGACTCTAGTCTTTCCCATTTCGCCCCCATGGATAGATGACTAGATTTTACACCTACTTAGGCAAAAATGACTTCATGCCTCATATGTTTGTGCAGTGAAAATTATTTAGGACTTACACACAATGAGTAGAAAACCACGTGATAGCATGCATCTGGTGTTTCTAACATCCCTTTTCTTTCTTTTTACAGATAGCTGCTGCTCTGTGGTGGTACTTTGTATCTAAAGGAATTGAGTATTTGGACACGGTGTTTTTTATCCTAAGGAAGAAAAACAACCAAGTCTCTTTCCTTCATGTGTACCATCACTGTACAATGTTTACATTGTGGTGGATTGGAATTAAGTGGGTTGCAGGGGGGCAAGGTGAGCATTTTTAAAAGCATATCTGTATGCATTAAATTGTGTAAATATGTTGGATGGAAAGTAATGAGAACCTGAGAATTTGAGTTGGTCTGTAATTGTTTTGTGATTATTTCTGTGTTAATTTCATTTTAAAGAAATTTGAAGAAAGTAAAGCTTTAGCTTTTTGTTTGTGGCTACTTTACCACCTAAACAGTTGCCCCAGAGATGAGCATAAGGTAATTCTAAATGCAGACAATAATATTTTGATGGGGAGCAATTCTAGTGGTTCTGATCCAAACGATACCAAGATTTATCGTCTCAGTGTGAAGGCTTCATCTTCAGTCCAAACCCATCTTTGGTCACCTCTAAAATAGGCCTTAAATCGGCCTGTTGGTTCCTACTCAAAGGAAGTTGTGTACAGACATGTTGATGTTAAAGAGAATGTGAATCCATAGTTTGGCTGAGATCTGCCTCCAGCTGCTCAGATACCTGTAGATTGAAGACAATTTACATTATTGGGCTGGAAATAGGCCATTCCTCTCATGGGGACCCATGGGACAAATTGTAATAGTCCAGTTCACCTCGCTACTTTCCACTTAAAATTATTTAGAAGCCTAAGAAGTACTCTTTTTGTAGCTATGTATATTTGTGTATGTAAAGGCAATAATGTGACAGTTACAAATTTACTTAAACCATTATATGTACCATGACTTTTTTCACATTTTTTATTGTTGTTCAAGTATAGTTGTCTCCATTCCCCACCCCCACTCCCTCCCACCCTAGCCATCCCCACTTCCCACCCTTTTTCCCCATGAATAATAGAAGGAAAAAGTAACATAGGCAATAGTTCTGTATTAGGGCCCACTTAAACCACTAGAGTACCCCATTCGAAAGCTTGCTACTTTGAAAGTCCTTTGCATTTGAAGAACATCTTTTTAAAAATATGTTAAAAGCCTGATTCTACATTTTAAAAATATCTAGCATGATCTGAAGAGAAGGCTTTTCCAGTAATGTTACAATTTTTATTCCTAATCTTTACTCAAGATTAAGTGTTAGAAAATAATGTGGACTCATTTATTTCATGTCCAAATGGTTTATTGCCTAATAAAATTTTCTGTATCTTATAATTACTTTTGCTTTTCTAAAGCGTTTTTTGGAGCCCAAATGAATTCCTTCATCCATGTGATTATGTACTCATACTACGGATTAACTGCCTTTGGCCCATGGATTCAGAAATATCTTTGGTGGAAACGATACCTGACCATGTTACAGCTGGTGAGTGAAATGCTTCTAAAGTTTCATCTGGTGCAATACTGAAAATGTTTGAGTTTACTAATTATAAAGTATAAAGTCACTTTTGACAATTTTCTATTGCAAATTCAACTATCTCTATGCTTCATCTGTGGGATTGAGGCTGCTTGGCCTGTTCATAGACCCACTGGTTATGGCCTCTTGGTTTTTAAATGTCTGTGAGAGATCAGACTAGCTCATGTCTAAGAGAACTGTTCTTTAAAAATATCTGTGAAGACCTAAGCGCACCACAAAGTACATAGACTCGTATATGACTAGAAAAATAGTGACATCTTTCTTGGGTGATTTTTAAAAATTTTTACTTAAAATATTATTATCTCTATTCATTCTGTTTACTGTTCAATTTTCAGTCCTTGATAACAAACCCCATACATTTGTAATATAAAAGTTGCAGAAAAGGCAGAGAGTCAAGGAAGGGTAGGGGTAAAGGAAAGGAGCCAGGACCAGAGAACTCCTCTTAATTCTCCAACATGAAGTCCTTGAGGAGCAGAGCTAGGCATTTTAAATTGTTAGTCTTTAGAGCAGACAGCCGTTAGTACAAACCTCAGTAGGACTTCTGTAGCATTTGGGTGCTTCAGTGTAACTTTCAGAGCTGGGCACTAGCCCAGTAATCAAACTGGAAATCCAAACCAACCTGGTAGCTATTCTTCGAGCCTCAGATTTTATTATAATTTGCTTTAATCATAGTATGTACACAATTTTATCAGTGGAATCACATTTGGAAATACTATTCATCTCTGCTTTAAGTTGCTAAACAGCTGACTAACCAAACAGGAAACACAACTTTTGGGAACTGCTGGGTGTGAAGGATTGATTTGTAACTAAAATGCCATAGGAAGTTTCCTTCAGTTTTTGTGAAAGCTGTGTATACAATTGTGTAATTTATTTCTCTTAGTAATTAGTAAATGGTCCCCCCAAAATAAAGTGATGACAAAAATCACATGAACTATTGATACCTAGTTTGTTGGAACCTGCACCTGACTCTCCTTGAGTGATGCCATACTCAGTCACACCCACGTACACCACCCTTTTTCGGTGATGCAGATTCTAAGAACCATTGTGAAATCAGAAGTTCTTAAACTCTGGATTTGACCATGGAAAATGTTAATAAGTTTTTAATAAATTTGGGGCTTACCTGAACTAAATTATTGTAATAATATTTAATATAATAATACTGTTAATACTATGCTTAAAAGAGAAACCACAATTGTACTTTCCAAATTGGATGTTCATTTTATGAAGGCTAGTATATTTCTAAGCCAGAAGTTCTTTACTTTTGTAGATCAGTCTTGTAAAAACTTAGCACTTGTTAACATCATGAAATTTATAAAATAACTTTTATTTTGACAACCATTCACTTATTGATAAATTAGAATTTAATCTTATTTCCCTCATCTTAATAAAAAGCATCTTAATTTTGGTTTTTCTCCTTTTAAAAACTCTTCAGGTTGAAAGTGATTTTCTCTTTTTGCACTTATTCTCAACTACCTACTAAATTTTACCAAGCATCTTAGTTTTGAAAGGATAGTGTTAATCCAAATGCCTATGACCTATCTGCTATTCTGTAAGAGGTTTATTTTTAAAAGTATATATACCAGCTTGCTGACAATTTTGTGGAAAGAAATCAGTCTCACCCTGAGTGGTGTGGCTCAGTAGGTTGAGCATTGTCCTGCAAAGCAAAAGATCACCAATTGGATTCCCAGTCAGGGCACATGCTTGGGTTGTGGGCTGGTCCCAGTTGGGGTGCATGCAAGAGGCAACCATTGATGTTTCTCTCATTGATGTCACATATCAGTGTTCCTCTCCCTTTTTTTCCTTCCCGACCCCTCTCTCTAAAAATAAATAAATAAAATCTTTTAAAAAAGAAAGAAACCAGTCTAAAATGTGGGAGCCACTGATATTTCCTCTCATTAGATAATATTACTCAGCATTATCTAACAGATATTCATGGAGTCTAGACACAGTGCCAGAGACTCAGGAATCGTCATAGCAGCACTGGGTCCTGCCTTTGGAGTTACATGCTAGTGGAAAGATGGGTGATCCAGAAGTCACTAAATGCAAAAGACAATTTCAGACAGCTATAATGCTTATAAAGTAAAAAAAAAAAGAAGAAGAAGAAGAAAAGAAAAGAAAACCCACACAAAACAAAAGCCCTGTGGTTAAATGGAATTGAGATGGCCAGTTGGGTGGAGGCACTTTAGTTCTATCATTAGGAAGCCTTGTTGAGGAGATGGCACTTGAGCAGCTTACCTGAATGAGAAGGAGGTAGGCGTGGGAGCCAGGGAACTATTAAACTTTGGACGATGTGGCAAAAGTTGGGCCTGTATTCACTACATAGAAGATTCTGAAGGTGTTTACAGTTTACCATGCATTGTTTCTGTTTTTCAGGTTCAGTTCTTTGTGACCATTGGGCACACGGCCCTGTCTCTCTACACGGATTGCCCCTTCCCAAAGTGGATGCACTGGGCTCTGATTGCCTACGCGATCAGCTTCATATTTCTCTTTCTCAACTTCTACGTTCGGACATACAATGAGCCCAAGAAGTCAAAAACTGGAAAAACAGCTGTGAATGGTATTTCAGCCAATGGTGTGAACAAATCAGAAAAACTGGTGATAGAAAATGGAAAAAAGCAGAAAAATGGAAAAGCAAAAGGAGAGTAAATTGAACTGGGTCTTAACTATTGTTGACAGTGAGGAATTTCCCATTTCATATAAAATTTCAGGGAAAACAGAAGCAAATGAGGGTTTGGGGGTGGGGAGAAAAAGGCAAATGTGCTCCTATGTATTAGTGACCTTTAGATTGAGTAAAGTGTTAAATACTGTACCCTGATGTTTTATTTATGAAGTTTTTATTTTAAACATTTTTTATTAGCTTTGATATCGTCTAGACCAAAGCAATTATTGTGTGACTTTGGAGGCACTCACTCTGTTCACATCCATTTGTCTAATGCATGAAATTTTTCATGTATCTTATATGCAGTCATTCTTCAGTCTGATGATCACAGAAACACAGTCTTTATGAGCTTTTTGGCTAAATTACTAATTACCTACTGATTAAAATCAGTTAACTTACATTTTTCTGGTCCAAACCTGGAAACGCAGATACTTTAAAATTTGCACATTTGAATTCATTTGCTGACTGAAATGGTTGAATCTCTCCACCACTAGTCTGAAATACCCTTTTGGTTGTAATTAAATTTTAAAAATCTGATGATCTCTGTAGACTTTTAGAGGCTTGATGATGATGGTGTTGGTGAAAAAAAGAATTACAGTAAAATCCTGTGTAGCGACCCAAAGGTCGCCATGACTTGTGGCACAAATCACTGTGGGAAACAGTTCTTGCAACTTAAACGCAGCCTTTCAATACTTCTATCAGAAACATATATTATGCAAAGTAAGATTAATGTCTGATTGGAACACGAAACAACTCATGTCTTTATTGGTAACATCATAAAATTGTTACAGAAATGTGCTGTTAGATGACAGTATGTTGATTTTTATCAGACTTTTAATGTTTTGATTTGTGGCTGTTACCAATTTTTCATATGTGGAAATATACCTACCTCTTCTGTTGGAAAGAACATTTAAAATTAAATAAATTTTAATTAAAAAATCAAGGAGTCCTCTAATGTAGATTTTAATATTAACTTTTGAATCCACTGGTTTTTTTTTTTTTTGCTTTATTACAAATGGCATACACCAAACTTTTCTGTGAAAATGTTCTCTTTCAATGTGTTTAATTTTGGAGTGATATTTTCCTTGTGACAGAGTTGCAAGATCTTATTTATTAACTAGATGAAGTGTAAACCCATTTTGGTGCAATATTCTTGACTCCTTGGTGCTAAAGATCATTAAAATCAGTGCTTGATTGTTATAAGGTGTTAGCTGTTAAGACACAAAATGAATAATAGTAAGAGTAGTCAGAACCAGAAGGTTAAATTTGCTATTTACGAATGAAGTATTTCATGTAATATATATGAACAACTGTACAGTGTCTTATTACACAGGTTAAAATGTTAAGGGTGTTGCACAGGCGTCATTATGGGAAGAGAAAATGTGACCAATAAAAAAGCATGAATATTTCTATATATCTCAAGATGTCAAAACTGCATGTGCAGGATGTATGTTTTTTCTGCAGACCAACTATCTCAGAATATTTGTAAACTATAAAATATTGTGCATTAAAATTACACACTTTCCCCCCAAAGGCATGTAGTCATGAGAATCACAGAAACTTTGCAACACATAATAGTTTGGCCTAAAAGGATTCAACACTTACGTTTTTGCTGCTCAGTGTGTAATGACTAGAGATTTGTAAATCTTTGTGAACATTCTGTACTGGTTCCCCGGAGCTATTCATTCCCTACTACCTGATTTCAGCAAAATAAATATACTGCTACTGTGGGGAAAATGATATTTTTGTTCATCAGTTTATTATAGTGTAAATTGTCTTCTAGATGCATATTTATTCGATTCAGTTGTTATTCTAATTCTGCTGCTCATTTCTAATGCAGAAAATAAATGAAACTAGAACTTGGGTGTTTATAATTTCTAGTAAAAATTTATTTTTATGGTAGCATAGTTTTTTTTTAAATATATAACCTTTATTATATTTTTCCCATTACCATTTAGTCCCTTTATACTCCTTCTCCCCTCAGCCATCACCACACTGTTGTCCATGTCCATGAGACCTTTTTCCTTTTTGCTCAATCCCTCCACCCCCTAACGTCCACCCCCTCCTCCACTAGCTGTCATCTGTTCTCCATCTATAAGTGTCTCTATTTTGCTTGTTAGTTCAGTTTGTTCATTAGAGTCCACATATGAGTAAAATTATGTGGTATTTGTCTTTCTCTGGTTGGTTTATTTCACTTAGCATAATGTTCTCCAGGTGTATCCATACTGTTGCAAAGGGTAAAGTTTACTTCTTTTTTATGGCCAAATAGAATGCCATCGTGTCAACGTCCCATAGCTGTTTTATCCACTCATTGACGGACATGGGCTGCTTCCATATCGTGGTGATTGTAAATGATGCTGCAATGAACAAAGAGGTGCTTATGTTCTTTTGAATTAGTGTTTTGGGTTCCTTTGAATATATTCCCAGAAGTGGGATCACTGGGTCAAAAGGTAGATCCACTTTTTATTTTTTGAGGTATCTCCATACTGTTTTCCACAGTGGCTGCACCAGTCTGCATTCCCACTAACAGTGCAAAAGGGTTCCCTTTTCTCTGTATCCTCACCAGCATTTGTTGTTTGTTGATTTACTGATTTAATGATAGTCATTCTGACAGGTGTGAGATGGTATCTCACTGTGGTTTTTATTTGCATTTCTCTGATGATTAGTGACATTGAACATCTTTTCGTGTGTCCATTGGCCATCTGTATGTCCTCTTTGGGGAAGTGTCTATTCAGGTCCTTTGCCCATTTGTTAATTGGGTTGTTTGTTTTTTTGGTGTTGAGTTTTGTAAGCACTTTATAAATTTTGGATATTTACCCCTTATCAGATGTATCAATGAATATGTTCTCCCATTAGCATAATTTTAATTTAAAAGTGTGTTGCCTTTGGAAGAGCTTTTGGATCCAGACACAAAACCTATTTTCTTCAAAATTATTTTTACACTCGTCATTTTAAATGTAAGCTTTAACACTTTTTAATTATGTGCTTTTTTTCCCCATGCCAAAAATAAAGTGGGGGATCCTTTGCGTTCTTATGCTTAAATCATTCAGTTTTTGCTATACCTTAAGGTTCTTTATCATAGATGATTTTAAGATGTGATAAATGTAACCTTTCTAGTAGCTTTCAGAATATCTCTACCATCACTCTTAAGTTACATGCCTCATACCTAAAAATCAGTGGAGGATTGCATCTGCTTTTTGGTAAGACTTTGTCACTAACTACAGAAGTGTTTTCTTAAGGAGAAAGCAGGGATTTTATTAAATATTGGCAATGAGTAGAAATCCCTGAGGCATGTAACAGTGCATTTTCCAGTAGAGTTCGTGACTGTTTTTCTCTTCTCTGTGTTACTCTTGACTCTGTTTTGCTGATAGACACTGACTGGTGACTCACTTTAGTATTAGCATTATTAATTTAGTCATTCTCTTTTTTTCTCTTTCCATACACTGTCTAGGCTTTCAAAAATATTTTCATATGAATTATTAACATTTTAGAATCTTGCTGTGTTTTGTAGTTTATTGGGAATATTTTAATTTACAGATTTGTTTCATATACATACAACTCAGTTACCTTATAAATAAGAAAGAACCTATAAGTGAAAGTGATTTTTGCTGTCTTAAACATTTGATAATAAAATAATTTAGGCGTTAGGTATTGACTGTTAGCACTGAACTTTTGAATCTCACCTTCATTAAAATGCAACATCAAGCTGAGCTGTTCACCCTCTCAGCTCTTTCCGCCTCATAGCCTTAATCCCAGCCAACTGCATTCCTAGCCGTCCTTATTGAGATTCAGATACATGGGATGTAAAGTGGATGCTCAGTACAGACATGGGGCACTTAGACTTTGGATCCTGCTGGATGGTAAATAGGTCTGCAGAGTTGAGAAGCACCATGATGCTGAGCTACATACACAGGGGCCCAGCATCTGAGCAGTAACCATAAAACCTGTGTAATGAGATTGGCCACCTGCCACTCTGCACACAAGCAGGTTTGACATAGTACCCTTGGGGAACAAGTCCTTAATAGTGTATTTTGGAATTCACGTTTAATCTTAGGTATTTTAGGCAGATGACATCTGAACCAGGAGTATAGTTTTGAAAAGGAAGAGAAATAAAAACAAATTCCTTGTTTTAAAACTATACAAGTCATGCAAGTATTAGGAGTAGGTTTTCTTAATATGAAGTATGGAGGGAAGGCACAGCTTTTAATTTTATTAGTTTTTTTAAAGTAGGATGGAACATAACTACGTTCCTGAAGGGGATTCGGAGATCTAAAGTAAAAATTATAACTGACTTATAGAACCACTACCAGCGGAAGACAGATTCTAGCATATATCACCAAAAGCATTGTGACTTGTGAAGAAGGTAGTCAAAGCTGTCTTTAGATGACTAATTAGTTGGAATTTTAGGTAGGCAAGGGACAGTGTGAATTATTCCTTAGTGTTATTTTAGACCTGCAGGTCTAGGTTTTGCTCTATCCTTTGAAAAATTGAACTACTTTTTTTACTGGTTTAAAAAAAAAGCCCAGATCTTAGGTCTTCTTTGTATTTTTCATATTACCATATTGTCATGTTTATATGTTCACATGTGAACAAATTTTCCTTCATACCTTCATCGCTTGCAGTCCCTCTGGTCTTAAATAGAAATTTAACTAGAATTTTATTTTTTCTCATTCTTACAGGTGAGGTTTTCCCAGAGAATATGTCCTCAAAGTATATCCTTTGAGAATAAATGCATGCTAAAACACATCACTTGATATCTATCTATCTACCTAATTATAATAATCTAATGCAGGTATTGGAAGGTCACATTGTAATTGAACAAGTACACAGAGATCCAAATTAAAAGTCATTCTAAAACTAAAAATCTGGGAAGGTTTAAATAGTATAGCCATTTTTTAAAAGATGGGGTCTTGAAATTATTGGGTATTTTCCAATTTAAATACAAGACTGTGAATTAAAAGTTTTTTGTCAGTTCATATGCATAGTTTGTATACTCTGTCAGTCCCCAGGGTCCCTGAATCCATTTTTTTGCAATTTTAGAGAAACCAGTTAGAGTGCACTTTTTCTTGCTTTTAATTTTTTTCTTTGAATTTGGCATGGGGAAAAAGGAAAATATCCAGTTGAAATTTCATCAGTGTCATCCCTGATGCATTGTATTTAAAATGAGTTTCTGCTCCCTATGAGGAAGCTGTCTTGAGAACCAGTCTTTCAAGAATAGTGATTACCTAGCTCTTTGGTAATGAGAGGGTGCGTAGAACAGGAGTCTTGCAGGGTAGGTAGCATTATGTTAGTGACAGTCACACCTCACCTTTGAATGTGGCTTGTGTTCTAATTAATAAATCTGGAATCAAATACAACATTTACATTTTTAATTATTATATTATTCTTACATTATATTTTATTGTTTATGCTATTACTCTTGTCCCAAATTTTTCCTCCTTGGGGTCCCCTCCAACCAGCCTCATCCCCCAACTCCCTCAGGCAATCCCCACACCATTGTCCATGTCCATGGGTCATGCAGATGTGTTCTTTGGCAACTCGATTTCCTATGCTGTACCTTATATCCCCATGACTATTCTGTAACAACCAATTCGTACTTCTTAATCCCTTTACCTTTTTCACCTATCTTCCTGACCCCCCTCCCATCTGGCAACCATCAAAAAGTTTTCTGTATCTATGAGTAGGTTTCTTACTCTTTCTCTTCTTGTCCTGCATCCCTATAATGTGAATGTTCGTACACTTGAAGTTGTCTCAGAGGCTCCTTTTGCTGTCCTATTTTTTTTGGACTTTTTTTTTCCTCCTTGCTGTTCTGAATGGTTGTTTTGCTTCCTTATACTCTAAATCGCTGATTTGATTCTCAGCGTCATCCGCTCTACTGTTGACTCCCTGTAAATTGTTCTTTATTTCAATTAGTGTATCCTTTGTTTCTGACTGGATCTTTTTTTTTAAGTTTTTTAGAAATTTTTATTTGTTTATTTTTAGAAAGGGGGAAAGGGAGGGAAAAAGAGAAGGAGAGAAACATGAATTCGTGGCTGCCTCTCATGCACGCCCCCACCGGGAACCTGGCCTGCAACCCAGGCATGTGCCGCAACTGGGAACTGAACCAGAGACCACCTGGTTCGCAGGCCGTCACTCAATCCACTGAGCCACACCAGCCACGGTGACTGGATCTTTTTATGCTGTTGAGGTCCTCACTAAGTTCTTTGAGTATACTTATAACCAGTATTCTGAACTCTGCATCTGATTGTTTTTCTCCATTTTGTTCTTTTTCTGGTGTTTTATTTTGTTCTTTCATTTGGGCCATGTTTCCTTGTCTTCATTTTGGCAGCCCCCCTTGTCTCCTCATTTTGGTGTTTGTTTCTATGTATTAGGTAGAGCTATATATCATCCAGGTTCTAAAGAGCGGCCTAATGTAGTAGGTGTCCTGTGGGGTCCAGTGACACAGCCTCCCCTGTTACCCAAGCTAGGTATTCAAGGTGTGCCAACTGGGTGGGCTGTGTACACCTTCTTGTTGTAGTTGAGTCCTGACTGCTGTTAGCACATCCAAGGTCAGCCACTGCCAGTGTCTGTCCAGGGCCACACAGTATTAGCTACAAAGCAGTCTGCAGATGGCTACCACTTGTACTGGCCTTGGAGGTGCCCAGGAGCAACCAAGCTGTGAATCTAGGCTGGCTGCTGCTAGTGCCAGGCCTGGAGCAATTTAATGAGAGTATGGGGCTCACTGAAGCCAGATGCTACTTGTTTGAAAGAATTTAGGAAAAATCAGCATGAGCCAAGACAAGCTATTCATATGGAAAAGCCACTGGAAACAGCTTGGGTGATCCTGAGAGTTGGGTGGGGCAGGGCCTCAGGGAATCACCAGGGTGGGGTGAACAGTGTGAACCAAGTTGATAGTCTCAGATGTGGCACCTGCCTGCTGGCTGTGTGGCTCTGAAGCTCTGAGTGGGGAAGGCTCAGAAAGGAACACTGGTCTCTGCCAGCATTTCTGTCTGGGAGAAAGCTGTGCCTGGCTACCCCCCAGATGCCGGACAATTCAGTTCCGCCCCGTATATCTCCGATGCCTTTCAGTCTGTTGCCCCACTGCTGGAGCTCAGAGGAAGTGAGTCTAAGTGAGTCTGTGCATGGTCCCTCTAAGAGGAACTGTCTGGAACTCTAGCAGTTGTCTTCCACAGCATCAATCCCCACTGATTTTTATAGCCAGAAGTTACAGAGTCTTATGTTCCAGTCACTAGAACCCTGGGCTGGGGGCCTGGAATGGGGCTGGAATCCCTCGTTCCTGTGATATACCTCCTGATTTTTACCTGCTGCTCACGGGTGTGTGACCAGCCCGTTTCTGCCCCTCTTACCAGTCTCCTTGTGGTTTCGTCTTTAATTCTGTAGTTGTAAGACTTCCATTCAGCTAAATTTCTGATGGTTCTGAATGATGGTGGTTCTTAGTTTAGTTATAATTTTGATGTGGTTGTGCAAGGAGGCAAGCTGTGCTTACCTGTGCTGCCATCTTAACTGAAGGCCTCACAACATTTATATTCAACATGCATGTTATATAGTTAGGGTTTATATGCTCTACATATATAGTTAGATTTCAGATATTTTCTGAGTTCAGTTATAGTGAAAATTTAATAAAGGTGTTATATGGTCACAAAAGGACAAATAACCGCTCAACAAAGCTATATTTATTCAACAACATATCAATGTTCTCATTACGCTCAAATTATCACTGTCATTATTACACACTTGTAGCAGTGGTATCTGGTCTTCTTTTTCAAAAGAAAAAGAGTATGAGAGTTTGTGAGGCGAAACAGCAGCCAGATGAATTTGGGGGACAGATTTCTAACATCATTAGAGTTGAGATTTGGAGTTCACATCCTAGAGTCTACCCTAAATATTAACCACTTCAGAAAACCATCCTTAGGTTAGTGTGCTAGGTATTTATTGGCTCTACAAATCCATTCCTATTCCTTGATACATTCTCTTTCCCTCTCTGGTATTACAGTGTCTGGAGGACTAAAAATTACATTTCTCAGAGTCCTTCACAAATTTAGGTTCTGTAAGTGTGAGGCACTTAGGAAATTATTGGCAGGCAGAAGGGAGGTAAATGCCATTCTACACAGATGTTATAGTGATGTAATTATATAAATGGGTTTCTTACATATATGTGTTGGCAACAGTTGAACTACGTGTTCCACAGAAACTTGTGGCATTCATTGGGAAAGGATAGAACCCAGAGAATTGAATTGGGGGCATCTGGGCAGACTTGGATGAATCTGAGAACCTGACTCTTTAAATACCATTGAATATTCCTGGCCAAGAAAAGCAGCCCTCTTCCCTCTTCAGATGACATTAGTTCTTTGCTGCTCGAGGTCCTGTAATAACTTCAATGAGGAAGCAACCTTCCAAAGGAATGCTGATCTTCCTTATACTTGCTTTCTGCTCTTACATTGTCATCAGATCTATAAAGAGAATTAGGTCAATCACAGTGTACCCAGGGGGACGAGTGCACAATCTACCCTGGGAGGAGATAACTTGGAATTAGAGAATTTGGCTAATTTTCCCCTCTAGAAATGTGTAGGAATAGAGTCTAAGAGGGTTAAGCAAAGCTGAAAGAAACCAATCTTTATATTGTACTGAAATTATTAATATTGGTGCACTTAACCAGAAACCCTTAATTTGAGGACATATCTCAACAGTGAGGAGAAACTTAAATGATTTGTCAGTTGCCTAAATAAAACCTGGAGTCATTGGTAACCTATATTTAACTGAGATATATGTTAGAAATTTATTGCAATAATGTGGAGGGGGAAATCCAAAGGCCTAGGGAATTAGCCATGTTGGAGACAATTTATCATGTGCAACTCACTTGCCCACTCCTTCACTGTGTCTGAGAAATATATTGGTAATTTGTCCTTGAAAAACTCTGTAGTGGATATTTTCTGTAGGCTGGGGAGTCCAGAGTGATGTTATCTTCATGTTTTCACTGAGACTTGTAAATTAAGCCTCACAAAAGACAGATTAATCTGTCAAAAGACAGATTAGCAGGAAAAAAGGTGGTAACTTTTATTGGTGTTAATCTTTTAAATTTAGCATGCATGGGAGCTTCATGGAAAATAACATGAAAAACCCAAAGAAGTGGATAGACTCAGGGACTTATATAATATTTTAACAAAATGCAATAAATTATGGAGGAGTAGCTGGACAAAGGAAAGCACCTGGGCTTCTGGGGCTGATAAACTGTGACTAGGAAGCCTATGGGTGAAACTAATGGTAGATAAGGTGTTTTCACAGGTTTGTTTATGCAGACTCATTTCAGTGCCGCCTCCATTTCCAGTGCTGCTCCTTTTCATGATATGGGAAAGGGGAAGAGCTTCACAAGGGAAATTTATGCTCTGCTCTTAGGCAGGTAGAGAGAGGGCAGAGGATTATTCCTGTGTCTCCTTTTTCTCAATTGCCTTCAACTCAAAATAATTATTATGTCAAAGTGGCATATTTTCAGGTGACACATTCTGATTCCCTTCAAGAAGGATGAGGGAGGAAGGGCGCTGTCTCTGAAGTGGGTTCCCTGACCTCAGTAGGAGTGATTGTATGATAGATTGCCAGAGGCCAAATGGCAGTTCTTAAATGCCAGGGACAGTCGACATGGTTACAGTAATGAGCAGCAGAGTCAGAGTGATTATTAGAATAGCTTAGTCCATAAGAATTTTTGGTGGTGCCTAGTTTATTATGATGTCCCTAGGACCAAAATAGATATGCTACCTACTGAAGTCCCACTTGATCTGTACATCTGACTCTGAAGTTAATGAACACAGGCCTGGCTTGGGTCACCCAATAGGGAGATACTGTCCTTCACCAATTTCTATAGCTGAATCAGTTTATAGACCAGAGCTCCTTAAATAAGGGAATGTTGGATTCCCTTGAGGAAATTTCCCCATGACAATGTCACAAGGATATACTATGAGTTCTCTTCCTGCTTTTACCAAACGGGAAGGGAAATAAGCAAACTTTGGGGGGATTACTGGGACACTGAGCTGAGGATGACCATTAGGCACCCCAATTGCTCATGCGGTCATTTTCAAAATGGGTTGTTACGGAGGCCAGACGATAAATGCAGTTTTGGCCGGAGTCTATCACACAGTGAGTCCAGTGGGTCCCTGAACCCACCCTCTCCGATTCTGGAGTGATGAGTTGGATTAGACATACTCAGCCTCCACAACGGTTCCTCATCTCATGCAATGAGGGCTAGTGCGGAATGAAGGCCCAAGTCAAAGGTCCTAAAACATCCCCTCCTTCTTGAAACAGTGGACCAAGAGTAATGTCACATTTCTGGGTGCATGGCAGAGGTTCATGCCAGCATGAAAGGCATGAAAGATTCAGGGGTGATGATTTTTCATCATATACCCATTTCACTCTGCTGTTTGACCTGTGCAGAAGTTGGAGAGTCTTGGAAGATGACAGTGGCTTATCCTTTACTTACTCACGGAACTCCAGGTTTAAGGGCTGTTCCAGATGTCAATTAACTAAAGCAAGTGAACATAATTTAGGCATCTGATACTCAGCTATCAATCTGTTAAACTTTTTCTCTCCTTTACAATAAAGAGATTACAGAAGTAGTTTCTTTCACCTGTATGTCTTCGCAGTCTTACTTCAGGACAGTGCCAATTATCCAGTATTCTGTAATAATCTAGGAAGCTTATTTGTCTCATCCTGCCATAAAAAATTGTTTTGGTCCATCATACCGTTTGGATGTGGTGAGTAGGAGGTAGCAACAAGTACCATAAGATCCTTTGGTAAGGAGCAATGTGTGCCAAAGAGTAGGAGGGGAAAAAATGATGTCAGTTTCAGCCCTGACTGGTGTGGCTCAGTGGATTGAGTGCTGACCTGTAAACCAAAGGATCACTGGCTTGATTCCCAGGCAGGGCACATGCCTGGGTTACAGGGCAGGTCCCCAGTTGGGGGGTGTGCACAAGGCAACCACACATTGATGTATCTCTCCCTCTCTCCTCTTCCCCTGTCTCTAAAAATAAAAATAAATTTAAAAAATTATGTAAATTTCCAAGCTGTGACATGAATAAAGTTTTTGGCAGTCCAGTGGTCTGTAACACGTTGAGATTTTTTTCTCTTCTTTGAAAGACAATTGCTATACTTTGTTGCCTATCACTATTAAAGAGGTGAATGGTAAGTCTCATTGAATTTTTGAAACAACATATTCATTTGAGAGGGTTTCTCTGACCCATTTATCAAGTAAACCCATAAGGCTGCCAGGTCTGAATGGGGCCAGAGTAAGAGAAGGCGTTATTACTACTATGGACTGCATGCAAATTACTCTGTGACTTGAACCTTAAGATCCAACAGATCAAATGGTGCTTGATTGAAGTGTCTGGCAGAAAGGAATTCTACTGGGGCCTCTAGCAAGCCTTGATTTAGAAGTACAGAGCAGTCCTCTAGGATTTTAGGGCAAAGCCTCAGTCTATTCTCCAAATAACTATTCTTTTAAGAAACAGATTCTGGATGCTTCTGGACCAAGGTAGAAATTTGTGTTCTGGTTGTGGAATGTTACATGATTGTCAGCTGAGCTGCCTGTCATGGGCTGGGTGTTACCTGATCTCCATGTCATAAACTAGGGTGCACATAGCAGCACTCTTTCACCAAGTGGAAGATTATGAAGGCACAGGCCAGAGGCATGAGCAGTGCCTGAGACCACTATTTCCTCACGCCTGCTGCATTGACACTTCTCCCTCAGCCCACACGTTTGACCTCTTGGAAGTTTGTATGAATTGTTGGCTGGTTATGTCTATGTGCTTCTGATCAATTTTGCCTTGTTTGGTGTCCTAGGATACTGATCCATTTGGGTACTGCATTACTTTGGCTTCCTAGCCAGCTGACTTCCAGTTGGATTTAGTCAATAGCAATCAGCAGGTGAATGGACAAGAGTGGTGGGACATCTCTTCCGTGCTCTCTCACTGCTTTGGTGTTGCATCTCTGAACCTAGCTACCTCCCTCCACAACCACAGGCCCAGCTGGGAAGCCTCTTATCCATAGTCTTAATTCTCATTGAACTCCAGGAACAGTTTTCTTCTCTTGTATCTTCACTTCTAGGGATGATAATAACATCACACTTTTGCTAGTGTCTGGATACCTCAACATCCTCTGTTCTTTTAACCTTACCTACATCTCTATAAGCAATCTCTTTATTAAAGGCTCTTCATTCCAACCATCTGGGATACATTTTTAATTTATGCTGAAACCCTGATTGAGAAACTGAAAGAAAATAATTGAGTCTGTTTTACAAACTATTTCACATAATATGCAAACACAAACTAGAAATGGCCTGCGGCAGCATTGTGGCCTCCCTTAGGAGCAGCCCTGAAAGCTAGGTGGAAGGAAAATCCTCCCAATGGAAGGACTTTGGGCAGTAGATCCAGTTGCCCCCTTTTTTGGGAGTTGATAATGGTTTGACCAGATGTTCAAGGACTTGAAAGGAGGAAGACTGAGAATTAGTGACAAAAGGTTCTGAGAATTTCTGGATGTGACATTATTTGTGTCCCAGGTAAAGGCTTACCAAAGGCACCCACTGTAGAAGAGGCCCTCAATAAACAGGGAGACAGGGTGACCCATTTTATGGACGTTAATTAGCCTGTTTTCCTAGCCACCCCATGTTTACTCAGTGGGTTCATGAACAAAATGAGTGAGATGGAATGTAATGGACTGAATGGTGGCCCCAGAGATGTAAGAGCTTCTTTTCTTTCACATCGTTGTTTCTCTCTCTCTCTCTCCCTTTCTCTTTTTGGGCGAGGATTAAAAAAATTAAGTTAACCATACTATTTATGGTTTCATGACCAGTTGCAGGAGCAAGATCTGAAATAGGTTTGCATGTATTTTTTGCTTTATGTTTATATTTGCATAACAATGAAAAATTTCCCCTCTTTCCATTCCTACTTGATATAAAGCATATTAATGGTGGTGAAATTTATAATTTTTTAATTTAAAGGCTATCAAGGTGAAATTATAACAACCAGAAGATAAATGAACAATATTACTACAGGCAGTGAATAGATTTTGGATCTTCTCTTTTAAGAGAGAATGAGTTTATTTTTGTTTATATGAGGGACCATTGTATTATGCAATATTGGTAGCAAGCTGTTTTTTAAAGATTTTATTTATTTATTTTTACAGAGAGGGGAAGGGAGAAAGAAAAACAGGGAGAAAAACATCAATGTACGAGAGATACATTGATAGGTTGCCTCTTAGAGGCCCCCAACTGGGGCCCTGGCCGGCAACCCAGGCATGTGCCCTGACTAGGAATCAAACCAGTTACCTTTCGGTTTGTAGGCTGGCACTCAATCCACTGAGCCACACCAGCCAAGGGCATGGAGCTGTTTTTACTCTGGTTTTTGTTTTGAAGCTAAATATGGGCAGAAGATTATGGATGTTGGGTAGCCAATGCACCAGATTGTGCCCGATACCGTCTTTAGGCCCGTGGTATCCATTCCCACCCCTTTTCATCCCCCCTCCCATATCACATACTGCATGGCTTAGAGTGCTGAAAGCCACATTTCCAGACTCCCTTGAGGCTAGTTTATATTTTGGTTTATATTTTACCAATGAAATATACTGGAGTGACTGAGTTTTTGGAGGGAGAAGGCAGCCAAAACAGCTCTGGTGGACTGAGCACTGACAGCAGCTGGATCCCATGTTCCATCATTTATCATCAGCTTCCTTGGTGTGGAGCCGCTGTGATGTCACTGATGGTGGTAGCAGTGGCTGAAGAGGTTTTCTGACCTCTGGATCCCAGCCACAGTGCTGGTTTCTTGGATTAAACAATATATTGGTGGCCCCTGACTTCTATTCCTCCAGGCTTACACCATCATGTAATTTAAAAAATATATTTATCTTTGAAAACACTAATTTCTGTTTCTTGCATGGAACCCTGAATAGTACAGATGAATACTAAGAAAATTCACACACACCTAGATTAAGTATATATGATATAATATGTGGTATTCTAAGAATGCAACAGCAATAAAATTTTATATGACTCTAGCATTTTAAAATGGTCATTCTTACCTTTGATATGCCTTTTTCCCTTCCTGTGCCCAATCATTTTTCTAACTAAATACTGAATAAATGTCTTTTATATTTGAAGGGGTACCAAATAAAGACAAGGTCTTGCGTGCAGATAGTTTGAGAGTTGATTCCAAGAAGTCGGAGTAAAAAGTCCGAGGAGAGTAAGACAGGGACCGAGGAAAAGCCAATAAAGGGTATTTTTGACTTGGTAAGTTAGTTAACACTGGGAGCAATTGAAATGCAGGGTGGGGCAAAAGCAGGTTCACAGTTGTTCATATGGAAAATAACAATAATTAACAAATAATAACAAAAAAATGAAGTCTGTGTTTAGCATACTCACAACTAAAACTCCTTTTGCCCCACCCCCACCCTGTACAATTCTGTTGGGAAGGCTCTGACAAATCACAAAGAAATCTTAGAATTTTGTATCTGGAGGATAGGAGACTGAAGCATCCTTTCTCTTCATTTCTGCTTTCAATTTGTACTCTGTATTTTTAATTTTATGCTGTCAAATGGAATTTACATTCCATTATGTTATCATAATTGTTTTCTATGTTTTGTCTTGAGGGTTATTCTAAAATTTCAAAATCAATAAAAGGCATTTACATTATTTTGAATACGTAAATTCTGTGATCTTCAGAACCAAGTACTATGTCTTTTTCCTCTTTTTTAAAGAAGAGGCAAATTCCAGTTTTTATTTTTGACTAACAGAACACAAAACTGGCAGAAGTCCCCAAGGAGATGATGGCCAAGTCTCACTGCTTTGTCCTGTGGTCCTTCATCTCAGCACTTAATGTGTTTTATTTTAAAGATACTAGACATCTACTTAGATCACAACTGCAATTCACATTGAATAAATACATGGATTATCTTCTAACACCCCAGTCCCATGTTCCTTTATATAGAAAAATGTGCTAAATGTCTATAGTTTAACTGGCCATAGTTGTCCCACCTATGGTTTTACCAACGGTCTGTGACTTGATGTTCTGAGAGCCTTTCTTGAATCGTAGCTCTCTGTTAGAGAAGTCCTGCTGATACAGCTCATCGTCTCCAAAACGTGAAGATGGTAACTGGGCTGAAGACAACTTGGAAGGATGTTCAGCAAAGTGAGGACCACTGGGAAACTGTGCAGAGGCAAATCTTGCCAAAAGATGCCAGCTCCTTC
Source organism: Trachops cirrhosus (assembly GCA_028533065.1). NCBI lineage: Eukaryota > Metazoa > Chordata > Mammalia > Chiroptera > Phyllostomidae > Trachops > Trachops cirrhosus. The sequence continues at coordinate 129,620,871 of CM052541.1, read as the reverse complement.
AATTAAAGCTAAAAGAATGCCCCAACCCTGGCCACTGGTCCATCTTTTGCAGCCAGGATGGCTCTTGTTAAGGCTCCACTCATGATGAAATTCCAGGGGTCCTCCTTCCCTCTGATGTGAACCATACTGCAGCCAATCATGGAAGACAGACCTCCCCAGACCACAAAGTTACCTCCCAATGGCGGAGCCGTGGTTTTAATCACTGTCAAACTCCCTGGTAGTCTGTGGTTTACTCCCACTGGAGAATAGTGAAAACCTTGGATTGCTTAAAAGACACCACCACCTATGGCCCCACCACAGTCATCCACAAACTGCCAAAGGCAGATCTCCCATGGGTACCTTCCCTCCTGACTCCAGAGGGCAAGTGAGGCCTGGCAAGCCCCGAGTACTGCATATTGACCACATTTCCTTTTTTGTATAGCTTTTCTTCTACTTTTGGATTACCTTTTTTTAAAAAAATTTCTCTCTGTTGTCCAGTGTCTACTATGAACTCTATGAATCTCCTTTGTCCCTAAATACCACATTTTGGGGGACACAAAATGTGCTGCTCTCTAGACCATTTGCACAGCGATTATTCTCGTAATTCCCTTCATTGTTCATAGGGATTGAAACGCTGCTTCTTGGGTCAATATCTTCCTCTTCCTTGGTTCATTCTTTCATATTTTCTGAATCATATCCTTTCATAAGACAAGTTACATTGGTGATATATTTTCTGAGTACTTACATGACTCAGATTGTCTATCCATGTGCTTAATAATTTGGCCGAGAGCAGAATTCTACATTGAATATCAATATTTTTGCCTTAGAGAATTTGGGAGAAAATATCCATTGTCGTTACATGACTAAGAGTTGTTTGAGAAAAATTGAATTTCAGTCAGAATTTTATTTCTGTGTTAGTGATTAGTTTTCCCTTGTCTGACAGCATTTCTTTATTCTTAGGTTTCTGAAATATAACAACGATATGTCCCAGTATAGTTATTTTTTCATGTATTCTTCTATATACCTGAAAATCTGTTATTTTAAAAATATCTTTAATTTCAATGAAGGAAAATTCTCTTCTATTTTTTTCTTACAATTCCTTATTCTTTTATCTTCTGTGGTTATCAACCATGTTTTAAATTTCTAAGATTGTTATTTTCTCTATTTATTTTCTACAGTCATAACAGGTAGTAACAGGGAGGGTTAGGTAGTTAGTTGGCAGGGTTGTTATTCTTTCTACAGTCATAAAAACAGACTTAATGCCCTAGGCTTTTTTCTAATTATAAGTAACCAACGATCTGTTTTTATGTTCATCTTCAAAAAAAGTTATCTTCCCTCCCAAGAAACAAACTATTCATTACTTATTTAAGACAACCCAAGGTTTTCTTCTTGTTTTCTATTCACAGGTTAAAGTCTATTTCTAAAATGGTTTTGCTATTCAATATATTTAGAAAATTGCAGGGCCTTTCTTGTGAATTGATTGCACTAAATGTTATTAAAATACCATAATGCACTGTGTATATTAATTACTTAGTAAAGGATCTAGTGCATTGTTACTGTTATAGCATAGCTAGTATATTATGATTTATCAAAAATCAGTTGTAGTGATGCTCTGAATTTGGGGGCCCCTTGGAAAAGATTTATAATAAGATACAAATAAAAATATCTCCAGGGCAGAGGGAAACTTTTCAATTGAATCATTATTGACATACTAAGTGTACCTATGCTATCCTGATATTGTTGATTATAGTACTGTAATTTGAATTCAGGCAAAGACAATAGCATGATTTTTAATCAGGTACTGAAGGACTTAAAAGTTTTTTTAGTAGCACAGTAAATTTTAAAACTTTCTATATTGGCTCTTATCGTTTTATATCAGGAATAATCTGTACTTGTTATTAGACAGGGTTAGAATTCTCTGATTAGAATAGCAGGAGAGATAATCAGATTAAGGGTTCCTGATCAGGCACTGCGACAGTAATAGAAATTAATGACCTTAAATCCAGAGGGGCCTGCTATGGATCCCTGGATTAAAGAACATTATTAATACCATGACAATTCTGAACACATCTATAAATATCTTACAGTTTGAATGTGTGTAATTACAAATGAAGCTGCGATAAGCATCCATCTGCAGGTTGTTGTGTGGACATAAGTTTCCAACTCCTTTGGGTAAATACCTATGAGGGAATTGCTGGATTGTGTAATAGGAGCAAGTTTGCTTTTGTAAGAAACCACCAAACTCTTCCCCAAAGTGGCTGTACCATTTTGTCTTTCTGTGAGCCATGACTGAGCATTCTTGCTCCATATCCTTGCCAGCATTTGGTGTTGGTTTACGATTTGGGCCATTCTAATAGGTGTAGCGCTATTTCTCTGTTGTTTTAGTTTGCAGTTCCCTAATGACATATAATGTGAAATATCTTTTCATATCCTTATTTGCCATCTGTATATCTTCTTTGGTGAAGTATCTGTTCATGTCCTTTTTCCATTTTTACAATCAGGTGTTTATTTCCTTATTGTTGAGTTGTAAGTATTTTGTGTGTTTTGCATAGCAGATATGTCTTTGTGAACATTTTCTCTGTCTTGAGAGTTTTTTTTCTGTCTTGATAAATCATATTTTTGGATTAAGTAGTTTATTATACCTTACGGCATACGATCTGGATAGAGATAAACTGATTTTATAAATATATTGTTATAGCCCTGGCCAGTGTGACTCAATTGGTTGGATGTTGTCCCCAAAACAGAAAGTTCTCAGGTTCGATTCTAGGTCAGGGCAAATGCCTGGGTTGCACCCCTGATTGGGGTGCATACGAAGGGCAGCCAATGAATGTTTCTCTCTCACATTGATGTTTCTCTCCCTCACTTTCTCTCTCCCTTCCCTTCTCTCTAAAATCAATAAGCATGCCCTTGGGTAAGGATTAAACATTAATAAATAAATAAATAAATAAATAGTCATGGACTATTATTAAGGCAATACCACTTGCTTCTCAGAATAATCGGTCACAGGCATTTAAAGTTAATTGCTTCCATTTCTCACATATACAGTTAGTTTCATTTACATACTGTTGAATGAATCATCACTGTTTAATGCCATTAGTGTGCTGAAGACTGAACAGGAAAAAGAGGAATTTTTTTCAATGAGAAACTGAGGTAGCTTAGTTCATCCATATTTTATTTCTGTGTTTAAAATTCATGCAGGTTTTCCCACTTCTCTATCATAGTTGAGTGGTCAACAATCTTGGGAGCAATGAATGCTCACCTGTTACGGAGTTCAGTGTCATGGCCACCTCAGGTCAGGACAGAGATTTGCCTTCATTACACACTGGACTGGGAGCCTGTTTTAGGGAGTAGCCTCAGGGACAATTAATAACCACATCATATGCAACTAGAAGAGAGGTATGTTTCTCCTATTCATGGAATTAATAGGACCTAATACAACTTCTTACAACTGTGGTGTGCACTCTTAACTATTTTCTATAAGGAGAAAAGGGTAGGAGTGACGTGGAGAGAAGTAAAACACTAAGGCAGGTATGTAGGTCATTTAATATTTTTCTTATAGACTCAGTAAATATTTAGTATAACAATATACCACTTTGATTTTGTTCTGAAAGGTTTATTTATATGTAAACTAAATCTTGACCTGAATATTTCATTTATTTATATACAGTTCACCCTTGAGTAACATGGGTTTGAACTGCATGGGTCCACTTATAAGAGGATTTTTTTCAATAAATACTGTGAATGTATTTTCTCTTTCTTATGGTTACCTTAACATCTTAATTTCTCCAGCTTACTTTATTGTAAGAATACACTATATAATACATTTAAAATATGTGTTAATCAACTGTTTATGTTATTGGTAAGACTTCTCATCAACAGTAGACTCTTAGTAGTCAAGTTTGGGGGGAGTCAAAAGTTACACACAGATTTTTGCCGGGGTAGGGGCTCAGTGCCCCTATCCCCAACTTTATTCAAGGGGCAACTGCATACACAGTTATGGTGTATGTGCTTCTTAAAATATCTAGACATGGCAATGGAATTGCACTACCACCTGAAATTATCTTTCAAAGACTTAATTTTAAACATCTTCAGTGATGATTAAACTTGTAACAACTTGTAAAGGTTGTTATAGAGGTTAAAATTGCCAAAACAGTAAGTTACATAGAACAATAAGGCCAAGATCATAGATCTTGGTCTTAGAGAAGATTTTATGAATGTGACTCCAAAGGCAAGGGAAGTAAAGGCAAAAATAAATGAATGGGACTATATCAAACCAAAAAGCTTCTGCACGGCAAAAGAAACCACCAACAAAACTAAAAAGCAACCAACTGAATGAGAGATATTTGTATACAATAGCTCTGACAAGGGGTTAATATCCAAAATATATAAAGAAGTCAAACAACTGAACACCAAACAAACTATTCAATTAAAAAATAGGCCGAAGACCTGAACAGACACTTCTCCCAAGACATACAATGGCCAACAGATATATGAAAAGATTCAAAACTTCATTAGCTATTAGAGAAATGCAAATCAAAACTACAATGAGATACCTGTTAGAATGACCAATATCAACAAGACAAGTAATCACAAGTGTTGGAGAGGTTGTGGAGAAAAAGGAACCCTCATTCAGTGCTAGTGGGAATGTAAACTGGCACAGTCACTATGGAAAATAGTATAGAGGTTCCTTAAAAAATTAAGGATAAAGTTATCGTATGACCCAGCAATCACTCTTCTGGGTATCTACCTGATAAACTTGAAAACATTTATTTGCAAAGATATATGCACCCCTATGTTCATCACAGCACTATTCACTGTGGTCAAGACATGAAAACAACCACAGTGCCCTTCGGTAGGTGATTGGATAAAGAAGATGTGGTGCATATATACAATGGAATACTATGCATCCATAAGAAAAGAGGAAATACTGCCATTTGCAACAACATGGATGGACCTTGGGAATATTATGCTATAAGTCAGTCAGAGAAAGCTAAGAACCATACGATTTCACTCATATGTGGACTATAAAACTGAAGCACATAGACAAAGACAGCAGCATGGCGAATACCAAAGGGAAGGGAGTGGGGGGTAGTAACCAGATATATGGTGACAGAAGATGGTCTGACTTTGGTGGTGGGCACACAATGCAATGTATAGATCATGTACCATAGAAATCTACATTTGAAACCTATATAATCTTATTAACCAATGTCACTCCAATAAATTTAATAAAGAAATAAAAGTTAAATTTTAACAATTTATGCAAACTTCTGAATTTTGAATCAGAGCTTTCCCAATTGTAACCATAACTTACGTAAACATTTGAAAGACAGTGGTGTAGCTCTGGAAACAAGATATTTTCTTGTCAAGAAGTAGTGTGCTTATGTCAGAACCTAGGTAATATAACGAGAGCTTTGCCTATCATTTTTATGGTGATTATACTTTTATACTCTTGGATTACTATTGAATATATTCATTTGACATATATTTAATGAATTCTTTCTATGTACCAATTACTGTGCTATCCTCAGGAAGAAGATAATAATATATATTCCAAGCAGGCATGCCGATGACTTATAAAGATGGGCAGAGAAACAAATAATTATATTATAAAAGCTGAGACAAATTGGGGACTAGACAAAGGTGAGAGAGAGAGAGAGAGTTAGGAGCACTTCATGAAAGTTTGTCTCTAATTTGTAAGTAGCTTTTTGGGGAATAATAATTTTGTGCCTAGATTTGGATTAACGTCTATAGTAGCTACCTCCATTTTAGATGTGACACTAATTAGAAACTCTTAATACAATGTAAACAGAGCACTGTACTACTCTATACACTGTCTGAAGAATTCATTGACTGAAATGTGCTATGGAAACATAAATCTGAGAAGATATAAAATTTAAAAATCACTATATTTTGGTTATCTATAAAAAAATAATCAGGATACAGACTACAAAATTTGACCAAATTCTTATAGCCAGTTAGAGCCTGAACTAGAATCCAAAGGTCCTCTTTCCCAGTCTGTACTGTTATCTTTAGCAATTAGAAGCCATCAATGCATGTAAAAAAAAGTAGATGAAATAGGAAACTCAAAGAAGTAGGTACCTTGTTGGCTTGTTTCATATTTACTGGAAATGAGGTTATAGTTTAGTATAAGAACATGATACAATTAAGAGAATATTTAAAAACATGTACAGTGGATTTTTACTACTAGTTACAAATTTCTAGAGTTAATGTTGCAGAAATAAGATTGTTGATATGGTGCTGGGGCATGCACTGAATTTTAATCCATCTTTTTAATATGTAGTTGTGGTAACATGGTCAAACACCAATATATCACCTGAACAGCAATTTTCAATCGGTGTGTCACATGAATTTTTAAACCATGTGATACCTGACTATTTATTTTTTATTTTTAAAAGATTTTATTTATTTATTTTTAGAAAGAGGAGAAGGGAGGGAGACAGAGGGGGAGCAAAATATTAATATGTGGTTGCCTGTAGCGCACCCACTACTGGGGACCTGGCCTGGGTAACCCAGGATTGTGCTCTGACCAGGAATCAAACCATCAACCCTTTGGTTCACAGGCCAGTGCTCAATCCACTGAGCCACACCAGCCAGAGCTGTGATACCTGACTAGTCAGGGGCACTGACCTCTTTTCCCTTAGATTGTCAAATTAAAGAAAAATGGCAACAGCCAACACAACAATAGCTGTCTTGTATAAACGAATCAAAATTATACATTTCCTTTAGTCAGATTGGCAAAAAATATATTTTTTGTGCGCCGCAGATTTTTAGTAATTTATGTGTGTCATGAGATGAAAAAGGTTGAAAATCGCTACACTAGAAGAAAATTCATAATGAATGGTCATGAACATTAAGGACTTTTAACACAAGTTAAATATAAGAGCTAGTTGAGACCCAGTTGAGCCAGGTCATGTTGTAATTATTGATTTATGCAATAGTAACTAATTAGGTGTTTACTACTATGAAAAATGATGACAATTTGCCTTGCTACAGGAGTTTGAATTCATTACTACTAGTGTAAGTTGATCCTATGTGAATGTTCTGTAGGCATAGTGATATTTCACAACACACTAAACATCTATATCCATTGTCTCTGGTTATCGTCGGGCTATGTCTCAAAAATGCATTGATCACTCATTCAGCCCTTTAGATCAGAAGATGACATCCACAGGTACTAATCCTCAGGCACACCCACAGGGTGGACTAAATTTATAGTTCACCTGGAATAAAAAGTTGTATTTGAAATTTAATTATCAGGTCAATCAATACTCATCTTGGAAAGGGCTTTCAGAGTTCTAACCAGAGGTGCCAGTTCCATGGCTGACATACCCATTACAACGGAAGCAAACCCCACGGAGCTCCACGCCATTGCTGGCAGAGGAAACAGGCCAATGGGAGATAAACACTCCCTGGGTTATAAGCCTCCAAGCCTCCAAGCTTTCTATTGGTGGAAAGTTCTTTAAGGGCTGAAACAATATCTTAATTGACTTGGTATAGATGTTTCAAGACTTAGGGTTTGGCAAAAAGCATGCATTTAAGAGTGCCTGCTGTGACTTGTCTAGTAGTGGTTAAAATCATTAAATACAGTTCATCCCAGGAATAAATTGATAGCTTGGATTGCATTCATGGACTAGAAGAAAAGCAAATGTTGCGTTTCAGAAAGCTTCAGATCTCAGACATGAAATCGGCAATTCCTGAAGCATCATGAAGAGCTGGTAAACGTTGACTGACTGGCATTGCCTCTATTGATTGAATGCCTGCCATGGTCCACTCGACATCGCCTCTCTACTCGGCCAATCCCAGCAATTTCAAGTTACCTCCCTTACTTTATCAGCATCTTATTTTATAAATACCCTCAGTTAAATAAAATTTCCTTTTAGATGAAATATTTATTGTACATCTTCTTCATAAAAGATGCTGTCTTAGGAAGCAGGCATGTTTAGCCAGTGAAACTCAAAAAATACTGAATTGGGCATGTTTAGCTGACAGTAAGAAAAATTTCAGCTAATAGTAGCTTAAATAAATAGCTTAGGGCGTACTTTAAAAAGTAATTACTCCTTGGGGGGTGGGGTGGGTGTACTTTAAAAATAAATAGCTAAACTTTAGTTTCTTAGATAATCAGAATTATAGAAGCAGAGAGTACAGGTTTGATGCAGTAGATATTTTTAGCAGGTTGAAAAATATAATTTATGCAATTCTTTAAATAATTGTTATCCCTTTTTCTCTACTGATCCCATTGTTATTTAAAATTTTGACATTTTGCTCATGTATTTTTTGAATTATTATGATTTTTAAAATATATTGCCTTAAAATATTAATCTCAATTACTGATTTTTTTGGTATCCTCCTGAACTGTGTCCCTGAAGCAAAGACCTCACCTGCCTTACCCTAGTCCTGACACTGCCTATTTCAATCACTATAATAATCTTTGTAAAACAGATACATTTGTTATTTTTTAAGTCTATCCCTTGAATTATACTTTTGGATGTTCTGAAGCTTCAGAACAAGGGAATATATTTTAGGAACAAAGACAAACAAATTGGTGTTTGTGTTTTCAACTATTGGAAATGAAAGTAGAAGGGCTCAACCTTCTTTAAGTTGTTTGGAACTCGTGTGTGTCGTAAAATGCAGCTACGTGGAGTTGGGGGAGGTGCTCACCAACAGCCTGGTCCTGGGCCCTGCCTTCACTCTTTCTGAGCCAGTGAGTAAGTCACAAATCATCTCTTGAGCTCAGTTTCTTCACCCCTAAAATGAAGGTAATAAAATCTGCCTTGTTCACTCCAAAGTATCAATAAAGATCTAATGAGATCAAGGATGTGAAAAGAGTTTTTAAACCATAAAGATATAAAAGAGGTGGGGACAGTGTACAAAGGGGGACCCCAAAACACCCCAGAATTATCCTCTGGAGGGCGGGCCCCTTGTAGCACAGGCTTCTCCCACTGGTTGAGTGTTCTAGAAAACCATCAGTATCAGTGTACTAGCTGGCATTGTTGTAAGAGGCTGCATTTGGCTTCAGTTAACTTTTTGAAGACTCTTTCAAAACATTTGCCCATTTCATTATGGGAGATTTACAAGTGCACCTGCCCACACCATGCTGTGTTCAGCAGTTTTTGACCAAACCAGCATGACCCCCATGCCCCATCCTCCCTATTCACCCCATCTCGCTTTGAGCGACCTTTTGTTTGTTTCCCCCGATGAAAAATATCTTCCAAGGGGAATGTTTTGCCAATGTGGAAGAGCTGAAACAAAAAATGGCAGAAGCACTAAAAGGCATCAAAATTGACAAGTTCAAAAACTGTTTTGAGCAGTGGGAAAACATCTCCACAGGTGTACTGCATCAAATGGACCATTCTTTGAAGGTGACTGAAGTTTAAATATGTAAAAATAAATACCCAATTTTTATAAATAAATTTTGGGGGGTTCCCCACTCATAAGAGTGAATAACTAAAGAATCAGAGTCACAGAATGAGGGCTATAATCCAGGCCAGGCCTCTTACTTGGACAGTGGGGAAAGTGAGGACTGCAGACAGATAGGTACACAGTGACAAAGATGGGGCAAGGCACAGGCTTTCTGCACCTGGTCCAGGTCCTAGGCTCTTTCTCTTACTCTAACGATGATCTCAGAGACATCAGATTCAAGGTAGAATCAGGACAGGTTCTTCTAGAAAAGGAGACAAAGATTCCTGCCCTCCGTGAGAGATACTAGGTGCACTGGGGCGAGAGGAAAGAGATGGGAGATTGAGAAGATCTGTTTCTGAGGTGTGGATAATTTTGACAGGGACTGGCAAAACTGGCTCCCGTCGTGAGGTGTGGCCACACAAACCACAATGAGTTAGACTGACCAGGTTTTTTCACTCTGGTTGGTTTTGCCTGTGGTACATAGACAGCAGGTTAACAAAGACGCAAAGACGAGAAAAGGAAAACCATGATGTAATAATTAGTCATTTATGTTTATAAATAAACCATCTCTGAAAATTACATTAAAATCATATGGCTCTTATTGTAAAAATAATTTACTTTAGAAATGAAAGAAAATCACATGGAAAAGGATCCATCTGAGCTGGGGGGCAGGGTAATAAACAAAATTCCTTCTCTAAATTTCTTCATTCTCATGAAATTAAAATTTTTGCCAAGCTCCACCTAATTCCTCATTGCTATATCTGACTCATCAACCTAATTATTAACTTTTGTATTATGAGAACCACATGCACCCTTTAGTACAGCAAGGGAGAGAGTTTTTATTGACATTGATCTTAAGTGGAAAAAATTAGGAAAGGTATGAGCAGAGAACCAAAATTTGGTTTAATCATTTTATCTCACATCACACAAATAAATGGTTCAAAAATCAAAGGTAAATGACATCACATCACTATTGTGAGCAATGATTTCCAAGGGAACAATATTATCTGTATCTTCTCTAAATCATTTCTAAAATGTCCTTGTTCCTTAAAAGTAAAACATGCCCAAAAGCACTCAAACTACTTTCTGGTTAGTGTAAACATCTAGCTTGTTCGGGCTGGACTCTTCCCAGAAGACAAATTCAGTTCCAGCGGCATATTTGAAGTAATTATGCTAAACCAGCAACAAAATTACTACATCATGTTAGCAATGTCAAATTTCCTAAAGCCTGGCTATTCATCATGAAAATGTTAGGACTCCTCCATAAATTGTTTTTGTCATAGATTAATAGCCTCTGCTCTTCATTCCCGGAAAGGGTGGGTGCACCCCATTTGAAGTGTTAGGATCTTCTGTGAAGAATGGCTCATTTTCTCTTAGAAATTTCAAAGAGGTGTGTGTAGCTTTTGCAGTCATAAGGTGAGAATTTTTAAAGGTGATAATATTGCAGGAAACACACAAGACTTTTTAAACAGTAACATTTTCTGAAGAGGTGGGTTCACTTGGCTGCTCTGGTCCCATATGAAACATGGATAGAGGATTTTCCCATGAAATAGACAACCTGTTTTACTTCCTCAGAGCCTGGGCACCTAATACAAGAAAATTGTTACTCTGTGAAGAAATAAAGACACAACACATTGTTGTTGACCTTACTTATCTTTACATGCCTGAATGAGGAAGAAAGGAGGTGGGGAACATCAAACTAGGTGAAATTTAAAGATAATCCTGGTTACCCAATCCAATGCTGTATTTAAATTTTGTTTAAAAGAATTTTTAGCTTCTCCATTCATATAAGACAGGAAGTATAAAATAGTATGCCTTAGAAGGATATGGAATTAAACCTTCTATGACTTCCATGCTGTCCTTCCCACCTCTACATTTTCCATTCCTTGAGCCTCACACTCAAACCCCCCACACCTGTTGCTTATTTAACACAAATATCGAATATCGGCCCAGTTAACAGAAACCCAAGCTGAGTTGCAAAGGGAGGAATAGATTAGAGTGGGGTGGTCAGACTTTAGCATGTGTAGGAATGCCCTGGAGAGATTGTTGAACACAGATGTTGGGCTGTACCCCGCAAGAGTGATTCAGTGTAGGTCTGGATGCAGCTCATGAATTTGCATTTTTGACAAGTTCCTGGGAGATGCTGATGCTTTCAGTCAGTAAATTACACTTTAAATCAGGAGTGTCAAACTCATTTTCACGGGGGAGCCACATCAACCTCGAAGTTGCCTTCAAAGGGTCGAATGCAATTTTAGGACTGTATAAATGTAACTACTTCTATCAGTTAAGCGAGAGCTCAGCGTTGCCGCTGGGTAGAACAAGATGCCGGCCAGATAAAACAAAGTAGAGGGCCGGATTCTGCCCTCTGGACTTGTGTTTGCCACCTGTGCTTTAAATAGTAGATGGTTAGAGAGTGACTCCAAGACCAGGGGACTTTACTGAAATTTACACATATTCGATCAATTCCTCTTTATCATTTTCCCTTCCCATCATTTCACGATTATGTTTCAAATCTTTTAGGGGAAACCAGTTCTGATGTAGAGGATCAAGTCTCCATTAGGGAGTGCAGTATTGCTACTGAGAATATAAATCAAAAGGAGGAAAAAAGCTCACTACAGCAGGTCAATTCTGATCAGGTATCTGGTGTAAGACAGAGAAAAGCTGATTTAATTATTATGGCCTTATGATGTTTAAGGTCATGGAGCACAAGTGCCCCTTATTAACTCTTTAAAAAAGATATATATATATATAGAGGAGTGGAAGAGGTGGAGGTGGAAGAGGGGATGGGAATATAAATGGCAATGGAAAAGATACCATAAAAATGAACTATTAAAATTTTATTTTAAGGCATACATATGTATATATATATGTGTTCCTTTTTGCTTACTTATCATGTTATCTTGTAAATTACAGTATGCACAGTTTTTCATTATATCTATTTTTAAGCAAAATTGAATTATTATTAGCCATTTCTGTTTTACCTCAAATTTATTTGAGTCATGTTAGATCTCTGCAAATAGCTGTTTTCTACTATTGTTAAGTATTTTTTTATTAATTTCAAATTATTTGAATTCTAATTAGAAAATGTGGTCTGAGCATCTTGCATGCATTGTAAAATTGCTATGATGTTTCAAATTGGGGTATCTTCTCTAGTGTTGAAAATTAAATATTCAATCAGAGTTTTAAAAAATTGTTGTTCAAGTACAGGTGTCTGCATTCCCCCCCACCATTTGCCCCCACCCCAGCCATCCCCACCTCCCTCCCCTGATCCTTCCCCTCCTTGGTTTTATCCATGTGTCCTTTATACATGTTCCTGAAAACCCTTCCCCCTTTTCCCCCCATTATTCCCTCCCAGCTCCCCTCTGGTTACTGTCAGTTTGTTCTTAATTTCAATCAATGTCTCTGGTAATATTTTGCTTCCTTGTTTGTTTTGTTGATTAGGTGCCACTTAAAGGTGAGGTCATATGGTATCTGTCTTTCACCACCTGGCTTATTTCACTTAGCATAATGCTCTCCAGTTCCATCCATGCTGTCACAAAGGGTAGGAGCTCCTTCTTTCTTTCTGTTGTATAGTATTCCATTGTGTAAATGTAAACTGATCCATTCATTTACTGATGGGCACTTAGGTTGCTTCCAGCACTTGGCTATTGTAAATTGTGCTGCTATGAACATTGGGGTGCATAAGTTCTTTTGGAGTGGCATTTCAGGGTTCTTAGGATATTGACCCAGCAGTGAAATTGCAATATATACAGTTTCATTTTTAGTTCTCTGAGGAAATTCCACTGTTTTCCACAGTGGTTACACCAGTCTGCATTCCCACCAATAGTGCACTAGGCTTCCCTTTTCTCCGTATCCTCTCTAACACTTGTTTGTTGATTTGTTTATGATGGCCATTCTCACTGGTGTGAAGTGGTAATTCATTGTGGTTTTAATTTGCATCTCTCTGATAGCTAGTGATGCTAAGCATCTTTTCATATGTCTCTGAGTCCTCTCTCTGTATGTCCTCCTTTGAGAAGTGTCTGTTCAGGTCTTTTGCCCATTTTTTTAATTGGGTTGTCTTCCTGGTATCAAACCCTTGTCTGAGGTATCATTGGCAAATATGTTTTCCCATACAGTTGGTTCTCTTTTCATTTTAATGCTGTTTTCTTTAGCCATGCAGAAGCTTTTTATTTTGATGAAATCCCATTTGTTTATTCTTTCATTTATGTCCCTTGCTCTAGGGCACATGTCGGTAAAAAAGTTTCTGCGTGAAATATCTGAGATTTTCCTGCCTATGTTCTCCTCTAGGACTTTTATGGTGTCATGACTTATATTTAAGTCTTTTATCCACCTTGAATTTATTTTTGTGTATGGTGTAAGTTGGTGATCGAGTTTCATTTTTTTGCATGTAACTGTCCAGATCTCCCAACACCATTTGTTGAAGAAGCTTCAATCAGATTTTAATGATATTATTCAAGTTTTTAAAATCCTTAATTATCACTTATTACCTTCTGATTCTGTTTAGTGTTTGTAGTTGTTGAATTCTATTTTATCTCCTCTGGTTTTGCTACCTCTTACTTTTTTTACTTTTCTTCATGCATCCTATAATATTTAAGTGTTATATTTATTTTTAGTGTGTATTATGGAAATGGCACTTACTTAGATTGGTATTGTGACTTAATCTGAAAGTCTGTCACTTTTGATAAAAGATTTTAATCCATTCACATTTGTTATCAATTATCAAAAATATCAAAATTGATATTAATTGTTCAATTTTGATATTTTTGAAAGATTTTAGAAGATTTTATTTATTTCCTTTTTTAGAGACAGGGAAAGGGAGGGAGAGAAACATAATTGTGTTGCCTCTCACACCAACCCTCAAGTGGGGACCTGGCCCACAACCCAGGCATGTGCCCTGACTAGGATTGAACTGGCAACCCTTCCATTCCCAGGCCAGCACTCAGTCCACTGAGCCATACCAGCCAGGGATGTTGTTCATTTTTATAATTTCTGTATTTTATACTTTCTTTCTAGTCTATTTTCCCTGCTCTTTTAAATACTATTTTATTTATATTAAACTTCTAATACAAGGTGGGCAAAAGTAGGTTTACAGTTTTGAGTATGTAAAACACAGTGTTAATAAAGCTATTGTAATTATCATAACCTGAATGTCCTTTTCCATAGGAACAACTATAAGCCTACTTTTGCCTACCCCTATATCCTGAAAAGTGTGCTGCAAATTTTATTTTATTAGTGATTTGCTTCCAATTTTTAAAAACCTAAAACCTACTTGCCCTTATTTTACTCAAGTATTTAACTTCAAGTATAAGACAGTTAATTTGTCCTTCAGTGTTTAAAAACTGTAGGTTTAGCATACTTTCACCTGTTTAAAATACTCTTATCATTACTTAACTGCTATTCAGTATTTGTTACTACAGTCTTGGATTTTAGACCCCGGTTTTTATTAAGGCCCTCTCCTATGGATTATCTTTCCCATTATTAATTAAGTCTTTTTGATATATCACAACTATATTTCACGCTTCACACTGTACTTAACAGGGTTTATTGACCACCTTGGTTATTGTATATGATGAGTACCACATTCTTTAGTTTCATATTTTAATTCCTATCGTAGTAGACTGAAAAACATCCAAGTATTATTTTTCAATAAGGCTATAGGTGTTGAGAGTTGTTTTTAAAGCCCCTACATACCTCTATCTTAAATTATCTTTCTGTTACCCTCACCGTATTGAGTTAACAAGTTGATTAAGTATAAAATTTTGGGGTCACAACTTTTCCCCTTGTCTCTTGTATCTCATAGTTACATAAGAGAAAACTCAGAGTAAATGAATATTTATATTATTGTCTCTAAAGTTTAGAAATTCCACCAGATTAAGCAAGGAGTTTATTACTTAATTAGTATTTGTTTTATTTGATGAGCTTTTTAAATGTGCTGAGGTGATGTTTAATTTAAGATAGTTTCCTTTAATTATGTCTTTGGCTTCACCTCTTTTTTTCTTTTTCTGACATTTCAAATAAAAAAATTAGATTTTTAGGATCTGTTTTCTAAATCTTTTGTCCCTTTTCCCATAATTTAAAATCTTTTTTTCTTTGTTAAGTTATAGTTTAATGTAGGATAAAATCTCATTTTCACTATCTCCACTGCGGTTTAATTTTTTCTTAACTTTACTGAGGCATAAATAAATGCAACCATTTTAAGTGCACAGTTTGATAAATTTTGACACAGTATTCACTCATGTACCTATATCACAACCAAGATACAAAACACTTTCATCACCCTAAAGAGTTCTTTTGAGCCTTTTTGGCCACAAATGACCACTGATTTGTTTTGTCACTAGACTAGATTAGTTCTTTCCTAGAGTTTCAGATAAATAGAATAGTATATCTTGTACTCATTCGTGTCTACCTTCTTTTGCATGGCATGATTTACAGAGTTATCCTTGTTGTTGTCTACAATAATTTTTTTCTATTGTTGAAGCATTCCATTGAATGGATATACCACTATTTATTCTCTCGTTGATGGCCATTAACATTGTTTCTAGTTTTTGACTATTATAAGTAAAACTCTCATGAACACTCACATACAAGTCTTTGCATGGATACTTATTTTGGTCTTTCTTAGTGAAATACCTGAGAGCAGATTTTCTATGTTGCATGGTAATTTCATGTTTAATTTTTTAAGAAACTACTAAGATGTTTTCCAGAATGATTAAACCATTTTATATTCCACCAGCTAAGTATGAAAGTTACAGTTATTCTATAACTTCACAAATAGTATTGTCAGTGTTTGGTGTTTGTCAGTTTTTATTGTTAATTTTAGCCACTCTAAGGGATATTTAGTGGTATCTCACATTGGTTGTAATTTGCCTTTCCCTGATGCTAATGATGTTGCACATCTTTAATGTCTTTATCTTGTAAAGATGTTCCAATCTTTGCCTATTTTTACACTGGATTTTTTATCTTCTTATTGATAAGTTGTAAGTATTCTTTTTTATATTCTGGATACAAAATGTTGTCAGATATGTGTGTTGCAAATATTTTCATTTAGTCTGTGACTTTTGAAGAGCAGACATTTCTAATTTTGATGAAATTCATTTTAATGATTTTTTCCTACTATGCTGAATGCTTTGGTTTCCTGAATAGAAAATCTTTTCATACCAAAAGGTCACAAAGATTTTTCTTCTTCATTTTCTTTTAAAAGTTTTATGGTTTTAGATTTTATGTTTGTGTTTATAACTTAGTGGCATTTAAGTGTTGTGTATCATGTTAGGTAAGTGTGATAGTTCATTTGTTTCTCCCAAATGAATATCTAATTGCTCCAGCAGCATTTGTTGAAAAAACTCTCCCTTGTCCTTTAATTACCTTGGCACTTATGACACAAATTAATTGAACATGTACATGTGGATTGATTAATGCGTCCTTTTTTTTTCAAACTTTAACAGCAAGTTTATTTAGAAAGTCACAGTGGTAGAAGTGAGCTGCAGAAGAAATGGGCTCAGGAAATGAGTTACAATGGCAGAATAAGGGCCCTTGGAGCTTAGGAAAGAGAGAGGTAAAGGAATGTCACCTTGGGGGAGGGAGAGGGGCAGGGGCATGGCTCAGAGTGCCATGATGGGGGGGTGGGGAGTCGCTGATTAATGGATTCTTTATTATTCTAATGATCTACATGTTTATCTTTACACCAACACCACACTCTCAATTATTGTATTTTTATACAGTAATACATCCTGAAATCATATAGTAAAAACCTCCAAACTTGTTCTTTTTCAAAATTATTTTGGATATTCTAGGTCCTTTGATTTTCCATATAAATTTTAGAATCATTTTGTCAGTTACTACAAATAATTCTGGTATGGCTTTGATTGAGATTGTGTTGAATCTGTAGATCAAATTTAGTAGAATGTCAATTGACATTTCAACAATATTGAATCATCTGATTCATGAACATTCTGTATCTCCTCATACAAATCATTAAATGGTTTTTAATTCTTCAAGTACCAATCCAAAGTCCCTGATTTTAAGCTGTTCTTTTCTTCATGACTGCTCAACCTAATTCCGTACATAAAATTTTGTCTCAAATTAGAAATTTTCTAAAATTGCCTCATTTTTCTTTGAGTAAATATATTTAGAAGAAAGACATTTTAGCTTTACCCAAAGCTGTTCCTTCAACAAATCTAGTAGTTTCTCTCTGTTCATTCAGAACAAAGCCCTACTACGCTGACTTTCTTCTGGTGATAGCAACATGCTCCGGGAGAGGAAGGGGGAGTTGGCTGGTGCTCAAGTTTTGTTTATTGTAATTCCTCTGCTCTAGGAGGAAGCCCACCACACCAGATTTCTGTGTTTTACACTGCCTGCCCTTATGCCCGTGAGTCTCATACAAGGCTATTTATGAGTGAAATAACATGGTATCTAGAGCCTGCTTTGCAATGACCCAGTGTGTGGGTGGAAAAGTGGGTGGAGGCAGAGATAAAACAAAATTGTCAATAGCTGTTCAAGATGGTGGCAGGGTACCAGGACATTCACAATGCTTCTCTCGCTACTTTTGCGATGTTTAAGATTTCCATAATCAAAAGTTTAAAAAGAATAAGCCTGTGTTAACACAAGAACCAAGGTATGTTTCTGTTTTCCTTCTATTATTGAGCTTATTTTCTATTCACATTCTAAAAATGTGTGTATGTGGGTGACTTTCTTTCTCCACAGGTGGTATCACCCACATTGCAGACACAGGACTTTGGATTCTTGTTGTGCTGCTCTTCCCAAAGCATGGCTGAGAGAAGTGAGTGCTCGTCCTGCTTGACCCCTCGGACCGTTAGACATCACTAACCAACCACTCCCTTCTTTCTTTCCTGTCATGTTGAAATATATGTGTTTTGCCTTCCCCGCTCTGACTCCCTCAGTTTTCTCTAGTTGTATTTGATTTAGTTCTTGGTCTACTTTTTCTCTATATACCCTTAATTGTTAATCTTCCCAGTTCCATGGTTTCAACTATCATTTCATTCATTCACTTGGTATTTTTAGTCTGCTTTGGCCATTTGACTTGGAATCTACTTTGATTTATTAAATTTGCAGAGTATTAATTTGTTCACTTATTTCCTGAATATTTTTAAATCTTTCACTATGCACCAGATACTGGGTTGAACAAGAAGGAAAAGAACTGAATGAGTCATAATCCTTTTCTTAGACATTTCACAATAATGTACTAAACGTTCCTCAATTTGTTTCTCAAGCTCTGATCTCTTTCCTAAAATTTAGATAGATGAAATTGCCAACTGGGTGGTTTATTAACTCTTCAAAGATAGCACATCAAAAGTCAGTCTAACTGGCTTATTTCACTTAGCATAATGTTCTCCAGGTCTATCCATAGTGCTGCAAAGGGTAAAATTTTCTTCCTTTTTACAGCTGAGTAGAATGCCATTGTGTAAATGTCCTATAGTTGTTTTATTCACTGATCTACTGATGGACACTTGGGCTGCTTCTATATATTCTTGGCGATTGTAAGTAACACTGCAACAAACATAGGGGGGATTATGCTCTTTTTAATTAGTGTTTTGGATCCCTTCAGCTATATTTCCAGAAGTAGGATTGTTGGGGGAAAAGGCCGATCCATTTTTAATTTTCTGAGGTTATCTCCATACTGCTTTCCACAGTGGCCGCACCAGTATGCATTCCCACCAACAGTGTATAAGTGTCCCCCTTTCTTCACATCCTCACCAGCACTTGTTGTTTGTTGATTTATTGATGATAGCCATTCTGACAGGTGTGAAATGGTATCTCATTGTGGTTTTAATTTGCATTTTTCTGATGATTAGTGATGTTGAGCATCTTTTCATATGTCTATTGGCCATCTAGATGTCCTCTTTGGAGAAGAGTCTGTTCAGGTCCTTTGCCCATTTTTTAATTGGGTTGTTTGTTTTTTTGATGTTAATTTTGTAAGTACTTAATAAATTTTGGATATTATCCCTTATCAGATATATTAGTGAATATGTTCTCCCATTCCTTGGATTGTCTTTTTATTTTGTTGAGGTTTTCTTTTGCTGTGCAAAAACTTTTTAGTTTGATGTAGTCCCATTTGTTTATTTTTCTTTTGTTTCCCTTGCCTGGGGAGCTATCCAGTAAAAAATTCCTATGATTAATATCCAAGATTTTGCTGCCTATGTTTTCTTCTAGGATTTTTATGGTTTTTAGTCTAACATTTAAGTCTGATCCATTTCAAATTTATTCTTGTATGTGGTATAAGAAGGTGGTCTAGTTTCATTTTTCTGTATGTACCTGTCCAGTTTTCCCAACACCATTTTTTGAATAAACTCTCTTTAGCTCATTGTATGTGGCTACTACCTCAGTTGAATATTAATTGACTATGAAGGTGTGGGTTTATTTCTGGACTCTCTATTCTGCTCCATTGATCTGTGTCTGTTTTTATGACAGTACCAGGCTGTTTGGATTACTATGGCCTTGTAGGATAGTTTGATGTGAGGTAATGTGATTCCTCCAATTTGGTTCTTCTTTCTCAGTATTACTGTTGCTATGTGGGGCCTTTTGTTTCCATATAAATTTTTGAAATGTTTGTTCTAGTTCTGTGAAATACATCATTGGAATCTTGATAGGAATTGCATTGAATCTATAGGTTGCTTTGGGTAGTATGGACATTTTAATGGTGTTAATTCTTCCAATCCATGAACATGGTATATGCTTCCATTTATTTGTATCTTCTTCAATTTCTTTCTTCAGTGTCTTATAATTTTCCAAGTTCAGGTCTTTTACATCTTTGGTTAGGTTTATTCCTAGGTATTTTATTCTTTTTGAAGTAATTGTGAATAGGGTTGTTTTCTTAATTTCCCTTTTTGTTAGTTTGTTATCAGCATATAAAAATGCAATAGATTTCTGGATATTAATTTTGTATCCTGCTACTTTGCAGAATTCATTTATCAGTTCTAGTAGTTTCTTGGTGGAATCTTTGGGGTCTTCTATGTACAGTATCATGTCATCTGCAAATAAAGACAGTTTTACTTTTTCCTTTCTAGTTTGGATGCCTTTTATTTCTACTTCTTTTCTGATTGCTGTGTCTGATTGCTGTGGCTAGGCTTATTATGTTAAATAAGAGAGGTGAAAGTGGACATCCCTGTCTTGTTCTTAAGGGGAACACTTGTAGTTTTTGCCTGTTGAGTATGATGCTAGCAGTGGGTTTGTCATATATGAGCTTTATTATGTTTAGGTATGCTCCTTGTATTCCCACTTTGCTGAGAGTTTTGATCATAAATGGGTGTTGGATTTTATCAAAAGCTTTTTCTGCATCTATTGATATGATCATGTGGTTTTTATTCTTCATTTTGTTTATGTGGTGAATCACATTTATTGATTTGCAAATGTTGTACTCACCTTGCATTCCTGGAATAAATCCCACTTGATCATGCTGTATGATCTTTTTGATGCATTGTTGTATTCGGTTTGCTAATATTTTTTGTGGATTTTAGCATCTATGTTCATCAGTGATATTGGCCTATAATTTTCTTTCTTTGTAGTGTCTTTATCTGGTTTTGGAATTAGGATAATGCTGGCCTTGTAAAATGAGTATGGGAGTCCTCCCACCTCTTGAATTTTATGAAATAAATTGGGAAGGAGAGGTGTTAGTTCTTCTCATAATGTTTGATAAAATTCACCTGTGAAGCCATCTGGGTGGGCCAGGGCATTTGTTTGTTGGGAGTTTTTTGATTACTGCTTCATTTTCACTAGGTATAATCTGTTTACTCAGATTCTCTGATTCTTCCCAGTTTATTTTGGAAGATTGTATGTTTCTAGGAATTTATGCATTTCGTTCAGGTTGTTCAGTTTGTTGGCATATAACTGTTCATAATATTTTCTTATAATCCTTTGTATTTCTTTGGTATCAGTTATTATTTGTCCTCTTTCATTTCTGATTTTATTTATTTGGGTCCTTTCTCTTTTTTTCTTGGAGGGTCTGTTTAAAGGCTTGTCAATCTTGTTTATCTTTTCAAAGAACCAGCTCTTGAATTCATTGATGTTTTGTATCATTTTTTTAGATTGTATTTCATTTCTTTTTGCTCTGATATTTATTATTCCCCACCTTCTACTCACTTTGGGCTGTGTTTGTTGCTCTTTTACAAGTTCTTTAGTGTGAAGTTAAATTGTTTATTTGAGCTTTTTCTTATTTTTTGTGATAGCCCTGTAATGCTATGAATTTCCTTCTTAGGATTGTTTTCCCAGTGTTCCAGACATTTGGGATTGTTGTGTTCTCATTTTCAGTTGTTTCAAGGTATCTTTTGATTTCTTCCTTGATGTTGTTGTCGACCCAGTCATTGTCTAATTACATGTTATTTAGCTTCCACGTATTTGAGTGTTTTTCAGTGTTCTTGTGATTGATTTCTAGTTTCATAGCATTGTGGCCAGAGAATATGATTGATATGATTTTTATTGACACTTGCTTTGTGTTTCAGCATGTGGTCTATCCTAGAAAATGTTCCATGTGCACTTGAAAAGTATGTATATTCTGCTGCTTTGGGATGAAATATTCTGAAAACATCAATTAAGTCCATTTGATCTAGTGTATCATTTAAGGCCTCTATCTCCTTGTTGATTTTCTGCCTGGAAGATCTATCCATTGAAGTCAATGGAGTGTTAAAATCCCCAGCTATGACTGTATTTCTTCTGTTGATCTCTCCTTTTATGTCCGTCAAGATTTGCTTTACATATTTAGGTGCTCCTGTGTTGGGTGTGTAAATGTTTACTAGGGTTATATTCTCATATTGGATTATTCTCTTTATCATTATTTACTGTCCTTCTTTGTCTCTTACTGTAGTCTTTGTTTTAAAGTCTGTTTTTTTAGATATAAGTACTGTTATCCCAGCTTTTTTTTCCTATTCAATTTGCATGAAATATCTTTTTCCATCCTTTCACTTTTAGTTTTTGTGTGTCTTTTGATCTGAAATTGGTCTCTTGGGGGCAGCATATATAGGGGGTCTTACTTTCTTATCCATTCAGCTACCCTGCCTTCTTTTGGTTGGAGCATTTAAGCCTTTTACATTTAAGGTGAGTATTGGTAGATATGTATGTAGTGCCATTTTATTGTTAGACTGTATTTTTCTTCCTCTTCTTCTTCTTCTTCTTCCTCTTCTTCCTCTTTCTCTTCCTCTTCCTCTTCCTCTTCCAGCAAGCCCTTTAACATTTGTTGCAGTACTAATTTGGTTTTAACCAACTGCTTTAATTTTTTTCTTATCTGGAAAGTTTCTTATTTCTCCTTTGATTTTTAAAAGATAACCTCGCTGGGTAAGCCTTGATTATAGGTCCTTGCTTTTCATCACCTTGGATATTTTATGCCACTCCCATCTGGTCTGAAATGTTTCTGTTAAGTAACGAGATGCCAGTCTAATTGTTGCTCCCTTATAGGTAACTCCCTGCTTTTCTCTTACAGCTTTTGGGATTCTCTCCTTGTCTTTTAGCCTTGCCATGTTATGAGGTGTATTGATGTAGGCCTGTTTGGGTCCAAATTGTTTGTTACTGTCTGAGTTTCCTGGACATGTGTGTTTTTTTCTTTCACCAGATTAGGGAAGTTTTCAGTCATTATTTCTTCAAATAGGTTTCTGATCCCTTGCTCACTCTCTTCTCATTCTGGTATTCCCATAATGTGTATATTGTTAGCTTCATGTTGTCCAGAATGTTGTTTGAACTCTCCTCATTTTTTTAAAATTGGTTTTTCTTTTTGCCACTCTGCCTGCGTGTTTTCTTCTACCTTGTCTTCCAAAGCACTTTTTCTATCCTCTGCTTTATCTAACCTACTGTTTATTCCTTCCAGTGTATTATTTAGCTCAGATATTGCATTCTTTATTTCTGACTGGCCCCTTTTTTATGGTTTCTATGTCTTTTTTCATGCTGTTGAGGATCCTTATAATCATTTATCTAAACTATCTGATAAATTGCTTGCTTCCACTTCATCTAGTTCTTCTGGAGAATTCTCCTCTTCTTTCATTTGGGGTCTGTTTCTTTGTCTTCCAATTTTGGCTGCTACTTTGTATTTTCCACCTTAGATGTTAAACTAATCACCTGTTAAATTGATCAGTTGTTAATCTAATCAAGCTGTGATCAGTGGTGCAGCTTCAGCACCACAGGGCGGGGCTGAGTAATTCCTGCAGGCCAGGCTATTGCTTCCCCTCAGGCTGATGCCACTTGGAGAGGAATGTTCTGCTTGAAAAAGATGGCTCCTGCCATATGGGAGATGACTCAGAATAGGGATCCTGGTAACTATTCCTTCAGTTCTCTCCCCAGAGCCACCAGCCTCAAACACTCATCAAACTCTTGTAGTCCACTATGCCTTCCCTCTGCTGGAGCCCAGGGTAAGTGGCTGTAAACAAAATTTTGTGCATTGGCCCTTTAAGAGGCTCTCTGCATCTCCAGTCATCTATCTCTCCCTGGCAGAAAGAAACCCCGATGCTTTTCACAGCTGGATGTTATCTGGGTTTCTTTCTGGCTCTGGCTGTAGATAAGGGAGGTCAGCTTGTGGTTTAGACCCCACATTTCTCAGGTGGAACACCCCCTCCACTGCTGACATATCCCTCCAGAACTTCTGCTTCCACCCATGAGAGACCAGCCAGCCCTCTCATGCCTACTCCACACTCCTTACCAGTCATGTTGTAGTTAAGTGGTTTCTTCTGTCTGTCTGTCATTATAAGGCTTCTTTCCAGCTAGTGTTCATTTGGTTATTATGCACGCTTTCTCTACAATTTAGTTGTGATTCCAGATTGGTCCTGGGAGAAGGTCAGTGTAGCTTCTACTTAGTTCTCTATTATCTTGGATCAACTTAATCTATTTTTAAAAAAGGATTCAATAAACATGAACTTTGGAAATGAAAGGTAGTTTAAATGGTTTATTTCCTGCTAGTATTTTCTGACTTTCTAATATGCTAATGTGCCTTGTGAATGTACAATGCACAATATATTTTTTTAAAGATTTTATTTATTTATTTTAGAGAGATGGGGAAGGGAGGGAGAAAGAGAGGGAGTGAAACATCAGTGAGTGGTTGCCTCTAGCACACCCCAACTGGGGACCTGGCCTGCAACCCAGGCATGTGCCCTGACTGGGAATCAAACCGGTGACACTTTGGTTCAGATTCCTGCACTCAATCCACTGAGCTACACCAGCCAGGGCAATGCACGGTATATTTTATGTAGCATTTTTAGAAGGTATTTAACCAGAGTACTATTACTTCGCAGCCTCTCTTAAGACTTGCTTTCTCCAGAATAAATCTGAGGAAAAGTCATGCTAGAGAAAGAGAACAGATCACCAGCATTAGCTCTTATTCTCTTAATTTCACTTGTTAGGAAAAATCTGAATTGTAACATGCTCCTGGTTGACTACTCAACAACAGGCTGTTAAAAATTCAGCCACTGTCATTTCAACCCTTGTAGAAATCTTTTTTTAAGCTCAATCCAGCTGGTGACTCATGGAGGTCCTCATCTTCTGGCAGATAGGTAATAAGTTGAGTCTATGTATATATGCCTGGGAAACTCATATTATTTATTAATAAGACCTTCCATTTTGTGAGCACATACTAAATTCAAGACATCGGGGCAGGTATTTTTATAAGTGTTGTATCATTTAATCCTCACATACCCCCAGGAGAAGATACTAACGTCACCTCTATTTTATAAATGTGAAAATAAAGACTCAGAAGCACCTGCCCATCCATGAGCACACAGTGGCTGCAGTGATGAGTTTGAATCTCACACTCAAGTCTATCTGACCAGAGCCTATGCTTTTAGCCCTATACTTTTGTGTTCTGGCTCATTATCAAAATATTTACAAATAGATGAATCTGATTAAATGACTAGAAGAATATAAGAGAAGACACTAGTGTCTGTGTCCATTTAATAATATTTATGGTTGCATTCCCAGCTCCTAGGCACAGGTCTATCTAGCATGTAAAAGGGGCTCAAGGAATCCTTGTTGAACAGAAATTGAACTGAATGACAGTGAAGAGCCTTATAAGGGAAGAATAAAAACAATGGAGCTAACTTGAAGAAAAGCATCATTTAACATAGTCTCTTCACTGAAAACATGTGGAGAAAAATCTCATTACTCCACGGAATTTCTGGAATGATTTCGTGAGCTATTTGTTTCACCAGGTCATATCACTTCCCTGTTGAGTTAGAGAACCAGTTGCCATGGCTGGGCTGTCATCATCTCAACTCTCTGTTGCTGCTCTATTATTACACATCACAGTTGCAGCAGGTATGAATCAGGCCTACTTACACAACCTTGAGTATCCTGCAGGAGAACTGCCTGTTAGTCATATGTCAACTACTCACCTGCCAAGCTATTAGATTTCATCTTAGATATTTGAGCAGGTGACATGTCAGCAACATAGACAGAAGTTTTATAAGTAAAGTTATAAAAAGAAGATGGAAAAATTGCTTTTCTAGGTAACTTATTCAATTACAAGAGAGACAAATTACCAAGGTTGTAATACCATCTTCAAAGGGAAGTGCATAGGTGTATTTAGATGAGTGTCTTACAGCAAGATAAGATAAAGATAATGAAATATATGTACAGTGGTTGATGACAGAAGAAGGAAATAGTCATTATCTAAGAGTATGAATGGCACAAATAGCCAAGGAGGGATAGAATCAAGTGACCCAAGAATTAAATAATTAGGAAAAACAGAAGATGATATAGTCTTTTGGATTCTAATATTAAACCTAGCCAGATAACCATGTGATTAAGCAAAATGGAGTTCCCAGGGATTACTGGGAAGTTGAGGGTATAGCACAGCTTCTTTTCTTGCTTTCAAAGCATTTTGGACTCCTCAAGGAGTGTGCTGCTGACACCAGGCCCAGTCATGTGCCCATTAATATAAGCACCAGTGTGCATGGTGATCCTTTTCACAGTGGGAACATCTGCAAAATGTTTTGTTTTTACTTATTGGCTTTATTTTACCCAGACTCTTTCTTAACAGGATTTGAAAATTATTGGCTTTGTGGAGCTTACATCTCCATTGGGGCTGTGGCACAAGTTGCCAAATGCCAGTGAATGACATAGGAAACACCACCAGGACTTCCACATATCAATATCACTAACTAGAAACACAACAGTTCAATCATAGAGTGCCTTAACTTTTCCTTTCTTAACATAATTACATGAGAATACTAATAGAAATATTTATCTCTCTTGAGGATGTAGCCTAAGTGGTTGATTTTTGGAACTGGGAAGAGTAATGAACATTATAGAAAGTCAGATTCCCTGAGTTTCACATTTGCCATGCTTGCTAAAAAATGTGGATTCCACGCTCCTTTTCAGATCTAGATCTAAATACTTGAGGTGAGGCCTAGAAATGTATGCATTTTAAAAACTAAGAGAGATTTTTGAAACCATGGCCCTATCCTTTGTTATGTGTAGAACCTTAGGTCTAGAGAGGGCTGAGCAGATGAGACCCAGGCTGCAGGGCTCTGAGTTCAAGCGGAAGAAGGGCAGAGACATTCGCCTGCTGCTCACTGCTCCTTGGGCCCTTCTGCATTTTCCCTTGATGCTTGCTTTTTGATTTCTACCATAAGTTCCCTAATTATTTGATTCTGCTTCTAGGCATATAAATGACTTCCTCAGGTACTCAAGTACCAGTGCCATTATGTCAGGAAGAGATAAATAAAGCAGCTGTGGGTTTGCATGCTAGCACTCTCCGTATGACCTTGGCCAAGTTACTTTGCTTCTTTCACCTGCCCTTTCCATATCTGTAAAACTCTGGACAATAATGACCACTTCCCCGAGTTACTGTGTACTGAATCATATGTTGAAGCTCTAACTTTCAATATGATAGTATTTAGAGAGAGGGCCTTTGGGAGGTAATTAGGTTTGCATGAGATTGTAAGAGTGGAGCCCCTATGATGGAATTAGCACCCTTATAAGGAAATGGAGACAATAGAGCTCTTATCTTGCTTTTATGTGAGAACACAGCAAGAAGGTGGTCATCTACTGGCCAGGAAGAGGGCTCTCACCGAGAACCCAACCGTGCTGGCACCCTGATTTCTGACTTCCAGCCTCCAGAACTGTGAGAAATAAAATGTCTGTTCTTTAGGCCACTCAGTCCATGGTATTTTTATTGTAGCAGCCTGTACTGACTAATACACCATGAAGAGCACATGAATTAACAAGAGACAGTACCTGGCATATATTAGTTCCTTAGTAATTATTTTCTTCCTTGTGAGTTATTCTTAAAAAGATGAGTAGTTGATGTCTCAGTTTCCTATGCAAATACCTACCACCCTTCTCTGTGGGATGACAGAACAGGATTCACATGGGTACAAGTGGGTGGAGGTTCAGCATATGTGTGTGTCAGGGCTTCACAGACAGTATGGTTAAAAGGGGGCAATTTCTAGGGGATTTGCCTTGAAAATGCAAAGCAAGATGTTTGCTTTTGCTTAGGGTCTCTGCTCTTTGGGTGCTTGAAGGATACTGATGGAGACTAAAGGCCACCTTGCCCCCAATCCTCCCTTAGTACTGCCACTGAGGGTAGGGGCCCCTAGCACCAGAGTTCTGCCATTGAATTCTCCACCTGTCTTGCCTTGATCCCACTGAAGCCAATGAGTGTGCTCCATGACAGGTGATCTTTGGTGTGAAGACAGGTGTGATACAGTTTTTTCCTCTCCTCCCCCTTCCTTCCTTCCTTCCTTCCTTCCTTCCTTCCTTCCTTCCTTCCTTCCTTCCTTCCTTCCTTCCTTCCTTCCTCTCTCTCTCTCTCTCTCTCACAATCATGGAACACCTATCTTAAAGAAGCTGTTCTTCAAGAATTTAGGGTATAATCTGGGAGTCACCTCTGGTTTCTAGAACCTGTGCTCTGACTCCATTCCACTGCCTTAGACATCGTTTCATGAAACACTGTGAGCCATGAACTGTAAATCAATCTGATATTTATCAGTCCTTTAGTGCTGGTCCCAATTTTAGCCATCAATTAAGAGTGGGGGTGAAATTCTAAGACCCAATTCTACAGTCACTGCTCAGGGTTAGCACTTCAGCCACCTTCTCCTACCTGATGATGTAGTCATTCTCTGAAAGTTAGAATGGGTTTCTTCTTTAATTCAAAGTCACTAGTGAATTTCAATGTCAATTCATTTAAACATATTAATTGGGTACCGGACACAATACAGAAGACTGATGGCATCTCTACTTTCCCAAGCTTACTGTGTAAATGAATACTCCTTGCCAAATCACCTGGGGTTAGTGGGAGAAGGGCTTGGATTTCTGTTCAGCACGAGATGACAATGTCTATCAGTCCATCATTAGTAGTCGGGTTCAGCCTGAGGTTAAACCTCAAATGTCAGCTTAGGCTGTTCTAGAAAGATACTTTTCCATTGTACTTTTAACTGAAACAAGGGAAACTCCATTTCAGCTGTTGGGAATAGGGCCACCTGCCTGTGCAAGGGCCCTGGGAAAAACAGATTTCGATTTAGCCAGTTTTAAACTCAGCAGTCCCTTTCCCCAGCACGCAGAAAAGGCTCCTATGGGTGTGGCCTCGGAGTGTCCCTCCCCAGAGGCAGACCTGCTCTGTCCCCGCTGCCCAGACTGCTCCACACTCGGCGGGTGTGATGTCCCTGGAGGCCGCTAGAGGGAGATGAGCGCCCGAGACAGCCGCGGAGTGTGAGAAGGCACTGCGGCGTTCTAGACCCCAGGGCCCCCTCCAGGTCTGGCTCAGTGGTCACTCAAGTGGAAATGCCCTGAAAAACAGAAAATGTGGAAACAGAGGTAAATCAAAGGTAGGGTGTCCGGATAAAACATAGAACCCCAGTTAAATTTTAATTTCAGATAAACAACAAAAACAAATATTAAATCAGTCATTATTTCTCTGAAATTCAGATTTAACTGGGTGCCTTGTACTTTCCTTCACTAAATCTAGCAACCTTGACCAAAGAAAGACCAGAGAGACCCTGGGAAGACTGCAAATTTTTGTAGGCGATTGGGGGGGGGGGGAGAGTTTTTAGTACCTACCCATTACTTGAACCCAGGAAAAAGTTTTCTATTCTTTACACTGAAGGAGGTTATTCTATTTACAGTTGACAAAAAAGTAGTGATACAGCCTGCGGCCTTAGCTAGGAGAGGCATGAGGGGTGGTCCTCTACGTTAAAACACCTCCTCTGCTATCTTTTCCAAGGCTAAATACACCATTAAAGGCCTGCCTATGTTCAGGAATTTCTCCAAATGGTATAAGTATCTTTTTAAGAGAATGTCTTAGCTCAGGCTACTATGCCAAAATACCACAGACTGAGTCCTTAAACAACAGCCATTTATTTCTCACAGATCTCTGGAAGTTAGAGATCAGGGTGTCAACACTGTTGGGCTCTTGGTGAGGGTCCTCTCCCTGGTTTGCAGATGGCCACCTTCCTCCTGTGTCCTCACACGGAGGAGGAAGAACACTGGGTTCTCTACATCCCCTTACAATGCACCAGTCCCCTTGTGGGTGCTCCACTCTCATGATGTCATTTAAGCCCAATTACCTCCAAGTACCATCATTTTGGGGCTAGGCTTCAACATATGGAATTGGGGCGGACACAAACATTCAGTCTGTAGCAGAAGAGAATATAACTTTGTCAGTGAATATTCTCCAGAAAGGTTGCTTGGCAGCTTGTGGGAAACTGGTTCCAAACCAGAAAAAGAAATAGATTAAAAGCCCAGAGTGCCAGGCAATAGGTACCGGAGGCGTCAAGACAAAAAGAGGACCCTAGAACAGGGGAACCAGAGTAACAACTGCTGGGTTTCTAGTTAAAAATTTTGTTCAGAACAGGAATCCTTTTGGAGGGTGCACATAGAATCTGAATAGGTGGTTCATATAAAGATAACAAAATGAATTCTGAGCACCTAAAATGCATGACCATGATTGCTAGTCATTGGCAATAATAATATTCTCAGATTGAATAAACTCAATCAATATCAAGGAACATTTTTATTTCTCCTGGTAAGAGGAAGAAAGTTATAATGTCCTTTGTATCCTAAATAAAGTTGAAAGTAACCACAAAGCGCCTGTGCTCACCATTACTCAGCTGTCTCTCCAAGCTTTTCATCTCATGTGCTTTTCCTATGCAGAATTGACAAAGGTACATGCAACATGGAGAAGGTTCTTAGAACAAATATCTTTGTAAGACTCTCAAAAGAAATCATTCTTCCTTTGATTCCTTTTTTCTCCCCAAGGTCAATATCAAATGAAGGATTCCTAATTGCTGAGAGAGGCTGTCTTAACACTGAGAAGACATTTATATTACTGACCTTGAAGACACAGCACTATCCTGCAGTCTCGGAAGCAGAGATTTTTTTTTTTTAACACAATCTATGCTGATGATGTTAATATCAAATCAAATCAGCAGGGGGCACAATTTCTTCACAATGCGCTATGCTTGATTTTTTGATTAGAAAGAAAAATGCCTAAGCTGTTTCTTTGTGCTGTTTTGAATAGACATTATCCGATAATCCAAATATCAAAATGTCATGCACACATTCATTTTCCACAGAAAAAGACAAACTAAGCCATCCAAAAGAGGCTGATGCACTTATAGACAGTGCCCTGCTAATAATATCATTTCTGCTTCAATAATTCTTTATTTTATAAGATAAATAATCATAGGGTGGCATATCCAGGACCATAAATGCAAACACAAAGTGGAACCTATTGCCTGTATTTCTTTAAAGTTTCTCCCTAGAAACTCCCAGCCTGATGGTGACCCCCACTCTCTGGGCCTCTAGAAAATTAGAGGGAAGATTTCATCTATTGATTTCATCAAGAATTGTGGCAGTTATCTGCAGGGGCTGTGTTTTGTAGTTGTCTTGCACATCTTGGAACAGTCTATGCTTTCATAATACTTTTAAATCAGATTCATTGTATTCTTTTTTTGATTTGCTGAAAAGGAATTCAAATCAATGCACTTGTCTCGTATCATTCCCATACATGTGACATGGAATGATTTGGCAATTTGAGATTGTCAACTCCTGCATTTGTACTTGGCCTTGAATCAGTGTTATATTGGAATAATCACTTTATTTCTCTTGGCATTCATTTTACTATCTTCAAACAAACAGTTCATACCTATCACAGGATTATTGGAAGGATTCCATGAATCTTATCACTGGAGTGTTACCAAGAGTTGTTTAAAATTGTTATAATTAAGTGCAGTATAAATAACAGCCCAAACTTACACAGACTTCACTGTTTCAGGCTTGATTTCGTTGCATTTATCAGCTCATCAAATTCTTCAGACAGGTTAGGAAACTTTCCAAAATTAACTGATGTTGAAGGAGATGAGGCAGAGATACAACGATATGAAATCCAGCTCTAAAAGTAAGGGCAAGGTGCAGGATTTTAAAAATTTAATTTAAGTTCTGGAATAAGTAACAAGTCATAGGTTTTAAAAGTAAAACTGGTTTACAATGAGAAATGCTTTCACTGCATTTGTCATGTCTTCATACCTGTCTTCTCTTCTTGTAGTATGTACACGTCCAGTACTTTATGTGATCACAAACAAAGCAAGTTCATATTTTTCTCCTCCCCCATATAACACAAAAGGCATCACATTGTCTTCTCTGTGCTGAACTTCACTTTTCTACTGAACCATCTATCCTGGAAACCTTCCCAGAGCACAACCGAGAAAGTATCCTCATTCATTTTCAGTGGTATAGTATATACCATTGTGAGGATATACCATAATTTAACCAATCCCCCGTCTATGAAAATGGGTTGCTTCTCATCTTCCTTTTCTAATTTTTCAATTACAGTTTACATTCAATATTATTTTTCATTAGTTTTAGGTGTACAGCATAGTGATTAGACAATCCTATAATTTATAAAGTGATCCCCCCAATATTTCCATTATCTGTGTGGCACCATACATAATTATTATAATATTATTGACTATATTTCTTATGCTGTGCTTTACATTCCCATGATTATTCTGTAACTACCAATTTGTACTTCATAATCTCTTCATCTTTTTCACCTAGTCCCCCAACTTCCCTCCCCTGTGGCAAATACCAGTCTGATCTCTGTATCTTTGAGTCTGTTTCTATTTTGTTGCTTTATTTTTCTCTTCAGATTCCACATATAAGTGCAACTACATGGTATTTGTCTTTCTCTGACTGACTTATTTCACTTAGCATAATACCCTCTAGGTCTATCTTTGCTGTCACAAATGATAAGATTTTATTGTTTTTTAATTTATTCCATTGTATATATGTAACACAACTTTTTTTATCCACTCATCTATTGATGGGCACTTTAGTTGCTTCTATAGCTTGGCTATTGTGAATAATGCTGTAATGACCATGGGGCACATATATTCTTTCAAATTAGTATTTTGGGTTTCTTTGGATATATAACCAGAAGTGGAATTGCTGGGTTTATAAGGCAGTTCCATTTTTAATTTTTTGAGAAACTCCATGCTGTTTTCCATGGTGGCTGCACCAGTCTGCATTCCCACCCACAGTGTACGAACGTTCTTTTTTTCCACATTCTTGCCAACACTTGTTTGTTGATTTATTGGTGATAGACATTCTAACACGTATGGAGTGTAATCTCATTGTGGTTTTAATTTGCATTTCTCTGAGGATTACTAACATTGAGCATATTTTCATATGTTTATTGGCCATCTGTATGTCCTCTTGGAGGAAGTGTCTTCAGGTTGGTTGCTTCTCATGCTATTACAATCAATACCACAACACGTCACTTTTGCAAATCATTTTGTAACTGAGCAGACATTGCTGTAGGATAAGTTTCTAGAAGTAGGAGAATTGGGTTACAGAGTGAAAATATTTGTAATATTCTGTAGATATTGCCACATGCCCCTTCTAGCAACTGTACCATTCACACTCTCCAAGAAATGCTTGAAACTGCCTATTTCCCAACAGTTTCACTGAGTACAGTTGATCCTTGAACAGTCTGGGGTTTAGCAATGCTAAACCTCATGCAGTCAAAAATCGGTGCATAACTTTTGATTCCACAAAAATTTAACTAGTAATATCTAACTGTTGACCAGACACCTTACCAATAACATAAAAAGTCAATTAATGCATATTTGGTAGGTTATATGTATTATATACTATATTCTTATAATAAAATAAGCTAGAGAAAAATGTTAAGAAAAGCTTTGTCTGTATGTTTTTCAAATTATTGAAAATATCCAGAAAAATTTCCAATAAATTTATTGGAAAAAATTTGCATGTAAGTGGACCCAAGCAATTCAAACCCATGTTGTTTGAGGGTCAATTGTATATTGTTGAACTTTTAGATTTTTGCCAATATAATAAGAGAGAATGACATCTCAATATAGTTTTAATTAGCATTTTTAAAAACTCTAAGTAAGATTGAACATCTTCTTACTGGCTTAAGGGCCATTTACACATTTTATGTGACTTGTCTAGCCATGTTATTGCCCATTTATCTTTTGGTTTGTTGAGTTTTTTCACCTCAATTTCTAAAATTTATATACATAAGAAAAACAAATTATTTTTATATGAGAGGAGTTTCAAACAATTTTCTTGGTTTTCATTTGTTTTTTATTTTGCTTATGTATTTTTGAGACAATGAATGCATTTTTTACTTTTATGTGTTTAAATTGAGGTATAGGACTTTATGTTATGTTATTAATTATTCAAAGTTTAAATATATTTAATTTAATAAAAATAGGATGAGACCTCACTGCTGAGCTTTCCACCTTCTGCTAAGTGTTTGGGACAAAACTAGTCCCTGGAAAAGTTCCTGATCTAATGGATGAGATAGTTATGTAAGTAAATAATCCCCATGTGCCAATGGTAAGGGTTACAACAGAGTTGTGAAAAAGGACTGTAAGATTACAAGTGGTGTGTCTGACTTTGAGAAATTTGTGAAATATTTCATGAAGAAAATTATTTTCTAAGCATGGTCCTGAGGGATGAGTAGGAGTTTGACAAGTC
Organism: Trachops cirrhosus; assembly: GCA_028533065.1. Classification (NCBI taxonomy): domain Eukaryota; kingdom Metazoa; phylum Chordata; class Mammalia; order Chiroptera; family Phyllostomidae; genus Trachops; species Trachops cirrhosus. The sequence goes on along the minus strand of CM052541.1, from coordinate 129,586,542 downwards.
AGAGAGAAGGGATTAGGTCCAAAGATAACATTTAAATAATACTCTCCCGTCCAGACCAGGTAGTTTGACTTGTTGATTTTTTCTTGTATCCATTTGCCAAAACACAGGTAATAATCCCAGTAACTCTTAAGTAAGAAGTGATATAGTAACCTTACCAGAAGGAAACTTACTATGGTTGGAACTCTGCAAAGGTGAGTAAGCTTGTGGTGGCTTCAGACTCTCAATGTCCACTTAATATCATCCTATTCTGAGCACTTAATGTTAAACCTGGTATTCTACTTCTAGAAGGAAGAAAAGAAAAGGAATTAAAGGGCTGGTGTATCTATATTCTTTGGTAGTGATGACTCTAATATTTTGTCTTTTGGGGTCAGCCTCACAATTTCTGCAGACCTGGAAATTACCTCATAAAGCCTACAATCATCTCTTCACTGGTTGGATCAAATGTGAGGTACAGTTGATGTGCAAGCAAGGAGAGAGGTGGAGTCAGTCACTGACTGACTCTCAGGAGCTGGGGCAGCTGGGACTTGTTGCATTGGTTCGAGGGGAAGACACAGTTGTTGCCTATCTAAGTGATTCTGACTTCTCTCACCAGGAGAATTCCTGTCTGGTCGAAAGAGGCACAGAGACCAGCCCAGGGTGAACAGTGACTAGTCTGATCTAGATTAGGCCAGTCATGCCAATCTTGTTCCTCTCTTTCAAACCATATCTCTGGCTCAGGGTGAATCTCTGTCTCAGAGCTTGAAGCTCAGGGTCGTATGAACCTGCTAGGGCCAATAATGTACAAGAAAAAGTCTATTTGGGGGCTTCTGAGAAAACTATTGTTTTCTCCCAAAAAACAGAAAGCTGGTGCCTTCCTTTGCTGCTTCATCCTGCCTTGAATACAGATGTGATGCCTGCAACTGCAGCAACCATCTTGTGACCATGAAGACTGAAGAATTTTTGCAAGGACATCATGTTGTTGACTTAACATAGTGGTTGCCTATGTCCAGACTTCTTGGCATGTGGGGAAAAGAAATATCCTTCCTTTCTCAAGCTACTGTTGGTCAGGTTTTCTATCAAGCAGTCAAGCAGTCTCTAAGCAGCAGCAGTGGCCACTTACATACTACTAGGTTGGCTTGCCACACTTCTATCAATTCACCTGTTAAAGAGGCAACAAGCCCAGATGGATTCAGGCAACCTATTACTTATAGAGATAGCATAAGCAAGATAAACATGTGCTAGCTACCAGTGTCCCTTGTCCCAAAGGACTACAACAAACCCAAAGGACCAGACAATGGGAAACATGAGCAATGGGACACCGTTGCTGAGGAGCCAACTCTAGGCTCCAGCCAAGCAGTTTTATCATCTATAACTGTCTCCAAAGGAGGGAGAAAGGTGGAAAGTCCCACACCTCACAGGAACCAGGGAAAGAGATGAGAAACTATCTTGTGGCAGCCTCCCACAAGTAGGGTGGTGGGTGGAAAATAGCTTTGTGACAGCTCCTCACAGAACTGCCTCTCTTGCTGAGTTCCTGAGAAGATGACAGGACATTCAACAAGACAAATCAGACCACAGCCAGGCCTGGGCTCCGTGGTCTGTGTGGAGACCCGCAAGGCTGTCAGGGAGCTAGGGCAGAGCCTGTCGCCTAAAAATTGCAGATACAAGTCTCTTTAATTAAGAGAATTCTCATCCCAACGTGGCAGGGGGTAAAGGGCTTAAGCTTGTTGAAAGACACAAGTTTTTCAGAGAAATAATATATTCTGTTTATAGTTTTATACTTTGCTGAAATATTTCCTGGTATCTCATTAGACTGATTGCAAGGACATTGCTGTGTGTGCAAACGTAGTGTTGAAATGCATTCCTGGACATTTGCAAGGATAGATTTCAAGGCCTTGCATGTGTATGTGTGTGTGTGTGTGTCTTTGTGTGTGTGTAAGCTAAACATTAGCAAAAACCTCCTCCCAGCCTCCCAGCATGCTCTGTCAACATGCTGTCTGCAGCCACCCTTTGTATGTGATGTGTATAATTACTCATTCAGATTCATCCCCAGCCACACAAACTGGCTTGTCTCACTCTTCTTTTTTTCTTAAATATAAAATGAAGATTTTGTGAAATCCAATGTGAAGTTCTAATCTTAACAAACCTTAAAAGAAACATTTTTATAGCCATTGCGTTTCATGCCTGAAAAAAAAGTTCAAATCATGCAAAAGCAGAGTGCAGGTAACACTGCCTATTTATTTGTCTCCCTAAACTACATCAGTTGGAAGGTGTTGTTGTCATTTATGATTTAAAGTATTCATGTCCTATCACCTTAATGTCCTGAAGCAGAGTTGATAATGTCTGTGTATGACTCATCCTAGCTTTCCACGGGAATATAGATGAGAGGGCTTATTATTGTGGAATGGAGTAGATGCATTGGAAAGGATCTAAAGACCCCACTCTCAACCCGCCTAATTTTACTGGTGAACGTAATTTCCCCAAATAGCCTGTCCCTGGGGGCCCAGGACAAGAGCATACATGGTGTCCCTGGGTTGCCCCTCTACTCTGTCCTGCACTGCAAACTGCCTGGTGAGCACACATGTGGAAACAGCAGCCCACCTGACCAAGCTCTTGTGCAGCCCAGGTTTTATAACTTTATAACCCCTTTTCATCATTGTCTTCAAAAGGGGATGTATGAAAAAATGTTCTTAAGGCCTAATCTGCAACCTTTAAAAATTATCCTTCTGAGGTAGCTATTCACTGTGAATTTTGGAATTTGCTGGTGAAAGTTGATTAACTTCATGAAGTTCTCAAAGAAGGGATGGACTCAAGAATACCAGGTTGGAGGAGACGGGGGAGAGGGACGCCAGAGGCTGGAAGCAGAAGAATTCAGTGAAAGTCCACGAATCCAGTGCTGAGCCCCTCCCCAATGCCAGGCTCAATTCTCTTCCCACAACACTGGTAACCAGGCTTATACTCTCCAGGTAGGGAAGGTGAGGACTCCTCTCTGAAGAATCTGATTGAGGCAGGAGAATAGATGAATAGACACCAATATTTGGGGGCCACCCCACAAATTGGCTGCCTCTGTCTAAAACCCCACAGTGACATTCACCAGGAACCAAGGGCTAGCATTGCCCATAGAGCTTCTCTCAGCTTTTGAGGGCTTCACTCTTACACCAATATGAACAGCTGAGGATGGGTAGATGTCAAGAGAAGCATCTAATATGACAAACAGAGACATGAGAGTAAAAAAATAAAAAGGAACTCAAGGGACTTGGGAACTATACAGAGAAGATAAGAAACAAATACCCCAAACATCTTGTAATTGAACTCCTTACAGAAAGACAAGAGAATACATTACATCTGTGAAATGAGAAGAGAGGGCTCTTGGGAGTTAAAACTTGAAAGTAGAAATGGAAAAAGTTAATAAACTTGCTAAGAGATAAATTTCAGGAAACTGACCAGGAAGTAAAACAAAATGAAAACAAAATCAACCCTAAAGAGTCTTAGTAGGAAAATAGAAGAGAAACAATAAGAAAATAGAAGGATCAAAGTAGGAGGTAGACTTAAATATGATTTTTCTGAAATAAAGTAGAGAAAATGGAAAGGAGGAAATTACTTAAAGAAGTAATGAGACATTTTTGGGAACTGGAGGGTGTTAGTTTTCAGATGCGCTGACAGCCCAGCCCAAGGAATGAGAAAAGCCCAAGACTGAGGACTTCACAGAGACCATTCAGAGCGGCCAGCCACCACTCAGCTGGTTTTGAGCCCTGGTCTCTGATTAGTCCCCTAGTTTCCTGCTGGGACTAAATTTGGTTCTAAAACACAGGCCACATGTCTGGGGCTGGACAGCATGCAAATTCTTGCCCAGGCTCATCTGCCCTAGAGTTGGGTCCTGCCTTTGCAGCTCAGTTGCTGACTAGGGACTTGCTTCAATTCAGATGGCTCCTCCTGCCCCTTCATTTGCCTAGATTAGGGTCCCATCTGACCACAACTATTGCCCCTGTCTGCAGAGTGCTCTGCAGCAATCTGTTCACCAGAGGAGACTCTTGGATAAAGCTACCACGCTTTCATTCTGAAAATGGGAAGGTGGGCATCCCTTCCAAGGCATGAACGATGGCCGGGTTACTTCCTGGTCCTACTCTGCCCACTCTGACCTCACCCCTGATCCCCACTGGTCTGCGTGCCTCACACCTCAGCCAAGAGTGCTTATGGTTTTTTGTGTGCTTCTATTTTGTTTGTAAATTTTTTATTGTTGTTCAGTTATAGTTATTCTCACTCCCCTCCTTGTTGCTCTCCCCTGCCCTATCCAACCCCCCACTCCCAAAGACAATCCCCCTCTCCATTGTCCTTGTACATGGGTCCTTTGTACCTGTTCCCTTTCTTTCCCCCATTATCCCCTTCCCCTGCCCATCTGGTCCCTGTGAGAGTGCTTATTTAAACATCTCATTACCTTATAGTTAAAATACACACTGAGTATTGTTTTTGGGCCATATATTTGGGCCAGGAGAAACTATAGGCCTTAAACTATAAGATGTCATAAAGTGATACCTGTGTTAACAAGATTAGATTCCCAGAGAATTTGTCAGTCTAAAATCTGTCTGTGAGTCCTTCATTGAACACTAATGTCTGTGTATGACTCATCCTAGCTTTCCACGGGAATATAGATGAGATGGGCTTATTATTGTGGAATGGAATAGATGCATTGGAAAGGATCTAAAGACCCCACTCTCAACCCACCTAATTTTACTGGTGAACGTAATTTCCCCAAATAGCCTGTCCCTGGGGGCCCAGGACAAGAGCATACATGGTGTCCCTGGGTTGCCCCTCTACTCTGTCCTGCACTGCAAACTGCCTGGTGAGCACGCACGTGGAAACAGCAGCCCACCTGACCAAGCAGCCCAAATGACCAATTTGGTCATTTTCAAACGACCAAATCATCCAAATAAGGTCATTTGAAAATGAAGGCAGAGAGGAACCAAACAAAGCTGCACAGAGAAAGCTTAGGGTGCTGCCAGCCATACCCTCAGCAAGTCTTTATGGAGAGCCTACCGTGCGCGGGGCACTGTCCTGAGCACTGAGGCTATGATGGGCCCTTTCCTCATCAAGCGTATGTTCTAACTGGGAGACAACAAAAAGGCAGGCACATTTTTCTTACCTGTTTTATTTCACAAACACAGTATGACAAATCCTCCCAACAATCTTATGCAGTTGGCATTCTAAACAATGCAATTTTTCAAAAAAGGAAACTGAGGCAGAGAAAAATTAGGTACCCTGCCCAAGGTCCCACAGCTGGCGAGTCACAGACGAGCTGCCCATGTGGCTGCCTGCTCCAGGCTGTGTGCCTTACTAGCTAGATTGCTGTCCTTGGGCAGCAACAGGCCTTGGGGACAGCCACACCCAGCGAGGACACAGAGAGGTATGTGTGGTACATGCCCTTCAGATGAGGGGGTCAGGGAGGTCGCTCTGAGAAGTGACATGTCTGCATGGCTCTCTGTGTGCTTTGGAGCTCAAAGGAGGATACAGGGGCAGAGAGAACCCTTTTTTCCCTTTCTATCCTCATGAATAATTTTAAAAGAAATAGGAAGCTTCTTGTTTAGCAAGTAACGTCAATCCCCTTAAACTACTGCAAGGCTGCATTTGCCAGGAGCACTGTCCACAATCAGCCAAGAACAGTTGCCATAGCTTCTTGGGAATTTTTATTTCCTTTCACAGCTGTAAATTAGATTCTGTAGGTGATATAATTCTCACCCATTTCAAATATGTGATTCCCATCTCTGTTTCTTGTGAAGGTGTTAATAGTTTATCACCCTGTGACTGTGCCTCTGCTCTTGCTTACCTTCCCCATTTGAATTTTTTATAGTTGCCCTTAGACATCACATCTCAGGACCCCAGGAAATTATCACAGGCAAGTCTAGCCAAATAGATCAAGCAAAGCTGTTGTCTTCCCTTTATTTTGGCCTCCACATATTGACTTTTGGGGTTCTCACAATGCTTCCCTGTATCTACATTTTATTTATATTACTAGTCAGTTAGACTGCAGAGCTGAAGTGTCCAACCTCTCTTCAGTCCTACTTGGCTTTCTGCAAATAGAATTTTAAAATACATCATAAGAGCAAGTATGATGAGGGTCTTTTCTGGAAATGGTGTGAGCACAGCCATGGAAGCTAGCATCCCCATGTAAATTTATCTCTTCACTGTTAAATGCCATAAATTTTCATTAGGTGATCAATAGAAATGACATGATTGCTCAGGAGCTCAACCCTGATATTTAAATTTCTTCTCCTTGACCTTAACGAGGGCACCTGCCAGAGCAGTGGAGTGGGGTGACATTTACAACACTGCCACTCCATCCTGTGATTAGACACAGATCACTCAGGGGTTGGGTTTCAGGCTAGTGGTGGTTTCAACATGTTTTAAGCAGCAAGTGTGGTAATTACAAAACTTACAGTAAGAATACCAATATCTTATTTTTGAAACTGCATCTCCATTAACAGTAACATCACATAGTTGGTGGTGTGGGAGAGGCTTCTGCTGTATGCCAGACCCTGAACACAAGGGGTGGGAGGGAGTGAATGAGCTTCTGGACAGATGAAGACATAGAAAAAAGAATCAGGAGTTGGGAGGAGGAAACTGGAAAAGGCAAAGCCACAAAGCCTACATATATTATTAGTCAAGGTTCTATACAAAGCATTAAATAAGGTCTTATAAAAGATCAACCTGTGACCTTCATTTGTAAGTTGTTGGCAAATTTATAAAGCTTGAGTTTCAGCCCTTAGATCAAGGTACCATATTTTGCTGTGTATAATGCGCATCCACGTTTTTAGCCCAAACTTTGAGAAAAAAAATCTTTTGTTTTAATCTTTTAATTCAATTATGTATTTATTTACATTTAGAAACAAAGCCAATTGTCATATTCCAGGATATTATTTTGCATATGGATATTGTTATTGTTTTCTAAAGTTACACTTGTAATGCATAAGCATAAATAAAATAATTAAAAACATTTATATAAGTACGGAATTAGTACTACCTATGTATAACACACATCCTTATTTTTCCCTCAAAAATTTGGGCAAAAAGTGTGCGTTATACATGGCAAAATACAGTATATCCATGTTTTTTAATCCAAATTTCCATGAAAATGAGAAACCTAATTCAGGATCTTGAGTGGGACATATGCTTTATCATGCGGCTAAAATGGTTTCTCAGAACCATAAGAAAACTGATCTATTCACAGGTTGTTTGTGATAGCTGAGTCCTAATACCATTCCATCCCATTTCTGAACATTTGGATCTAGACAATCTTCATCATACTTGGGACAAAAGTTTTTAATTTCAGCAAATATATCAACACGTGAGCCATCAGGCAAAAGCTATGGCTTTTTTGTACAGGCAGGGTCCTGTACACAAATTGCTACAACCAGTTCCCCCCACTCTTAAAGCGTGCATTTCAGGGCCTTGTCTGTTCTGTAAGAAACTCAGACACTAACTCAGTGTCCTCCAGCTGCAGCTGCTCTTTTCAGCTCTGAATTATAGTTTTGTCAACATTTTTCTCATTGGCAGATTTTTGTTTTTTGCTTTTCAAATGATAGGACAAATGACAGATTCTGCAGAAGTTCTTTTGCATTGTGCATGGTCATTAAAACAGGTGGTAGCTGCCCAAGTTATGACAATGGGCATTCAGGATCCTTTCTTCTGGGTTTGGGGGAATCCTGACTTGAAAAACTGGTCACAGAACTGGCTGTGTTCAGGAGTCCGAGTCCTATGTGCAGATGCTTCATCCTTGGTTACGGGTTTCTGGGGGTGCAGGGGTAGGTACGGTAGTATTTTGAAGCCTGCCAGTTCTTCTTTTCCTGCCACTCTCTCCTGGTCATATCTGTTGTAGGCAGCTGAGATAGGTTATTTGGTACATTATATGGGGTCGACAGGTGCTGTGTTAGGTCTCAGTCACTGTTCAGGTACATTCCAGTCTTCTCTGGCCTTTACAGATTGGAACACTGCAGAAGTATTCTTGGAAATGATTTACCATACTTCTGATCCTGCAACTCTGCTGACAATATATTGGGTTCCAGTTACCTCAGCACTGCCCCAAATGCCTCTGCTTTAGGACAGTATTATCATCCAGATCAGACTTGATTGTAGATCTTTTCTTAAACACAATCCCTTGTTTGGGCCCATTCAAACACCTAGGCTATCTCTCCTTTTATTAACATAAAATGTGTTGGGGTGACATTGGTTAATAACATTATATGAGTTTCGAGTACACAATTGCATTCTTCACAAGTACACAATTGAATTGAGAAGCCTGACTCAATTCATCCACCTTTCCTGCTCAGAGATGCCTCTCCTCTTAAAAGTCCTATCTAAAGTATCACTCTCATCCTCTCACCCTCCATTATTTTTCATTATAGCATCTATGGATACCAAGTTTCATGTTATATATTTTTGTTGATTTGTTTATCATATTTGCCTTATCAATAGACCCCCAAAGTCAGGGACTCTCCTTTGCTGCCTGCAGGGTCCCCCACACTTAGAATCATGCTTAGTATAAAATATGTGCTTAATACATATTTGTTGAATGAATAGCTATCTAGATGGGAAAACTGAAACTTAAGACAAACTGTCCTAAGGCAGTTCCTTTTGTATTTTTTAAAAAGATTTTATTTATTTTTAGAGAGGGGGGAAGGGAGGGAGAAAGAAAGGGAGAGAAACATCAATGTGTGGTTGCCTCTCATGCGCCCCCCACAGGGGACCTGGTCTGCAACCCAGGCATGTGCCCTGACTGGGAATACGAACCAACGACCCTTTGCTTTGCTGTCTGGCACTCAATCCACTGAGCCACGCCAGTCAGGGCCCTTTTGTATTTTTTTGAGGTAACTACATACTGCTTTCCATAGTGGCTACACCAGTCTCCATTCCCACCACTAATTCTGGGAATTTACCTGAAGAAACCCAAAGCACTAATTGGAAAGAATATGTGCACCCCTATGGTCATTGCAATGTTATTCACAATAGCCAAGATTTGGAAGCAGCCCAAGTGTCTATCAGTAGATGAGTGGATAAATACGCTGTGATACATTTATACAGTAGAATTCTACACGGCTGGGAAAAAGAAAGGAAATGTTACCGTTTGTGACAGCATGGATGGACCTGTAGAGCATTATGCTAAGTAAAATAAGCCAGTCAGAGAAAGACAAATGCCATATGATTTCACTTATATGTAGGATCTAATGAACAAAATGAACTAACAAGCAAAAGAGAGACAGACTATTCATAGAGAGTAGGTTGACAGCTTTCAGAGGCTGAAGGGCAGTGGCGCTGTGGAGGGATTGAGCAAGAAAGAGAAAAAACTCCTGGATGTTGACAACAGTGTGATCGCCAAGGGGAGGGAGCAGGTAGAGGAAGGGATGGGGGGACAAATGGTGACGAGCAGAGACTTGGCTTGGGGCGGTGAACACAGTACAGTGTACAGATGATGAGTTGTAGAATTGTGCTCCTGAAACCTCTGTTTTGTTAACTAGTGTCACCCCAATAAATACAATACAAAGGAAAGAAATAAAAGCTCTGTACTAAAGTAATGCACTACTAAAGATGAAAAAAAGGAAAAAATACAAATTGTCCTCATTTTCCAGTATCTCCCAGGGTCAGTTTTGCCAAGAGTAAGGATAATCCAGTGTATAAATAATATGGGCATCCATGATCAGAAATTGGTTGTAATAATTTGAAGTCAAGTCCTGTTGTATTCTGTTATGGCTCTTCGTTGATGGTGGTAACAAAATTTTATAATGTTCTTCTGATGGAACTTAAAACTAAGCTCTATTTAAATTACTTTCCCTCAGTGCTTCTGAGTGAAAACCCCAGGCCTGACCACAGCAGAGGACCTGCAGGAGGTGATTTACTGGAATGGTGTGTGTGCCCAACCTGGGGTCTGTGCAGGAACGTCAACATCATTTTTGCTACATTATGTGTCTAATGAGGACACTTCCGGGAGTTTCAATGACAGACTCCTCATTTACTTCCAGAGCTGAATGCACAACTCCAGTAGCCCTTGAAATAAGCTTGGTAACAACAGTACATAAATCACTCTTCAAGTGAGCAAAGAAAATATGTCATGACTTACATTTACCCATGTAATAACAAGTGAAGGAGAACATTTATTATTTACTTACTTTGGTCACATCAGTGTTTTAAGCTGTTCTAGTTGCACTGTACTGCTCTATCGAATGTCTTAGACTGACCTGCAGAACATAGTAATTTGCAGCGGGAGTTAAAACCCTTGGGTTTGTTTCCATCACCTGTGCAAACCTGTGGAAGCAGCTTGCATTCCTTCTGCTCCTCATTATACTAAAGATGATACAATTGAGATTTCAAAACAACACCCCAGCATTTTCAGTAAACAGAAACTAAATAGCCTTCCCTTTTGAAGAAATGAATAATTTAAGATATATATAAAAAACATATTTGTGGAACCAGAGTTGACTGTTTACAAATAAATGCATAAAATAGGTAGTTTCTCTAAAATTCTGTTCTCTGTGTTTCTAAGTCTCCTGCATTTCTTCATACATTCTTTCTGCAAATACTTATTGAGCATCTACTATCTTCTATACACTTTGTTAGAATATATTCTCTCTGATAAAAATAACCTTGGTTTTCACAAAAGTTTGAGGGGAAAAATAGGGGAATGGATTGACAAAATTCCAAGAAAATCCTGAAAACAAATGATTTGAGTAAATTGAATAGCCAGGGTTCCTCTGCGTGGCCATGGAAGGATTGGATTTCAGAAGTTCAGAAAGTGTTTACAGCTTTGAAACTGGTCCCTGTTACCCCTAATAGTACAGGAGGTTTTCAGATAATGTTGATGAAATGCCTAGGGACTGAACTGCTGTTTGCATCAATTAGCCTATAGTAAAATTGGTTTTTTTAGATGTTGTTTTGCTACAGTTCCAAGAACTTATCAATGGCATTAAGTAGAACTTACTATATTTACTTTAGCTTAAAAAAATCTCTTCCATGAAATTACATGAACCTCCTCCTGTCCCATGCCCAGCGCCTCTGACACCAGAGTGGAGAGGGGCAGCCCCAGGTGTGGTGAAGCCCAAGTTCTCCCGCCTTCTGGAGGAAATGCTCATTGTGTGTTTCTGGAAGGCAATTTGGGAAAATGCATTCTCCATCTTACCAGATATTTGAAGAAGACTTTCTGGAGGCTGATTACACAGCCTCCAGATTCCCTTTTCTGTATCTTTCTCCTTCTTAAAGATAACTCCCTCAGTTCTGTTCCATTGATTCATGTGTCTGTTCTTATGCCAGTCCCAGACTCTTTTCATTATTGTGGCCTTGTAATATAGTTTTATATCAGGTATTGTGATCCCTCCTACTTTGTTCTTTTTTTCTCAAAATTGCTGTGGCTATCCAGGGTCATTTATGGTTCCATATAAATTTTTGAAATGTTTGTTTTATGTCTGTGAAATATGTCATTAGTATTTTAATAGGGATTGCATTGGATCTGTAAATTGCTTTGAGTAGTATTGACATTTTGAAAGTGTTGGGAGCAACCTACGTGCCCATCAGTAAATGAATGGATCAAAAAAGTATGGTACATTTACACAATGGAATACTACACAACAGAAAGAAAGAAGGAACTCATACCCTTTGTGACAGCATGGATGGAACTGGAGAGCATTATGCTAAGTGAAATAAGCCAGGCAGTGAAAGACAAATACCATATGATCTCACCTATAAGTGAAACCTAATCAACAAAACAAAAAAACAAGCAAGGTATGACCAGAGATATTGAAATAAAGAACAAACTGACAGTAACCAAAGGGGAGAGGGGAGAGGGATAATGGGGGGAATAGGGGAAGGGTCACCAAGGAACATATATAAACAACACATGGACAAAGCCAAAGGGAATAGGATGGAGGTTGGAAGGCAGGGATGGGTGGGGCAGGGGAGAGTGGTGGTGGGGGGGGCGGAAATGGAGACAACTGTCCTGGAACAACAATAAAAAAAAGATAACTTCCTTAACTCAGGCCCTAGTGCTGAATGATTGTTGTCCGAAGACAAATGTGTTCCTAGGGAATGGTTCTGATAGAGTCACTCATGCCAAAGTTCAAATGTCTGATGTATCTTTCTCCTTTCCCATGTGTATTTGCACTAACAAATTTCAACTCCTTAAACAAGATAAATCACTTCTTAATTTCTTAGTATGTTATCTGTTTATTGAAGATACAGAATGACTTTCAGGTCTGACGTTCTGTGGTTCTAACTGTGCAGCATCACATTTGTTCAGGTATTATGGTGGGGAGAGGGGTGAGCAGGGGTGTGTGCGTAAAATTCTTTGTGGAAGACCCTATTATCAGTTTGGGTGATTTTCCTTACAAGTAACAAAAAGCCTAACAGCATTTTAGCCAATAAAGTGATTTAATTACTCATGTAACAAGAAGTCTGGAGGTGGGAATCTCAGGAGTCGGTCCACTTTGCCAGGCCACTGAGTCAGTCGCTCTGACTGCCTTATGGTCTGATCATGGTTACCTAAAGGTCTGCAGCACCTCCTGGCATATTATCCTCATGTTCAAAGAAGAAAGGGGCAAAAGAGAGGATGCAAATGCATGTCCTCTTTCTCTGGGAGAAAACTTTCCTAGAGCCTGCAGCAGACTCCCCTTATATCACATTGGTCAGAACTGAGTTACTCCCCCACCTTTAGCAGCAAAGAGTTGACAGAGACCAATCAGGAGTTACTCCCTAAGGTTATGCATATTGAGAACTAACCAAAATCAAGGTTTGTAGGCAAGGAAGCAGGGCAAGTGTTGCTGAAAGGGAGTCAATAGTGCCTGCCCCAACCTTGAAACCACATCACCACTCCAAGTGGGTCTGTGGCCAGGTGCAAGGCAAACACATGGGTTCTCTCCAAACCCTGCACCTTCCTTGTTGCCCTGTTGGGCACCATCCTAAGTATTTACACATCTTATTTCACTAAATCTTCTCAACAAACCTATGAAATAGAAACTATTAAAATTTCCATTTTTCAGATGTGGAAACAGAGGTCTATACGCTTGCTTAAGGTCATTCTGCTAGAAATGGAGAATTGTCGGTTCCTGAGGATTTAACAAGCATGGCCTCTCTGTGCCTCAGTTGCAGCTACCTCCTCTCCTGGAGCTGGTGGGAGGGGGTGGGGGTGGTGATCTGTGCAAGCTGGGGCCACCTCCGGAAGCCCTGGCTGCCAGTATAGGTGGTTGCTCTTTGCAGTGCTATTGCATTTTTTCGTGACTGTCAAGTTTTTGTGATGCAAACCTAACTCAAAGAAGCCAAAGCAAAAAGAATGTCTACTGAACCAGGAAACCCAAGGGAGGGCTGAACCACAGACCATCCACCACAAGAAAGGCAGAGATGCTGCTGGTCTCAGTGCCATGGGAACCAGGAACTTCAGTGCTGATCGAATGCTTGCTGTCTCTTGCTTTTGTTTCTTTATTCACATTGGCTTTGTTCTTTCTCACTACCCATGGCTTTTCTCAGCCACCAACAGTTCACAAAATTGATCTTCACTGACAGAGAATGGTCTAATTGGAAAAAATTCCACCGAAGGGCTCTGATTGGCCTGGCTCATATAAGAAGCCACTCTGGGCCAATCGAATGTAACTGAGAAGACACATCATGTAAGAACATATAAGAGTTGACATACCCAGTTGTGCAGCTTGTGTATTTCACAAAGATGCCTTCTCAAAGGGCACGTGGGGTTTGGAATGAAGCCCACACTCTGCTCACCGAGCCATGTGGCCTCGAGTGGGGTTTCTCTCAGAGGAAAGCTGCACTGTGTATCTCTGACACTGGGGCTTGCCAAGCCAGGCACCCAGTGTGCTAAGCCTTTTTATTTTAATGAGCTGTAATTGACACATAACATTATATTATTTCCAAGTGTATAACATAACAATATGTTATTTGTAAAGTGATCACCACAATTAGTCTCGTTAACATCCACCACCATATTTATCAATAGTTACAATTTTTTTCCTTGTGATGAGAATTTTTAAGATTTTTACTCTCTTAGCAACTTTCAAAAGTGCAACACAGGATTATTAACTCAAGTCACCATGCTGTACATTACATCCCCAGAACTTATTTAGTTTATAACTGAAAATTTGTACCTCTGACTCTCTTCACCCATCCCTTACCTCCTGTCTCTGGCAACCACCAATCTATTCTCTGTATCCATGAATGAGCCCCCCCCTCCCTTTTTTATACGGACATTGATTAGGTTGCGGCTGCCCTGTGCAAAACATGACGGCTTCTGAGGAAATAATATATTTGTAGATGGAGGGAAAAAAGGGAACTATTAATCATAGAAAATGCAATGATACTGAACAGGAAGCACTGAAAGGCAATTTAAACCACTGGCCATACTCTAAGCTTTCCTGCTTAGTTACAATGAGCGAATCTCTTTAGAAAACTATTTCTGTTTCATGTAAAATTAAAAAAAAAAACAACAGTTCCACCGTGAAGTCATGAAATGATGACAATAAGTGGAGGCTGTAGTGAAACAACAAAAGCCACTGCAGTTCAAGGTCTAAGCACACCTTGGGAAGCAGCGAGCTGCTCTCTCAGGCACGCCCACCTGCTCTCTGAGGATGCAGAAGCTCTCTCACAGCAGATTTCAGTTAAACAATTTCATGGTTTTTGTGTGCGAAGACAGTCTGACATTTAATATAGATGCCTAAAACTCTTCACTAGAAAAGTGCTACTAAAAGCAGTTCTGGTTACATTGAAATGATATTTTTAGCACCAGACTTGTGGAGCTATACAGATTAAAACAAAAAACAGAAAAAAAAAACCTGATGTGATCACTCATGGATTGGAGCAAGGTTTTTTCTGGAACACAGTCATATCGCCTCTACCCGGCAAGCACAGCACATTCTCCACAGCCGTGGGCTGTGTGGAAGTAGAAAGACAGAGCGCGTGTCTGTCTACAGATGGGTGGGGAGAGGCTGGATTGGGGAGCAGCTGGGCCCCATTCCAACACAGGCCACCCCTTAAGGCATGATGCAAAAGGCCCAGTGAATTTATTCTGGGATAACCAACTCCCAACTGGCAATCTTCTTCCCTGGGACACATAGAAAATCTCAAGAGCATGAGCTTTGCAAATATTATCAGACAGTGTGCACCAAGGGAAAAATCTGGTACTTCAAGGGCTGGAATAACAAACTCTATCCATTTCATCTTGCTGTAGCATTTCCCCTGAATAAGAGCCTTTTGAATTTTAGACTCTCTGCCTTCCATTTTCCTTTGCTTCTTATTGGTCCTTGTTTATTTTTCTCCAGTTACCCTCCTTTGATAGCCCAGAGTCACGTATTTGATTTAATCAATCTTCCTGCTCATCCCTGCTTCCTCTATCACAGGGGTCTATCTTTGACTAACCAGTCAAATAAACAACAGTGGAAAATCAGAGGAGGAGAAAGTGTTCCAAAAACCCTTCAAGGATGGCAATGCTCCCTGTCAAGATTCTCCTTCTTGCCTTCATTTCTCTTATTCTTCTATTTTCTTCTTATACTTCACTCATCATTTATTCTCCACTTACTCTTTTGTCTCTCTTCCTTCATGTTCTCTGCTTACGACCAAACCTTCCTTACAGAATTTCTTTTATTATGAAAGCCAACAGCCTGTATTTTAAGTCTGATTGTCATTTGTGCAATTACAACAAGGTATTCTTTGACAAGGGATTCTAGGGATTTCGTGGGGTGTGTGTGGGGTGCGTTGGAGCCATCAGGCTGTACACACTCATTCTGCCTCTGCCCCTTTCTTTCCCCATGTGTGGAGCTTGCTTTGGGTAAGTGGACGTCACACGTGACTTTTGGGTGGAAGCTTTAATGATCATTGCATGCTTTGCCATGCTCTTCCCCTCTTCTGTAGTGACAGGTCACTCAGATGGTGGCTGTCCCCTCAGCCTGAGTCCTGGCAAGAAGATGACTTTAAGCAGAGGGCACAGCTGACCTGCATCAGGCATATAGCATAAACAAGAAATAAACTCTTTTTGTTTCATGCCACTGAGATGCTTGCACTGTTTGTTACTACAGTGTAATGCAGAGGTTTTTAACCAGTGCCGCAAGAATTTTTAAAACAGGCAGTAGTCAGGGGCACTGATCTCTTTTCCCTTAGACCGTCAAATAGGAAAATGATAACAACCAACACAACAATAGCTATCTGGTGTGGATGAATCAAAATTATACCTATTTTTTGTCAGATAGACAAAAAATATAATGTATTTTGTGGTGTGCTGCAGAATTTTAGCAATTAGTTTATGTGTGCCATGAGATGAAAACGGTTGAAAATCGCTGGCATACGGTAACACACTTGCTGTTATAGTGCAGGAGCTGACAATAACCGGCAGACAGAATGACAGGTTTCCTACTGAAATACCCTCATGGAAAATTTCCAACCACATGATGAGATGTCAATTCACTGAGATCAGGAGGATAGCCAGTGACAGAAGCTATTTCTAGTGCTAGATTTGTACTTTTATTTGTCTTTCAGATAGGAAGGAATTATACCAAATCAATTGCACACAGCCATATAATATCTTCTCCACACTTCCTATTCACCTGGGCTCGGGGGTTCTTTCCTGGTGACCTCCAGGGAGAGGGATGCTGCTTTCTCGTTTACTGGTGTGTTGGAAGCAAGGGCAGGTCCTCACTAACTGTCTATAGCACAACCGAAAGCAAGCTGTTCCTCTAAGTAAGATTTTACTGAAGTTTTGTGGAAATTTACATTACTGACCATACACATGGGAGACTTGATGCCTGCTATACTGCCCACCCCTTACACTCATCCCAGTATCAGAACCGCTCTGAGACATCCCCTTCCTTAGACCCTACATGCAAGGAAAATTTTCTCTTTCCCAAGTTGTTTACAAAGCCTTTGTATCTTATCTAAGTTTTGACCATTTCCCAAGATGACTGATTCTGGGAGCATCTGCTTCTTTTGAGGACACCCCATCTTCACCTTCATGTATATGATCTGAACTTATGGTTCCAAAAAGACAATCACCCAGTTACACTAGAGAAGGAAAAGAAATAGACTCTGCTCTAGAAACAGACAGCCTAAGACCTCAGCAGGACGGCTCATGTTTCAGAGAGGTCTTTTTTGTGTCTGTGACCTGGAATTCAGGAAAAGTTTTTCTGTTATAAATCTTCACTCAGGGATACGTTTTTATTGATTTGAGAGAGAGAGAGAAGCATTGATGTGAGAGGGAAACATAGGTTGATTGCCTATCATGTGCACCCCAACTGGGGATCAAACCTGCAACCTAGGCATGTACGTGCCCTGATGGGGGATGGAACCTTCAACCTTTGGGTGCACAAGATGACGCTCTAACCAACTGAACCAACTGGTCAGGGAAGGAAAACTTTTGGTCATGTTCCTATGGTCTTTATGTTTTAGAATTAATTAAAATTATTAATTCCAGGCCCTTCTTCTTTCCTTATTTGGCAAAATCCTATTCCTTTAACTGTTCATTTACCTGAGAAAACTTCCCTGACTCTGGGCAATGTGAAACCCTCCATTCTGGGTAATTCTGCAGCACTGTCCTCCACATCTATTTGACAAAATTATATACCTTTTTATATTGTGACTTGCCTTTTCTATGTCTCTCTCTATTTATCAGAAGACGGTTGCCTGAGAACAGGAAGTCAGTGTTTCTTGTGTGTCTGTCTCAGGGGCTAGCAGAGCTTGGGGCGTACGGGCTATCCCACGTGCCCCAGCTGTGTGGACGAGTGCATGTAAAGGCATCGTCTCTTCCTCACTCATCCTTGGATTGTGTGGGAGTGTTTGTGTGTTGTGTGGGAGTGGAATATAGTACAGTTACATCTGTGTAGCATCACGTATAAAGGGATGTGTCCAAAATGGTCTACATTGAATCTGCCAAAATAGTTCATGGATTGAGATACACGAAAGGTTTGAGACATATTTACAAAGGCAACCACATCCTAAAAAAGGAAGTTGGAGTTCTTATTTGCCAGCTAAGTCTTCCCATATCCCATAATAGTTACCCACATTAACCCCTCAGCCGTTCCCCTTATATTCATAATCAGAACTTTTTAAAACAGTTCATTTTTCTTTCCTTAAAGGCACATGACACACTAGTGTGTTCTTATGCTGGTACTTTGTGATAGTTTCAGTATGAAATAAAGGAAATGGTCAACTTTTTTTGCTTGGTAGGGATTTTTAAGCCCATATGATAAATCACATTTAAGATAAATTTATTCATCTGAGTTCTCCTTTTCTGGTTTCACCTCTTATTTTTTGTGAGATGAGCATGGTAAACCTTGCTGAGAAACAGAGAGAGAGAGAGAGAAAGAGAGAGAGAGGCAGATTATAGCTGAGTTACTGTAGAATTGCATGACTACATTTTCTCTCTGTTATCATTGGCAATGGCATTTGATCATTTGTCAACCCCTGCAAATATCCTCTTTCCCCTACTCCATAAGTCAAAATGTCTTCTGTAGGGCATGCAGAATAAGCTGTAATCATACATTTGCTAGCTCTAAACAATTCTCTTCTATCAGTGTACACAGCGAATGTTATTAATGGGAAACTCTTTTCATGGACCCTGAAAAAAGCCAATAACTCAGCTTGTCAGCATTCCGATAACTATAGGCTTTGATTTAACAGGAAGAAATATAGGATTCAGTTTAACATTTTCAAAAGAAATGAATACAGATGATGAAATCTCTTCTTTTGGGCAAAAGACTTCAAATTATTTTACATAGACACTTATTTCTACTAATTGCATTTCAATATACTTCTCAGTTGCCTGATGTTCAAATTATTTGTCTAGGGATTGGATAAGAAGTTAATCACCATATCAGAGCTCCAGGCCTGGTCTCAGGCACCAACTGAAAATCCTATCTGCAACTGAGCAGCAAGGCTTCTCATCACTTTCCTATATTTCCTTGACCTTTTTTTTGTCTCTTCTTACCTTCCAAACTTATTTCTCAGCATCCCAGAAATACCTCTTTATCAGATGGGAACTAATGATGATGTCAGGGTGCTTTCACTGGGGTCTGACTTTTTGTCTTGTCCCTCCTTTCACTATAATTCCCTTGAAGACTCAGAATAGGCCTTCTTTTTCTAAAAATTTCCTTTCTTCCTCCAAAAAACAAAACACCTTCCTCCGAAAAAAACACCTTTCTTCCTCCAAAAAAACACCTCTGTCTGGGTGAATGAGAAGAAACAGATGTCCTCATGTAGGCTAGCCTTGAGCTGCTGGCAGGAAGGACCATGAGATTGTCACCTGGAGTAGGCAAACTTTCATTACCAGGACACTCTTCCCACCAGCAGGGCCATTCCTCGGACTAGAAGCCTTCCCCTTTCCATTGTAGTGCCACTGGTAGGTGTCTCCTTCTCCCTCCCAACTTCATCCAGCTGCAGAGGTGTGGAGATCTCTCTCCCGTACAACCCATGCTTCTCCAAGGCATGGTAAGAGTTAAGGGAACATGTGCATTTTAACATTCTCTTCCTATAAAAATCCCTAATAACCTACTTTAGCTAACACCGGGTATTGTTTGGTTTAGGGTGTTAGTCCCACACCTGCCTTAACATGTCAGTTTCTTTTCTCTGTGCTCCCAGGTACCTCATGTTTCCCTCCTACACCAATCTCTATTGCAGTCAATGTGTAGTGTTCTGGTGTTCTTAGACCATGGATGCCCTGAGGGAGGCTACCTCATCTTCTATCTGTTTTGCTTCATTGTATCCAGAGAGCCTAGCATGATGGTAGAAAGTGCTCAATAAATACCGTTGAGTGAATGGTCACATGGTCAAAAATTATAGACAGCAAGATCAGAGCAATGCTAGCGTGGGTATTTCTTTGCTACATTTATAGATTTCTTGCATCTACTTTCTAATGGAATTTTGTTTGGCTTTTAAAATAAGCATGGATATAAAGAGCAGGCTTACTTTTGGAGATGATGCATTGTGGCGAAGAACCGTGATGTGCTGTTAAATGTTTATTGATGTAGCTCCTTTGAAGCCACCAGCATGTTACCACTGAGTGCAACGTTGGGGACAGAGGTCCAGTAGCACATCATTTTATGTGTTTCAAAACACATAAAACCTCAAAAACATGATAATAATGGAATGTAATGAAATAATTAGGCAATGAAGGGGTTTGAGTATTTATTACCTTTATTTTTAATATCATTTATAGAATTATAAGTTTAATATATTTTTAATAATGGCTGTGTTTAACAACTAGCTTACAAAATTCCTGGTAATGTAATAATGTTTTTCTCATGACACTGTACAAGCAGCTGCCTTCAGATACCACTGGACAGGCTCTCCTTCTCACCTTCTGGAGGACACTCACATTTCCTGACTCCTGGACTGGCATCTGTTTCTGTCGTCATCTCTTCATCTTTGACTGGCTCTCCTGCCTCCCTCCAATAAGGACTCTTATTATTACACTGGCCCACCTGGGAAATCCAGGATATCTCTCGTCTCAAGATCTTTAACTTGTTCACATCAGCCAAGTTCCTGTTTACTGTGTAAGATAACATATTCACAGGATTTAAGACATGACATCTTTGGGGTACCATTATTCAATCCACAACATTATATTCTAAGATCATGAGACATCAGAACTGTGTTTCTCTCATATTTTGCTTTCCTGATTACATTTTCACATTTCTTGAGGTTCTTGTCATCTGGCTGAGACTTCCGCTCTTCACCCGACTGCACCACTATTTTGGGTAATGGAACTACCAGGTAGATCACAAAACACCAGGGCCTCTCTTTTCATTGGCACCCTCAAACCCAGGAACATTTGTCTCTACTCCATTTTTTAAAATCTTTTAAACTGAATTTATTGGGGTTTATACAGGTCTCAGGTATACCACTCTATAATACATTATCTGTATATTGCCTTGTGTGTTCACCATCCAAAGTTTAACCTCCTTCCATAGCCATGTATTTGATCCCCTTTATCCTTTGCCACCTGCCCCTTCCTCTTTGGTAGCCACCATACTGTTGTCTGTGTCTAAGAGTTTTTGTTTATTTTACATTTGTTTTTTTTCTCACTCATGTGTGGAAAATAAAACTTAAAACATCAACTTAGTATTTTTATATTTGGCACCATAGACCATCTCTATGCCTTACTACCTTCCAAATCCAGTTGATTTCAGTCACTCATTTTCTGTCCAACTGTATTTTCTGGCCTGTATGCCTCCTTCTTAATTTTCTTTATTGTGCAAATGACCTTTGAAATCCCACTTTGAACCAGAATTATCTCTTGACTTTTGGAGGAAAGGTAATGTTTCACCATCATTACTCTACTCCCACTGCCCCCTCCAACCAAATCAAATTTGTCCTTTTTTTTTCATCTTCAAATCATATAACACTTCTCTGGGCCTTGATTTTGTGACTATCTTATAAATACACTGAATATGTTCATTGTTCTATTCTTGTATGTGTCCAGTTTAGACTGCTTCTTTTTGATTGGCAGTGCTCAGGAATCATACCCATTAGTTTTCTTTGCATTTCACTCAGTAAAGAATCATCAACAACTTTACAAATGTCTTTTCACAGCTTCAAGAATGGGGATATTCATGATGTACCAATTGACTAATGTAAAATCAAGCTTGTGAGCAGCAACATATGAAACGATCAATCTGACTTAGAGCACGATTCCTCATTAAAGAGTAAGTAATGAGGATGATAATGCTTTTAAACTTCTGGCATTGTCCCCATGTCTTAGCACATTATGCATGCACCATAGCTTATATAGGAATTGGGCCAAGACATACTCTCAAAAATCCACAATCATTGTGTTTTTCTTTATGTATCTTCTAAGTTATGAATACATAATGCATAAACAAATTCTAGCTATTTTGTGCGTTAAGAGTAATGAAACAATATTTCAGTTGCCTTATCCTTGAAAACAGAAACAGCCATTAGGTTTTATTTCTAAATGTTTAATTCATCACCACAGTCATCATCATCTGGACTACAGATGGCAGACATACTTTCTAGAACTCTATTTCTAAGTAAACAGCATTTCCTTGAGCAGTTCTGTAGAGAGAACATACAGTATTTACATTCCTTGTAGGTTCTTCTCTGCATTTAGCCTAAGTTTACAAGCACATTTGAGATGAGAATAATATCACTAAGGAGCAAGTGTAGTCTCTCAAATTTGGTTAAGGAGAAAAACTAAATTAGACTATAGAATAACACTGCCAGAGAGATTCTTTTGGTTGGGTTGCTTTAAAAAAATTATGTAGCTTACTCAGTATTTTTATAAGGGCACACATTATTTCCATTCCTATTATCTTTGCTCATAAATACCTGACCACACATAATTCACTTAATTAACAGCTCTCTAAATAGATTGAGTTTTCTGCCTTAGGGGATAGACACTAGAGGCCAGAAACTCCTGAGATGTCTGGCAAAGCTCCAGAAGTGTCTAATCACATGTCTGGCATGAAAAAACAGATCAAACCAAAATGCAAATGACAGCAGCGGAGAAGGCAGCGACAGGATGCAGGGGAAAGGGAATGAATGGGTAAGCCTCCCTCTGTCTTCCAATGCCTGAAAGGCCAGCTCTGGGCGTGATATTTATGAACTCCAGTGTTGCGCACAGATCCAATAAACTAAAAAATCAGAACAGGCAGATGTTAGTAAAGCCAATTTACTGAAAGTACTAGAAACAACAATTCCAATCATTTGGCATGAGCTTGTCGTCATCGGAAGTATGAAACATATAAACAAAAATTTTAAAGAACAATGAAACAAATAAAATTAAATTTATGGAAACCATCAAATTGATTAATTTACTGCCCTTGCAGGAACTTATGCTGTTTATAGCATGAGTACTATAGTTACATTACTGAGGTTTGCTGTTAACGATGTTGATTTCCTTTTATAAAGAAATCTCTTGCCCTGGCCCAGTGGTTCAGTTGGTTGCAGCATAATCCCATACACCAAAAAGGTTGCAGGTTCAATCTCCCATCAGGGCACATACCTAGGTTTTGGCAACCAGTCGATGTTGTATTTTCTCTCTCTCTCTCTCACCCCTTCTTTGTTTCCCTCTCAAACCAATAAACATATCCTCCAGTGAGGATTTTAAAAAAAGATGGGTGCTGCTGGTAATATCTAAAAAAAAAAAACCTCTCAACAAAGTGGGTATAGAAGGAACATTTTAAAATAAAAAAGGCCATACATGACAAACTCATATAGCTAATATCATACTCAATGGTGAAAATCCAAAAGTCTTTCTCTAAGATCAGGAACATGACAATGATGTCCACTATCACCACTTCTATTCAACATTGTATTATAGATCCTAGGCACAGCAATCAGACAAAAAAAAAAAATAAAAGACCTTCAAATTGGAAAGAAAATGTCACACTATTTACAGATGACATGATTATAGGCTTTCTATATTACATGTAGAAAACCTAAAGACTTCACCAGAAAACTATTAGAACTAATAAATTAATTTGGTAAAATTGCAGAACACTATATCAATATACAGAAATCTGTTGTGTTTCTATACAACAATAAAAATGATGAGGAGAATTTTTAAAAATCCTGTTTACAACTGCATCAAAAAGCATAAAATATCTAGAAACAAATTCAATAGAAAAGGCAGAAGACCTGTACTCTGAAAACTATATGACATTAAAGAAAGAAATTGAAGAACATAAAATAAATGGGAAGATTCCATGCTCATGAACTGGAAGGGTTAATATTGTTGAAATGTCCTTACTACTTAAAGCAATATACAGGTTTAATGTAACCTCTATTAACATACCAATTGAATTCTTCTCAGAACTAGAATAACTAATCTTAAAACTTACATGGCACCACAAAAGACCCTGAATAGCCAAAGAAACATTGAGAAAGAAAAAAGTGAGAGGTATCATGCTCCCCTGTTTCAAACTATACTACAAAACTACAATAATCAAAACAGTATGGCACTGGCATAAAAACAGGCATATAGATCAATGAAATAGAATAGAGAGCCCAGAAGTAAATCCTCATGTATATGGTTAACTAATCTATGACAGAAGAGGCAAGGATATACAGTAGGGTAAATACAGTCTCTAGTAAGTGATTTTGGGAGCACTAGATAGATAAATGCAAGAAAATGAAATTGGACCCATTTCTTACACCATATTAAAAAACAAACTGAAAATGGATTAAAGATAAATGTAAGACCTCTTAAAAGAAAATATAGGCAGTACTCCTTTACATCAGCCTTAGCAATATCTTTTTGGATATGTCTTCTCGGGCATACAAACAAACAAAAGGGAAACAAACAATAAAAAAAACAGTGGGACTTCATCAAACGAAAAAGTTTTGTTGCAAGAAGGAAGCCATCAACAAAATGAAAAGACAACCTACTAAATGGGAGAAGATATTCACAAATGATTCATCCAATAAGGGGTTAATATCCAAAATACATAAAAAACTCATACAACTTAACACCAAAAAATCAAACAATCCAATTAAAAAATGAGCAGAGGATCTAAATAGACATTTCTCCAAAGAGGATATAAATGGCCAATAGACATGTAAAAAAATGCTCAACATCACTAATCATCAGAGAAATACAAATTAAAACCACAATGAAATATCACCTCACATGTGTCAGAATGACTATCATCAAAAAGTCAACAAATGACAAGTGCCAACAAGGATGTGGAGAAAATGGAACTCTCATGCAATATTGATGAGATTGTAAAATAGTGCAACCACTATGGAAAACAGTGTGCAGATTCCTCAAAAAATTAAAAATAGGGTTGCCATATGATCTAGCAATTCTACTTCTGGGTATTTATATGAAGAAAACAAAAACACTAACTCAAGAAGACATATGCACTCCTATGTTCATTGCAGCATTATTTACAACAGCCCAGATATGGAAGCAACCTAGGTGCCCATCAATAAATAAATATATAAAGGAGATGTCACATACAATAATCAGGTGGTGACTCCAATTGCAGCTGATTTTCCAGGTATATTTTGTTGTTGGAGCAAATTACCAAACCCCTGATCCATGGTGTATAGCTATTAAGCTTGTTACTGAATTTTTCTCTGTGCCTATGTATAAAAGTCATCAGGAACTCTGCTTTTAGATGACAAGGGCAACAGTACACTTTTAAAGTCCTGCCTTAGGGCTATGTCTGCTCTCTAGCCCTATGTCATACTCTAGTCCTCAGGAGTAATATATATGAAAGGAAACATTACAAGTGGTGATAAAGAAATAAAAATTATCCTAAGAGACTACTGTGAACATTATATACCAACAAACTGGATAACCTAGAAGAAATGGATAAATTCCTAGAAAAATACAACCTATCAAAAATAAATCATGCAGAAATAGAAAGCCTAACTAGACTCATAACTAAAATAGAGATTGTCAGTAATTGAAAATCTCCCAGCAAAGTTCAAGACCAGATGGCTTCACTGGTGAATTCTATTAAACATTTAAAGTAGTATTAATGCCAATCCTTTTTGCTGAAACTCTTCCAAAAATTAAAAGAAAGGGACACTTCCAAACTCCTTTTACAAGGCCAGCATTACTTTGATACCAATGATAGACAAAGGCACCACAAGAAAAGAAAATTACAGGCCAATATCCCTGATGAATGTAGATGTAAATATGCCTAACTAGACAATAGCAAATAAACCACACCTTATTTATCTATTTACTTACTGAAGGACTTTTTGGGTGTTTCCAAGTTTTGGCAATTATAAATAGAGCTGCTATAAACACTTGTGTGCAAGTTTTTGTGAGGACGTAAGTTTTCAACTCATTTGGGTAAATACCAAGTTGCTTGATTTCTGGATCATATGGTAAGAGTATGCTTAGTTTTGTAAAAAACTGCTAAAATGTCTTCCAAAGTGGTCGTGCCATTTTGCATTCCCATTATCAGTGAGTGAGAGTTTCTGTTGCCTCACATCCTTGTTAACATTTGGTGTTGTCAGTGCTCCAGATTTTGGCCATTCTAATAGGTATGCAGTGGTATCTCATTGTTGTTTTAATTTGCAATTCTCTAAAGACATGATGTTGAATGTATTTCGTTATGCTATTTGCCATCAGTATATCTTTTTTTGGTGATAGCTATCAGCTCTTTTTCTTATTTTAAAAATTGAGTTGTTTATTTTCTTACTGAGTTTTAAGAGTTCATTGTATGTTTTAGAAAACTGTTCTTTATTAAATATGTCTTTGGCAAATACAGGGTCCAGCACAAATAATGCCTCTTTTTTATTACAAAATCATAAGGATGTAATTCTGTAACATAACAATATCACACTCAAGCACATCATATGACATTTTGGGTGAAATGCTCAAATTAAAACTATAAATTATTACACCTATATTTTTACCCTACCAACCATACTAAAGCAGATGTTACTTCTGCCAGACTCTGTATTTTCTCCCAGTCTTTTCTTTTTATTCCTTTGCCAGTGTCTTATATAGAGCATAAATTTTAAATTTTAATTAAGTCCAGCTTATCAATTATTTTTTCCATAGTGTTGTATTTAAAGAATCATCAAGGTCATCTAGATTTTCTTCTATGTTATCTTCTAGGAGTTTTATACTGTCGTGTTTTACATTTAGGTCTATGACTCATTTTGAGTTAATTTTTATAAATGCTGAAAGATCTGTGTCTATATGCAATTTTTGTATGTGCGTATCTGATTGTTTCAGCATCATCTGTTGACAAGACTATCCTTTCTCCATTGTATTGCATTTGCTCCTTTGTCAAGTGTTCATAGTCCAAGAAACTGAGGGTTTTTAATTATAAATTTTATATGTTTTTTAAACAGCAAGCTTTGGAGAAATAAAGAAATGAAAGACCATCCTTTTTTTCCCCATCTCAATCACAAATCAACCCTTCCTTGCAGTAGCTATTAAGCCTTGGGGTTTAGAATCATGGCTTAGTTTGATTAATGAATAGGATTAGTCTGGAAAATATCAAGGTTGAAGGCATTATTCATTGCCAGATGTATTTTGCTTTATAAACAAAAACGCAAGTGAATTTCTTGTTCCATGTACCTAAGATACTGGTGAATCATTAATCACAGCTGTCTTCCCTACAGCCATGGGTTCCCACCAAGTGCTGGGATTCCAGGTCTGCATGGTCTGAAAGACCATCTCTCAGATAATAAGAACACCATTCTCAGCTCATGGTGACCATAAAAACTAACATATTTTTATTAAGTAGTCTCCTCAGAAAGAATTTGTTTTCAATTGTTTAGTATACTTCTCCTTATTGCTAGCCACTAGATTTTTTTTTGTCATAGCTTAATGAATGACAGAAAAAGGAGTTAGAAGATTAAGTTATTTTTCACATAAGAAACAGCCTAAAAGCATTTGTGAATGGGAATAATTTAGACCATATCCCTTCCCATGATTTACATCAAAGACCTGGAAGACCCAGATTACTTGCCTCTGTAGCTGCCCCCTGTGTCTTCTTGATTATTTATTTCTCAGATGAAAGAATCAATAAACTCAAATGAAATTCAAACGGAATAAATATTACTGCCTGAATCTCAATCCCAATAGTGTCTTGAGGATTTCATGTTAAATGGTAGGCTCCTCTTTTATCAAATAAAGTTAATCAAATTGTCCTGCAGTTTCTCAATAAAATGTCTTATTTGTTCCTAGAGCATGTCTTACATAGAAGTAAAAATGGTTTGCCAGTTCTCAAGCTCATGGAATTTAGCAAAATTCTCTAGCAGCCCCACATTTAAAAATACACAGTGGAGCAAAAGTAGGTTTACAATTGTTCATATGGAAAATAATACAATAGTTAACATCAATAAATAATATAAGAATAAATTGTGTTTTGGTACTCACAACTGTAATCCTACTTTCCCCCCATCCTGTATTTCTTTTCTGAGTAATCGTTTTAGCTAATACTTCATTTCTTCAAAAGTAACCATTACTGCCCTGGCTGGTGTCGCTCAGTGGATTGAGTGTGGGCCTGCAAACCAAAGGGTTGCCAGTTCGATTCCCAGTCAGGGCACATGCCTGGGTTGTGGGCCAGGTCCCCAGTTGGGGGCAAATGAGGAGCAACCACACATTGATGTTTTTCTCCCTCTCTTTCTCCTTCCCTTCTCCTCTCTCTAAAAAATAAATAAATAAAATCTTTAAAAAAAAAGTAACCATTACTTTTTCCCTTTTTGATCTTCGGCCTAGCATGACTGATGACTCTTCAAATATAAAAAGATATGGTTTATCATCTCAACTGAGACAGCATGTAGTTGTAGTAAATCTCTTGGTTCTTCACCAGTTTTGCTGTGAAGTTAAAATGTCCGGGTCTCAATGAGGCAAATGGCATTATTGTGCTAGTATTTAGAGTCTGGACATAGATATTTTCTTTTTAGGGTAGTTCCAAAAATTAAATGTCAAAAGACAAATAAAATATCTGAAAATTAAAAAACAAAATGAAAAGAAAAAAACTTCAGAGAAACCTTTAACATAGAAGCAATTGAAGTCAATATTACCCTGGTTGGTGTGGCTCAGTGGATTGAGTGCTGGCCTGCAAACCAAATGGTTCATGGTTCAATTCCCACTCTAGGGCACATGCCTGTGTTGGAAGCCGGGTCCCCAGTGCAGGGCGTGTGAGAGGAAACCACACATTGATGTTTCTCTCCATCTCTTTCTCCCTCCCTTACCCTCTCTAAAATAAATAAAATATTTTTAAAAATTTTAAAAAAGGAACTTAGGTCAATATAGATATTTATAAAAGTTTTTCCAAACAAAGGTGAACATTCAATACATACACTACCTTACAGAGCAGTTGTCTTCTGCCTTGTTAAGATTTAAGTACTGCTACTGCTCTCTTTTCCCAGGCAAATCACCTACATTAGTTCTAGACTGTTTAGTAGCCATTGGCTGAGTATAGGGGGAACTGGGCCCATTAATGAATGCATGTGTCTTTTTTTCTGTCTAGCACCATAGAAGTCGGGACAGATGCTGATGTTTGTCACCCAACCAACAGATCCCACAGGGTCAGCACAGGGCCTTCTAACTGGGAGATTTATTTTTATAGCTACACTGTCTTAGAGAGGGCTCTGTGAGAAGAGCACCTTTTCAGAAATAGGTGGAAAATGAATATGAGAGGAAAGAATCGATCAAGTTCAGTGCTATTTACTCTTTAACCCTTGATCCTAGATCTTAGTTAAAGGAAGAAAGAGCAGCGATAGGGATCTTTTAGTCCTGAGTCACAGCCTCAAATTGTGTGACTACTTCTGTGTTTTCCAGATTCATGCTCTCACTTCAAGTTGGTGCCGGGTCCTGCCAGGTAGCATGTCAAAAGTTTCACCTAATATTCATCTTCAAAGGCTGTATGAAGCCAGTCACTTATCTTCTCAACTCCTTAAAATATAAAGAGATCTGTTGAGACAGAATTTTCTCTGGGGTGTCCATCGGTCTAAACCAGCCCTGAAGGGGAAAACCAGTTACAAGTAAACTTTATTGAGTAGACAAATTCACAAATAAAAAAAAAATCTATGAATAATGAGAATCAACTGTACTAGGAAAGAAGTTTCCCACTGATACAAGGACAGCATGTGATAAAATCCTCTGTAGTCTGATGAAATCTGCCATTTCCAGGACCCCTTAGGATATAGATCTAATGTCTCAAGGGAAATTTTTTATATTTTCAAATTTCTTTGGTCCAAAGGACTTCCTGGGGGAACAAGAATATGAAGAGGTTCACTCTTTCCCTGAGGTTGAACATTATTACACTTTATCTTAGGATGCCCAATGATGTTAACGGAGCTTGTCTGCCTGCCAGGGAAGTTGCGAGGGACTCTTGAAGGGGGAACTCACCATAGGGTCTTCTGGACTAGTGGTAAGTTATGCTCAATAAAGAAATCCTCGTTTGACATGAAGGAGGAGTTGTTTTTTAAGAGAGTAGTTGAGACTGGCACCTTCTGATCTAGCCAACCTGGTATTGGAGCACACTTTGGGAATAATGACCATCTGAATATAAACAATAGAGCCATAGCTATGGCCCCCAAGATTAGGGTATTTTCCCCCCAAAGTATAGCATTTAAAGAATGGGATTGTTCTCTCTAAATTACCTATTATAATCTTTGCAGACTTTTTAAAAGCAGTAGAATTTGCTGAATTTTCCTGGTTTTCTTTCTGAATCACTAGCCAAGATTTCCTGCTTCTATCCAGCCAGGAAGTTTGGAGTGCTCCTGAGGCTTGGTTCTGGGAAAATCCATTGTCAATATTGCACATTTCTTTCCTCTTTTGTGTGCCATTGGAGCTTGTTTTACAGTAGACCCATCACTTTTTTCAGGTTTTCTTTGTCTTTCCTTCCCTCCTCTGCCCAAACATTAATTCCTTGAGTGCCTGGAATGAGGTCTCAGGTTTACCTCTTGGTGATCTCTATCATCCTAATGCTTTATGTCTGTGAGTCTCAAAATTAGATCTTTAGGGCCTAACCTCTTCTCTGAGCTCCTGATTCATGTAAACTTCTTATTTCACATCTCAGCTTGATATCTAAGGGTCATTTTAAATCAGAACTATCCCAAACCAAACTTTATTTCTACATTCTTGATTCACACTTGCTTTTCTTCCTGTCTTTTCTTAGTAAAGGATCACCAATCATCCAACTGCTCAAAACCAAAAAACTAGGAGTCATCCTTGATTCCTTTTTTCACTTCTTCTAGCCTATCCAAACTGACAGCAAGTTCTGTCAGCCTCTGAAGTATGTCCCGGTGTGTCCATTTACTCTACTATCTTAGTGGCCAGTGCTACTATCTTTCTCTTAGCCACCCTGATTTCTTGCTGGGATGATCCCAATTGCCTCCACTGGCCCTCTTGCTTTCAATCTCTTTTTCCTACTTTTACCAAACACACACAAAAAAACAAGTTTTAAAAAGTTGGATCATATCACACCTCTGTTTAAGACCTTCTAATGGCTCGAATACACACTCAAATATCACCTTGGTGAGACACTTTCTCACCACCTTTTCTAATCATGCTTGGTCATCTAGCCCCCTCTGTCACACTACTACATTCTCTTTATCATACTCACTTTCATCATATTATTGTGTTGATCTCTTGTTTATTAATAAATGTAGGCTAATTTGATTTGTTCACAGGAGTAACACAATGTCTTAGCATAGTGCTTAGAAGATAGGTCATTTTCAAGAGACAGTTGTTGAATGAGAGAAAGATCTTTTAAGGAAACTCCATACATTTAAGAAAGAAAGGAGAGAGGAGAAAAAAAGAAAAGAAGGAAGGAAGGAAGGAAGGAAAGAAGGAAAGAAAGAAAGAAAGAAAGAAAGAAAGAAAGAAAGAAAGAAAGAAAGAAAGAAAGAAAGAAAGAGAGGGAAAAGAGCTCAGAGCAATGTTGCTCTGGTTGAATGGAAGAAGCTAAGGGTGGGAATGGATGGTGGTGATGGTAGATGGGCCCTTACTTTGCTCTTTCTTCTAGCTGTTTCTGAGGGTCCTTGGAGAACAGCATGAGAGCCAGGGGCAGTGTGGGGAGAGGAGGAACCAACAACATAGGGTTGTGTCTTGGTCAACAACTTTTAAAAAATTATTTATTGATTTTAGAGAGAGGAAGGGAAAGAGAAACAATTTGTTGTTCTACTTATTTGTGCATTTGTTGGCTGTTTCTTGTATATGCCCCAACTGGGGGGTCAAACTTGCAACCTTGGGATAGTGGGACAATGCTCTAACCAACTGAGCTACCCAGCCAGGGCCTTGGTCAACAATTTTTAAAAGTTTTGAAACATCAGGAAAATAAATCAGTAAAAATAACAGCACTGAATTATATATTCATGGCTCCATATCTTACTTGCAAAATATCTTCCTCTCATTTGATATAGTAAAGCAAACAAACAAACAAAAACTCCCTTTGCTGCAAGTAAAACATTTTTGTTGAATACTTTGAAGGTTGCTTGGGGCCACCATCAGGCAACACCAGCCCTCCACCAATCAACAAATAGTCTCCAAAATGTTGGTAGTCAGTAACATTGGAAAAACAAATTATAAGCATGGTATTGTCTTCTAGGATTAAGTTGTTTAGTTTATCATTGAAATTGTAAACAATTCACCCCCCAAGAAGTTTGCTGATTTAGAAAATTGCATATAATAAATTACTTATATGTAAGAATAATATATGCAATTTTAAGAAAAGAGATATATAATGTTAATTTCTCCTATTATCCAAAAATAAATAACACTTTAAAAATATTGATTTGTAGTTCTGCTTTTCCCAAGGTATTTATATGTCTTGACCTTACCTTAAATAAATGTATAATATTATCAAAGGAATATGTCTCATTTAACAATAACACTAGACCCCTCTAAGTCGTAACGACACATGAATCCCGGACAGATGGTTACGCTCCCTCAGAAGCCCCAAAGCTCTATTCGATTCCTGCCTTAATGAAAGAACTAATTACTTCAGATTGCAGACTTCCTGGTTGCTCTTAAGAAACTGGTATTTAGGATGGGAAATGAAAGATTTTCAAGCTATTTTGTGTTTTTTAATTTACATAAAAACTCCATTTTAAAATTATGTTTAAATATTTCCAAATGACATTTTTACTTAACTATAGTAATTGCAAGAATGGGAGGATGGGTATGAGAAAACAGATTCATGCCTCGTAAACATAGGCATAGTACAAATATTGATTTGTTGACCGCCGAAGTAGGGAAAAAAGGGAACCAAGAAAGGGAAAGAAGCCCTTGGTATTAGTTAACACTTTTCAGCACAAGATACGGAAAACCCATGCCAAACTGGATTAATCCTTAAAAAGGTATTTATTGGATCTCAAAACTGAAACACCCAGGAGTAGAACTGGTATCAAACACACCTGGAATTGGGGGAACAAGGGATGCCACTGGGTACAGTTTCTTCTCATCTGGATTAGATTTCCCTACATTGGGTGGCTTGATTTTAAGCTCCACCTATCAGAGCTTGGGCAGCTTCCAGGCTCACACTGTTTTTGCTACCAGCTGTGAGAGTGGAAAATAGCATGTGCCTTTCCCTCACCTCTCCTAGCAAAAGTGTCAGTGGATCTTATTGGCTCTTTCTCCCTGAACCAGTCACTGCAGCCTGAGGAATAGCCCAGATCAGAGAGGATGCCTAAGAGCTAGAAGGACTCAGCCATATTCAGGTCCAGATTACAGGACAGGGACTCAGCCCTGGGGAAGAAGAATATGATGCAGCTGCTGCACCTGGGAGCAAGGCTACGTGATCCTCTTTTCTTCGTGGATAAAAATGCCTAGTTTATAGGGTTGAAAGTGTTGAATAGGATAATACAAACAAAGCACCTCGCAGAACAGTAGACTTTCACAAACGATCAAATTCTTATTCCATTTCCTTTCTGGCCATTGTCTTTATATAAGCAGCAACGGCCATTGTCACCACAAGGTGCCAGTCGTGTGCTGAAAGGTAATGGACTGCTTTTATGGCCACTGGAAAATTAAAAATTGGCAGAAATGATGATTGGCAGCTGGAAGAAAGCATGGGGACTGGGAGTCCTGCTGCACTGAAACCAGCCTGTGTGACCTTGACCAAGGTCTGGATTGATCTCTGGCTTGAACTTCCTTATGAAAAACTAGAAGGCCAATTCTCCATTCGATTAAAAAAATTTTTTTATTTTATAAAAAGTAAATCTTGTATTTAATGGTAATAACCCTGACTATAATCTCAGAAATAAAAAAAAATTTTATCAGTCTTGGTTGTTAATACACACTGTTTAAAAACATGACTGAAGCATAATCCATTCATTTATTGCTAAGTCGTTGCTACCCTGGGAGGCCTGAAAGAGTTCATGTAATTTTGTAAGGTGACTAATGGGTCCACAGAGAGGCTCTCAAGTTATATACAGCTCAGAAAATCATCCTCTGAGGTACGCAATTCAAAAACCTCACTATTAAAAAAAGTCACACTGAGCAGGCTTCAAAAAAGTATTTTTAGTCATGATTATGTTTTAATGCTAGATTCTTAAAATGACTTGGAAAAGAAGCAGCAGTTCAGAAAATTTCAGCTCTGAAATGTGTTAGAAGTATCTGGGACAGCAGGAGAATGAATCAGAAAAGCATGAGATTTAATTGGGCTCAGGAACAAAAATGCTGACTGTCCACTTTTGCATGAATCAAACCTTATAACAAAGTTGAAATAAGATGATGTGATAACAATTAACATTGATCTGGTATAATATACCGAGGGAGGTTATGGTATTTCTTAATACAGAATTCTCTATGACAAGGAAGTAAGGTGCTGGTTCCATCCTTGCAAAAAGAGACCCGATTGAAATTCTAAGGGTGTCCCCACATTTCTACATTCCATGGAGAGATGTGGAACAGTGTCACCTAAACACTTGCTCTTTATTTCTCAGCATACTTTTATTTCCAGGATAAACCTTCCTGAACGTGGAAGGTGTGGGTGAGGCTTTGTTAGTCAGGTATGGATCAGAAGAGTTCTTAGGTTTCTTTCATAATTCATAAATGCAGACTGCACCCTACACAGTGACTTATAAGAGGGGAAAGATAATTAACAAAGGTATTTATTTTGGTATTTTGCTGTTGTAGAAGGATCTGAAAGAATGGAAGCCGTTTTGTTTTTAGCTTTCTATTTTCCCTCCCCCACTTAGAGGTAGCCAGGACTTGAAAATCTTTTGATTCTGAGTGATTGTTGTGAGGTCAGTACAGAAAGCCCAAGTCACTTTAGGGCCCCTGGAGGACTTGAGACACACAGCATGCTGGGTCGCAGGCCCAGAGTTTCTGATTGATTCAACAAGTCTGGTGTGGTGTCCGGGAACCGGCATTTCCAATCTTAAGTCTCCTTGTAATACTGATACCGCAGGCCAGCATCACAAGCAAGGACTAGTGACTGTGTTAAGGTAAGCTCTCTTCCTGGCAGCCTGGAAACTGCTCTTCTCCTTCGGAAGCCTGAAACCGGAGTGCACTGAGAGGATTGTGCCAGGGAGTGTGTATGTATGGGGTAGAGATGGGTGAATGTGTCTGCCAAGGGAACATGGAAGCTCTTAGAAGTGAGGGAAAGGACGGTGCCAGAACCCAGGATAATAGTGGAGGTCTGTAGCTCCTGAACTTCTTAAGGATAGGTGGTGGCTCCTTAGCTGTCAGGGCTAGCCTGACCTCAGGTGAAAATGGTACTTGAAGGGAAGCTGCTTGGCTCAGAACCAGGTGAGCCAACTTCTAGGGTGAATCTTGGACAGAGGATTTGAGCATCTGTGACACACTGAGAGGATTGCTTATTTCCTGGGCACCAAATAAGCCCTTCCAGATCATTATGTAAACCCTGGGAGAAGGAGGGGACACATAACTGCATTTCTTGCCAATTCAGTGGCGTAAAGGATGGCAGTCAGTTTTAATTTAATTTGAAGAAAATAATTAGATATTTCGTGCCTACCCAACTTTGAGTAAACCCCACACCCACTACACCAATTTCTGACATAGAACACATAATTACATGTGTGAGTGTCTGAGGCCTCACTCAGGTTCGGCCCTGCCACAGCTCTGAGTTCACGCAGAAGGGAGGGGCAGGGCCTCTCTGCACTGCTGTGCAACTCTTGCCCCGCCCAGCGTGTGGGGGGCCGGGATCCAGGTGGGTGGTGAGGAAAGGGTGACCTTTTCTCATTTCCTAATGTACATACACAATTCCTGCATAATATTACACTGTAAGGAAACACGACACTTCAGGCATTTTCCTGTTGACTTTCACGTGGTTTCTGCTTCTCACGGCCATCATAAACATCCTTGTATATTTCTCTTATGTATGTAAGTATTTGTAAGTTAGATACTTAGAAATGGAATTGCTGAGCTACCTGAAATTTTCACTTGACTTTTCTCACAGAAATTCTGTCAATTAGAGATGCATGTGATATTAGAAGCAGTTTGGTTTCTTTTTAACATGCAAAGACTTCTGGGAGTGTTCTGGCCATCATCTGAGGGTATAAATTAGCCCACACAGGCTGCTTTCCTCCATTTTCTAGTTCAGTTATATTGTTCTGAGAAAATGGAAGAACAGTTAGATGGGAATTAGTGGAGAATTACTAAAATAGGTACAGTTGGAATAGGGATTAGGGTGCAATGCCTTGCAACTTAAATTACATAAAGGGCACTGATTCCCTGAAGGTTGAGCACAGGGAGGTTAGAAGGCATTAAATTGTCAAGGATTACTTGTATCTCAAAATTACAGCTCAGTCCAACCCCATTTCCCTCTAAGAAAGGTGAAAAAACACCCATTTTCTTCTCCCCAGGACCTAGGGCTCGGGTAATGTGTGTTAAGCCTTCTTCTGGGTTAAATGGACTTGGGGGTAATCACATAGAAATTTAAATATCATTGAAGTATTGTTTCTGTAGAAAACGGATTTCTCTTTCCAAATAACTGATTTAAGTATATGCTTTTTAGTACCCAACGGTGATCAGAAACAGCCTGTCTGTGGTTGTAAAGCTCAACCTTGAAGGACTCTGCTATCTGACTTTAGTAAGCACGGTTAAAATGGCTGAGCTGAGAAGAAATCATGCTCTAAAATCTCTTAAGACGTGCTTCAATTATTTGCTGCAATTCGTGTGTCGGGGTGGTTTGTAGGCATTTTAAAAGCTAGGCTGTAATACCATAATGTGCCCTGTCTCCCCCACGCTGTAAAACAGGGTGAGTCGTCTCCAGCTCTGTGGAAAAACGGCTTGAGAGACAGTCAGCCATCTCTGCCACCCTGGACTGCGAGGAGGGGCTTGCACCACCAGCTACGGGGAACTGTTAAATCCCTGACCTGGTTTTTTGAAAATATTCAAGGAGAAAGCAGGGACACACATACTCGCTGTAGCCCAGCTAAATAAGACCATGTTCCTTTTATCATTTCGCGTTAGCCACATTTGTTTGAGCAGCAGGTGAAGCGCCTTTCAAAAAACTCATCTCCTAGGGAAGTCATCTGTTTTACATTAATTGTCCATTAGTCTCCAAGCCTCCACCCATTAAAATCCTCAGCCACTCATTACACATTTGTGCCCAAGTCCCGCTGTCAGCTTTCAACGCAGAGCAGTTTTTCCACATCTGACTTAATTGCACTAAGTGCCTGCTCCTTTGAGACGGCATTGAGCGTACCAATTAATGCAAACTTTCTTTCCTTGCTAGGTTGAACAGATAAACCATGGTGAGGACAGTTAAGATGCTATTTATTGTAATTTATTAGAGGCCTTTCTGCCTTAGGCTCACACAGTGGGTGTCTTGCATCTATCCTGCTCTGTGTGTGTGGTGACTTCTAAATATGTCTTGAATAGACTTTGTTTTTGAAAATTCCCATAAATTTACAATCTACGTTATTGTGATGAGGGGTTTAAATTTCATTTTCTCCTGATTAGTTTAAACATGTAATTTTTAAATGCATGTGGCAGTCTGAAGAACAGCTTGGATAAAATTGACTTTGTTGATGGAAAAATTAAGCTTTCATCCTTTCAAATTACAGCTCGAGGGACTGCAGCACAATAATTTAATTACTGTAGCTGCCTTATTATACCTGATTCACCTACTTTTAGCCCCATGGCTGCTGTTCTGAAAAAATTTAAATGAAGGAAGAGCAGAAAATCATAATATAATCAATCTTAGAGTAGTTTTTAGAAATTGTTGATGGGGAGAGGCAAATGAAGCACATGAGACTGAGAAAAACATGAACAGATTATCTGTGACTCTACATAAACGTAATAGAAAAACAACAGTTTTGATTTATTCTTTTTAAAAAACTGTACCTTATTCCCACTTATTGCATTTTACACACTTATAGACATTAAAAATAGCCAATCAATTAATATCAATTATTGTCAAGATATCATGGAATTCAGGTTCTAAATAATGTTATCATTAATAGATTTTACTATAGATCTTAAAATCTTTATCAGGGTTTAGTTTCATCTTATAAGTGAGTTTTGTTCATAAATGTCCCTTTTCATATTTAGTAAGTACCTGTGTATTGATTTTCTTGATTATATTTAATCAATACCAGAAAAAATGGGAGATGGAGGAGAATACAAATGCATCTGAGACTGATTTAAATTACAGGATATAATGAAAATCAAGATGGAACTTTTTTGTTTTCTACTTCCTGAGGATTGTTGGGAGAACATCCACTTTTGCCATAAGCAAATTATGTAGAAAGAAAATGAGTAGCCACCCTGGGAAACATGTACAGGAAGTCAGCCTCTGGGGCCCTCTGCCTTCCTTCCAAGGGATCCCTAACCTGCCACTACCCTCCCCTACAGCTCTTCTCTCCCCTTAGCCAGGACTGGCCAATCCTGTGTCCAATTGCAAACAGCCTTGATTAGTAACAAGGTATTGGCAAAGCCAGCTGCTAAGATTTAGGGTTTTGATGCTTTCAGAGGACTTCAT
The DNA here is from genome assembly GCA_028533065.1 of Trachops cirrhosus. Taxonomy (NCBI): domain Eukaryota; kingdom Metazoa; phylum Chordata; class Mammalia; order Chiroptera; family Phyllostomidae; genus Trachops; species Trachops cirrhosus. The sequence goes on along the minus strand of CM052541.1, from coordinate 129,548,203 downwards.
CTTTTTCGTCATCATCTTTAACCAACATTTTTGAGCATGCTGTGTACAGAGGATGGGGAGACTTGGAGTTATCTATCCCCAAAGAGTAAACTTTCTCTTCTTGATGAATTAGCACCCCTGATTAATTCTGTAAGTTTTGTTTCCACATCATGGGCATAAATGGTGGCCTCATCCACCAAACTGACAGAGAAATTCTTTACTACCCTCAAGTTACAGGATACTCTATTTCTAGAAAGCTCCTTTAATAGTTCATTGTAGGATACTCCTTTAAAAATCCTATCAGCTTTTCCCTCAGCAGTTTTTCAGAAAGAGAGCTTAGAAAAATACCAAAATACAGACTAACAGATTCAAAGACATATATTAGAAGTTTAAAAACCTCATTCACATTCCTATGTCCTTCAAGATAGTGTTTCTTAATTCTACTGGCTTTTACAGCATGGTGTTAGCTGAAGATAATCTAAATCCATCAACCCAACTGGTAGAATTGTAGGATGCTGCTGCCTCTTTATTTTGATTCCGAGTCATCATCTCTTACATCATCTTCTTTGTTACTGATTCATTTGCCCAGGGAAGTGATGCTTCTAAATTTCTCTGTTTCTGAATTTTCACCCCAGTGTTTTGATTGAAAGTCTAGAACTTGTTCATACATGTGCGATCTTGCTGAAAGGGATATTTTTTCCAAGGTCTGCATTCGGAGGATTCAGTCATGCCCTTGTACTAACTCCTCAGTGTCTCTGTGTTAAACCTCTCTTATTATAGTTGAGTCAGTTCCTGACCTACAGCAGACACACCCTAGGATGACCTCTAATGAGCCCTGCCCTTAATTCCCTTGCCAAAGGTATGGATAGAACCTGTGGTGGGTTTATACCAAGTAGAATATTCCAAAGGTGTGGGATATTACTCCTGTGATTATATTATTTTACATGGCAAAGGTGAGGGGATTTGGTGGGTGTAATGAAGGTCACTAAGCAGTTCACTTTAAGTTAAACAAAGGAACTTTATTTTGGTGATCTTGACCTGATCAGGCAAGCCCTTTAAAAGAGGCTCCAGGCCTTCCCTCAAGTTAGAGACTTGAAATAGCAGAGATTGTCTTCTCTCCATTGCTTGCTTTGAAGAAGCAAACTGCTGTGAATTCTACAGCCACAAGGAAGTGAATTCTGCCAACAATCTGAAGGAGCTTAGAAGTGGTTCTTCCCGGACGTGAGTGTCCAGGTGAAAATGCAGCCCAGTCAACAACTTGATTTCAGCCTTGTGAGGCCTGGTCCCACCACGCCCACATTCCTGACCCACAGAAAGTGTGAGATAATAAGGGGGTGTTGTTTTGGGCTGCTGTGTGTGAGGTAATTTGTTATGCAACAACAGAAAACTAATACACCACCCTTGCAATAAAGGCATTGTGTGGTTTTTATTGCCAAGTATCCCTTACATCATTATTTACAGAGGCAAATATTTACACATGAACTACATACAAGGTCTTCTTGCACTTTGTTGCTAGAAAACATGCCCAAGTCACTCCCTAGGCTCTAGAGATGATTTATATATCACCCTTATGCTTCTTACAGGCTTTGCTGCCAGTGACCTAAGAGCAGATTGGGTGCCCAGCATTAGAAATGAAAGTTCCTTTTAAGTAGCTGGACACATTTGGCCCCTCTGCTACCTTTACATCGGTCCTTACCTAATGTTTTGGTCTCAGGATCCCTTTTCATCCAAATTACTGAGGATGCCAAAGAAACTTTGCGTGGGTGATGTTTGTCACCTAAAGTACTTGAAAGGAACACTGAACAATGTTTGAACATGAGAACACATGTGTTCCATTAGCCATCAGGACAATGACATCATCATTCATCAGGAAGCCTTTGAAAAGCCCCACTGTTTGCGTGTAAAAAAAAAATGAAAGTAAAAAGCTAAATAACATCATAGTATTGTTATAAATTGACCTTATAGACTTAAAACAGTCTTGTGGACACCCAGAGATCCCCTGACCACACTTTGAGAATCACTGTGCTGTTGCATTGCATTCCCTTTTTCCAGCTTTACTGAGGTATAATTGACATACCACATTACATTAAATGATAGTAAGCAAACTACAGTAAGTTTATGAAATATGAGGTAAGCACTTTAAAAGATGAAAAGAACAACACCCTGGCTATGTGATTGCACTGGTTACTTCTTACTTGCCCCATGGATACATCACTGGCCCATCTTTGCTCAGTTCTGTGCTCTGGAAGCTGACCTCTACAGACTGCGTCATGAGACTCTGGCCCTCTGGCTTGCAGCTGCGTTTGTCCAGTTGAGGGCACCAGTGGGAAATGTGAGGAGAGGAGAAGATGAGGCTGAGGTCATACATTGATCCCTTCTTCCCTGCACAGGACAGTTCTGCCAGGCAGCCCCTCCTCTAAGGCTCCAGCCCTTAGCTGGGCGCCAACAACAGAGTTCCTTCTCTTTCCCCTTCAGGGTGGGTGTGGCCATGACTTCTTGCTGATGTTTGTCCCTGGTGTCTCACCATACCTTGTAGTCTCCCCTAATTCTGCTCACATCAATTCATTATTTTTTTAATTTACCTTCATCCACTTTGATCATTCTGTTTCATGAGGGATCCTGGCTAACAGGGTGACCTTAGACAAGTCCCCTCAGGTAACAGGTTCTTGGTTCACTTAGCTAAAACATAAAGGGCCTGGGCAGAGTGCTTTCTGCATACCAGTCTCACCGTGTGCCAGTTTGCATTGTGGTCAGATATGTTGGGAGACACTAACATAGTGTCTCCACTTGGAAAGCCACAACTGACAGCACCATAACAAAAGCTCTGAGGGGTTGTCAATAAGCCTGTTTAACCTTGTTCAACCCAGCATTTTTCTACCACAGTTAACTATGGAAACTCCGCTTTTGCAGGAAACCTGGAAACCCCTGACAAACACTGGACCAGGTCTGGCAGGTCAGGGCTGTGTTATTCTATGGGCAGGTCTCTGTGTGTGTGCTATTAATGGTGAGGATACTCTCTGATTGTCTCTCTATCCTTGGGGACAGCCCCCTGGTTTAGGCCACTTTGAGCCAGCATTTCTGCCTCTTGAAACTCAAATCTTTCTGACAGATGTCCCTTGCAATAAAACTACTTGTGGCCATTATTTTCACCCTCAAATTCTTTCCAGGAGCCTGCTATGAATGTGTAGGAAGCAACAGAAAATTAACCACTGCATCGCTGTGTCCCAGGCCTCCCTCCCCGCAGGACGGTGCAGGGCTGGCCCTGGCATGATGGCGAGTGTCGGAGCAGCTCAGGAATGCAGTCATGGAAAGGCACCCACTGAACGTTTCCCAAGAGGACATTCTGGAAAAGAAGAGACATTTGTGGTTTTTTTGTTCCCAACAGATTTCCTGATCGAGTCTTTTCCTTGATACACACGTCTAGTGACTGTGCTTATGCATACACCTTCATATATGTATGGCCATTGTTGTATCTGTTTTATGTGAAACTATTGGAAGGTAGGAACTATTTCATCTTATTGGAACTAGTTAATCTTTGACATCTGCCCCCGGTATTTAAGACACTGCAATGTAGGTTATGTGCATTCACGGAACACTTTTCCCCTAATATCCCTTTCCATTTGTATTATGAAGAAAGAGGGACATGAGAAAATGAATCTTTTGCCCCTGTGTCAGTCAGGATTAAATCAGAAAAACAGAAGCCATTCTGGGTTTTTCCATGAGAGTCGATAGACAAATTGAGACTTACAGAACCATTCGAGGACTGGGTAAGGACAGGACAGCAGGTTGTTTTGGGGACATTGAGGGTGCAGAGATGAAGTTCCTGGTTTTCTTCTCAGACACAGAGAGGTTGGGGGGCCGGGGGCGATGTGTTACAGTGAAGCCAAGTTGTCAACAGACCACCCAGAAACCTCTCTTCCCCCATACAGTCATAGAAAATAAAATCAAAACACAATTGCAAAACAAAGGACAAGATCATTCTGGCAAAAAGCCTTTGATATTCAGTTAATTGGTGGAATATCTGCTCTGCAGAGGTGGAGGCATTTTTTTATTAAATTTTTCTTGCTCAAAACTCACGCGGGTGCTCGAGGTATGGCGCCGCAGCCAGTGGCAGGAGCATCGGCCTCCTGTCCTTTAGAACCTGAGGTCCAGAGCAGCTTTCTGAAATCTGCGTCTCTGAAAACCGATGCAGCTCAATCAAAAGCCACATGTTTGCTCGAAGCAGCTTCAAGTATACAGTGAAATATCAGAAACTGTTTCAACCAAGAGATTAACAAACTTCGTCCTCCTGATTTAGGAAGAAAGAAATAATTTTGGAGGAAAGCCATCATGCTTCTAAATTTATACATCCATCCGCACGTGCACTCTGTGCTCCTAATGATCATCACATTCAGAGCCAACCTGGTTTTCTGGGATGAGCCTGCCAGGAAGAGAGAGAGCAGCTAATTGACCAGAAGCTAAATGTAGCAAGACAAAGCTTTTGTACCAAAGATGACGGTGTTTCTCAGGGAAGCCTGGTGCTTTGGTTAAGAAAAGAGACCCAGTTACAGACCCAGATCCCCAGACACCTTCAAAGACAAATCTGCCATCCCTTCAGTGCAGAGGTTCTGGAAGCTTCCCAGGTTTTTGCATTTCCTGCAGCAAAGACACACAAAAAAGCAGTGGGAAGGCAGAGGCCCAGAGAAGCCGATTGGGGACATTCTCAAGGTTAGGACTTGCTGGAAGCTCTGGTAAAATAGTTGGGTGGGGAGAGGACAGGGAGTGCTGGTAAGGGAAATGAGGTTAGTGGTCAAGTATTCATTATTTTCCCTATTTCTCTCACAATTAGCATAGAAATTTGAAAAAGCCCATCCATGTATATGTATGTGTATGGTGGTGGGCTTAGAGATTGCTAACAACATTCCACTTAGTAAATGACCAAATACATTACCTGGTAGATAACAAAATTGACTGCCCGGCAGCGGGTCTCCTCAGAGCTGGGCCCTGCTTCTCGGGCCTGGTGTTTGCAGCATATGCCTCGCTGTGCCTTTGAGTAAGACTTCTGCTCCCATCAGTACCTCCTACCGCAGTCTGTATTGCTGTGGCCAGTGTGATTTCTGTGGCTGTTTCCCAAGTGGGGGTCAAGCTACTTCCTGGAGTTGAGGCTCAGGCCTGCCTTTGCACCCCTACTCCCTGAGAAGCACTGTCTTCCTACCATAGCTCACACTGGCATCCTGTCCGGCCCCCATCCTCACCCAGCCCAAGGGAGCTGAGCACAGTCTGCGTGGCCAGTTGCACACGACGTCCATTCACAAAGTCTGTTTGTTCAGAACTGGTGGTGCTCACACTGACAGCAAGGTGCTATGGACTGACAAGGGTTCTCTGGAGTTAAGTGCTTGCTGCTTATGAGATTATTTTCTATCTTTTGAGTAGACAAAACAGGAATACATGGGCACATATCCTTTAGTGTTTGGGGTTGGCGGGGGGCGTCTGAGTTAGGTAAGTAGATTCCCTGTAAGGAGAAAGTAATGACCACCAGCAAGACTGCACAACGTGTTTAGGGTATCGAGGAGTTATAAACCAGTGTCGTTTTTTGAAACAACAGATGTTATGGCTTCTTATGCTAAAGAGACCACCCTATTTAAATAATATTCTAGGCTCTCAGTACACTGATAAACATGTTCGTTTGGAGTGAGTTAAGAGATTTGATCCCCCCAAATTCTTTCTGAGCAAAACAGCAGTGACACAATGACTGATATATTGTAGAGTTTGCACATAAAATGTTTTTATAGTGGTTATCAGTGCTTGGTGTTATCATTATTGGCTTAATTTTTAAAGATTCAGCAATGAAAATGGTCATAAATATGTATATCTCTGCATTATATTTTATTTTCTATTTTCACATCTGGCAATTGGTATATGCTATATGCCCTGCTGTGCTAAGTCCAGGGTTATTAAGGAGCCAAATAAGTGGCAAATCTTACAGCATTAAGATTGTTTGGAGGGCAGAGAATGCCTCAGAAATCTGTCCCACCCATTCAAACACAGGCCATCATGCATGAAAAGAATAAAAGAAGGTAAATAGTGCAGTGCTACGGCAATTGAGTTATATGTGAAGCAACTCTGCGTACCTAATCTATGAGCATCATCTCCCTAAACTCACGACAATGCAAAAGACATTGAATGAAGTAAAATGATTACAAGAAAAGTCAGGCTGTGTGTTTGCTCAGCTTCCTCAGTAATCACTTGGGAATCGTCCCCACCCCCTGGGACCATGGCTGCTACTTACAGAGTGTTCGTGATGCTCTAGGCCAGGTGCTGTGCTGAGTGTTTCTCATGAGGTGCCTACGGCACCCCTCACTACAAACAGGGTAGTGATGCGGCCAGGGCTGGACTCCTGGCCCCACCAAGTACTACCTGGTTGTGTGTGTGACTCTAAATAGATTATGCACTATTTCC